>OY970767.1:6046014-7296014 GCA_963853795.1 Xestia rhomboidea | reverse complement strand
TGTTTTGGAAATTTGACACTTCTTTTATTACAAATTTACGCCCAAAGTTGCTTTAAAATTGGCAACAAAAACAAATCTTTGGTAGCTCGTAAATTTTTAATGGCTTTTTATTTTACTATTCTGTTTCCGCGCAGACAAAAGCAATTAATGAGACAAAACGATATCATGTTTAACTTTGGATGTACAGTGTCAAACAGTGGTGTAATTCCCCGAAATTTGTATGGAAAAAATGTCGACTAGGCACCACAGGCACACAATACACGATGTGGTAGGCAATGGACCTTAAGTCGGATCCACACTGTACGGTCGGTTGCGGTTCGTTCATGCATTTATTTTGTTAATTATAACTTATTTACAAAACATTTACGGGCCGCAAGTAAGACGTCCGCGGGCCGCGTGCTCTCGACCGCTGATTTCGACATTTAAAACCACCTTACTAGTGGGATTTGGGAACTATCAGTCACAACGAATTGTGGAAAAGGGTCGAAGGAAAGCCTGCACGAAAGGCTTGGTGTGGTGATGATATAATCAGGTAATTACGAGATCAACAGGATTCCACAGTACCCGTATCTCATTAACGTGTCATTACCACAAGACAGGCTTCGACAGTAACTGTGAAAAACAGTATTTTTACAAGCCAGGAATGAGTTAATATTTCTAAACAACAGTGGCATAAGGAGGGCTAGCTTGTCAATGGCAGACAACGTAATTTAAGACAGTCATCGTCATTAAACGTCGTAGGGCCTTCCAAAGGACGGTCAAAGCTGAAATTGCTATAATGACTGCATTGGAAGGTTTAGGGTCGTAGTTAGCAACATTGAAGGGGTCCGCAAGGGCCGAAGCCTGCCGGGGCTGCGGGACTATTCGAAAGAGATACCGTTGCCCCTTAACACAAAGGGCGATGAAGGAACATGGATGGGTTTTAGTCAGTAAAAGTCTGACACTCCCTCCTGCTCCGCCCAGAGCGGGAGAAGTCATTTGATGATTTCCCATCCTAAAAAAAAAAAAAAGGGTCGTAGTTTTTTGTCGTTGTAGACCTTGCATTTGCATTCGCCCTTGTGACACAAAAACATACACCTTTGTCGGTATTTCTGTTATTTGGTGGTAATAGAACGTAGAATAGAAAGTGTCCAAAGTTTTTTGGACGCTTTGTAATGCATATGTGGTGTGTTTCTGCGGAGAAAGACGCCAAATATGTATTACAATCCTTGAGACAGCCTGACATTACACCGAACAGTACTGTAGAGATTTTAACCTTTGTGGTCATTTAGGTATTAACTCTGGCACGTTGTAAAGAAAAAGGAAATAAACAATAAGGTTTATGTTAGAACAAGAAAAGTTTAGACAGCATTGGTGTCCGTCAAAGTATGAGATGTAATTAAATTAATTTCATCTCACACTTTGACCGACGTTCTTTGTAATATTTCAGTTCATCGTCTAAACGCCTTTTGTTAACATACAACATTAAGCCGATCCCTACAGTACCGACATCCTTACTGTTTTAATTGAAATACAGCAATCCCATAACCAAAGCTGGAATGTGCCTATAACACTACCATTTAAACCGGAACACCGCTGCCTTGCACAAAAAACATGAATCGTGATAGTAAATCAATAATTCCCCGGACGAGCGAAGCGCAAAGCTTTGTAAAGGATCACAAAGAACACCTACTACAGCTTGTCGCATTTCACTTCGTAGACCAACAAGTGTAAAGGTGCTTGTATACTACCGACAACCAAACGGGGCTGAGTGACCATGATCGACCAAGGACAACGCGGCAGCTACACTCACTCCTACCAATCACTTTCACAACTCTTCATGCAATAATGGCGCCCAAAATAGGACGTCATTTCTCCGTAATGACCAGACAACCGCTGGTACACTAATGAAACAGGCTGGCTGGCCTATCAGTCGTACTTTTTTCGTAATCCTATTACATAAATGTGCCCGCGGTTAGTGTGCTGACAAAATATACTGACATAACACCGTCCAATATGAGTCTCATAATAATTGCACAAATATTGGAGTGAACAAAAATAGCATTACAATGGTTTACAAAATAGTTCTGGATTACTTTTTTCATTAACACCCTTTAGAAAATAAGAGAGAACAGCGATTGACAAGCTAGGATAATCATCGATTATTTCAAAATTTAAATAACAAAGGACATGGCATTAAAAAATTACGGATGTAAAAAGTAGTGACGACAAAGCAAGTATTCAGCCTATTCACTGAAGTGAAAGTACTAAAGGATCATCTCTAAGGAAGTCATACCCCTAAGTTCAAAACCTATTTAAGACCACCCCTCATCAACCCAAACAAAAACTACCAACAAATAAAGTTATATAATCAGACGTTGACCTGCAAACATGTAAAAGATACATAAATTCTCAGACTGCAAAAAGCGGGCCTTAAAATACCGTAATCTTTAGATGACGCATGGCTGCAAAACAAGCTTAATTCGTGGTTATCAATACCTTACTACAAGGAAGAAATTCAGGAAGGTCGATTTTAACCAAGTACTTGATTCGTTTCGCAGAAACAATTTAGAGGCCAATAACACCGTTTCTGTGGTCTTCATTATTGATAATCGCGTTATGGAACTCATATGGAGTTTGGCAGGATACCTAACAAGGCGCAGTGACAGATGGAGTGAAGCTGTATGTGTGAATGTGAGCAAGATGACATTTTTGAAATAGGGACAAAAGAAAGATAAAGTCTTATTCCTAGCAGTGGGTGAATTCAGGTAATGAAATGATGATGATGATGAACGCCATTTCAGTAGCAGATAAAATAAATAAAATCATTTGATTCGAGTATCACAGACTCATAATAGAAATCACACAAATTCATACAGTCACATTACATGCACAATATTTTCAATTTGTAGCAATTTCATTTACTAATTAAATTCAATAAAATTAAATACACAATAAGAACAGAAACACTTATAAAAAATATATAAGGATATAGGAATGGGCATGAGAGAGCAATAAAAGGTAATTAATACAAAATTAAACGATAATGATGATGTACTCAGTACTGTAACTGTTAAATATATAAATGATACAAGACCTGATTTGGACTGCACCAACAATCAGTCAATATTGCCGTCAAATGCAAATCAACTGAAGGGTGCTTCCCAAAATTCTTATTCTTATTCTTTATTGCATACAAAATAACAATTATAAAATCGTGCAATCAAACGACGCCTTACCGCATTAAGCACAAAAAGATACAAATAATAGTACATTATGATATAAGTGCGATAGGTTGAAAATTACAGCCGTAGCCGAGGGCTATAAAAAAAAGAGGCTGTAATCATCAAAGCGCACGTATGTCATACGACGTTTTATAACATATTTGCGAGGAAATAAATAAAACAAATAAAAACAATACAGCGAAAAGAAAAAGCGCGCCGAATAATTTTTACTTGTTCACAAATTAGTAATGCTGTGCGTTTTTTTGAGGCAGCAGCACACAAAACAGCCAGCATTACTTTAAACAGCCAGCATTACTTTAAACAGCCAGTATTACTAATAAAGTAAATTAATATTTTTGTGTTTTGTTACAGATAAATGGTAGTAATTTATTTTCAAAATTAATTAAATTAAAGAATTAAATGTTTATTTATTATATTTCATCTGCCAAAGTTAATTTAATTCATAAAATGTTGACCACTTTGCTGACATAAAAACTCTTTGCTAAGATTTAAAAAAGTACCGTTCGGTTTAGACGGAGCATCTTGATAAACCATGCATTTACTTTACAGCACAAGTACGTAATGAGATACCCTTTACGAGCAAATGTGTTATAAACAATATTATGTAAGCTTTAGTTTAGGTCATAGGACTAATATCAGCGTCTTTTCACTGGGAACCAGAAATCGTTCGCGTTTGCAGTATCTTTGGTCATTGCTTAGCCCGACCAACCAAACATCGAACGCTGCCCTGCAATACATCTTGTGTAAGTTATCGATGGATTTTACAACTCGTGTAAAGTTTAAATAACATCATAGGTAACCAATTTAGCATAATGCTTAATTCACGTGTTTTTTCTCACGTTGATTTTTATTTGGTTTCAACTTAAATGACTTGCATTCGTCGAAACGGTAAATATTTATGCATTCAACATAATATTTTGTAACTGTAAATAATTATGATGAATGCATATTTTACCGTTGGCAGTTTAAGGATGATTATTGGCTTATCGCCCCAGAAAGTTGAATTTTTACTCTTTATTACGATACGATAACAGTATCTTACTCGGATTCCTCAAAGCCAAAGTCATACCATTTATTTCAATTAGGTCATATAAAGGCACTTCTGAACGTCAAAAATTGCAAGTTATCTTTAAAAATAAGCCTCACCAATTGTTCTGTTTCTTTTCTGCATACAAAAATACAATGAATTAGTATAGATTCTAGTTGTTCGATGTTCATTCGCAAATGTATGGAGAAGAATGGGCAAGAAACTCCTTTTAAGAGAAGTCGTAAGAGGTCCTACGACTACTTAAGATTACTGTAATAGTAAACGCACGTAGGATGATGTAATACAACAATGTGCGGTCGCCGCCCGGAAGCTGGTCATGAGCGGATAACTAAATAATCGAGACTTCGATGATGCTACCAAGATTCCAACTTGCCATAGACCACGTAATCCGATGCAAGTGCATCCAAATATCCACGACTGCACGAACGAACGGTGAATAAGCTAACCGTAGAAATAAATACAGAGGTCGGTATCCTTATATATAAATTCATTCAGTATCAAGAACATGCAAGTGAAAATTTCTTTACCTATTGATGACTATGAAGAACCTAATCATTTTGACAGAAAAGATTCGGCGCAATCAGCCTTACCACGAATTACCACGGCATGAATTATCGAATTACCACATAACAAATTCAAGAGAAGCGAGACATTTATAAAAGTACAATATTTAAAAGATAGCTAACATTTCACTATTAGACGGTTGGTAAATATTATATACGGTATCGCAATATTCAATGAATTTAATATTAATGACCCAGAGCTTAGACAGATTTGTGTTTTAATAACAACTCAAGTTGCGGCACAAGAGTTCTTATGGGTTCGCTAGAAGACATCCTTCCCGAGAAAACTTGAAGGAAATAATACTGTAGCTGGAATATTTCTACCCAAGTTTAGATTTAGATAAAACCAAACAACATTATTTAAAGAGCTAAGTAAGAATTTTTATATTCAATCAATTCCATGTCCAAGTTTGCAAGATTTGAACTTTACTCTGGATTCTTTCTTTTTGCAAGGGACGGTGTACTCGTTTCAAAGACTGCGTTCAAATTATTTACTTTCGTTAAAATTAAAAGTCAAATCTGCACAAACCCTATGAAATTTAATAACAACGGGACATTGATACGCCCTAGTTGTTTGTAGATTATTTACATACATGTGTTACTTGACCATGTCACTGTGAAAATGGCCTAGTATATTTTATTTTAAGCAATTAAGACTGAAATATTTCTAATTAACTTTTAAAACAATGGAAAGAACCTATATGTTTAACAAAAAAATCTTCTACTTTATAATAAAATCTCGCTCGCGAGCTCGTGGCTAATAACAGGTGCTTGTTCGATCTTCAGGTTAAGCTGTGCTTGCCTAGGTTAGTCGGTGGACGGGTGACCACCCATTACATACCAAGTTTACTCCATGCCTCGGAAAGCACGCCAAGCCGTTTTTTTTTTCTAAATGGCATCTCGCAGTTCAACCTATAGTTTGTTGGTGCCAGTTAAGATCGCAAAAGCGGTCATTGCCCTTTCCCTAATATCTCTTCCTACGAAACAAAACAAATGACCCATGTATCGTTTTTCATGATAAATGAGTTGAACAGGCTTAACACAAGACTTGAACAGGCTTATTTTTTTATTTCAAAGTTAAGAACTTTAATAAAATAAATGTAGGTGGGTCAATGACCGCTTTTGCGATCTTAACTGGCACCAACTATAGAGAGGCTATCGTCTGCTTAACTAACCTGTGGGTGCCTTGAGTGTAAGGCCTCCAGCCAGGGCACGCTAAGCCGTTGGTGGCTGTCATTTGTAAATTTGACAGTCGTTATAGGTGGTCATTGGTAAAACTAGTTTTACCAAGGGGTTTCGTATTACCCGGTACTAACTGAGTTGTGGAGGTCAGATAGGCAGTGGCTCCAAGTAAAATATTGGTATTCAGCTGTACCCGGTTAGACTGGAAATCGACCCCAACATAGTTAGGAAAAGGCTAGGTCCGCCTAGCCTTTTCCTAACTATTTTGGGGTCGACTTTATAATAAAAATGTGTCTTTAAAATAAGAAATATCCTAAAGAGGTTACATTAAATTCCTTTGGCTAACAAAGACGAACTTCCATGCAAACTGGATGGAAGTTCGTCTTTGTTAGCCAAAGGAAAAACTTCCAGGACGAACGGATTGTTTAAAAAAAACTTAAGAGTAATAGACAATATCTTACAGCACCTGATGGATGATTGGTAATTTTATAGTCAAAACAAGAAAGTCATATAACAGAACTATTGTTATTCTTCGCAAATGGAAATAATGTCATACCTAGATATCATTCACTCTACAATACCTAAAAGATAAAGATAACAAAGGAGTTTCGAATCAAACTCTATCTTTTGTTATTATCTTTTTAGTGTGGACCCTGTGGGCTCTATTCTCTACTCTATTCTGTTTGAGAGCAAGTTTACGACCACGCGGACTCTACTCGGAATTAAGATAATAGCATAATGGAAGTCCAAACTGACGTGTTAAGAGCTGTGTACATTTGTGTACTGAAAGAAATTGAAAGATACAATGTACTGATAGTAAAGCGTAATTACTGAATTACGCTTTACTATCTGTGCATTGTATTTTTCAATACACCTCTAATTTTTTATTAGTACAGAAGACAAATTTTCGTAGACAATTTTGGGATTTCGTTTATTTTACTTTTGACTATATAAATGTGATCAGTAAAGAGTACGGATAGAGCCCCATTTTTTTGTACTAATTAAAAATTAGTGGTGTATATTCAATATATTTTTCAGTATTAAGTAAAAATGAAATTGGTTCTGATTTTGTAAAACCAAATTGATAGGGCAGGATAATGGTGCATACATAATCTCACGCCTTTTGGCAGGGAAAAATCTCAGAACATAGTTCTTTTCTGTCCCCGTATGAAAGATAATAGCGAATTTAAGTCATGTGAAAATGGATTTTTCGTTACAAAATGAAAGACGTATGTATATTTGATACGCTTAATTTTAATAGGTACTGAAGACACGCCATTGTTTTTATTTGTTCATCAGAAGTTTCAAGTCAAGGCATGTAAAAAAAAAACGTTTTTAATTAATTTATTTGACAAAAGCTTTAGTTTTACAGTCTAATTATATCGTCAATTCAATCTGATTGATTTTAAGACTCAAACGATTACGGATTACCTATTCTGTACATAATTACATCCCAACAATGTTTTAAAGGTTCAAAAGGTTTTAATTTAGTGTAATAAATTACTTGTGTGTTATAAACGAGCATTATACATCTTAAGTATTTTACTTGAATTTCAAATTATGTAAGTGGCAACATTTTGACATTGAAACGATTACGTGATTATACTTAATATTATGTATTTATATTTTGTACCAATGTCTGTTTTTGGCCTATATGCATACTCCATTATTTAAATTAAATATTTTGTGCAAAAAATCTTAATAATCCATCTAGACATAACTACACTGAGTCTTTGAAAGAAAATCGTTAGTACCGTATCAAATTAATAACAATATTGACAGGTTTGTTTTGTATAATGATTCCTTCGATTCTTCTTCGAGATCTTGCCACTTTCCACCGTATCGATGATACATAGGTCTTTCTGTCAACATCTAGCATAAAAATCTTTAGTCTGGGATCTTGGACACCCATCTTAACTTTCGACGTGGGTGTAGCGACCCTGGAGAGCGTAGACCAAATATTAAATAATAAGATTCAACGATTATAATAAACATTAGCACATAGCTGCGTCAGTCAAGGCCTGAAGATCCTTGTCATCAGACAATTCCACCAAGTGGAAAGGTCAAACCTCATTTACTTTGTTATTTCTTAGTGCGTTTGACAAGCGTTTGATGTCAGAGAGGAAGCATTAGTTTCATTCTGTGGCCACCTTGAATTTTAAATTAATACTTACTGCTGGTGTCGATCGGATTTGTTTCTGTAATGGACTGCCGTTACAGAAACAAAGTTGATCGACGCCAGCAGTAAGTCGAATTATGGTTTTCAACGTCGAAGCAGTTTGATTTATTTTACTCCCGAAAATTCACCTCAAAAACGCCCAGAAACCTCCTCAATCCGGTAGATGGCATCGATCATCTTTGTTTCTGTAATGGACTGCCATTACAGAAACAAAACTGATCGACGCCAGCAGTAAGTACTCATTTAAAATTCAAGGTGGCCACAGAATGAAACTAACGCTTCCTCTCTTTCTACCAGTCTGTGAAAATCACTGCATGCCGTTCATGCCATCTTGGAATTGGAATTGGTTTCTCCTAGGCCGCGTCATCGCTTCACATTAGACGAGTTGCGGCCAAACTACGATAGCCTATTTCGCTTAAAAAAATCCCTTGGTTCCAACGAGATGAAAAGCAGCGACTACTTATCATCAAGTGTACCGTCTGCTAATTAACTTTCATGCTGGTGACTGTCAGCCTGATTGCAAGAGCTGGTCTCTTTAATGTGGATCATTAGTGTTGTCTAATTCGTTCCGCCATCTTTTATGGTCAATGGCGACCACTTGAGTGTGTCAGAGTTCCACATACTTGCTATTTTGGCACACAGCCCATTGGACATAGTTACGGCAGACATAGCCAGCAAAGTCTCAGAATTGCTTTTGTAGTTTCTTGTATTTTAACATGTGGTCTATTGCTACCGTATTTTCTATGGATACTGTACTTAAAATGTCTCTTACGGATATCTTCCGTGATTGTTGTTGTTTATTTATTTTAAGTTTAGTTATGAACTAGCTTAAAACAGTGTATGGATACTTTATTATATAGTATTATCATAATTATAAAACTAAATTTGGTTGCTTTGACCCGTTAATCGTCATAACGGGTGTAATAGTCGATTAGCATCTTCCATAACAACTGCAATAGTAACAGATAGAACCAATCCGTTGATGTCTGTCAAAGTTAAACTAAGATACGATCTTTCGATCTCCATGTAAAGCTGCTGACACAGTTAACAGCGTTTTTTACCTGTTTTTGTCCTAGAAAAAATGTTCGTTCTAAGAAGTCGCGATGAAATGAAGCGAGCGATTCAAGCCTATACTAGTTTACCTTGTTTGTGAGCAAGTACGTTACGTTTGCAGCGTGGATCAGTGGACATTTAGAGCGATATGGGTCACATCGTAAGTAAACGAGACTCGATGACACGTAATCGATGTTACACAACTAGATTTAAAATTAAAGCTGCCACAAAAACCCATTAGAATAGTTTCCGTTTACGAAGAATAGAGTTTTTACGTTTTTTGAGTGCTTCGGCTCGTTTCCATTTGAATTTGAACGGATTGATTTTCGTTTTATTCAAATCGGAGCATGTTTTATCACGCCTCTCATTGCCATAGCATAATATCCCATGAAGCTAAGGGCTACACTTGAAAGCCCGTATGACAACACTAGAGGAAACATCCCACAAAGGGTTAGTATACAGTATCCACTAGACGAGCTCTTGATCACGTTTCACATTTTCAAGCATATCTTTATTGGACACAAAAGTTTCCTAACTTAATTCAGTAATATCCTTCGGTCGTAAAATGAAAAAAAAAAAACGTCAATAGATAAGATTACAAAAGTGTACAAAGACCTTTTTGACGAAACTCGTGTTTTCGACTCCCACAATCTGGACCACTTTAGTAAATCGTCACAATAATGGGTCAGGTAACGTCGTAATGCATTTCGAAAGATTGAAGAGAATACGTAGAATTCCGACGACAATGATACGACAAAAAAATTGTGTGACAAAGTTCATAGACTCCTCTCTCGTCTCATAAAGGATTAGGGCCCTCGCAGCGGGAAGCGGTAAGTGGAGGTGGTCCTTATCTGAGACTGTTTCAACAGCAGTCGACTCGTGGTGGGGTTCTCGCGCGCCACCACTTCGCGCTCCATCGCGACTCACGCAAGCCGCGCCCGCGCACTCGACCGCTACTTTCAAACAAGCTATTTTCGATATTCAACTTTTAAAAATGTATTCGAATGAAGTGAGGTGAATCGATCAAAACTGTTCAGTGAATAATCAAGTGAAAAAAAAACCTAGTGTTTTGGAACAAATTTTTGTGAAGGATTTATTTTTATTAAGGAGCAACCCTCTACAAATTCAAGGTAATTTTCGTTGTTTTGTTATTTTAGTTGTTTGTCCGTTCGTGTGTTGCGGCAACAGCAACGGTGTCGAGGCGACTTATTGCAAGTGCAGTTTCGTTTAGCGGCTACCTATTTACAACACACGTCGTCGGAATGTCCGGTTGTGGACAGACCTTCTCGCGGTTGTTTCGCGAACAGTTTGATTACATCAAAACAAACATTTTATTGTAACAAATGGGCCGCTTTACTACTACTCAGGTGTAATTTAGTATGATGGGTAAATAAGAGAATATGTCTCTTTTATGACCAAACCAGTATGGTAGCGCAATTACAGGGATCGTAAGTATAAAAAATCTAATTTATCAATACGAAGAAAATGTTATAAAACAGTGATTACTTTACGTAATGCTACATATCTAAGTGCGCCTAATTGAATACTTACCTAATAGCTTGATTTACTTTAATAATTGTCAATTTGTCACGGGTACTGACACGCTTTCTTGTATAATAAGAACTTTTTTTAAACAAAAAATGTTATTTGGACTGTTGAATAAGTAGATTATGTCCCTTTGTTAAGAGTGTCACCCATTCTATGCTCAGGTTCACAAGTAGGGTGCGCAAATTCAACAATTTTGACATAATGGGTTGAGCTTCCTTTGTTTAGGCAACTTGATGGTTATCGTGGTATTTATTAAAGTTACTCTGTAGTGTAAGAACCCTTTATTTTTATGTCTAGATCAGAATTACAAAAATATTACACTCTTGAATTTTCGTTCGAAGTTATCAATGTTATCAAAGAAAACGAAAGTTTTATGAACATTGTTCAAGACTCAATCTATATTCGGGTACATCAAAATGTAGATTCTTCATTAAAAACAATTTGCATTAAAAAAAATCAGTGCTACTCTTTCCATAATTAATTATGTAAAGACATTTGAGCTATGTGTGGGAAAATAGAAACTATACTGATTTAATAAATCTTCTCATAATGCCTTCGTGTTAACGTCGAATTTCTCAAGTTTTCCATATAAATTGATGGCTAGGGAAAGTGTCAGTTAATCTCTAATGCACATCAATTGAAGCGAATCCTTCTGCATGCAGTAGCTAGAAGCTCGAAATTTTTGAAAAAATATATATCCTTACCTTAAAGATTTCGAAATTTCAGCACAAAACAAGTATCTGTAATCATATCAAATCCTTAATAAAACGTAATTCTGTTTTGTTTGTTTTCTTAAGTTTAATAAAAAAAGTATTTTTGCTTTAGAAAATCTTTCTAAACGCTCTGTTGATTTCAGTGAAAAAAGTTGGCAATTATATTTTTTAAAGTTTCAAGTCATCGTGCTTTTTTTTACTTTTTCGTCTTACATTCTCAATCACTTGACTGAGATGTCCGTTATTCGAATAAAACACTAGAGATGGTCCTGATACGACTGATAATATTCTACTAATACGTAACACAAGTGGAAACTAGATATGAAATCTGAGACCACGATGTGTAGTTTTATCCCCTCAGTTAGATCATAGAGAAAGTAGGTGATGCTATGACCGTGTGAACTAATAGCAAAAAAAATAACAATTGAAGTCATAGATAGCGTTCTACTTTTAAATCGTTCTTTTTCTTCTTTCAAGTGATGATTTTCTATATTAGCATACGTTGTGTTCGCGCCTATTTATGTTACCTTGTGAGTTATTGTCGTAATTAAAATGTAAATAAACATGCATGTTGAATGCTGTGTGATAAATTAATAATTTATACGAAAAAATAGGTGAAGTTCATCAATATAAGAAAATTATACAAAAATATTATTTCCTGTTACTTTAAATTACAATGTTTTCTGTAATTTATTTACCTTACGGAATTTAGTAACCTTACGCAAAAAAATACATTAATTATGAATATTAAACGTTCGTTTTGCGTAGAAAATTTTTCTTGAGTAAAATATTTAGCAAAGTCGTAAAAGATTTTTGTAAAACTATAGCACAGTTGCTAAACAAAAACACCTCAGGAAGTGACTATAAAGACTCACACTTTTAGACATCTAAAGCAGGTATGATTTTTTGTGGTTCAGTAATGCAAGATGATAAATTCTGAAAATCATTAAGTGTTCGTTATTTCATCTCCATAAAGAACTTATACTCGAACTCTAACTTGATTATTCCAGGCATAATTAAATAAAGAGAATTAAAAATACGGGGCAAAAAATTGCCTTTTACATTATTTATCGATAACAGTAAGTGCCGTCACTATTCTGCACGAAATGACAATAAACTTTCCCAGAGACTCGTCCCACGAAAACCTAATAATATATGGTATGTTTAAACGAACACAGCTAAAAATAATAATAATAAATAATAAATGAATTGTATGATGAATTCTTTTCGGTAGTGCACACCGAGTTCAATAGTACGATAAAAAAGAAAACTAAAACTATTGGCCCAAAGTTTATTTTCAGCGACTGGGCAACACAGGGTATTAGGAAAAGTAGGGAACGATTGTTTGAGCTGTACGGCCTTAAGCCTTACATAAACACTGAAACTTTTAGTAAATATGTAGCTACTTACTCGAAAATTTTTAAAAACTCTTGCAAGGTAGCCAAATCTCTCTTCATTAGCAACAAGATTAAATCAGCCGAAAACAAAATAAAGACGGTATGGAAAATTATCAACTGTGAAACAAATAGGAATAAAAAACAAAGTAATGACATAACACTAGAGACCTCAAGTGGCCTTGTGAGCTCTAATAATGAAGTTGCTCAAGAATTTGTAAAGTTCTTTACCAGCATCCCACTTAAAACTACAGAAACCTTAAATTCCTCTCCCTTGCTCTCCATTGATTTATTGAAGGCGAACGTTTCAGTCTGTTCAAATGAATTTAAATTTCAACATATAAACCCCATAACAATCATAAAAGCCTTTAAGCAAATCAAGATCAAATTAACCGAAGATCTATGGGGTATGTCTATCAAAGCTTGTACCTCAATTATTGAGACTGTAGCACCGTATTTAGCCTTAATATTTAATTTGTGCATAGATCAAGGGGTCTTCCCGGATCTAATGAAATTCAGTAAGGTAATACCGCTTTTTAAATCTGGGGATAGTAAAGACACCAATAACTATAGGCCCGTATCCGTTTTGCCGGTTTTCAGCAAGGTGTTTGAAAAGATAATGCTCAATCAAATGCTTAACCATTTTAACACCAATAAAATATTGCACGAGCAACAGTATGGTTTCACCAAAGGACGTTGTACAACTGACGCCGGTGTCACTTTATTAAAACACATATTTACTGCGTGGGAAGAGGCACAAGATGCCATAGGAATCTTCTGTGACCTTTCGAAGGCATTTGATTGCGTAAATCACGAAACCCTGATCTTAAAACTTGAGCATTACGGTTTAGGTAAACTTGCGCTCAGTTTAGTAAAATCGTATTTGAATGATAGACAGCAGCAGGTACAAATAAATGGTGTCAATTCAATGGGTTTAAAAGTTAAAATGGGTGTACCACAAGGTTCGATATTGGGTCCCTTCCTCTTTTTAGTATATATTAATGACCTACCTCGTTTATTTAACAACCATCCGCATATGGTGTTGTTTGCTGACGATACTTCTTTAATATTTAGGATAAACAGACGTGCCACTGATCTTGACGACGTAAATAACGCCCTACTGCAGGTCCATAATTGGTTTACCGCTAATAATTTAGTACTAAATGGGAAAAAAACTAAGTGCATTAGATTTGCTCTACCAAATGTCAAAAGTAGTGATTGTGACATAATATTGAATCAAGAGAAACTAGAATTTGTCGATAAAACGGTTTTCTTGGGAATCACGCTCGACTCAAGGTTACAATGGGGTCCTCATTTAACATCTCTTGCAGGACGGCTGAGTTCAGCTGCATATGCTGTTAGAAAAATCCGTCAATTTACTGATATTGATACCGCGAGGCTAGTCTATTTTAGTTATTTTCATAGTATTATGTCATACGGTATTTTACTATGGGGACGGGCTGCAGACATCGAGTCTATATTTATTCTGCAGAAAAGAGCCATCAGAGCCATATATGAATTACGTAGACGCGATTCTCTAAGAGAACTGTTTAAGGAAATTAATATCATGACAGTACCTTGTCAATACATCTATGAAAACATCATGTACGTTAGGAAAAATCTGCATTTATTCAGTAAAAGAGGTGACAGACACCACTATAACACTAGAAATAGGGACCAACTAGTTCAGCCAGGTTTCAGGCTTGCTAAAGTAGATTCATCTTTCATGGGGTACTGTTTGAAATGTTACAATAAAATACCTCCCCACATTCTTCAACTGAATGAGACGAAATTTAAATCTTGTATAAAACGCACACTATGTAGGCAAGCATATTATAAGTTGGGGGATTACATTGATGATAAAAATGCTTGGCTAAATGCTGGTCCTGCTCCACAACCATAGGGGCAAACTAATTGAATGTACTGGTCGGGCATTATTTGAGTCTATCGACACGCAAAGAAGAAGAATTGATTCCCATGTTAATGTATTGTGGAAGCTGCAGAAGATTGTAAAAATATACCCACTTGCATTGTATAGATTCCGGTTTTTAGTATTATATAATTGCATAGCACATGTGTGAGTACTTTGTACTGTTCAGCCACCACTTACATTTAGTTATCTTTCATTGACTTGAATATGCCTTGGTGGCTGAGAGAATGTCATGCTCACTCAAATGTCTCGCTGATGGTGGCGGGTGTGTCGGGTCATTTGGTTCCCTTAAATATGGTCGAGTTGAATGGCGCCGATACATGCGTCATGTTCGTGAACGGGCGCTGTCAGTTGGGACTGGTCATCTCTTAGCTGCCACGGTTCGTTCATTTTAATTACTTTATTTTTTAATTTATATTTTACTCTGGACGCTCTTAATGTGCACGTCTTTCTACATCGTTCTCACATATGTATAATCTCAACATGAATGATGTAACCAAGATTTTGTAACAATATTTTGATTTAAAAGAGTGTCCATGGAGTTTCTTGCCCGTTCTTCTCCATAGAGATCTACGTTAGGGAATGGGCAACTACAGTACTTTCTCAAGTTATTATGCCTTGTGACTGTGACTGTAGCTTTGCTTTTTTGTATTTTCGACATTCAAAAGTGCCGTAATGGTCTAATTGAAATAAATGATTTGAGTTTGAGTTTGAGTTTGAATTACCAAAATAAATGTAAGCACTATGTAATAAGCTGATCAGAAAGATTTGAAGAAAAAAAATTGTTCAATTTTGATAAGCAAGCATTGTGTAGTACAGGTAGTAAATAACTCGTATTTCAAACGTATTAACGACTGTTTCTTTTTATTTTTTATTTACCTTCCGTACTATTGCTTATGGGTAATTTTCTTTTCAAGCAGTTTGTATTAGGTTTCACGGATTGCGAAAGAAACTAGGCAGATTTGTCCACGCAGGATATGAAAAACCCCATTCACAGCCGAAGCCAGTAGTATCCTACTTAATATTATAGATGCGAAAGTTTGTGAGTTTGTTACTCTTTCACGCAAAAACTACTGAACGGATTTGGATGAAATTTAGCACACAGATAGTTTATAACCTGGAATTAACATATGATAGTTTTTATGTCGGTAGTAAGATACCATGGGACCATTATCAAACTTCACGCGGGCAAAGCCGCTGGCAAAAGCTATAGTTATTCATAAATTACGCATTAGTTAACAATATATTAATTATCACTATAATATACCCACTAAAATTAATTTAATTCTAAACCAAGAAATTCTACCAATAATTATCTGGGTGATTTACCAGATTAGTTCATTTTGCAGTAACTATATACTTAATCGTTTTGTAAATAACACTGTAGAAAAATCAATGTTCTTTTTAACCTACTTTCAAGACGAGGAGATCATCAATTCCTTTTTTTTTGTCTGTATGTTCAGCAATATCTTCTCCAATTGTGAACCGATTTCAATGATAACCACCTCTAGACCTTTCTCAATACAATAAAGGCTATAAATTGATTTGAGAATTCACACCCGGGGGGAATCCCTATCTATAACAACAAAAAATCTTCCCTCACACTATGTATGTATTTTTAGCTGACTTCTACCTGCTGAGGGGAGACAAAGGGTTTTTTGTGCAACTTTTAAGGGTAGCACGAAGCAGGTGGTTACCTGCGATGTCCAATTTTGACACTGTACTAAGATTTTTGGCCATCTTTTTTTTAACAAAAGGTATGGTCCAAAGTCCAGAAAATGCAAGAATCCTGTCTTGTAGCAGAGAAGTTGGACAGTCATTCTGCTGTAATATCTGTGCATTGACAGTATTTAATTAAATCAGTCGTGGTTGTCATTTGTATGGTAGATCTTTGATCTAGAGTTCCAGACAGAAGAGGATGGGGTTGGATACAGAATTGCTAGAGGTCATTATCTTTGTAATTTAGCTCATCCAATGGCTCCAAAAGTTCCTGAGTTTGCGATTTGAAAAACTAACCTGCAGGGCTATTACGTAACCTGCAGGGCTATTACGTAACCTGCAGGGCTATTACGTATCTTTCTGATATCCAGTGACTATCAAGTTTCGGTTGTACACCGAACTTTGATGACAACCGTGAATGTCATAATATTGGTATTAAGTACGTATCACACTGAGTGGATATCACTTTACGGTGACTAACAGGGTCATACATAATACGAAACTAACCTTTTGACAGTTAATTGAGCCCAGTTACTATCATTCGAGCTGTCAACAGAGATACGTAATAGCCCTACTGGAAGAGCCTTGGATTCTAAGCCCAACCTTTACTGCGATGTTCTGATTTTTGTGTGTGTATCATTTTATTAACCCACGTAACATAACGTTACTCTAGCTGTTTTTCGTTTCCAAATTCTAATAGAAATGGCTAAAAGTATATTGTAGGTAATGCGCCGCCAAATATTTAAAGAATTTTTGGCATCCGGTACAGTTGCTCAGCTAAACTAGTCCTGCATTCCCAAGGGAATGGTTTTTTTTTGCATTAATCGTATCATAAAATTACACTAATTAACATTAAGCAATTAGTATTAGGCAATATACACGTGCATGAAACAATTGTTACTCGTTAGTAACAATGTTTCTAAGTTTTAATCTCAATAATGTTAGTTCCACGTGATGTTAATTCAGTAAAATATTCATGGATATTATAATAATTACGATAAATAATAAAGTTTTACAAATTTTAAACCTTTTTTCGCTTGTTATATATTTTTTAAAGTCACGGGTTAGTTAAGTTCTTCCGTATGAAAATAATAGGTATGGACTAATCTACATCTACACTAATATTATAAAGAGGAAAGATTTGTATGTTTGTAATGAATAAACTCAAAAACTACTGCGCCGATTTCAAAACTTCTTTCACCATTAGAAAGCCACGTCTTTACTGAGTAACATAGGCTATATTTTATCCCCGTACTCCCACGGGAACGGGAAAAACGCGGGTAAAACCGCGTGACGTCCGCTAGTACATATTATAAAGAGGTATTTTTTTATAAATAAATAGTTGTTCCATCCGTGAGATACTCATTAAGCAAGACAGAAGATATATGTTAATGTTTCGTTGTTCCATCTGGTCGACTCATACTAACACAGCTAGAGTTGATGAAGCATGAAATTCACCAAATAAAACATCTTTCGTGATGGTGATGAAACGAATTGAACTGGGGCCGTATTATCACTGTCAGACCGAGGCCTCTTAGGTTGTAAACCGATAAAAACAGAACCAAACTTATGAAGGAGTAACGCTTGGTGTTAAAGGCCGGTGATCCTGAAATACATGAATGAACACACAGACACACACGGACACTGGACACTGGTCACTGTCAGTGTAGTGTGCGGTCCTAGTGTGAACCTGCCCTAATTAACATTCATGAAGATCAAGTGCGGGTAGTTGAATAAACACCTTCGCTTTGCTGTGGCATGGCGGTACCTCCAATACTTCAGTCTTCCCGCGACCATGGCTGGTGCAATCCGGTCGAAACGTCGGGCTTGTATTAAAGAGGTAAAATTCGCGATAAATACCCATTTCCATTATATGTTTTATAATAAATGAATAGAACCAACTTTACTTAATTTTATTTATTTACTGGCTTATGCCTGTGGCTTCGCCCGCGTGGAGTCCGATAATTGTCCCACGGGATTATATAACCGGGATAAAAAGTATCCTATGTGTCAATCCAGGTTGTAAACAATCTGTATGCTAAATTTCATCCAAATCCGTGTTGTAGTTTTTGCGTGAAAGAGTAACAAACATCTATCTATCCATCCATCCTTACTTTCACATTTATAATATTAGTAAGATAAGATTTAATTCAGACCATAGAATCATTAAGTGTTATAAAATCTTAACCTATTGTTAGTAAATAACAAAATTACAATAAATAAACAGTTCATTTAATTGACGACATGGACATCTAGCCGCCCAGTGCCTAGTAAATGGCCCATCAATTTTATCCGCCAGTATAGCTAGAATATTATTGTTGTTTTGTTGCAACAGCTTGCAAACAAACAAAACTGTACCACAATCGGTTCAAGCGTTTATGAGTTATAATACCATAAACAGACTCACAGAAAGCCTCTCTCTAACTCTCCTTTTATGTTAAGACATATAAAAAAGTTTTTAGTTCGTTTGTTCTAAATTTTTATAGCATAACATTTCACGTACCTACCTCAAATATACATACACAATTATGGTTTGTAATGTCCCATACAATTAAAGGAACAATACATCATGATCGGTACCCCTGTCACGTCCTCTTGCTAAATTGTGATTGGTTAGTTAAGAACTAACACGCACACCTGATCGTTTCGAAAACTTTAACTTCACGAATCAAGGTTGGTGTTGTGAATTCGAGAGAGATCGCCTTCTGTTTGCGCTAAAATGTTTGTGGCATCTGTTGCCAGTGTAAAAAATCCTTTTAAGGCAAAGGAGCTATTTACCTCCTTAAACAGTTGTTCTGTTTTACACTGCGTGCAATGTTAACAGGACAAGGAGATTTTATACGTAAATCTATAAACTTGTATTTTAATCTTATAGACTTGACACCGAGTATTTTTTTTATCTTGAGTAGCTTAAGCGCCAGGGTATATCGTGAAATTCAAAATTTCTTACGATATTTTGCAATTTGTAGATCAGTGTTAGGTAGTAAGTTGAATCAAACATGATTCATTTCATATCATATTTTGTTCCAACATACAGCCTGACACTAAAAAAACGTCACTTAAGTTAATATTGGAGCTAATTTAAACTAAGATATTGGGCTTCTTGTCGACGAATAACTTAATTACTAAAACTGAATGAAATCTAAAAAACATACCTAGTACTGAGTAGCAGATTAGTCAATACTGACTTAATTGCACTGCTTTGGAATGACTCATTTGGGCATCTTTTGAAAGTAAATCCTGTATCGAAGAAAGCGATATCTATTGCGTAATCATTTGTAATAAAACTCGCTAAATTGATTTCTTAGACATTTTATTTAAATTCTAGAACTTTATGCAATTTCTTAAGGTGAATCAACTTTGAAGTAGACTGTGGAACGCGTAGGTGTCAGGTAACTTTGGCTTGAACAGTGAACTAGCTTGTTTGTATTGCGGAATTGAAAGGAGCATATTAACGTGTATAAGTTCTTTCCACCTGAGCTTAGGGCTCATGTCATGCATCAAAACCTATTACCCGACGACGGCGAAGCCAAAAGTAAGGGTTATGATTTTAGCAGTCTATGTATGTTTGTATTTACGTATGTTCCTCCGAAGCGCCTAAACTATTCATCCGGTTTTGATAAATAAGGTGTCAATCGATTCGTTATTATGGCCCGGGTAACATAGGCTACATTTTAACCGACTTCAACAATAGGAGGAGTCGATTTTACTTGTAAACCCAGAATTTAATTAGAGCGTGATATTCAGTAGTCGGGTTTTTTAGTCGTAGTTATATCACTCAAATTGTTTTCGGTTTATAACATATCCTTTAAACAAAAATGTTGGGCAATTCGGGTCTACTTCTGCCATCCTCTGAATTGCCATGGTACTATCAGACGGTCATGTCAGTTTATTGACTAATGCTATTTATCTTTTCATTATTGTATGAATTATCACTTCTTTCACTCAGTAACCTTCCACCACACGATGAACACTTTATGACCATTCTCCTTTATCTTGCGCTCTCTATTTCCATTCTTCGTAAATACTTCGCAAGAAATATAAAGTTATTCAAATAAAGCAAGAGTGAGTAACATTTTAAAAGACTTGTTTATTTGCAACATAGTGAGCGTTAAACTTGCTCAATAACTAACGAAATAAGATCACAATGTCCGCCAACCTGTCACTATTTATTTAACGTCCGTGCTATAAGTCCCCTCCGTTTTGGAATAGAAGAATTAAATTGAAGTTTTGATCGAGTTTTGGACGTGGTTGAAACAAAGACTTAAATTCTTAGATTCTCCCTTTCGCGGCAAAAAATTATCAAGATTCTGTTTCGTTAACAGTTTGTGTTAACAGTTTTCGTAACCTTTGAATAGTATTCCCCCGCTCACTCAGATGTGTCAGCTCACTTCCCTCAGTTTGAACACGTTTTCGCGTCATCTATGTTCGGCGAGAGCACATTTAACAATTTAAATCTTTGTTCCCTTTACTGAGATGACTTTTATAGATATAAGTACAAGATGAGAACAAGTATCTTTAACTTTATTATAATCTTATCAACATAATTACACAATCCTACTAATATTTTAAAATCGAAAGTTTTTGAGGATGTATGGGATGTCTTGATTTTGTTACTCTTTCACGCAAAAACTACTGAACAGATTTCGATGAAACTTAGCACACATAGTTTATAACCTATACCTATCCCGGTAGTTCAGTGGGACAATTATTATCGAATCCCACGCGGGAGAAACCGCGGGCGTAAGCAAGTTATAAATATTTGTTTCAACGATCTCTAACAATAAACCCTATAGCTGTCTGCTCTCTAACCCATTTCGGGATGTTTATGTTTTTCCAAGTTTTCACATGTTCGGTGTAACCGTAGGTAAATATAGCGTTTATAGCATTTCGGCAAAGATTGCTTTGCGAAACAAACCAATCTTTGCCGAATTGCCATAAAATGTGTGAGAAGGCAATGAAATTGAACGCGAATTATATTTTCATTTATGTTTATATATTATGGCATAGAAACTGGTTTCAAAAATGGTATTTTAACCAAAGTTCACACAACGATTGACCCCGTGAAACTTCGTTCTTGAGGACGTTGTTAATTTACGTAAATTATTGTATATTTTCGCTTGGTTTACATCTTTATTCATCACATGGCTAAAAATTGTGCACAATATACTGGCATATACACTATGCATAGTGTTTTCCACTGTAGAGAGCAATATTCGCCTAATTATGTGGTACGGACCATCAGAACAGCTTTCTCCATGGGGCCAACATCGTAATCGCAAAAAAAAATCTCAAACCCCATACAAAACTTCAATAACTACTCGACCCAAACTGGACCGGTGAATATTTTTGAAAAACGAACTAGGTACAAAAGATGCGAGTCAAAACATCTTCCATAGGCATTCGCGAAATGTGTTTAAATTGCTATCGATGATAATTATCGATATAAGAAAATCGCTTTTCAATTTTGCAACATTTATTTATCTAGCACCCTTTTACTTCGTATAATAAAGCGATTTTTTTCTGTTTTGTTGACTTACAACAGTAACAAGTGTACCGTACTAGTGGTACTACATATAACAACGTGCAACTTACACCGTTAGGTAATATCGCCGCTTTATATAACACTATTGTTTAATACAATTTAAAATGTCGGATTCTGTATTCGCATCCCAGTCTGCATTGTTTTACAAGCGCATTTTTTTATTTTTTATTTATTATGCAAGTTGTCTTCATTCGACTTATAAAATGCAAGTACATACATTGCAATTTTGTACAAAGTAATTATTTTCGGTTTTGTGTAAACTATATTGTAATGTAAATTATAACATTGACCCAAAAAAAATAACCATGTTTTGTGAAGAATTAATGTAGGTAAGTAACAATTATTAAGCTAAGGTATTAAATTATTCAGTATGCTGACGTCATCAAAGTCACTGATAGATAGACAGGTACTATTAAATATCGATAAAAATTAAGTTCATGGCCAACCCTTCAGGTGACGAACTATGATTTACGACATCAACTTGGAAGATGCGAATTAACGTTTTCGCTTAATTAAAAATGACTCGTATGTCTAATAAAGTTGTGTCTCTTATTCGTCGCCACAAAAGTTGTTAAATTAATCCACAAAGCAATAAATGTATATAACGCTGTACACAGTGTTACATACAAAAGACATCTTAGCATTAATAAAACTAAATTTTAATTCTCTTTAGGACCTTGTTTTTTTTCTCATTTTTTTTTTCAGAATGCGGAAATTAACCAAATTTATAAACCTTTTATGACTGCTATATTATTCAATCTACTAGAAAATGACTAATAACTGAACATCTGTCTCTGTAGCAACAAATTGATGAAACAAACAATACAGAGCTTCGTAGAACGGTTTTTTTTTCTTTTTAAAAGTATTTCTCGATTCTTATATTTCTTTTAAGATACGTTTTCTCTTAGCCATTACTGTTTCCCCTTTTGCTACACACAAATAAATAATAACAATATAAGCAATACATTATTCAGCCTCGCTTTACTTAAAATAATTAACATAATTAATTTAATCAACAAGGCCATATTTTAAGTTTTATCTATACCGATACATTTTTTTTAATGGCATCTCGTAGGTCAACCTATGGGGCTAGCTTCTGCTTAAATATACCGATACACTGTAAAATAGGACGAAGCGGGAATAAAATAATAAAAAATATATTTTGGGACGAAGGAAGCATATTGTTTGGGACGAACCAGGATTTTGTTATATGGGCCGAAACTCAGTGGGACAAACGAAGAATAAATCAATTTCGAATCTTCGAAATACTCGTGTTTTAACAACTCGATCAATTTGATCTCTAGTGTGTGACGTTTTCGCTTATCCTGAGTCGATAATCCGATATAATATTAACTCATTTGTAGAAAAGAGGTTAACATGTGTGGACGTTTTAATTAATGCACGTTGAAGGCGAACAGGATGCCACATTATGCCATAGTATGGAGTATGGTGTGCTCGCTACCCATTGATATTTCATTTATACGGAAGCACGAAGAAGGAAGGGATCAATTAATTAAGTCTCCATCAGTTTTCATATAAAATTTAATTCAGTTGTCAGCATCGTTGGTTCGTGCACTTTGAAGGGTACCGACCTCTTTGACGTACAGTATTACACCTAGTAGGTACGATGCCACCCATCCATTGATATTATAATCAATACGGAAGCTCCGGATAGGAGGAAGTAATCAATTATTTAATTCTCCATAAGTTTTCCTATAAAATCTTAATCAGTTGTCAAGTACGTCGTTTGTGCATTTACTTTGAAGGATAACGCCTTTCGGTTTTTTTACGTCATAAAAAAAGATTCGATATATAAAAGTTAATCGCTGACAAAAGTACCTAGTATCCATGACATTTTGTTTACGGTTTAACACATTTTAAGAGAATGTGGAAGTTTTCACCGCGTTTCCCTATAATTTATAACTTAAATATCATCTTTCACACCTGTCCTTTAAAATCTTTTAAATTGCACGCGAAACAGTTTAACTTTCGAGATTTCGTAGCACGATGCTTACTTTCGCACTATGACAACTTTTTTGTTATTTCAAGTAATCGGTAGCAAGATGCCAAAGTTTTGAAATCACCATACATTAGATCGCACGATGCCAACAATCGCATATTGCCAAAAAAAAAACTTTATCTTATATCATACGGACACGTCTCTTACTTCAACGAATTTGGAATACCTACCAACCGAATCACATTTTCAGTTCTCATCCGTTTCGGGGCTTTTACTAAAAATAATAACAGGCGATATTAAACCTATATGTAGCAAAAAATAACATGACCAATTTCACGCTTGCCCACTTTCCGATCGTCGTCGGATAAGCATGCGATGCAGAGATCCTAAACAATGACAGACAGATCTCATTTAGATAGACTGTACATAAAGGTATGTACAATAACTTGTTCCATGTACCACGCTCTATACAATAAAATGCTATTGAAATAAAACTATGACTGAATTTCAGGTCATTTTAAACACTATTGAGAGCAATGGCTAAAAAACCGGCTCGGTGCGAGTCGAACTCGCGCATGAAGGGTTCCGTACCATCGTAGTAGGGAAGCCCCCTTTATTTTTTAATTTACTTTTATTATTTGTCGTTATAGCGACAACAGAAATACACATTCTGTGAAATTTTTAAAGTCTACCTATTACGGATCATGAGATACAGCCCGGTGACAGACAGACGGACAGCAGAGCCTTAGTCTTCGGTATTCAATGATTTAAGTATTCAGTTAAATATTTAACTGTGAACAATAGTTGTGTTATATAAATCGGTGTGATTAGTTATCTAGTAACTTAATCTTGGTGATTATGTTAAGGTAGTGAAGGTTTTTCCGTTAGCTTAAAAAGCCCTTTAGGAAGTAATAAAGATAACAAAAAACTAATACTTTGTTTGTAAGTATGTGTATGAAGTAGAATAAATCTGTAACCAGAAATAATATAAGGCTTGTTACAAGAGGTGTAGGCCTTGATTTAAAAAATATATAATGCTTTTTCTTTCTTTTGGTTTACTGCCTGCCCATATAATATATCATGGAACCAGAACCTACTGAGCTGCAAGGATATCTTGGCGCTTGATTTAACAGGAAGGCGTTAACTTTCGTGAATTTGTTTTGTAAGTTGACAAGATGGCGACGTCAAATCCAATTTTGGCCGCGCTCAAAATACTATTTATTGTACATCCATAGCGGCGCGGATAAACATCAACCATGTTTCAAAATCAGAACACATTTTAGTTTCATTTTTTGCTACCAAAAAAAAATACTGGTCACTCGGTGGAATATCTGGTTTTTCTTGATTCAAAGTTCAAAAAATTCTAATGCACATCTTTTGCTGATATAGGGTATCGATCATACATCCTAATCAATTAATCAACTAAGCCTAGAGCATTCCACAGCTGGACATGAATAAGTCTCTCCCAAACTGCGCCATGAAATCTTTTTTTTTTTTTTTCGTCAGTTACCTTTAATTATGCAAAAATTTCATGAGATTCAAAACGTGACTGGTAAGACCAGTTTATTTTATGGCTTATATTCGCCGTAAGTAAAAGTTCTTCCTATGATAATATTCAATTCAAATGGTATAATTACGAATTTACAATTTTTATGATAAAGTCAAGGTCTGATCAGTAAAAGGGCTGTACCAGATGGACGTTAAACCAGTTCACTACAATATTATTATTTAAAATAAAGTACGTTCGAGACGACGGACGAGAGACGTAATGGAATTGTATCCTAGAGATGGAAAGAGACAAAAAGGACGCCAAATTAAGAGATGGGAAGGTGACTTACTATAAAGGATGGAGAACATTAGCTCGTGATAGAGATGAGTGGAAGAAACTAGAGGACTTCGACATAGGCCATGTCGAAGGACAACCTGACCAACAAACTGGTTGCTGAAGATTGTAATATAACTTACCTAATAGAATTAAGTCTTTTTTATTTTTTTTTATTTCTATAACAACTAGAGTTTAAAATGTATTTTGGTCAGCGAATAAAGGTTTTTTTATTATTTATTTATTACGTTCAACGATATATTGCTCCTTAATCATTGTATAATTTTATTACTCTACTTACAATATATATTATTTATCATTATTATCTTATCATTATTATTTTTGTTTTGACATTTTTGTTCCTCCGGCTAGCCGGGAAGTTCTGATGGCACGGGCCTAAGCCAAGTGTTCATCATCTATTATTATCCTTAAATGATTATAAAAATACATTTATGTGTAATAAGACGATGGTTTAATAACTTATAAACTAATTATATTAAAAATAAGTATGTGTTATTAGATGTATGTACATAAAAACATAGGTATTAACAAAATTTAATTTTTGTGCATGCAACATTTTCGCCAAAAAAAAACACATTATTTCTTTCTTTTATTTTTCTCATTATTTCTTTATCGTGTGGTTATTGCCTAACCTGGTGTCAGAGTTTTTATGCCGCCCATGCGCCTCTGACTTGGCTTTTGGCAAAAAAAAAAATATAAAAAAAAAGGAACTACCAAAACTAGTTAATCAAAGTATGTTTTATTGGACCGTCAATAATCGATGGGAATGACCTATGAAATCGAATTTATGTAAATTAAATTATTCAAAAATCGCGTGTTATTAAACACGTATGATGTACTTAACTAATTTTGAATATATGTTTGAAATATTATGACAGTGCACAGATCAGTCACTATGGAAACAGTCACCTAGTAAAAAAATCTTTTGAAGTAAGTGAAGTTCCTTCTGCTACTGACATAAGTAAGGACTGTTTGTCTACACAGCACTATCAGGCATAGGATGAATTTCACCTTCGTTTAAGAGCATTCAGTGTCAATGTTCTATAGCAAATAATTATGACACTGGCAAGCACTCCAAATGTGCTTATGACTTGTAGTTTCACTGATGAACTTCACTCTTAAACACTGCGAATTGCAGCGTCTGGTGTTCACTAGAAACACTAGTTAGGGTTTAAAATAAAACCACCAAATTATGAGTAAGTAGATGAACTCTTTAAGGGTACGTGTGCTCACTGCCCTGGATAAGTGGGGACTAGTCAAACGACGGATCCTTAAAGCTCACGCTACGTTTATTAGTATATCACATCTAATCTTTTTTTAAGATCCACAACCAAATATTCCCAGTAAACAATGACTAGCCGAACTACACGCAGGAAGATTGATGACCTATTCCCCTAATTTACAACCTCTTTTAAAAACATTTATTCCAAAAAGTAAACTTAAAACAATTTGGCATTCATACAATGTTTCGTTCGTATATTATGTAATCATTGGTAGTAGTAGTAGCAAATGCAAATCTTACTTAGTACAATTAAGTTGTCAGGCCTACACAAGGTAGGTAATATTTCGTTTAAAGATTTAAGTTAATAAAACCTATTTATACCCGGAGGCCGTATAGTGAACGGCATAGCATGTGTTCTGTTTCCTGAATAATTGGCGAATTAATTTGGCGTGTAAATTACTAAGTTATACCTCAGGTGTAGATGATTCAGTGTTTAATTATCTTGTACTAGCTGTTGCCCAGGAATTTCTTCCACGTGAAATTTTTCATAGAATATTTTTTCCTCGTTTTTGCAACATGTTTCATTGATGCTCCGCTCCCGTTGATCGTAGCGTGATATTATATTATACTATAGTCTTCCTCGATAAATGGGCTATCCAACACTAAGAAAAAACCAGAAATTCCTGAGATTATCGCGTTCAACCAAACAAACAAACTCTTCAGCTTCTTTCAAAGACCCAGTGTATGCTAGAATATTGTTGTAGCGTGAGTAATCGATTTGTGTTGAAATAATGAAGAATCGTGTTGAATAATAATTAGGTTCAAATGGTCGCTGGCTTGCGATATCATCATACTGTTAAGATTTAGAAATCTGTTATATTGAAGAGTGCAACTTTTTAGTTGCAGAAGTTTAATGACGTCAACAATAAGATACAAGTGCCGCTCACCTAGTTGTGGTTGACCGAATATGTCATAATTGTATTGATACTTTTTGATTCATAAATGTTCTGTCATTTACAGGGTGTAAACAACCTCATTACGAAGCCGTCAACTAAGTAATCTGTACATCAAACTAAGTAACTTTAGGAGGACTACTCAAAGGAAGTATCTTAGTCGTTATTATGTTTTGTCATGACGACGAAATGAAGTCAAGTAGTTGCCTAGGCACATGACTATGTAATTACTTAAATAAAATTAATCATCATGTCCATTACGAAATAATTAAATAATTAGCGTAAAATATTAAAATAAGATACTTTATAATCAAACACCTGAATCACGTTAGATAAAGTAAATTAAGTACATAAATTGCTGTAATTAAGTACATGTAACAAATACCTAATGTCCTTTTAAGTTAAACCTGTCCTCACCTATAACTTGTTTGAACTAAGTTTAGTTAAACACTTGATTAAACCTTTGAATTTTATAAAAACGGGTTTGTTTATTTCGCAAGCTCGACAAATGGTTACACAGGTCATCTGGCTATGTGGCAACTTTTCGAGTTACGTGAATTAGAAAAACCATTTCAAAATAAAAAACTCTTCTCTCCATTCCGCCTCTACCTCCCCTCTGCCTCTGCTCTGCATCTATTACAGCCAGCCTCCTGACAGCAGTCGACCCTGCCGTAGGTAGGTACCAATTGGCTCCGGACTACGCAGTCTGCGGACCCTACCCTTCGTTCTACGAAGTTTGGATCGAAACTCTTTTGAGCACAAGGAACTTTGTGGAGTTTCAGATGTTAAAAGTCAGACGTAACCTGGTCTCTATCTTCTTCTATAGCGTGTGGTTAGTGTCTAACCTTGTGTCAGAGTTTTTATGCCAACCATGGGCCACTGACGTCGAAAAATATCTCTTATAGGCATGCTGGTTTCTCACGATGTCTTCCTTTACCGGAGCAAGTGATAATTATACAATACGCACATCAATCCGAATTATCAGTGGTGTGGTTCTGTCAGTAAGAAGGTATCGACGTCGTCACTTATATAGGATTTCATTGAGCCACTGTCAAAAGTCCTAAATTATACCTAATGAACCATCGCCCCTTCCTACTTCTAAGATCTTTTTAACACAGGACAATTTACTTCGTCGATTAGAAAGATACATTGTGGTTACTGCTGCAAAAGTGAGCGATTAGCGACCAAGTCACAGTGTTGGAGTTACATCACAACATTGCACCGGCACTGTCGTACCACGGCGCCTTGCAACACCGCTTATTAACCCTCCCGCCGGCACTATCTTCCTGGACATGACTTCACGAACAGTACCTGAAGGTAAATGTGACACATTGAGGAGAAAGAGAGACTGACGATGTGTGACAAAGACAACGCGCCACAAAGCAGAACTTTTTCTAAAACTCGGTGTGCCATTTTAACGGTCAGGTACTTTTACCTGAAGAATACTATTATTTGCCATTGCAGGTGACATCGCAGTGTTAATTAGTCACACATACGCAGCACTGTCCACATCTTTTGTGACACAAAAATACCAGGAATGTATAACAAAGAGGTGGCTGACTGTCTCATTGTTTTTGTTTAGAATGTATACTTACAAAAAAAATCTTGACAAACTTAATGGGGCTTGTGAAATATGGCGTTGCGATTTTAAAACTTAAAAGTTATGGGAAAAAAACAAAATATACAGGTCAATGTCTTCTCAAATTTTTTAACTGATTTCGACCTTCTGCGATTTCAAACTCAACATTTAATGTTATGGGAACAATGAAGTTTGGGATTAGTACAGGTTCTCCACCTCGCTTAGTAAAGTACATCAAAAAATTGACAATCAAGAAGAATTGAAGGCATAAATTATCAAATATTGAACGGAAACTGAACACAGTTTAAAGTAGCAGCGAGTAACAAGCGGAAACGGTTGGTGGATCGAATGTGCTGTAACCAGAGTTATCGCAACACTGGTTGCCGCAATCGACGGCACACATAACCGATGGCCATAAGCTTGTAGTAGCTCGTCGCAATGAAAGGCATCTGCCTGATGTTACACATAAATAATTAATAAATAATATAGTTGGAAGAAATAGATTGGTATGCAAAAATAAAATGAGTTTTAGAATGCGTCTTGCGAAACAATAAAGTGAATGGAACACCGACATATCACACATTTAATGGCAGAGTGATATGTTTTCAAAGTCGTAACACATTCTACTACAAACATTCTTTAAGAAAAATTGCAACATCATCAAGAAAACGACCACAACCTAACAAAGAAAGGTATGAATGAATGACATACTTGAACGAGGTTAACTTATATAACGTACGGTTAACAATGGACACGAAATTCTCTAAGTTCGGGTCACCTCGGCTTCTTGGAAATCGCGTGCGCCGGTCGTAGGTCAAACAGGATGGCTTTCATTGCCGTGGGCGGAGAAATTACACTTCACATGGACAAAAGTTAACAATTGTTAATTGTGTAAACGGTGGGCTAAATTATGAAGTAAGGCACGGTGAATACGAACCTAATTGGTGAATGCTTTGCACGCATGACTTAGTCGAAACCCGACATCTCTGTCCGGTATTTCGATCGTCGTGAACACGTGCATTTCTAAAACTTTACAACTTTCATAAAAAATACTATGATAAAATCCAGTATCGTAAATACTTTCATACCGTGATTAATTTGTGTTGAGTAAATATTATTTTACACGGCATATTGCTCATATATCGTGGATAGAAAGCGACTGCATGCATGCGATGATGCGCGTGCGCTCATCGGCACGCGACGCGCCGCAAGCGCATTGCTCTATTGCGATTAAGAATAATTGCCGCAAAACAAACACAGCACAATCATCTTGTGTCAACAAGAAACTACCGAACATTACCTGGGACAATAGAGTTTCGAAACCAGTCGTTATTGACACAAATAGTGAGATCTCATTTGGACATAGTAAACAGACCTAATAAAAATATTTGTCAACATTAATTATAAGGTGAAAGTCTCATACTGTACAATTAAACCTGAGTTAATTGGAGCTCAGTGTTTATGAAAGTTAACAGAAAGTAACAACCATTTTATAATCCGGTTAACCTCTCAAGTGCGTTGTGATCATTCAAGTTCATTCCAAAGAAACCATAGTAAAACATTGCAACCTACTTTGAAACATATTTTAAAGACGAGGAAGAGCAATGAAGCAACTAAAAGAGGAAAACCGAAAATAAAATGATGTCGTCCATATTTAGAAAAGGACACATGGAAATAGGGCTAGCGGAGCATTACAATCGTCTACAATCAGTGTTAGGTGCGGAAGTGGTTGGTGAATGAGGAAAGCCCATCGGTGCGGAGCCTCGAGGTAGCCTCGTGTGCTCCATTTGCCTCGACGCAGCCACGACCCAGCCTTGGAGACGGCCTCGTTCCATTGACTGTTTGAGAGACGTTAGAAATTTTGGTGCAGATATTGCGGGGAAGAAAATTGTTGAACAAGACACTTTCGTTACGGAAAAAGCACTTGAGCGATAAATCTGTTCGGTTTCAGAAAAACACTTTTCTGAAAAAAATGAAAATACTTAAACAAAGCTTTAATTATTATATTCTCCTCAATGAATGGTATTTTCAGTCCGGTGTTTCGCAATTTAATAAAGCACGTGATAGGTGAATCATATACTTTTTTTTATTAAGTCCTCCGTCTAACCACTTTGTCTAAAAGCGTGAGATTTAGCAATAAAGAGAATATTATTAGATTTTAAAGCTTTAACACGTTCTGGCCTTCTAACTATCACTATATCTAATGTATATTGCAATACTTAACTGGCTGTATAGATTACCTGTTTAATGCGCTTGCGCATGCAATACTTTGTGACTTCTGTCAAAATCCTTCACGACATCAAGGTCCAAAAAGAAGGCATACCTAAATATATAAAACCGGACAAGGGCGAGTCGGAGTTGCACACGAAGGGTGCTTTTAAAAGCTGAAAAAAACCCCTTTCATTTTGGTTGTATATTATATGTTGACCATAGTGTGAAAGTTTCAATTGTTTATCAATAACAGTTCAAAAGATTCAGTTCTATGATAGACGGGCCAACGGATGGATAGACAGACAGAGCTTTAGTATGTAATAGGGTCCCATTGTTGACACTCTTTGGGTACGGAACCTTAAAATGATATTTGAAATAACATGCACACGCGTTCATGTTGTATTGCAAGAATTTTAAGCAGGTATAATTTTTCAACATAAAGCAGTGTTATTTTTTGCAGCTTAAAAATTCAGTCAGTCAGATCCTCCCACTGCGAAATTGTATAATAATTAACCCAGTAATTTTGTACAGTCGCGTCCATAAACATGTCACTGTCGTTTATTACTGTAGTTTGCAATCATGGTGATAATTTCAGATTATTGTAATTAATTGAGATTATCAGTGACCTTTTTATCTTGTAAGGCTGTTTTAACTGCAGGGCCAAAAAGGTCGACTTGCGGAGTCTTTTGCATGCAGTATTTTGATGATATAAGCAACGGTTGCCTTTTTGTTTTCTTAAAACTATTAAACAATTTTCAGTGCAACAATCTTCTTTCTTTTTTTTCGTGCCGTTACTAACCAACAGGTGTCAGTTTTATGCCGCCCTGGCCCGTGGGCCTCTGACTTGGCTTTGCATTTTAGTCGAGAAATATCTCTCAGGCATGCTGGTTTCCTCCTGATGTTTTCCTTCACCGAAGCAAGTGAATTTACAATACGCACATGAATATAAAAAATCAGAGATGCGTCACGTGAGAAACAACCCAAGCAACAAGCACAAGCAGTGGTTCTCAACCTATGGTCCGCGGACCACCGGCGGTCCGTAAGAGCTTCGAAAATAGTCCGCGAAAGGTTAAAATGATATTCGTACTTTTTAACTTGCACAGAAGATGCAAGCTCTACCCAACCTAATTCAAAATCTATCACAGGCAAGATCCTAAACATTTTTGACCGATTCATAAGCATTTCTGCAAAAATCTACTTACTAATTCCTATTTCTGTATGAATTATTGCAAAATTTTTGAAGCTCACTCCGATCACTCTTGTATTTTTCTAAAGGTTCTCATCACATTTTCCAATTTTCGCATTGTGTGAGTTAAAGATTCACCCCCCTAGATATAATCCTGTCGGGTCCATGTTTATCTAAGACCTTATGGCCCCTGCTAACAATAAAGACACCAAAGTGGTCCCTGGTCCAAGAAAGGTTGGGAACCACTGGTATAGAGTATCAAAAAGAGGTTCTAACAGCGTCCTTTTAGCAACTTCAACACTGTTTTCATTAATATTTTTGTTACTGATTGTACTACCAACAAGACAGTGTCAGTTGGTTGCAAGAACATTTGCCAACAACAGCTTGAAACGGCGATATTTAATACTCTCACGTAACGGATGATCTTTAGACACATGCCAAATATTATGTAAAGTATGTAGGTATATTTTGTATACAGTCATGTTTCTTACGTGCTTGTTCGTGACATAGTTATATGACATCACTAAAGTATTCTTTTGACTCGGTTTTATTGAAGATTTACGACTATGGTGAGAAGTGAATGAGTTTTTGTTTACAACGGAACAACAGCGCAGTTCCTATTTTTTACCCGACTGCGCTAGAAGGAGGGTTATGTTATTACCGATAGTTATTAGTAAAAATTACGTGTCGGATGTCTTTCTCAATATTTATAACAAAGTGTTGAAAACCGTCGCGTCCGGAGTTGGAAATGGACTTTAAATGAATCTTTCCATCAGAAGAATTTGACTTTTATTAAACATTTCCAAGGAAAAAGATTTAATTTGGACACTTAACTACAATTTGCATTATAATTTATTTAATATCTAATTTATAATTTACCGTATTTGTTCAAGGCGTTTTTTATACGATTGGTTTGTGTTTTCAATTATACTTATAATTGACTAATAAGCTTACTGTCGCATGTCGTGGCCTCTTGGACTACTAAATAGTTGCTAAATATTAATACAACTTATGTGTTTATTTATTTATGTAAAATTGTAAATACATAAATAATTACATATGTATTTCAGAAGCCTTCGTCATGTGTACTTAAATAAAATTATGATTGTATTTACATGCATTAAAAGTTGGCATTCACACCAAAAACTGTTTTAAAAGGTTTCTTGTTATTTTGACTTATGACTTTATATAAACTGGTAAATGTTAAGGGCCAGAATAACCCCAAATTGTGATTTTTGAATGGCTTTCGTTTTAATATTACTGAAGCATTCACCTAATGAGATCAGTTGTTCTTTTATCAAAAAAAAAAACTAAAATCGAGACTCATCATCTGCCTAGCCTTTTCCCAACGGCTTTCTTTAGTCAACTGATCCCGCTCATTTGGATCCCGCGGGATCAGTTTGCAACTATGTTTTGGTCGGCTTCCAGTCTAACTGGATGCAGTTGAATACCAGTATTTTACATGGAGCAACTGCCTATCTGACGTCCACAACCCAGTTAGTATACTGGGTAATACAATACCCCTTGGTAAGACTGGTTGTCAGACTTTTTGGGCCACTGACTATCTGTAACGACTGTCAAAGATGTACAAATGACAGCCGAGACCAACGGCTTAACGTGCTTTCCGAGGCACGGAGGAAACTCGGTATGTAATGGTAGGAGTAACCCATCCACAGACCAACCTAGGCAAGCACGGCTTAACCTAAACGTCGGTCCGAGCAGCTGTTGTTATTTAGCCACGAGCTCCTATCCTATCCTATCTTAAAATAGAAATTTACGAAATAAGTAAAAGAATTCAAATTTTAAATTTGATTTCTCAGTAATAGCCACAGAGTCGCGATTTGCGCTCCACTGATGGCAATAAGCTCGCCCCCTATTATATGGGACTTAAACATTACTGGCGAAATGTTGGTGTACTATTAGATACACGTGATGTTAACTATGTTGTAAAACAATTCAAAGTTACTCTTTAACCACCAAAATTGTGTTATGATCATTAAAATTCTAAACAGTTAAGCACGCTAACAGCCGGCCCGCAGTTACGATTAGGACATTAGAAGCCTCGCCATTACCAACCACGTTCGTTTATATTGCGTGCGCATAATTAGAAACGCGTATTAAGAACATTGACAGCCCTAGCCATTCTTTAGGAACGAGGTAACATCGCAGATGACACTATGACCCTAATCTTACATAATTTAGTTATTAAACCTGTTATTATATGTGATAAGTTGATGTTGGAAAACTGCCTAATTGTGTGCGTTTTGGTTTTCAAGTTTCAATTTGTTTGGTATAGTATATCTTTATTTTATAGAATAGCGCAGCGGTAGTGAGGCTGCCTTACGTTCTTAGGGTCCCGGGTTCGAATCCTGGTACGAGCAAATGTTTGTGTGATGAGCATGGACATTTGTTTCCTTGTCATGGATGTTTATATGTATAATAAGTATGTATTTACAAACAAAAAGTATCTATGTAGTATATCAACTATCTGGTGTCCACGACACAAGCCTCGTTGCTTAGTGTGGCACTAGATGGTGATGTGTGTAATTTCCAGCGATATTTATTTATTTATGCCTCATTAGTCTAGTGGTCGCAAGTGCAACTGCTGAGCATGAGGTCCCGGATTCGATTCCCGGTTCGGGCAAAATGTTATTAGGTTTTTCCATCAGGAATGTTCTCAGTAGCAGCCACGGAGTCTGGATTTGTGCCCGATTGATGGTAATAGGCTCGCCCCCTATCACGTCGGACTTAAACATACCTAGCGAAATGTCAGTGTACGATCGAGGACACTCCCACCTGATCACCACTAAGCTAATTTTTGCTTGCACTTAAAACATAGAAACGCTCTCTATCCCCGCCCCGTTGACTAAAATACCGTTCGCGCGACACATGCCAAACGAAAGTTTTTGTTATTTTGCGCGCCAATGTTGACGCTTTCCTAATAGGCCTAAAGTTTAAGGTGGAGTGGCTCGGCGCCTCGAAAAAAAATTTAACTGATCAGGCGGAAAAGACCACGACTGTACCTACTAGGTTGCCGGCTGCCGCCAACGCGTCGACCGCATTTCGAGGACTTCGAGGATTACATGCGTGTTGTTTGTTATTTTTAATGGGATGTAGAGGGTGAGTAAAACCAAAGAAAAGATGGATTGTGTCAAGCATGATATAAAATAGAGTAAATGCTAGCATGACGGTTGACAGGGGAGAAAACGTCGACCCTAAGTAATATGGGGCCGGAGTAGGAAGGTGATGATGATGGAGTAGCAAGGCAATCACACCTGATGATAACTGGAACCGCCTAAGGGTTATTGCAATACCAGTGATACCGCAATTGCCTTGTTATCGCATAACAAAGCTGCAACATCTGTGCCTGTAAAACCAGCACCCAAACCATACGTTATAGATAGTTCTTTTTTTAGGGTTCCTTACCAAAAGGGTAAAAACGGGAGCCTATTACTAAGACTCCACTGTCCGTCTGTCTGTGTGGCACCAGGCTGTATCTCATACACCGTGATAGCTAGACAGTAAAAAATTTCACAGATGATGTATTTCTATTGCCGCTATAACGACAAATAATAAAAAAAAATATATATATATCGCTGGACATTACACACAGCGCTATCTGGTGCCCCACTAAGCAACGAGGCTTGTGTCATTACAGGGGGCAACCCTTCTACGATGGTACGGAACCCGTCATACGTGAGTCCGACTCGCACTTGACCGGTTTTCTGAATACGCCCCGTTACAAAGAGGTTTACCTGCTCCTAATTTGTTTGTTTTCGTAACGAGAATGTATTTAAACAATAAATAAGATTGTTGTCGTAGTAATTATGACACAATGTGTAGTATGTATACAATACAGTATCATTGTATAAGTGGTTTCTGACAAATTCATATATGAGTCAATAGTCAATATAAGGTATGTTTATTTACCCACGTTAAGATTTGTATAACCTCAATACTTACCGTACTAATAATTATGGCGCTTAGTAATTAACAATAGCATTTAACTGTCTACTAAGTGTTAAGGAGTTCCAAATTGTTTGTACGAAAAATTAACACCTAGTAGAAGCATTTAATCACACACTTGAGTAGGTAGACTGGGTACACACATGATTTTGTAATAGGTAAGTACTACATGCAAAAAGGTTTCAGTGATTTTCCTCAAAGATTTTCAAACTCTCTACATCTCTAAGAAGAAGTTTCTACATAACTACTTTCTTGCAGAAGTACCTCATCATTATCATCATCTGCCTAGCCTTTTCCCAACTATGTTGGGGTAGTTTGTAAGCCCTGGCTGGGGGCCTTAAAGTAGTTTTTGGCAACTACAGGAGTTGCATCTGCGAGCAATATCTCCGTAACTAGAAGGTTCCCAGATATGGTGTAGAACAAAAAAATGATCGCAATGATGAGGAGAACAAGTGCCTTTCGGCTTCGTTAAGAGGTGTTTTACACCCTTTATTTAAAAAAAAACAACTTTGTTGGGTTCGGCTTCCTGTCTAACCGGATGCAGATGAATACCAGCATTTGCCATGGAGCGACTGCCTATCTGACCTCCACATAACTAATCATCAGAAATATCAGCACCTACCCAAGAACGTCAGTAGGTTAGGTCAGTAACAGTACCTACATCATCATTTTCTCAAAATCCTGAATTCATGACTTATGGCTATTACTAAAATTTACTTAGACCAAAGCACGTCTCATTATAAGTCAACAACCTCGCCAAATTATTAGACAAGGCCGCCTGCTTCTTTCCGTATCATTTGCACCCAAAATGAATCAATTCAAAGCCAATTAACTGAGTTTCGCAATAATCTTTACGATTATCTCGTCAAAATGGGATGTCTAGAATCCGAGATGTGAATTAGTGATCATTTACTTTAATGTCAAGAGTGATGTCAGGTCCTCTTTTGAATATTTTAAGCGATCACGATTTAGGTGCAAAGCTTAAAAACCAAAATAGTGGTTTATATCACTGTTAATGATAAAATTGAATTAGATATAATTCCAATAAGTAAAATTTTTTTTTTCATTTCTAGTCATTTACATTATTTACACACTAACTAAATCCAATCCAATTTAATCTAAAATAGAAATATAAAGATTTAAATTAAGCTGCTAACTTAAATTTAGAGATAACAAAAAAAAAAATTAGAATCTTTAATTGTTGTAATATAATTCTAGATATCAAAATTAAAGCTAATCTAACTTCTAAAGGACGTTTTGTAAAATAATAATATCCCTTGATCTGTCCACGAAGTAGACACAATAGTTAAACAATGGCGTTTCGACCAAATCGGTCATTCGACAGATCATGATTTATGAATTACGTTACAATTCGTAAACTGGTCACAAAGTGACAATTCATAACATTAACTGTGTCTGTGATCATTTTAAGAATTGTTGCATCGTATTTTCACATTTTACCATTTCAGTTGTCTTACAGCTTGTGGCTTATTTCTCGCATGATCCAACACATTTTTCGCAATGTTCGGCCAAAAATAACTGCTTTTATAATTTTACAACCATTTCGCAACTTCGTAAGAAATAGGTACGTAATTGCGAAAGTGTCGCCCTCACTTTTATAGTCTACGATTATTTCAACCTGTGTCAAGGTTTGATAGTCTGACAATGACTTCTATCTCGAATTAATCAAACATTTTACGCTGAAAAAATGATCATGGTGTTAAAATAACAGTCGCTGAAATCATAAAACGATTTGAAGAGGGGTCAGGGTCAGAAAATGCCGAAAAGTGGGGTCGTACGGGTCAAGATGTGTTTATCGTCTATTAGATTCAATGCCGAAAAGTTGTAATAGTGCTGTATAGTGTTTTCACTAACATTAGGCGTCACGTGACTCAGTGCCTAAATAAAAGCATGCTGCATGCAAAAGAAAACGTTCATCATACGAAATATAATTATGTACTACCTGTCTATGGAAAGCAAGCAAGTAATCTATCCATATATCTAGTAGAAATCCTATGTTTACCTGTAATAGTACATTATGATATAAGTGCGGTAAGTTGAAAATTACATCCGAGGTGATATTGCTAGCCCGAGCCGTAGGCGAGGGCTACAAGAAAGCAGAGGCTGTAATTATCAAAGCGCACGTATGTCATACGACGTTTTATAACATATTTGCGAGGAAATAAATAAAACAAATAAAAACAATACAGCGAAAAGAAAAAGCGCGCGGAATAATTTTTATTTGTTCACAAATTAGCGATGCGCGCGCATCAGCGCTTTTTTTAAAGCCACACAAAAAACAGCCACTATTACTAATAAAATAAATTAATATTTTTGTGTTTTTGTTACAGATAAATGGTTGTAATTTACTGTCAAAATTAATTAAATTAAGTAAATTAAAGAATTAATTATTATATTTCATCTCTTACAGTTAATTTTATTCATAAAATGTTGGCCACTTTTCTGACATAAAAACTTTTTGATAAGATTTTAAAAAGTACCGTTCGTTTTAGACGGAGCATCTTGATAAGCCGTGCGTTTTACATTACAATAACGCACAAGTACGTAATGAGATACAATACGATATTGAAATTGGTGAAATAAGAGACCCTTTACGAGCAAATGTGTTATAAATAAATTTATTGTATTAAGCAATTTTTAGAAAATGTATAGACTAGAAATAGTAATAAAATGTGTGCTTGGTTATACATACAAATAAAAACTAACTGTATATACATACGTAACCGTAAAAGAACGAACTATAAATTGGAATAACGTCAATCCGTTTTTTCCAGTCTGAAGTCAATTGTAATCGATTATGGTTGACTGATAAATTGTTTTCATACAACACAGACCGTAAAATCGGCGGGACAGAGATAGTGACTTTATATAGATAAGTAGGTAGATAATAAAAATCGTCTGTAAAGTAATTATGTTCGTTTTTTTTTAATCTTTATTTTCGTTTTTTTTTTTAATCGTCTGAAAAGTAATTATGTTCGTTTTTTTTTCTTGAACGGAAGAAGTAGCAATTTTCAAATAATAAATGGCATTGCTATGATTTTCCGTTATGAATCTTTACTGAAAACAAAATTGTAAAGAAAAATTGCCATTGTTATAATCTAGGTACCATAGGCATGTATACAGTAGCTGTTTGTTATACAGCCCATGAATTTGAGAATGTCCCTTTACACAGTCTTACCAACGGGAATCGTGTTTTCTATTTACTGGTTGTGAAGGTACCTGATACTTAGGCAGTCGTTCCTTATTCAATTCTGGTATTGAGCTACCTGAGCTAACCGTTTGACAAAAAATTTTGAAAAAGGCAAGGCAGATGTTGATGGGATGTCGCTACCACAACAAACTATATCGAAAACTCCGATATAGGGCCATATTATTGCCCAAGCACAGTATATAAAGAGTGTAAAAAAACCTCTTAACGAAGCCGAAAGGCACTTGGTCTTCCCGTCATTGCGATATTTTTTTTGTTCTACACTACTTATACCCAACTTTTTGACAAGTTTTTTTTTTAATACAAGTTTTTATTGTAGGATTTTACTTTAAATACCTCCACGATCCCCGTACTATTCAATCCATCCATCAGATCAGCACAATGTTTTGAGTGCTTTACATTGAGTTCTACCGCAAAACATGATTTTTCACCCAAAAAATAAGTCGTTTCCCAGCAATAATTTTTGCGCAAAGTTACTTAGTTTGATGTACAGAATGCTTGGTTGACGGCTTCATGAAGAGGTTGTTTACACCCTGTATAGCAACTTTATCATATATTTTCTTCTACTGCAAGTTACATTTTCGGCTAACAATATATCATAATTTTAATGGACTACTGAAGGAAAAGATACTCAGGACAAACGCGAACCACTGCGCCTGCGCACGATCCATTTGACACATGACGTAAACCACGCAGAGCCGTTGACCGGCCGCACTTTCACAACACCGACTGCAATCTACTTCTATTAGTAGCTGCGAATATGTATTTATTTCTTACTTAAATAGCTTGTTTATAGAAAGTTAGTTATGGGTGAAAAGTATTTTTACTCCACTTATGTTGTTTCTGATGATAATGTTGATTTGGGTTGCACTTAGTTGCCCATAACAACAAGTCGCGGACTGGCTGCGGACATCGTACTGTGATGAATACTTCAGTCTATCAAAGTCCAGGGTTTTTCCGCAAAGGTTTTACTGAAGTTTAGTCCAGATCCAATAATTTTCTCTATTTTTGGTTTTGGAGATTTTTTTTCGGGGCATGTATGTCTCAAGCAGCATTCTTCCTTTAAGTAGACTAATTTTTACCGGTAACAGTAATCTTTCTCTAAGATTAAGGTCTGAACTCTGTCCAAGAAAAAATGACTACAGTATTTCATCAATTCTAACCATTAACTTCAATAGGCATGACATGACGGCAGTATCAAAAAATGGCAAATCTATTTAGTCCGTCAGTTAGAGTATTGGAAATTAATGCACACGTATTTTTTTTTGTAAATCAATGAATATTGACAAAAGATAAAACGCATCAAAACTCGGGAGTGGAGTCTCGTGACGTCAGAACTTGCTAAAAATTATACCAAGGCGTGACGTATTGAGGATTTTAAAAGCGTTATATCTTCGTCAATTTTGGTTTACGTAACAAAAGAAAAAACACGGGTAAAATATTTTTTGATAATCTAACTGACGGACTAATTAGATTGTTTTGTCGTCTCGCCTATTATGCTAGCAAAAACGTACCAGTTTACTTTAAATACAAGGCATTTTCCCGTACAAACAGATAACGCGTTCTAACAAAACCATTCACAACCGCAATCTCATCAGATCTCATCTCGCATATTCGACATAACCTTCTATGAAGCGCGGCTCACCTTCCATTGTGTGAAAGAGTAACAACCTCTTACATAACTAATTACATTTAAGATTACTAAGCAAACTATCTTCATCTTTTCAACCTAAACTGTCCTTTACAACATAACAATTCAAGGTTGCGTTCCTAATTGTGAAGATTTGCATCGATATTTTAGTTCTGCATTTTCCCGCCTGAATAAACAGGGTGTATACGGACCCTTCACGAAACCGTCAACCAAGCATTCTGTACATTAAACAAAAAATATTGCTGAAAAAAGACTTTTTTTTTGGGGTGTTAAATCATTATTTACGGTAGGACGTAGGACGCTATGTAGGTACCGCGGTCAAAACATTGTGCTGATGGATGTATTGAATAGTACGGGGGTCATGGAGGTATTTAAAGTACAGGTATAACATTAAAAACATGTATTAAAAAAGTGAAAATGTTGAATCTTTGACCTCTCCCTAAATAAAAAGTTCCCGGGTATGGTCTAGAATAAAAAAGGATCGCAATGACGATGACGGGGAGAACAAGTGTCTTTCGGCTTCGTTAAGTTTAGTTTTACACCCATTATAAGTTGGTTGAAGTGACTATCCTTTTCTAATGATCGCTTAGCATGACTTCATTAGTCGAGAATGCATTACCTAATATATGTATACGTCAACGAACCGTACAATTGTTTTCTTGCCCGTGGTAGAGGTCACTGGTCAACACAACCTACATAATTTAAATATATTTTTCACTTCTCATGCTCTAAAAGTACGCCAATATAGCCCTACGAAGCGGCTAAAGTGATCCTTTTAGTCTCTAGGGAGTAAAAGTTATTAGTTTTTTAATTTCCTTGATGTGACATAGACAAACTCCAAGGGGTAAAAACGAGACCCTATTACTAAGACTCCGCTGTCCATCTGTCTGTCTGTCCGTCCATCTGTCTGTCTGTCCGTCCATCTGTCTTTCTATCCGTCTGTTCGTCTGTCTGTCCGTCTGTCGGTCTGTCCGTCTTTCTGTCCGTCTGTCTGTCTGTTCGTCTGTCTGTCTGTCTGTCTATCCGTCTGTTCGTCTGTCTGTTCGTCTATCTGTCCGTCTGTCTGTCTGTCCGTCCATCTGTCTGTCTATCCGTCTGTTCGTCTGTCTGTTCGTCTGTCTGTCCGTCTGTCGGTCTGTCCGTCTTTCTGTCCGTCTGTCTGTCTGTTCGTCTGTCTGTCCGTCTGTCTGTTCGTATGTCTATTCCTCTGTCTGACCGTCTGTCTGTCTGTTCGTCTGTCTGTCCGTCTGTCTGTTCGTCTGTCTATTCCTCTGTCTGACCGTCTGTCTGTCTGTTCGTCTGTCTGTCCGTCTGTCTGTTCGTCTGTCTATTCCTCTGTCTGTCCGTCTGTCTGTCTGTCTGTTCGTCTGTCTGTCCGTCTGTCTGTTCGTCTGTCTGTCCGTCTGTCTGTCCGTCTGACTAAATTGACTATTTTTCTCGCACTCAAAGTAAAAAGTACAGTGTAACACACGGCGATAAAATCGCATTATAACTCGGTTCCTATTTACTACCTCGCTAAAGCGAAGTAAAACTACCTCGTATATAATGGGTCATTTTAGACCCTTGTATTGCAATGTACAATTATTTACTTTATTAGAGCAAAACAGGTCCATCCAGTAGATTTTCGAAACCTAAGCCTAACCTAACCTAATTGACTAAGTAATTATTTATTATTTGAATAAAAACACAAAATTAGGACCTGCTTGTTACTAATGTTTAAAAAGCAAGGAGTAACAAACTTTTTTTAATTGAAGGTATTATTAAAAAATGGATCTTTTATAGCTCTTTGTCGTTACAGGTAATCAGTGGCCCGAAAGTCTGACAACCAGTCTTACCAAGTGGTATCGTATTAAGCAGTACTAACTGTGTTGTGGAAGTCAGATAGACAGTCGCTCCATGTAAAATACTGGTATTCAGCTGCATCCGGTTAGACTGAAAGCCATCCCCACATAGTTGAGAAAAGGCTAGGCAGAGGGAGATGCATCTTTTTAAAATATAGCGTTGCCATCTTCGTCGTTCTAATCCGGACCTGTCTGTTGACGAATTATTTTAACACTTAAGTACTTACGGGATGATATCCGTGATTCTCTTTTTTTAATAGTAACAGCTCATAGGAGCTCCGGATATTTCGACGCTGTTGCAAGCATTATGATCGCGGGAATACTGAAGAGGTATGCGGGTGGGACGAAAATTAACAAAAACAACAAAAGAAAACCACGGATATCATCCCGTAAGTACTATAAGTGTAGTGAAAAACCGTAAAAGTCTAAAACAGTGAATTATTTTAATTACGGAAATCACTTTGAAACCTATTTCTGAGTAATAAAGAGTATACATACCTACTCCATTATATTCTCCAAACATGGCTCATCCTAGTTTATGATAAACTTTTTAATAGGTATGTCTATGATCCAAGGAAGTTATAGTTATCATAGTGATCGATGGCTAGAAATCCATAATTATAAATATTTTGCAAAAACCATCATGTTAACGATGTTCTTTATTATGTCGTTTGCATATTTTAAACGTTATATTATTGCTAGTTATTCAACATAAGCTTATATAACGTTGGATATACCTCTAATGGTTCAATATTTAAAACAAGTGAGTGATTTGAAAAATGAGTTTTAAAACGACTTATTTATCACAGAAATTGATCAGTTCGCAGATAATGGTGTCGATTCTGTTGTGCACAAACTAAACTTAATTTAGGCTATTGCTGACTTTTTCTCTCTAATAAAACGAGAAAGAGACGGACGTAATTTAGAGCTGTCAAATTTTATCGAACTAATATTTCCTTACAAAACATATCGACTAAAAACACGGTGAAGCGTAAGGCATAAACTAGTTTGATATCTGTAACTTAGTTCATAGCTATAGCCGTACTTTTCTCGCACTGCCTTATATTAAAAGATAGGAATAACCTAAATTAAGTTTAGTTTGTGCACAACAGAATCGACACCATTGTTTACCCAAGTTCGTTTGACTGCACGATTTCGCGTCAATGTCTTTAGTGTGGACGGGGATAACAATATCCTTGTGGGAACAGTTTACCTGGGAAAGTTGATGGAGTATCTATCCTCAAGGAGTACCTGACTCGTTGGTCTAGTAGTTGCAAGCGCGACTGCTGGACATGAGGTCCTGGGTTTGATTCCCAGGTTGGGCAAAGTGTTATCGAGTTTTTCCCACGGAATTCTCAGTAGCAGCCACGGAGCCTGGATTTGAACCCGGTTGATGATAATAGGCTCGCGAAATATGTGTGAACCTCTGCCTAACCCATAGGGGTTTACAGGCGTGACGTTATGATGTTTACTATCCTCAATAAATATGTACTCTTCCTTATGTGCTGAGGAAGAGTACATATTTATCCACCTCCTTGAAGGGTCGCCTTTAGTACGACCTACAACAGGGTTGACATGCTATTTTCGTTAGCTTATGTCAATTAAACAGTTTTGACTTTCACATCGGTGTTATCACTAATTCTCTGCCGCCAACACCATCTTGTTACAATTGATCTACTTTGAGATGTTCAAGTGATTAGATTATTAAACATTTTGTTGACGTTCTCCTAACATTTTATAGCAATACTCAATGTAAAAGAGAGCTCGACCGACATCGAACGAGCACGAGAGATCAGCGCGATGTAGTAGGCATGACGACCGTATCAAATAATTGCAAATCTATTTAGTCCGTCAGTTAGAGTATTAGAAATTAATGGACACGTATTTTTTGTTTTTGTAAATCAATGAATATTGGCAAAAGATAAAACGCATCAAAACTCGGGAGTGGGGGCTCGTGACGTCAGAACTAGCTAAAAATTATACATAGGCGTGACGTATTGAGAATGTTAAAAGCGTCATATCTTCATCAATTTAGGTTTACGTAACAAAAGAAAACACACGGGTCAAATATTTTTTGATAATCTAACTGACGGACTAATTAGATTTTTTTTGTCGTCTCGCCTATTGTACATAAACGATTGTAAATACACAGTTGTTCTTGAACAGACATTACAGTTTTTGCGTTTGACCGAAATTCCGTTTCTAATGCTTGTCACAGTTCCGTCCATGATGAATTGTTCGCCGAACTTAGTCTCATATCCATAATTAAAATTCGTTTTGAGCACGTATTGATAAACACAAATTAATGTTTCAATATCTATAAAAAATGATGACACAGCCCGACACACATTCAGTCTCATCTATTAACTTTTTTTGTATAATATGACCGACTTATGAGCAGCCAGTGTTTTATAAAGTTTTACACTATATAAATGAAGTGTATATAAGTGAAAGGTAGCTGCCGGTCGGTCAAGGAGGTCCACACCGATGGTCTACATACATACTTATCAGATTTATGTTTTTTAATCGGGTACAGAATAATTATGACCGTTTAGATTTGTGTTTGAGGAAAATTTATTATGAGGAAAACTCGGTTAGATTGTATTGCAAATACTTACTCGTAGGTTTTTCTCGGTGCTTTAAAGCGTTTATAATGAGTATATCGAATCCAAAAGACATTTGTTATCCCCGTCATTGCGATTTTTATTTTGTTTTAGACCATACAGGACAAAGTTTCTTCTTTTACATAACATTTTTTTTAATGTCTCTCTTTTTAATGTTATAACTTTAAACACCACCACGACCGCTGTACCATTCAATGCATTTAATGTATGTAAAATAAATTATAACTTCTGTAGATAGGTATAGTTACGATAATCAAGACAAGAACTCTATAAGTGACAAAGAGTCTAAACTAAAGAAATGTATCATAAAACTACCTGATTATCTCATCTTAATACTCGTAAACAATGCAGCACAAGGTTAATTCCTGACTGAGTAGGAATAAAACTTGTATCTACTTATATACCTTGCAAGTAGTAATAAATAGAAGTTACGATAAGAATTGACGTACAATTCAAATAAATTATTGAATTGTATTCCTGTTTGTTGAGTACTCGAGCCTTCTATGAAATTAAAGGTAGGTTCAAGAGTTCTCGTCAATAGTGCGACGGATGGCTGACGACTAGTGGATGCTCCACAGTAGCCCGCGAAATTCAGTTTTTCTTACGTTTTTTGCAATTTGCAGGTAAGGTTGTATGTTGATTAAAATATGATTCGCGGCTGTAACACGTATGCAGTTACAGAATTAAAATCATTAAAATCATCAATACAACCCTTTAAGTTCATGTAACTGTATTGAATGACTTTTTCATAAAATAGTGTCATGCCAATGAAAGTTTATAATAAATTGCCGGAAATAATTAAAAAGGAACAAAAATTTTAATTCATTCAAATTACTACAATTTTTATTATATAAATGCTATTATAGTTACTAATAATGAATATCTACATGAAAAAATTTAAATTAATACACATATATTTTTAATTTTAAGTGTTGTTACTTTAGTATTACCAACTAATTAGAAAAATTAAAGCCCGCTTTCGCTCTCCTACTTTGCTGTGCCCTTACAGGGTTCATATTTATGTACCTAGCTTTAAGCCAGTAACATCTTTTATACAATATGGAATGTAAAATAAATAAATATGAAATATGAATATGAATAGTCATTCAATACAGTTACATGAACTTATTTCGCGGGTTACCGTGGAATCCCACCTTAAACCATGAGGGTACAGGTACAGGCAACTTTTAGGTGGCTGTTTCTGCGCGATTTCGCTTATTTAGTGTGTTTCTCTCAATATCATCTTCCTGCTCTTGTACCATGTTACTTGGAGTCGGAGCAGCACGTTTTTTTCTTCCATTCGCCCCTGTCAACCGGCACGCTAGAATTTAGGTAGGTACTGCTTTTTAGGGTTTCGTACAAAAAATGAAAAAAAAAGGAACGCTTATAGGATCACTCGTGCGTCTGTCCGTCCGTCTGTCACAGCCAATTTTCTCCGAATCTATTGGACCAAATCAGGTGAAATTTGGTAGGATGGTATAATCCTGGTGTAATGGAAACCACCTCGCACTTGGCCGGTTTTTTTCCTTTAATATCATTCCTCACACAATCCACTCATCGTTTCCTTGGTCTTCTTCACCCTCTCCATCCATAAACATTTATATTCATCCTTCCTCATCACACGTCATCTCGTCTCTCTCTTCAACCTTACCACGGTACTAACAGTTTAGTTAATAGATTAAATAGTATTCTATTAGTTCTTAACGCCTATTATATTTATCGAAACTATGGTAAGGCCAGCGGATAAGGCCGTGTCTAATTACCTAACTACCTTTAGATTTAGATTATACGATCTAGATTTAGATACAGATAAAACTTGCGTAATAGTTGTCTATTTCTAATAGGTTTGCCTGTTATTCTACGTTACCTAGGTACTTATGCAACATCGTAAGAAAGACATCGAAGATTACTGGAGAATAGCGTGTGCTATTTTATCATGATAGTGGGACTCAGATTCTATACTGTAAGAAAAAAAAAATAAAGTCAAATTGAGAACCTTTTCCTTTTTTGAAATCGGTTATAGTACATTTTGATACAAGTGGAGAACGTTTGTTATTGCATCTGAGGCGGAATTAACTCCCGAGCCGTAGGCGACGGTGTTTTTGAGCCGAGATCTGCAATAACAAATGTCCACGTGTATCAAACGACGTTTTTCAATACACTTTTGAAGAAATAAAATAAAAGATCGAAAAATATTTTTGTCATGAATTATTAGAAAACTATGATTTTAATTTTCTTTTTTTCCGCGCAGCTTTCGCCAGGTTGAAGGAGAAGCAAAGGTGAAGCCGCTAAACAGCCTAATATAAAAATAGTTTTTTTTATATATTTTATAAACACAATTTGAATATTCAACAAATATTTATGCCGTAAAGACGCAATACCTATTGCTTTGACGAAATTAAAAAATAAAAACATTCACCTCCGACTATAGGCATTGAACCAATTTGGACTAAGTATAGGTATAGTTTTCTGTGGCAATTTTCATTCCCGCACACGTGTTGGAAAAAGCAAAAAATTGCACGCGTGTGAAATACATTGCATGTTGAACCTAATCGTAGTGCGATATGAACCAGTTTTCGAGGAAATGTATTGAAAAAAAAATTACATAACATAACATCACGCCCCTTCAGGGATTGCAGGCGTGTTTTGACAGAGATGTACCTAATAGTATTTCCCCAGTTATATTTATGCTTCATGTAATAGGGGCGAGCCTTTTGCCATCAACCGGGCGCAATTCCAGACTCCGTGGCTGCTACTAAGAAATTCCTGATGGTAAAACCCAGTATCTCTTTGCCCGACCCGGGATCGAATCCAGGACCTTTTACTCAACAGTCGTGCTTGCGACCACTAGACCAACGATGCACTCCGAAAAAAGTAAGAAAAAAAATACTACGAAAAATTACCTTCGTTATCAGCTGCTGTTTTCTCGCCTGGCGGACATAACATCTTTTAAATTCCACGCTGTGTATCTGTCTAAGAAATACAATGTGCTGACGCTCACAATATTGGTTTTGAAGTCCTTCTTTTTCGTGTACGACAAACTGCGCCACTTCCACGGCGTCATCGGTAGCAGCGCATAGGTCACGTTGTATGCTTGTTTTAGAGCTTAGGCAGCAGGATATGAGCTGGAATATAGTTACAGAGCTGCACATCTGACGTCCTGCCCATGGGTTCTTACAGACGAGCGGCACGTTGCCAACGGCAGATAAACTGCATCAGTTGACGCGTTGGCGGCAGCCGCCGAAACGTCGACGGCTGCCGTCGACGGGTGGCGACGCTTACAGTTGTAGCGTTCCGCGTAAATCTCTTGCAGTCGGGGTCGACAGGTGGCGAAGGCTGAAGTTTATCTGCCGTTGGCAACGTGCCGATCGTCTGTAAAAACCCTAACATGTTAAACCGGCGACAACACTGAAATACGCGACAGTGCAATGTACTCTATTTTTTGTTTCCACACACGTCCTTGCTACAAACGGCTTTGCTTTATTACCAGTGTGATATTAACTTATAAATAAATGAGCTCAAAGCAGCCACCACAAAGTCATCAGTTAAACTGACAACTACAACAATGATTATAAAAGATCATCATTAGGAGACACTAGATGATTTATTAAGATGATCTAAGAACTGTGTGTCGTCGCTGATCCTAGATTAGTCAAGCATCGTTTGAGTCTACTGCTCACAGAATAGGTACATACCTACTTTAAACTGACTGATGATTTTATTAAGCTGCTCAGACAAAAAAGCACTTGTTTACTTAATAATTTGCATAAACATACAAAATTAGAAAAAAAAACCTGTTGACCAAATCAGAATAAAACAAAATCAAAGAGAACCGCAATGTCTATAAATGAACCAAGTTATAATGAACCAAGCAACATAAAAAAACTGTCTGAAGATTTGTAGGGTAGATTACCTACCCTAAATACATAAAGTAAATAGAGGTATACTCCAATTAATTGGTTTAACCAAACCGCATGTATAACCAAAGACAAACTGATTACAGCGCAACATCAACACTGGAATGTACAATTTTCCGCCCCATCCGATAAGGCCAATTTCATAGTTGAAAACACTGCTAGCCAAAACAAATTATGTTTTGTCGTTTAATCTCCATGTTGATCAATATTGTAGTCATTAACTTTCGTATTTCACTTGCAGAACGTTCTAGAAACCCTATTCATGAATACAAGTCATAAAATCATCGAACTGCCTCGTTGGTCTGTCTGTGGTGTCTAGCGCTACTGCTGCACATGAGTTATTGAGGTTGATTCTGAGATCGGTTAAGGTAAAACCCAATAACAGGGTTTTCCACAAGGAATTACTCAGTAGCAACTCAGTGGACTTGTGCACGGATGATAGAAATATAGGCTCACCTACTACATGGGCTTCATCATAAAGAAGATAACTGTCGAAATGTTGGTGTGCTATAATATGGTCTATGGTAATGCACTTCTGCCTTACCCTTCGGGGCAATACAGGTGTGATGTTATGTTATCTTCGAACTCAAACGACCTCGAATCCTATTTATGAACTAGTAATATTAAATGTTAAATTATCGGTTGTTGCAATGATTACGACTCAATGTCGCAACAAGTCTGGCAAAGAAAGTCAGCGGCCGTGAGCCGACCTCCACGGAACGGATTATTCACGGTTTTTGCCAAAAACATTAGTTATTTTTGTTTCTACTACAATTTAGATAACTGGACCTACATTTAAAGGTTGTTTTAGTACGATCACTTAGGCTGCAGATGGTTCATTGTTTTAATCTCAACAAAAAAAGCATTCATCTTTCGTCTATCTCCATAAAATTGCTGACCAACGTAGTAAGTTTAAACAAAGAACGAAAATATTAGCGCTCTAAATTCAAATATTTCTCTTGACTCTGTAAAGAAACAAATGCGAGTGCATAGGTACTTTTTCCCATGAAACAGCTGAAGGCTTCAATGTTTCATTGAATCTTTCAAAACATTTTCAATGTTCACGTCTAAACATGCGCCTGTGACTGACCGTTTTCTAGAAAGCTTAGTGTTTTTTGTAACTTCATATTAAGAGAAAGGAGGTTATTAAAGGAATACTGGCCGCATCCTCATGACACGATCTCCTTTTACGAATGGCTTTGCATGAAGCCACACGGTACTTCTCCATGTTGAAACTAACCACCATTGGGTCAAAGAGGCTGTAAAACGTTTTCTTACGGTTTATAACTGAGCATGTCTTAAAAATTACCTTCTGTGTTGTAACCACACTGTAATGAACATCTGTGCTTCAACCGCAAGTAATCACGGTTATGCTCGTCCTTTAGGCCGTCAATCATGATACTTATGCTTCTAAGACTGCTTTGGAACTGTGGTTAAAGGACGTGTTGCAAAAAATAAAAGTCATATCATTAATTGTTGATGAGCCAAACCCGCATTCAGAACAAGCTGCCTTTTACTAGCGAAGTCTGACTTCAGAATCATCTGTGTATTGACAATCACATGCAATAATATGAATTTAGAAAATACTACTATTTGAATCGGATTTTGTTAACAATTTCAAGGGTTTTAGTTTTAATGCACGGAAACCTAATCCTTTTTCTAAAATAAAAGTACCGTTACTCTTTTAAATAGAAATATTTTAATCAGCTACCTGCCAGTAAAAGTCCTGTCAAATCGGTCCAGTCGTTTCGTAGATTAGCCGGATCAAACAGTCAGTCAGACAAACATTTTTTTTTTTGTTTTTTTCTGTTATAAGTAAGATTTTTAAGATGAAATATGTACTTATCGCTTAGAATCATCGCTTAACTTTTTTAATTTTCTACATATTCTGGTTTCCATATTTTCGGTTCCCTTCATGCAGTCGAGCTTGGATTTAAAGTTGGATTGGGTTTATTATATTTACAGTAAGTTATACTTCTTGGATAATATTAAATTTCCATACATCGAAGTCAATCGCCAAAGTTTTAATTATATTGCTTTTGATGGAAACGCCAGTTTACCGGGCAATATGGTACCGCGGTTAGTTTCATTGAAGTGAAATCAACGATGATTCGGAATTTAAGAACAAGATCTATTCTTAGAACGGTTTGCCAATTAATCTTTGTAACTTAGGGATTTTTTGTGTACCTATTGTTCCACTTAGTGTATTTATAATCAGTTTTTGCCCGCGACTTCGCTGTCATGTAAGAAAATAACCCCACGGTAATGTACTACTCGGGATAAAAAGTATCCAATGTCCTAAACCAGGTCCTGGCCATTAGACTGGAAGCCGACCCAGATGCTGAAATGTCGTAAGACAGGTCTTGGTATCCGTTATATACTTTCAGCCGATGGGACGTAATAAGGAAAAGGTTAAATAATGATAAGGAGTTATTCCTAAACAACTCCATCAGTCTTTAAGAACTCTTGACTTACCATCATACACATACCAAAGTCTTCAGAAAGCCGCCATCCTGAATACATGCAGGATTGTCAGAAAATGTTTGCAAAATGAAAATGAATCTGTAGTCACCACCACAAACACACAACCTCGAGTCACCGCACACACACAGTTCACCAGGCACAGATACTCATCATTACAAAATTCCATTATATCATCATCTCATCATAACACCAGTTTCCCGGGGTAGTACTTGGCTTCGGCCCGTTATACTATTCTATAAAACCGGCAATAAAACCGAGTGACGTAAAAGTATAAAAACAAATAAGATTACTTTATTTCACAAAAATACAGATTTAACATGTTTTTTATAAACAGTCTAAAGGAGCTTTGGTAGTAACACAATGCAATACAATGAAGGACTGAAATCTGTACACAATATGGAAAACTAGGTAACAGCTGTATCTTGAGAGACAGTGAATCAGCTCAAAAAGTGATCTAAAGTGGTTACACACATAATCGAATTCAAAATATCTGTGGATGTAACAAACCGACGTGAATTTTGCAGTTCGCACCTACAATCGGTGACACTTCGCATCTTCCATAAATACATTAATCAATGTCCTCGGTGCACCTATTTAGAATAATTAGTCATTTATATTGCGTAATTAGTCGTAATGGCAGTGTTAAATGCGACACACACCAACATATCTTAAGTCCTCATTAGACAATAGGTACATATCATCTAAGTATTATGGAAAATTAAATGCGTAGACATGGCTCATTATTTAATAACTTCCCGACACAATGCATTATGATTTACCTAATTGAAATCTAAACTTAAGGGGCTGACAACACCTAATTTATGTTATTTGAGCAGTTTTTGAAGAAAAACTATTTGTTCTAGCACATTAAAAAAATATGTTAATATTCATCATATTTCAAAGACCGTGGACGTACTCGATACATAATTGGACGAAATCGGCTCGATGGACAATAATTGCAAAGAGTGGTCTTAAAATCATTATACGGTTGTGTCTTTCTTTTTTTGACGTATAGGTCTATTTTTTTTTTTTTTAGGATGGGAAATCATCAAATGACTTCTCCCGCTCTGGGCGGAGCAGGAGGGAGTGTCAGACTTTTACTGACTAAAACCCATCCATGTTCCTTCCTCGCCCTTTGTGTTCCGGGGCCACGGTATCTCTTTCGAATAGTCCCGCAGCCCCGGCAGGCTTCGGTCCTTGCGGACCCCTTCCTTATTGCTGACTCTCTTTGAGGCGCGCGTGGAACACAAACGCGCCGTCGACACGGCCTGTCGTCATGAGACGTACGGACGGCGAGCTAGCCCATAGCTCCCCGTCCACAGGCCCGAGTGACGTATAGGTCTGTAATTAAAAATATGAAGTCAACATATTCATACCTAAACCGCTAACGAATCATATTTCACAAATAATCCAAACTTTTTTTTATTTTAATATTGATTCATTATTTTCTTCTAAAACCTGGCCGCCTAGTAACTCTCTCGCTCTCGTTTACTCCGATACAAATAGACTGTGTGCGCGCATTTTGGTGTTGACATCCCCTTAAGTAAAATGTAATTAAATAACGGGTTTTTCTATGAATGCAAAGAACACAATTTCAAAACGGCAGATTAAAAATCTATTGAAAACTAGCCGAGCACTAAGCTACTAGGCTCGTTTTAGCGCATAATGTTGAACGTTAGAGCGAGCTGCAATTAGAGCAATTACTATGAATCGGCTTAACGTTTAAATATCTTGTAATTGGGTATGAATATATTATGACTTGATAACTCTTGAGTTGTTTAGTTTAAATTCACAGATCATGGTTTGCTCTATTCGTAAGCGTTATAATTCGCTGAACCTGTCAAGACGTGTTGAAAATTATATCGCTAGCTTAATTTGTAAGCATACGAGCCGAAACCTTTTGCATTAACCATTAACTAGAACTCATTTCTAAACCTAAGTGCAACAACCAGGACGCTGTGCTATACAATCTTTAACAATTAATTTCTTTCTACACTTTTGAGGTGAGATCTATCGCAATTTAAACATAATACAAATATCCGCTTAAAGCGTTGGTATTCTTGATGGCAAAGGATTCAACAATAAGGATAAAACCTTATTGTTATCAATATGTTATCGACCACAAACACATTCAAAGAAATCGAATTCAATATAGGTACAAAACCACAAATTCTATAGAATATCATGTTATTCATCGATGACTTACCTTTCTCGAAAACAAACTGAGCATATAGTAAAAAAAGATACTATATTGGCTCCTTTACGAAAAAAGATAACCTATATTTTTGTTCATCATATTCTGTGTCTATATCTAACTGCATATCTCTTTGTTACAGATGGGTTGCAGACTAACAATCGTGGACGATGTCCTCAACAGATCCTTCTACAAACTCGGCCTAGTCGTTGGCAGACAGCCAGGCTACTTCATCATCATCCCCATTCTTCTCTCACTGCTCATGATCACAGGCTACCAAAGAATCCACTATGAAATGGACCCAGAATACCTGTTCTCCCCCGTCAGTGGACAAGGAAAATTTGAGAGGAGGATTGTAGAAGAAAATTTCAAAGTTAACTATTCACAAAGGTTTAATGTTGGCAGGATAACGCGGGCAGGTTGGTTGTTGGTGGTAAAACACACATAATTTTGGATGACGTATTACCTTTGCTTTGTTCTTTTGTTGGTTTACCACCGGAACGTGACGATGAGCCTATGAGAAACCGGTCACATAAGTCATTTCGTTGGCACACCTTAAGCCTTTACTCATGGCGGTATTTTTTTTTGCTTTAGCGATTATTTAGCGAGGCGTCGAACTTTTAATCCAGCCGAAAACATTAGCACTGCGATCACCAATTTCCAAAAGCTGCGTAGTGACTACGGTCTTTTTTGTTGTGAGAATTTTTCAACTAACTACTCCGTCAAATGTGACTCTAACAAATTGTCTCTGTCTCCAGGGCGATTCGGCAGAGTAATAATCGTAGCGAAGGACAACAACACGAATATGCTGCGAACAGAAGTATGGAAGGAGTTACGACAGCTAGACGAGCTGGTACAGAACATGACGGTCACCATGCCGAACGGAGACACCTTCACCTATCAGGACGAGTGCGCGCGGTGGGAAGGGCAGTGCTTCACCAACGACATTCTCAATTTGGACAAGATTATTGGCGAGGTAAGAGAAACTTACAATTCTCAAGTAGGTTAGCATTCGTTGGTCTTGTGGTCGCAAGCGCGACTGCGGAGCATGAGGACCTGGGTTCGATTCCCAGGTCGGGCAAAGTGTTATTGGGTTTTTCCATCACAAATTTCTCAGTAGCAGCCATGGAGTCTGGATTTGTGCCTGGTGAGGCGAGCCTTTTGCCATCAGGCAATAAGCTCTCCTCCTAGTGAGTGTTGACGACGCATAAAATCTATTTTTGATAACTCTTTGGTTTTTTATCATCATTGTCACCTTTCTTTTGTTCTAGCAGTTAAAAAGCTGTCAGATAATTCGCCAATTTTTTTGGTAGAGCTCAAATAGCAATTAACCGACCACATTTATTACATGGGAATTGGGACTTAAACATAACTGGCGAAATGTGGGTGTACTATTTATTAGGTACACCTAATGGTACACCGCTACCTTCAGGAATAACAGACGTGATGTTACGTTACTTTACAATGCTCGTATCTATAAAATACTGACTTCAAAATATTGACATTTAAAACGCTTCCATCAAACAACAAAATTCCAGGCTTGCAATACTTACCTGTCATTGTGTCGACTAGATTGTTCATTAAGCTCATGTTATGCTCGTGCATTTTTAAACAAAGTAGCAGGACATTTTATCTGACCTTAGTCTAAACTCTCAAATCTCAATACCTACACGAAATAGTAGGTAGGTAAGCCATAACAAAATGGTAACGTCGCAGTATAGATCTAAACAATCCTTTTGTCATTGCGTTTGTTATTCGCGTCCCCCTGATAGAATTCTAGAAAATACTTATTATATGCACTGGGCTTGATTGAGATTAAGTAATTTGTTAGTGACATGTTACTCATGTCTACGTCATCGGATTGACCCGTAATTGTTCTTTACTAAGCATATTATAAACTTCTAATTTTGATGACTAGACTGTGTTATTTTGAGAAGAAAAGTGTACGGGCATAGTCCAGGACGTTCCGTAGATGAAGTCGTTTGGAGACAGTATTACGTGAAGTCGACCAACGGAAGCGTGACATCACGCTAGTGCGACAAACTGATGTCAGATTATAGTGGACTTTGCGAGAAGCCTATTGTCTCTCATAAACCAACCATGTTTAACTTCAATGCAGTGGCAAACTATTATGACCATATTTTCCAAATTCCTTTTAAATATTTGCAATGGTTTGTAATTACAAACAACTTAAGTACTTACCTGCTCTCTAACATGTTTTCCATTTTCCTAATTCCATTTTTCTCGAGTTGTTTGTCAATAATAAAAACAACCTATTATGCTCTATGTGGCATTGTCTCACAGCCAATATAATAACAAATAAAAGTACATAAACAATAAAGTGTGTGGTGGTTACCTCCCAGTTGAACGGAAGACGTGCAAACGTGTCTAGTAAAACTGAAACCAAAGCAAATGTCATACCTATATTCATACGTAGACATCAACTTATTGCTTTCGATTTCTTTAGGCCTGGACTTTCTCTTTGAAGATGTTTCTTGAAAACAGGTGCGCACACTTACACTTAGGTAAGTAGGTAGGTAGACTGACGTTTACATTTACTTAGTTCGGTATACGAAGGTCAACAATATTTAAGGACAAAAATATTGTGTGCCTAGATATTGTAAATAAATTGTGTATTGAGAATTTGAGAGTGAGGGGGCATTCCTTATGGTGGAGAGGAGAAAATTTTCCAAAAAAACGATTACACCAAAACAATCCAGTTTGGACCTCAAGTTATTGGGTCAAAATTGTTGCAAATTTCGCGCATTTCAAGGTTTGCACCCACATTACCAATCATTCTGTATAACTTCCTTGATTCACATTGCATTCTAGATTGTAAATGGAAAATAACATAGGTTTCCAGAATTTTTACAGCGATGGCGTTGAAAACGGTTCACGTGAACGCGACAATTTTATTGAATTCCAAATCTACTGAATTAATCTCATGTTTCGAATGAGAATGTAGTATGGAATCGAAGAACTTTTAAAGAAAAACAAGCGTGGCAGCTTCCACTGTTTACCGAACAATACAATGCTATCAATGGCGAACCATGTCAATGACACTGCCGCCATCAGGAAATTCGCGTCAATACCATGGGTTTTTGACACCTGCTTTACATTCAATTCATACCGTATTATCATATTGAGCCAAGGCAAGGCAAGTCAGAGTTCGTTCAATGATTCACTACAATTAAACATTAAAGTTTCATAAACAATAGTCAGTTATAGAGATAGAGTGCTGGAGAAGAATGCTTGGGGTTTCGTGGACCGAGTTTCGCACGAACGTCTCGATACTTCAAGAACTCGGTATCAGGCAGCGTCTGTTTCCGATTGTCCAATCTCGCATCCTAACATTCTTTGGACATGTTTCCCGGCGTGACAATCGGTCCATAGAACGCCTTGTCGTCCAAGGGAAAGTAGAAGGCACTAGACCGCGCGGAAGGTCACCTACGCGTTGGACTGACCAGATCAAGTCTGCCATTGGGGGTTCACTTAATGAATGCAGCAGGATGACCTCTAGCAGGCAGCGGTGGCGAAATGTCGTGAAGTGCATCACATCTGCCACTTCCAATAACGCTACCAGTACTTAACGATCACGACCGCTCTGTCAAGAGCGTACCGGATAAGAAGAAGAACCGCAGACCGCACACTGAGCTGTGACTAGGTATTTTATTTTATTTGTGGATATTATGCCTCCACTCTGACTCAGCCAATCATAGGATTGGACTTGTTTGCTGATGAATGGAAGACGATAATGTTAGAACGTTTGTGGTTCTGCTCGAAGACCGAGTAAAAGGATTAGGTATTTAATTTAGTGTCAATGGTTTATGCTGTACAAAATAAATAAATAGGAAAAAACTAGAGAAGACAGATGACTTTCCTCTTTTTCCTTCTGCATACAGTAGTCTTAATATTTTTGTGTGTTCTGGATTTCCTTACACAGATAAGTAGGTACCACTTTTCCAAACCGCATTAGACTTGGAAAACATGAACGCCAGGGAAATTGAAATGTAGGTAGTCCTAAATTGTTTTTTCCACTTCCACACATTGTATTTGAAGAACAAATCTATGATGAAGCTAGATGCGAAGCTATGAAGCTTACTATGCCAAGATTTTGAAAGCAAATCTGTCATGCAAAACCTGTTTTCGTAGTAATGCATGCACATGTCAAGAGCATAATTATTCATAGCGTAACTCACTCCAACCTACATCATAGAAAACCATAATGTCCTCTGCCGGCCTTAAAGAGAACAATGACAAAATAGCGCCGTACGCAACTTTGTTACGGTATAGCTTTCAGTTACTGCAATATTAGTCAAAATACACGCTTTAAGATTACACACATACCTTTGAGGCAATCTTTCTATTGTTATTAAAATTACAATAAAAGCCAAACACATCATAAAATAGGCACTCTGTTACGAAGGCATAACAGTACTAACAATGTGTCATCCGTCATTTATATTCCAAGCATCCTTCTCAAGAGATCTTGTACCCACAAGGATTTGTCATGTCTCTCGCTGTAGTTAATGGAAATTCATTGTACGTGTGATTAGACGAATGTCACGCCTTCACAAAACATGGCTGCCCTTTGAGGAACTAGAAGAACCTTTACCTTTGCATTGAGAAGTACCTTTATGCCTCAATTACCTTCGCAGCGAATCATTCTACATCCTAGCGCTTTTCCGGCGTACAGACAAGGTCGTTAAAGTGAAGGAACTAATTAAGTACCTACCTCTCATGATCATCATGCCAAGCGCACGAAAAGCACATTGTACTTATTTATAAAACATATGGAAACGGGTATTTATCGCGAATTTTACCTCTTTAATACAAGCCCGACGTTTTGACCGGATTGCACCAGCCGTGGTCGCGGGAAGACTGAAGTATTGGAGGTACCGCCATGCCACAGCAAAGCGAAGGTGTTTATTCAACTACCCTCATTTGATCTTCATAAATGTTAATTAGGGCCGGTTCACACTAGAACAGCACACTACACTAAGGAGTAGTGTGCATTCTCGCTCGCACTAGTAGGGTGATTGTCTATCTTAAGACAGTCTTGTCTAAGTGTGCGGTAGCCCTAACAGTGTCCGCAATCGGCATACTGAGATGATTTCACTTGACGAGTGGGCGAGTGTGTTATCTAGTTTTTCATGAGCCGTTTTGTCTAACGCTGATAGACTTCCGCGGACATTAAACAGGCCATAATGAGTTTATAAACTTCTTTCATTACTTAAATCGATGGCACGATTTCCATTTTAGCAGATAAGTAGTACTTAGCTACTTATATTTTCGATGTCATTATTACAGCTATATTATCAGTGTTTTAGTTAATAGTAATTGCCAAGCTACAGCGTACAACCTCCCCTAGCAAAGAACAGCGAAATTTTAATTAAGTATTTAATGAATGCATCTGATGATATGCCTTGCTGTTTTCGTCCCACAGGTAGAGCGCGGCGAGTTGAATCTGACGTTTCCCATAATGTTCAATCCTGTAACATGGGAGGCACATGCGTTCCCGGTGTACTTCGGAGGCTCTAAAGTAGTGGATGACATCATAGTGTCCGTGCCGGCTGTCCAGCTAGTCTGGTTTGTGGTCACCGACACTAAATTACAACTGGAGGGAAGGTGAGGACTTTTTTTTTTAAGTTTCACAAAATTTTTCTGAAAACAATAACGAGCAACTTAATCACAGCTAAGAGTTAGAATGCAGATCGTGCGTAGATCAGTATTATCTTACATGTAATAGAGGATATCCTTTAAAATAACTGTAAAGTACCTACTACAGCCATGCATGCAATACAAGGAAGACATGATTAAAGCGGTAATTAAGTTTTGGAAGGACACAATGAGCGTTTCTAGTTTACTTAGGAGTACTTATTACGCTCATTCTGCTTCATTTAACTTTTTATGACTTGTTTTGAATTACAATAGCATTACACTTTGTGTAAACACACGACATTAAAACTTAGATAATAGATTTCGATCTTGACACCATTTAAGAAATCGTTTCGAATATTAAACACTGCGTAATACTAGACAAGAATACGAATGGAAAGGCAGAGAGTTTTCAACCAATTGTGGGTGAATATTTCGAAAGGTCTGTTCCTGGTAAACTTATAAAGAAATACATTCTCTAAATGAGAACGGACTAAACTAATGTTTAACGTCATTAACTAGATTGATAACTCAAAAGCTCTAATGAGTAACGTACATATTTAGATAAGTTCTTCTTTTTAAATTACAGAGGTGCGGCCTGGGAAGACGCTTTTCTGGACGCAGTCGGCATAGCGGAAGACACGGGCCGCTTCAAACACATATCCATAGCTCGATTCGCCTCTCGTACCCTCGACCACGAACTTGAGAAGAACACGAGGACCGTCATACCATTCTTCAGCTTCACTTTTATTCTCATGGGGATATTCTCTATCGTTACCTGTATGATGGGCGACTGGGTTCGCTCGAAACCATGGCTGGGTTTGCTGGGCAACATGTCGGCTGTGATGGCCACTGCAGCAGCGTTCGGATGCGCCATATATTTAGGCATTTCCTTCATTGGTATTAATTTAGCTGCACCCTTCTTAATGATTGGTAAGTTTCTACACCGTACCTAAATTTATACAGGCAGGTACCTTTAAGACCACCTTTCCAATGAAATTCGTTCTTTTTTTGCTTCGTTTCTGGTTCCTTTCGGAATAAAATCTATCCTCGTTTTCATTAGAAGGTAGTTTTTACTCATTCTTTTTTATTACAAACGTGTGGTTTATTTCCGTCACGTTTTTCTACCTTTTGTTAACTTACACCACATTGTACCACCTATTGTTTCGACCACATTATTATAACCACGTGTTTTCGAAAACTATTCTTAAGTTTATATTGCAATATTCCAGGTATTGGAATCGACGATACGTTCGTGATGTTAGCGGCGTGGAGACGAGCCTCTCCGAAGCTGCCGGTGCCAGAACGGATGGCTATCATGTTGTCAGAAGCAGCGGTGTCCATCACGATCACCTCCGTTACGGATATGCTTTCGTTTTTCATCGGTATCTTCTCTCCATTCCCGTCGGTGCAAATATTCTGCATGTACTCTGGTAAGTTCGATTAACTTTGGTTTTATACCAAACAATACCGTACTTAAAATCCACAATAAACTAAGACTGGGCAAAAAAGTAGTCAACACAACAACAACGAACAATGTAGGCGTAGGTTTTAACCTTTTGAACGCCAGAGCATAAACGCCACGCGCGTGCCCTCCACGCCAAGTCACAATTTCACCTACCATTTTGTCACATTTGTCTCGTTTGGCGTACAGGGCACGCGCTTGCTTGTCACGTATATGTGACAATGTACCTGTTCTCAAGTATCTATCCTATCTGGAACAACAATAAATTGGTACTTGATTTTAATTTTCACATTACAGGTCTCGCGGTTTGCTTCACTTTCGTGTGGCATCTGACATTCTTCGCCGGATGTGTAGCTGTATCAGGTTACCGCGAGAAACAAAATCGACATACGATAACTTTTATGAAAGTGTTGCCAGAATCGAGGGCTAGGAAAGGTGAGATTTATAAATTGATTATCTTGATTATGTATAAGTATGTCCGAATATATTCAACCACTATTCTAGTAGCTATTCTGTCGAGTAGGTACCTAGATACATCTGGATACCTGGCATCTTATAGCACTGTTCACCTCTTCTAGAAGGTACCTATACTAACCAACCACACCAAGAAAGCTTTTTCTGCAGTTGTACCTATTTGACTAAAAAGCAGTCTAAAAGTACCTATGATTATATTACTGACGTTATACTTTCAATTCCAGAAGAAAAATCATGGATGTACAGAATGTTTTGCAGTGGAGGTATAAACCCAGCAGATCCTGACAACCCAATAGACAACAAGGAACACGTCATCATGGCCTTCTTCCGTACAACTATGGCAGATATACTAAACACCGGCTATGTTAAAGCCATAGTCATCGTAATTTTCATCGCATACCTAGCAGGAGCTGGCTACGGAGTGACCAATCTCAAAGAAGGGTTAGAAAGAAGGAAACTCCCCAAAGTGGATTCGTACTCTGTAGAGTTCTTCGATCGTGAAGATCTATATTACAGAGAATTCCCTTATAGAATTCAGGTAAGAATCTAAGATATTTCTGTCGTACCTACCTACGATATCAATTTTGGCTCAACATGCAGAGCTCATTCACCGGCTACCAGTTGAATACCAAATTCAACTGCATATTTTGCACTGGATTATTAACATAGGTAGTGAAGCGCCTGCAAACATAATTGAAGGCATAATTGTAGTGCTTTCTGACAGAATCTGCATTTTTTTTTTAATTTGCGTAGATTGCTCCTCTTATCAAGGTTATTTTTTCGTTTCAAGGTGGTTATATGTGGCGAATACAATTATTCTGATCCAAAAGTGCAAGATGAAGTGGAAGCTTTGACCAAGAGCTTGGAGAATACATCGTACATATCCAACACGCTGTACACGGAGTCTTGGCTACGAACCTTCGTCGATTACGTATCGAGAAACAACGACTACTTGAACGTAACTATCGATAATGAGGATGAATTCATTCAGAATCTTAAAGAGGTTAGTACCTACAATTTGGATTAAATTGGACAATTTGAATTATATCATTAGTGGCGTCCCACGCTCGTCAATCTGGTTACAAGCATTAATTTGTTTGTTTCAATAGGCTTCGGCATTTTAACAGACTTTGAATCTAGAATATTCTAGAAGATTTAAGTTTTTCGTTTTTAGTCATAATCTCTTTTCTTTTTCAGTTGTGGCTATTCCCAGCAAACCCATTCTCTCTAGACGTGAGATTTAACGAGGAAGGAAATCGAATTGTTGCCTCGAGATTCCTAGTTCAAGCAGTGAACATCAGCGGAACAAACCATGAGAAAGAAATGGTCAGAGCATTGAGAAACGTCGTTGCTCAATCTCCTCTGAACGCCTCTGTATTTCATCCTTATTTCGTATTTTTCGATCAGGTATGTTTAAAAACCTTTAATTTGTGAGCATTTAAAATAAGTGGATTTAAAGAATTCAGAACAAGTAACATACTTATCTTATTTTTGTTTCAGTTCGAACTTGTGAGGCCAACTTCTCTTCAGAATTTATGCTACGGTGCTCTTATGATGATGATCACGTCCTTTGTATTCATCCCTAACATCCTGTGCTCTTTGTGGGTGGCGTTTAGTATAATATCCATTGAAATCGGGGTTGTTGGCTATATGGCTCTCTGGGACATCAACCTTGATTCCATATCCATGATAAACTTGATTATGTGCATCGGCTTCTCTGTTGATTTCACCGCACATATTTGTTATGCTTACATGGCGTCAAAAGCCAAACACCCTGACGAAAAAGTCAGCGAGTGTCTCTACTCTCTTGGATTGCCGATAGTTCAAGGATCATTTAGTACTATTCTCGGTGTAATAGCTTTGCTCCTAGCTGACACTTACATATTCTCTGTGTTCTTCAAAATGGTTTTCATGGTCATATTCTTCGGAGCAATGCATGGCCTCTTCCTACTTCCAGTCCTTTTGTCGCTATTCGGACCTGGTTCGTGTACTAGAAGGAAAGATGATATCAAAATGGTAAAATTAGAAAAACCTTTTCCCAATCCCTACTGTATACCGCACCCACAGCTAGTTCTAAATGACCAAATATATAACGGAAAGAATTTAAATCCGAATGGAATTTATAAGATATATGGCGATGACAAAGATCTTGGAATCGGCACATCAGGCGAGGACACAAGTGAAAGCAGTTCCAACCAGTCGCAACGCCGACAAATAGGTGACGATGAGAATGGCCAGAAGAAATACGACATCGGGTGGAAGCGATCAAGTTACTGCCAGAACTCTGCAAGCCAGTTCCAGCCATCCGGTGAATTAGATCTTTATGGCCACGATATGGATCGCAATTGGCAACGACAGCGCTATGAAGACAATCGTCGCGTTTTTGACAATTACCGGAAACCTCCGGCAGTGTCACGGACGCGCGATGATGAGTGGGTCTCATCGACGCGGAAAACGAGCGACGCAGGACCGCGACGTGAGGGCACGTACCGGGTGATGCGAGCCCACTCGCAGCACAACATCCACAGGTCGCGCGCTCCCCGACGCTCCAACTCACATCACAACTTAGAACATTTAGACTACGTCGCAGAAATGCGTTTTCCCTGACAGTGACCGCCAAACCTCTCTAAAATAATATTTAAAATAAATCGAGTGCTCAATTCATGGACCAAAGTATAAAGCTACCTTCGTAAAAAACGAAATCAGTAGTCTAATTTCCTAGAAAGTGAAGAACACTAAGTTGATATAATTATGAACGCTTTTTCTTGAAGGTGTCAAGTGTTTTTCGGGAGTGATATAAACTGTTTTTCATGAACGTTTAGTTAGAAATATAAATGGAGCTTTGTATAAAAGCCTTATGCCAAAATCAAAATAAGTAGTCTATTATAAAAGTCGAACTACCTTCTCACAGCTGTTCAGTTTTCTGCTTGTTTATTGTATGTACAGGGTGTTCACAAAGACAATATCTATATTATATCAACTATGACGACAATATCTATATTATACCAACTGTGACGGTAGAGCTACTAAGCTCTACCGTCACAGATACCACTGCCATTTATTTCTTCACATCTCAGCGATAATTATGTGCGTTGACAGCTGTGTGGAGGATGTTGATAAATTGCTATAACATAATCTTCTCTCTAAACGAATAAGATTCATTTTCATATGAATAAAAAAGCTCAGTAGTACACCAAAGTACGATCGGTTCAATAACGATAACTATCTATAAGTAAGTTATTGATTCGGGAGACAAAACATATATAATTATAATAATGTTAGTTAACTAGTAGGTTACTAAGTATTTCGAGATTTTGGTACAAGGCTGAATTAGAAGAGGTTATGTTTGTTAATCGCTAATTGCCTAGTATAATATATATTGTGAAAGGCCGCCGAAAAGAATTTGTGTAGTTAGATACTTTTTGTTATACGACATTGAATTGTAATGAAAGCATACAACCAAATATGTTGCAATTCAATCTAAGGCCCCTCTCTATTTTGAGTATCGATAAAGGTATCGTTTTTGGTTACAACACCAGTAATTAATACTTATCGCATCTACATGTCAATAAGCCCGTAACGAAAACAAGGCGATTCGAAGTTTCATTGCAATGCCTGTATTTGCAAAACTACGAAAACGGTACCTACAAATGAGGGAGCGGCCTAAAATATACTGAAGCGCTATAAGTATATCTACGCATGTGTAAGTTAAATAAATGCAAATATTTAAAGGAGCGAGTGAAACATTCATCTTTTTACGAAATAATTTATTACAACTTAACTAGTTCCTAAAACTTAACAAATAAACTACCGATTCAGTCAGTGCAGTTGCTTTCATCAATCATTTAGTTTGGCAATCGTATTTTTCGAAATAATTTAAGACGTCTATTTAGTGTGATATAAAATTGGGATGGGTGATTATTAGAGATGTGTAAATAAGTGTGTAAGGCGGAGGTGCAATGGAAACTTTTTGTTTCGGAAACTGTTTGGAAATATGTGTATCTAAATATTCACATGCAATATTGCAAAACTATTTGTAGACATTTTTATCTTATAAAAATGAAATTTTATCAATTGACAAAGAATTTAAAATAAACATTAAAAATTTGTACTTCGAATTTGTCTTATCCAACGAGTCCAGGACTGCTAAGTACTATTTTCTATTCCTTACACTCAGATTCATTCCAAAAAATATTCATCGCACACACTTTCTTAGAAACAACACTATTTAGATTACGAATCGAATAGTTTCCGAGAATAAGTTTTTATTGTACTAATTATGAAAAAAAATGAAGTCTTCATGTTTATAAAAGTAAAGCTTTAACCAATACCTCCCTAGATGGGTTGCTGTAAATATTAGTTGTGATAATATATCTCGATGCCATGTTCCATCCCTGTCTTACGTTTATATGTTTATGCTATTCTACAACTAATATTTTACTGTATGTCTTACAAATAACTACCTATGTTCTGTCTGTGAAGACATGTTCCGTCATTGCATTTGTGGTGATAACAGCAAGTGGCTCTGGTGTTTGTTCCGTGTGTTATGTAAGAATTTAATGTTTGTGATCGCTAGCGGTCACTCATCATGACTGAATAATGTAAATATTACCTGTTTTACATGAAATAAAAATTAGTTTTAATAACTCTGGTTTTTTATTTAAGTAATTTCTTATAATTGAGTTATTTCTATAATAATTAGGTACCTATGTGGTTTAACTAAATGCTAAAACGTAACTCGCATTCAACGAACAATATGCAGCTTTTTGAACACAAATAATTATATTATATTATTCATCAAAAAGAATCATAGTCATAACATTGCAAAACATTGCTAAACACTAGATGTTAAAATATAATAAAAACCAATGTTATAACATTACGAGAAATTAAACGAAGGTACATCATCACGTGTTTCGATTTATAAAAAATAAATGATATGAAGATACGTGATCATAGTGACAATACGACTAGATATGGTCCACTCTGGTAGGATGCAGTCTTACACTTGCAATCATTCTACGCATTGATGCAATCAAACAGTCGAGCAAACTCGCAGTTCACCACTTACCGTGTGCCATATCTAGTCAAAACATAATATATTTACAACTCTACAATACTGTAAAGTAAATATCTAAGGTAATGCAGGCTTATCATACACAGATTTCAGCAGCTCACTACAAAACAGGATCAAATCTTTGGGGAGAAACCTGCCACACATGTATTCTCGAATAAATGATAATTCCTTAATACTATGGTTCTGTACTGTGGTGTTATTCCACTGGTCCTCTAACACTTTGTTCAGAAGAGTCTTAGCATCAGACGGAGTGATCTTCTTCATTAATACATCAGTTATAGCACTGAATGGCAGTTTGTCAGTAATCTGCTGGATAGAAGAGTCTTCTAATTGTAAGCTAACTTGCTCCACGAAGTCTGGTCGCTGGAAAAATAAATAAAATATGAATACTTCGTAAAATGCTCATTTTTATTTAAATGACCCTTTCGTGAGTGAACCTGATACTGGTTTCAGAGACAACCATTAAAATAAACATGACTGCATTGTATTAGCTTCACAGCATATAAACGAATATTGTATGTTTGGACAAACCACTTCATACACACATAATCGAACGGGTTTGGGGCTAGGCAGAAACCGCTTGTATTTCACATGTATTTGACTTTATTTCCTGCATTTACTCTCCTTTTCGGGTTAAACTTTCCATTAGTGGACAACGATTTAAGGGACGGCGGGTAGGGGGGGAGGGGTTACCCCCTGTGCCACGGCCCGATGCCCATGCCGCCCATAAATGATACTGTCGCGAGATGGTCGTCTCCCGTCTCGCGCCAGTGTCATTTTGCTGCAGGTTTGGCATCCGGGCGCAAAATAATAAAAGTGCTATTTTCCAATTTGTATAGAAACATAGAACCTTTAAAGAATTAAATGTCGTAAACCGTGAGCGTCTGGTTATTGAAAATTTGTAAAAAGCTTTCTATTTATGTGTACTATCTACAAAAAAAAATATGAACTTCGAAATCGTTGTCCACTAATGGAAAGTTTATCCCCTTTTCGCATCTGCGTCAATCTTTTCATCTCTTGTTAACAGACTGCCCTAATATACAAACTCATTCACTTGCTCCACACTCTTTATCATTTATTTTCAAATCACAAACCGATACATCCGCTTCTCTTTCAAACACCATAACCTTCGTCTTGTTCACATTTACACAAATTTAGTTTGCATTACAATTTTTAATAGTAATTCTGAAATCAACATAATTTACACTACCATTCAATTGTATTAATTTTAATGATTTATGAATAACGTAAATTGGAAACAAGATTTGAATAAAAAAGATTTGAATAGACTTTATGCAGAATTTGAATGGACTTGACATAAACATTCATTTTCATTTCAGGTATATAAGGCTATAAGACTAAAAAAAATGCTTACCTCTGCTAAACATGATTTAACAATATCTGCAGTAGATTTACTGCCTGATTCGTCAGTCTGCACAACTGTATGCACAGTTGGAGTAGTCTCAGTCTGTACACACGTTACACTCATAGGCGTATCTACTGTTTGTGCTTCCGTCTCGACGCACACATTAATAAATGTTTGCGCTGCGTTATCTTGGTAAGTCTTCACGTCCGGGCAAGGCATAGGCTCATCAAATAAAGCCTCATCAATCTTCACCATCACATCTGAAGGCGTTTTCTCCTCCCATTTAGAAACATAATCAGTTAACACTTTCTTCGCAACCTTGACTTTAGGGGCTTTAATGCATAACCTGTTAACCTCAACTTCTGTCAGCCTTGCCAAATCACCAACAGTTGTCACTTTGCCTACTAATTCTTTTACAAGCAATGACTTCATTGTATACGAAGATAATCCACTGGCAATGGTGTCTATGTGGTCCTGACAGTTTACTAAGTCCGGGCATATAGGATCTGTGTCATTTAGCTCGCTAGCTCTGACAATTTCAACAACAGGAGTTTCGTCTAGAGAGAACGGTTGAGTATCATCAGGAGTACTAACAATGGTAGATTCTGAGAAACTTTCTACAGCTCTATTCAACACAGTGTCTAATTTGAATGCATGGTCTAATCTTTTAGGTGATTTTAAAGGTGTGTGTTGGCGCATTTGTCTCTCAAGGCGTTTGTGAGCTGAATTTTGCGGAGATCGCACACCACCCGGTTCAATGTACTTCTGAACTGATACCGTCGTTGACACTGGAGGGTCATGGAAACTCACTCTCTTTCTCTGAAAAAAATAATTATATAAGTCGCGTTTTGAAAAACATCCTTTTTTAAGAATTTTCTTGTTTCAGGCAACAATAATACTCACTTTACTGGCAGGCGATATGGTAGCTTCGTCAGAAATCTCTACGAGTTTCCTCTTCAGAATGGGACCTGATGGACTGCTGTCAACCGCAGGAAGTGATCGCCTGAACTTGAGGAAATTCTCACTGTCTTCACTTTCACTGGAAGGCTCAACATTTTCACTAACAGAGTTGTACAAGATTCGTAAGTTCCTTCTAGCTGGTGTACTTGTGGAGCTAGTTTTTTTAATATCTTCTGTTTCAGCCTTTTCTTGGTTTATAATAGCTTGGACTTTATCAGGTACGCAGCACAGTCCTAACATTTGTGCTGCGCGACCTCCTGCTCGCACTTGAGGTCTATTCTTCTTGAGGGACAGAGAAGAGCTAGGACTAGTGTTAGTCACAGTGATTTCAACTCTAGGTGGTGACTGATCCCTTTTATCAGGAGATACTTTGTCCTCAGTAAAAACTTCAGGTGAGCCACACTTTTCAAACGGTTCCCCGTTACTGTGCACAGGCGACGATAAAGTTATCACCACATAATCATTGCTAGTCTCGGGTGATGGTGACTTTTTGTTTCTGTCAGGACTCATATTTTTAATCGGTGATATCTCTAAAGTGTTATTTAAGAAATCCTGTTTTCGTTTAGCTTCGTCTTCGAACGATGAGGGCGATAAAGCTCCGCTCTCTTTTTCCAACTCTACAACTGCTGAATCTGATAAAGTTATTGTTACATCTTCTGGAGTATTAACTGATTTTTCACTGATAAATTTATTTTTAGTTGGAGATATTCTCTTATTGTTACCATGAATTTTATTGGTAGTAGTCTCAACAACAGTCAAACTTGTATCTGTATTCTTATGTATAACCTCCATGAAGTTGTTAGGATCAGTTGGTTGAGTGTCAGCTTCAGCAATTTCTTGTGTTTCTGGTCCTACAGTTTCATCACTGCTTATAGTCAGTGGTGCTGGCAAATCGTAATTTGCAATAATAACCACTTCTGAAAGATCTTTATCTTCAATTGGTTCAGTATCCAAGTTTTCAGTGAGATCTGCTTGACTTAGTCCTTCTGTAGCAGTTTTGTTCAATGGTAATTCACTATCATCTTTACCCTCTTGATTGTCTTTTGCAGATTCTGAAATGCTGACCATTACACAGTCTAATATGCTCTGAGATTCATTAATTTTGCCTGATATTAAGTTAATTTTTTCCAAAGACACGACAGGGACCTTCCTATTAGCCTTCTTTGTTGATTTAACTGATATAGTTGTAATAGTGGAGTCTTGTGAGCTCTCAATCACATCGTCTGAGAACGGCATATCTTCTGTGAACGAAGTCTGATCTTTAATTTGAGTATCTTGCCCTTGGCTATCATCAACTGCCAGTGAGGAGTTTGAACTAGAGCTATTACTTTCTCTATTTTTCTCTTTTGTTTTTTTATCATTCTTGGCTCCAGATATAGATTTGGTCAGCTTCTCTACAAATCTTTTTCTTCTGCCTGTGCCGGCGGATTCTAAAGCTTTTCTGGTCAATCGCTTTTGTGACTGCATTTTTAAGTATGGGTGTCCCTCTACCATGTCTATTGCTAATTCATTTTCGATCCTCGATTTTCTTAAGCTCTTTTTAGTGGTTGACTTTTGTTCTTCCGTCCCTTTATTCTTTGTTTCTTGTTGTGGTGTTGATGGCTCTTTATCATCTTTTTTGCTAAGACTTGGTTGTTTTTCACTTGATTTGTCACCATTTTTGTCATTGGAGATTTCTTCCTTTTCATCGTAACTCTTATCCTTGTTATCATAAGAGCGGTCGTCATGGATGTCACTAGACTTTTCCTTATCTTCCTTTGTTTTTTTTTCCTTAATGGTGTTAATCTTATCCTTGTTATTAACAGGGAGGTCATCATGGATGTCATTAAACATTTCCCTATTTTTTTTAAACTTAATGGTGTTACACGTTTCACCCTTCTTATTTTTAGAACCCTCCGTATTGTTGTCATTAACCACTTCGATTTCCTTTTCAGTGGAACTAGTAGAACTATCTACATTCTTATCCATAGGACTTTCTATTTTTTTTCCTGTAAAACTTTTTAATTTCTTTTCAGCAGAACTATCGACCATCTCTTCAGTAGTATAACTTTCGACCATCTTTTCAGTAGTATAACTTTCAACCATCTTTTCAGTAGTAGAACTTTCAACCATCTTTTCAGTAGTAGAACTTTCGACCACCTTTTCAGTAGAACTATTTTCATTTGATATTTCGACACTTTTTTCATTGAAATCTTCGACTTTATTTTCATTGAAATTTTCGACTTTATTTTCATTGAAATTTTCGACTTTATTTTCATTTGAACCTTCAACGTGCGCCTCTTTCACGCATTCAATTTTCTGTTCGTTTTCCATATCATCATTTTTAACAATATCCAAAGTGACACCTAAATCCATTTCCGTAGGTAGAGCTTCTTCTATTTCAATTTTAATATCACTTTCTTCTGTCAATAAATTTTCATTCACCTGAATAACTTCTTTGGCATCAGAACTATTAACATTTTCAGGGACTTCTACATCATTTACTTTATTCAACTCTTCTTCACCAATAACACTAGCACTAGATGGAGGACTAGCATCTTCTGAAGAGCCAGTTGTGGAAGGATTTGATTGTTCTGACTCACATTTCAGGCTTTGTACAGATTGCCGCCTCTTTTTAGCACCCAAAAGTAACAGCTGCTCATCGAACTTTTTAGGCTTTCTTTTAACTCGTGAGGGCCTATCTGCTGAAATTATTGGAGGTGCAGAATTTATTATATTAGCCGTATCGTCGCTTTTAGACTGTATTGGGGTTTTTATAATGCTTTCAGTTTTATTTAAATCTTCAGAAACACTTTTATTTTCTTTTTGAACTTCTGAATGTTCAATCAAATTTCTTACATTGCGAAATACGCGGTCTTTCAAAGCCATACGAGGTGATTTTGTACTTTTAGGAGTGACAGCCTCAATTTTAATTCCTTTTTTATCGGTAGGTAATATTTCTTTTGCAATAGCAGGACTATCTTTCTTTACATTTTCAGCAAAGAAACTTTCCAATATTTTAGGCACAACATCAGAACTTGGTAAGTTTGAAAGCATTACCGTAGCAGTTTCATTGGTGCCTGACTTACTACAAGATTTGCTTTCTGATTTACTGCTATTAGATGTGTCTTGAGAGTCTGTCTTCCATGACGCAAGTTTGAATTCATCTTGAGATTGTGATAAATCTTGATACAAAGCAGGAATATCTTCTCTCTTTCTTTGTAGTTTTTCTTTTTGGTGTTCTGTTAATTTTCTGGGATTGAATTTCCAGTTTGATTTTACTACAACATACTCTTCGCCGTTTTCTACGACGGTATTCACGATACTCGCCTCCTTTTTCTTAGTCCTTTTTTGAACTTCTTTTGTTTTTGGTGTTGTGAATTTATTTTTATCGGAACTTTGATTCTTATCTTTAGTAATTGTTTCATTTTCAACATCATCTATAATTGCTTTCAGTTTTTTGGAAGTAGCATCTGTTTTATTAATTTTTGACTTCAATGTTTTCATAACAGAAAGAACTGAATTTTTAGTTACAGATTGTTGAGAGAGAAATACTGAACTATCTATAATTTCGTAAATAATAACTGGAATAAATTTTTGATATGATTCAACTTGTACTAATGAATCTAATGACTTAAATAAAATTTCAATGAAAGACAATATGTTGGAGGCCTGCAACAAAATTGAAGAGGTTGTTTAACACGTTAGTATTAACTATAATAAAAAGGTAAAAACCTATACTTTAATTCAATACTTACATCAGTTAACTGTTTGCATGTTACTGTCATCACTTTAATCATTTTCTTCATACAGAATAATATGTACCGAGCAGCAGTTTCATTAATGTTTGTTAATATAATACTGACAGTAGCAACAACTCTATCAACCAGTAGAGGAAATAGCGGTTCATAGTTGTGATAGTTATCAATACGACTGGTCACGACGTGTAGCAGTTCCAATTCTCTTTCAAATGCTGAACCTGTTGTAAGTTAAATTGCAATGCATTATCATAATGTATATAATAATAAAAATATATATATATATATTATGTTTCATTTTATTTTGAGCAACATCATATTACTAAAGAATCATCAAACACCCGTCAAAGTAACTAGCTGAACCCAAGTTGCCTCATTGAGTAAAATACTGTACAACACCAGGTGGTATTCTAATTAGACTTTATGTTAGAAAATTTTGTGATGTTGTTAACGGAGCCAAAAGTATTGCACTTTTGAAGTACATTTTCGGTACTTAAACAAAAAAAAATATACACTGGCCAAGGAGTGGTAAAAAGGAAATTATTTAAAAAATAAATGCAATAGTTTTGTTTCATTAAAGTTATTTCTGTCTCACTGATTTTACAATGAGCAGTAGATTGAAGCCACAGTCACCAAGATTACAGTGAGTGGGTCTTGGGCCGAGTCTGAGCCAAGTTAGCTGTTGACGGGACTTTATGGATGCCTTTTCTAATCATCTGTTGCTCATACATATACTCGTTAAATAATTTCTAAAAGTAGGGACACACCGTTTTAAATGTACTTACAATTTTGTCCAGCCATTTTGTTCTTTAACACACAGAGTGTAACACACAGTTTCAAATATGTCGTGGAATGGTTGATTGCCGCCGCAGTATAGAGGAATGTATGTATAGCCTTATCAAAGATCTCAGCATGTTTCAGTTTAGGATAAAAGAAATCATACAGTGGATACCATGTCATGGCAGATATCTTCATCTGGAAATAATATAGAAAGTTAAGGTTTTTCCTCTGCATGGCAATAAGTCTGTGTGAAATTTAATACAAATTGAAGAATACATACATTAACTCACGCTTTTACCCAAAGAGGTAGGCAGAAAACAGAACGCACGTAGGTAGACAACAAAATTCTCCGGTTCTGGCCCATACATACTCCTTTCGTCTCGTCCACGTTCATACACGCACGCCATAACGGCAGTGTAAGTCCTTCTAGGACAAGATCCCCAAAGTATTTTGGGCAATAAACCCCTTTTCCAAAATGAACTGATTTTAAACCAAATTACTTTAAAAACCCTATCTCTAGTTTTTTTCCTATTGATACAAAATACTTACAAATTTAAAAACTGCGGTTGGTTAAATGAGTAAACTTGACATCATTTTCTCATCAAAATTTAACAAAATAAATTGACATAAAATTCAGTAAATATACGGACTTGTGCACGCATAACGACTTGTTTAGTTTTTTACAGACTTCAAAAAAAGGAGGATTCTCAATTCGACCGTATATACATATACTTTTTTATGTGTGTTTGCGGATAACTTTCTCGTTTATGAATCGATGAAATTGAAAGAGTATGCTCCTAGAGTGGTCCCATTTAAATTTGGTGAAGATCTTCGGAGATATATGTTCAATGGAATTCTTCAAAAATAGACGGCAAATCTGCCGTGATTGCTGCATTCGCTTGGATGTTTATTGTTTATACAACATCACGCCTGTATGCTCTGAGTGGGTACGCAGATGTGTACAATACACCCAGATTTCGACAGTTAGGTATTATAAGTTCCATTTATTGGGGATGCATGTATTGTTAACAATGCAAATATTTGTTTGGGAACAACTAAAAATGGAAAAATAAAAAACCTTTTTTCCAAAACAAAAAACCTAAGTACTTTTAGAAACAAAACACAAAAACGTTTTTGGAAGTAGGTTTTTTTTTTTAAAGTACAACAATGAAACTTCCTACTAAAACATTAGTCATTCTTAGTCGGTACACGTAACACAACTTATACAGTATCTTGAAAGTTTCAAATAAGAACTTGTGTAAATTAATAGGGGTCGATTTCTAGAGCTCGTCAACTCCCAAAATTAGTTTTCGTTTATGTCAACCCCTGGGAGTCTCGACAGAGATAACGACAAAATCGCTAACTTATGATTGCTAATTACTAACGAATAAATTCGGTTGCAATAACGATGCTTGTGAGAATCGCATCCACAAACCATACATCATTCCCAAAGTGATCGTTATCGCAAACCGAGATCACTTTGGGATTCCTGTTCTAGGTCGTCCCCGCCCGGCGTTGCCACTCATATTTGCCTAGCTAATACCTTTTGTTAGTCGCCCTTCACTCATCCTCTCCACATGACCAAACCATCGGGCCTAAGCCGACGGCGTCTTCTAAACGCGCAGACGACGCGCGTATACGAGCAGTCGACGCGCATTTCACGATCGCCCCGTGTGCTTTTAGGTTACAAGGTTGCGTTCAAATCTCGTTTGAAGTGCGTATACGCGCATCATCATCATCTGCGCGTCGTGTTTGATTGATTTCGTTTTTTTGTCACTGACTTCTTAACCTTGTAACCTAAGCACACAGGGCGATCGCGAAACGCGCGTCTATTGCGCGTATACGCGCAGATACAGCGATACAGACGCGCTGTAGTTGCTCGTAGCTTCCGCGTTTTGGTCAGACTCCTCGCATACTCTTTGCGATTTTTGTCACTAGATTTTCTTTTATACTGCAACATTCTCTTATAACCTCATTCCTTAATTTTAACCTTCAAACTTACACTACACACATGCTACATTCATACAAATTGAATGCATATTTTTATCTAATTATCGCTATCATCAGTTGTGGGCGCGAAATAAGCAGTCATTCCGTAAAATACTATAGTATTCAGCTGCATGCGGTAAGACAGAAAGCTGACCAAAACATAGTTTGGGCAGGCTAGGCCACTGATAGTGATGATTTCAATTACTAGATAGAAAATATGTATTTATCAAAGTAGTTAAACAATCAAATGTGTAGAAAGTATCAGTTCAAATATAATTAGCCAGCGAAACTCCGCAGCTGTATTTGGGGTTACAGGTTAAACAGAATTTTTTTGAATTGTAGTTTACACGTAATTATGTTTCTAACACTATCTACACCCTACAATAATAGTATTTGATTCAAAGTCAATGTCAAGGATCGATATGTGATATTTGAAGTAACAACAGCAGTTATTGACCCAAGAAAAAAAAAATGTAACCAAACCCATCATCGCTCTGGAATTTCACTACCTTATTTAAATTGACTTTGTATTTGATAATTTATACTTACATTTGTAAATAAATTTACTGGTTGCAATGGCCACAGGATGGTCTCGGCCAGTATCTTTTCACAAGATACAGTTTGTAAGCCAAATTCTAGCATTGACTCTGCAAGTGCAGTCCAGACAGTCAAACCCATATCAGTTGCAGGCAAGTTCTGTAAAACAAATCCTGCAGCAAAAATCGGTGCAGAGTATGCGGGATCTAATAGGAAGTCTGTAACTGCTCTCAACTTTTTTACCATCACTTCGAAGCTGCAGCTGCAATCAAATAAGTTGGTTAAAATTATAAACATAAGGTAAAGGACATCGTATTATTTTGTTACCATGGGTTCAGTACATGATGAACGCGGTGGAGATAGGATCATGTACTGAAGTCATGGTTAAAAATGGCACTGTCAGTGTATACTAAAAACAACTTTTGTATGAGCTTTCGTTTGTTTGGTGTGGCCCAGTCGGCCCCAATTAAGGTTTTTAGGGAATGGGTTCGAACCCAGGCAGACGCAACGAAAACATGATGAAACAGGCATGTCTTAGAACCAAAAATTCAAAGTCATGTGACATCTACCAACCCACACCCTCTCATAGAGAGTCCTCTAGCTCGAGGCCTTATATCTCTATGGTGCCAGCACCAGGAACAATATAAGTTGATTGTGCTTTATGCTTGCATGAGGTCATTTTAGTTAGATGAATCAAGAAACAGTCGCAAAATTTCATCCAACAATGAAATTCGTACATAAAACGGTAAAAAGTACCTCTGATAGGCAAGATAAAATGTGGGGTCCAGTAAAACTAGTATAATTGTGCATAGTGGACGATTCTCATCAGTAATTCTGGTCTTAAGGAGCTGTTTGAGTCTTTTGTCTTCATCAAATAGTGATAGTATCAATGCATTGAGCATTATCTCCGAAAGCTTGGCATTAGATTCACATTTCTGAAACAACCATATTTTTTTGGTTAAATATGAAATTATTATGAAATCTTACAAGATAAGTTAGAAAAAATAATAATTAATTACCTTCACTAGCTCCGATATTATGGATAACATTTCAGCGAAAAGATCTTTTCTTATATTATTTTCGGGTAGTTCACCAATAGTCATAAGATATGATTTCCACAAACATGTCATTTGTTGTTGTGTCAAACCACTGTCAGTATTAGTTGACATCATAATGGCCGCAGTTAAAGAGAAAACCCACTGGTTCCAGTTATCCACTAAATTCTTAGTGTTGATCAATTTGCCACCACTCAATTTAGGTAAGGCAGTGCAACCATCACAATTGACATGGCCAACCATGTCCACAAGCGCCTGTATACATTGATTTTTCACTGCTGTAGAAATTTGTCCAGGAACTATAGAGGACTTATCAGAGGAATTGTATTTCCCAAAGCAGAATTGCAAAAATGAAACCAAAACAGTGTCAATGTACTTATCTATTTTGTTTTGGAATTTTCCTATTAAATGCCACCAACTCCTGAATTTAGCTAATGCTGTTGCTTCAGCTTTGGCATTATTTGACCTCAATGGAATTAGTAACAGCTTGAGTCTTTTGGATATGTTATTCTCATTTGTTTCAGTAGAGAAAAGGTCAATGAGTACATTCCAACAATCAAATGCTCTACACCGGTTCACCACATCTACTTTGAATGCTGCCTCAACCACAGGCAACATAGAATTTATAGGAGTTCCTATGGTACCCAGAGGCTGTGTAATTTGGTGCTTTAAAAGTCTTATGAATACTATCCATACTCTGTGCCAAACATCACTCCCTTGTTGCAAAAGAGTCTTCATGATAGCTGGGTAGCTAGAATATAAAACAGGTTTTATAATTATATGGATGGTGATTAAACAATCAACTTTGAGGGCGAAGTCACACAGAAACACTTAGTAAAGATGATTAAGAACCTACACTAGAAAAATAAACTGATAATATATCATGATCTGTCAAAGGACCAATTTGTCCGAGACACCATTGTTTAAATATTGTGTCTACTTCGTGGACCGATCAAGGGTTACGATTGAAATACAGAATTTAACAATCAACAGTTTTTTTTTATAGTGCGAAACATTTAGATCTATACATATTATTGAAAAATTTTAAAAAGCATAGTATTGCATAGCAGTAGAGAATTACAGTCCACTTACTTTAGTGTACTACAAATGCACTCCAGTATACTGTGCCAATGTGGATGGTCAGCGTAGTCAATAGCAACGAGTCCATCAGTCAGAAGTTCAATTGTTTCTACCAACTTAACATTATCAATGACTTCCACAACCATACAAGAAGGAATAATCTTTGTAAACCAAACTGATAATCCTTTTTCTAAAAACTGTCTCTTTTTTTCCGGTGGTAGTATTTTTATTAATCTGTGCAACACCATACATGCCTGAAAAAAACATTAGCATAAAATGAAATGAGTGAAACTGTATAATATGCTGCTTATGTCTTTGTCTCCACCTCCTTCTCTCAGCCACCTACATATCTGTAAGATTGGTTCAATGGTTTACAAGTAAAAAGGTGACAGACAAGCATAGTTACTTTTATATTATTAATCATGATCTGTCAAATGACCAATTTGGTTGAGATGCCATTGTTTAACTATTGTGTCTACTTTGTGGACAGATCATGGGTTAATGGAAGTATGTACAGTAGTAGTATCCTTATAGGTTATTTTAATTATGAAAGGTGATTTTAGCCCTGGCAATTCAGCGCGGAAACGCTGCTAGTGTCATGGGCTCCTTTGCGCCGGGAACGTCTAGGGACTGTGGACTTCTGATGACGTAAAGTTTTTTGTAAACTGGTTTTATGTTCTTGACATTATGAAATGGATGTTGACAATCGCTCAATACTGCATCAATCTATGCAACAAAGCAACTGCCAGCTTCTTCGTTTTCCGATCGTTATAATCTAGATCTCTTCAAAAGTTACTTCTAGGTAAGTGACCACCCTAGGCTGCTTCATCCCTTCACATCGAGCGATTTGCAGCCAAACGCAAGCAAAAAAAAACAGAACCAAATCAGTATACTTAACTGAAATGTTTTGACATTGGAGGGCAATAAAATAAAACCAGGTACAGCCACAAGCACCAATAAGTAAACACTACAACTTTTAAAAGTGTTTTTCTCCTACTGTTCTGATTACAATTCACAAACTCCAAGTTACAATTGTTCACAAAAATTGATTTTACTTTTAGACGAACTGTGTATACATATTGGTGCTTGTGACCGTACTGAAAATTGCAAACAGCTGATCAAAACAATATTAACTATTAATGTGCAACACTCAACTTATCAGTGAGTCATAACTTCCATACATGTACTTACAAGTTTGCAGTTTTAAAAGTAGTAAATGAGCATTATACCTGCAACCTCATTTTCACAGGTATTTTCATATGGCAGTACAGGTTGAAGATCTCCATGATTTCCTGATGATGCTCAGAGGCTGCTATGAGTGTGTCATTAGGGTATAATAACAGTGTGTCGAAGCATAACTGCTTCAGTGAATCCACCTTGCTCAGTAAAGCAGTAGTTTTTATTATATTTATAACTATTAGAGCAGAAGGCAACAAGTCTGGAGCAGGGTCATATCTGCCATTCTGAAAAGATGTAACACATAACCATGACATTATGAACTTAGTGTAGGTACATAATAGTCTAATAGTATGGATCTCAATTACCTGTACTCTGGATACAATAACAGAAATAATGTTCATGATATTGGCAGTGTACCTCATATCCTCTCTCATGTCGTGTACACATACTGCCAGTAACCTCTCAGTTAAAGATAAGCTTAGCTCCTCATCCTTCTGCAGAGCAGTAAGGATTTTGTTGTAAGATTGGGTTCTACATAAATGGTTTGTTAATGAATACTGCTCCAAACTGTTTAATGCTTCGTTCACGTCTCTGCCAGTGCTAATTTCGTCCGGCATTTCTGAAATAGAAATCCAATGAAGGTCCCACGGAAAAAACGGTTTGAATACACAAATCAGTAGGAAACAAAGAACTCGAGTTTATCTATACACGTAAATGGCCTCGTTGTAAGCAAAGCTTGCTATACATGCACAGAGTTATACAAAAAAAGATATCGGCTCAGATAAATGAAACAAAACCAAGCCAATGTACTCTCTGCTATTTCGTATAACTTTGTACCTGAAACTAAAATATTTTATTAAAATATCAAAAACAGGATAAGTACGTACTAGGTTAGATAGATTTTACATTAAAAGTTCGAAAACTGCACGATAACTAGTTACAGGACATTTCAAAAACGAAATAAACCCAACACATTTCGACTGTTTGACATTTAATACATTTCTGGCGCGAAGTACGACAGGTAAACTATTGCCATGAAAAAAATATTGTATCATAGACTAAACTAAACCTGAACCAAAATTGCGCTATTAGGTACGTATCTTTCTGATATCCTGTGACTATCAAGCTTCGGTTGTACACCGAACTTTGATGACAACCGTGAATGTCATAATATAGGTGTTACGTATCACACTGACTGGATATCACTCTATGGTGACTAACAGGGTCTTATTTACTACGAAACTAACCTTTTAACAGTTAATTTATGGACACTGAGCTCAGTTACTATCATTTTAAGCTGTCAACAGAGATACGTAATAGCCCTACGGATCGACAACCCGTTACCCGTACCAATACTTACAAGGTGCTTTGCTTCTAAACGGGTAACACTTTTACTGCAATGTTGCCGGCAACATTGCCAGCAATTACAGCCAGACTGTGCCATTACCGCCAATATTTTAAATATAGCTGGGCCACATAGCCACACATTTTTGGTATAGCCAAATGCCTTGTTATTTTTTTGCACGGCAGGTTACAGGGGAACCTCAAAGAGATGTCAGCAAAAAGGAAGGGGGTACGCAAGAGCCGATATCTGCCGGGGCTGCGGGACTGTTCGAAAGAGATTCAAAACTTAACAACAAGGAAAAATAATAATGCGCTCTTCCCCTTTCTACTTATTTAAAAAAATATAATTGTTTCTCTCACTTTTTATTTACCACCTGTCTATGTACAGGATATATAGCAATAAACGATTTGATTTGAAATACCATACCGCGGCCCTGGAACACGAAGGGAAGGAACATGGATGGATTTTAGTCTGTAAAAGTCTGACACCCCCTTCCGTGCTAGGTTGTATGTTGATTAAAATATTGTTCGCAACTGTAAGACGTATGTAGTTATACAGAATTATAATCATCAAAATCATCAATACAACCCTCCGAGTTCATAAAGGTCGAGGAATGATTTTGACCTTGAAAAAGTCGTTCCTCGACCTATAAGAACTTGGAGGGTTGGAGTTGGGAGGAACCTACTTCTTATAATTTTTAATTATGTAATTAATGGGTACCAAGGTAAACATCTACTTAATAAGATGAATAAATCAATAACGTTAACTTTCAAGTTCAAAAATGTTCAAATTAGCAATTCTATTACATTATCCGCCCACAAGGTACCTAACTTACTATCTTACCTAACTAAATTAATGCCTCATCATCACCCACTGCTAATACCGATGCGGACTCGTCATCTCATGACCCTGCAGGTATTGTGGTGTATTTTTTAATCCCGTGCACCTAAACATAGTAGAAACTACCCACTTTTTTAATCACATTATTATTAGTCCTCATAACAGCATCAGCACCATCAAGCAATAATCGACCTTATTGAAAATCAATGATAAACAAAATAATATTTATCGGAGATTATCGTTTTGAAATATTTGAAATAGGTAGGTAAGTAGGTACCCACTACTATGTTAAAAACTGCTTTCAAAGTTTGCGTGTGAACCTCAGTTCATTTACATTTCTAATATCTATTGCATCTTCTCTAGCACTCGTTGCGGTGGCTCGCACACGCCTCGCCATTTGAAGACAAGTGCCGCGGCGTGCGCCCGCGCATATGTGCCTCATAACTCTCCCGCCGATTGCATCGTTCGTTTGTCGAATGTCCCCGCGATCCGTGCTGAGCATAACAAACAGTGTCTCCCAGCAAAGCATATAAATTACACACAAGACCATATCTGGCCGGTACGCGCGAACGTGTGGTGATAGTTATGTGTCGAAATGACTGGTGCTTCAGTGTGCAAAACATCCTAGAATCGTTGTGACGGCTCACAACAGTCAGTGTTTGTGTTCTCCTCGTTGTAAGCAATGCCAGGACACGCGGGAAGCCCCTATTGGGCTGCCGTCGACTTCGACAGCGAAGGAGAAGAAGCCCAAACACCGCCGAGTAATCACCGAGTGTACCTCGATCCTTGGGATAACGAGGCTTACGGGATGATGCAAGCCGAGACCGCGGAATCCAGCCAGGGAGACAACTTTAATTCGTTTGCCGGCGAGCCAGTCAGTGCTAGTTTTTACTACGTGCCTACGAAAAACTATGATTCTGGAGAAGAGCCGCCGCTGCCGCCACCGAGGTGGAAGAGATCTCCGCCTGAAGAAATCATTGCTCCAGAGTACGCAATGTACGGTCGCAAAGCTTCTCGCACAATCATTCCAGACTTTCCTCCTGATGCAGCAATATACGGCGAGAGACCAATAAGTGAGTAATCATGTAATAGACTTGTGAATGTATTTCATCTGTTAGCAAAGTAGACACAATTTAACATTAGTAGCTGACCGATATCTAACACATTTAATGTAGGTAAACGTTAATTACTTTTAACGATCGCATGGATAAAAAAATGAGGATTTAATTGATTTTTCAATAGAAATATTTAGACCCAGCTTCCGTCATGGTACTTAAGTAAGTTCATTAAAATATTTGTTAAACTGTAGTAATTTCACTTTCTGTGAATTAATTAAGTAGGTACTAGTGGGTAACTATCTGTTTAGCATTGACTGAAATGCTCCATGCAAAAGATTCATATTGAAGATGCCGAGGAATTTAGCCAAGTAGCAGTCACGAAGTTCAGCCTACGATAAATATTTTGTTTACTGCCCAGTAAACAAAATATTAAACCCTCTTAGGGTCTTATATTTTGGGCCTATTAATTTATTGGCACCTTATTAGTCACCGTAAATACAACCAGCGACAAAAGTTCAAAATCGATTTACCCATTCAATATGTACATTCGTGGTCTTTTCCGCCTGATCAGTTAAGAAAGGCGGGAGTGTCCTTGATAGTGCCTAAGCATATTTTCATTATTGCTCTGAATAAATAAATAAAAACTAAATGTGAGAGCATTTCGTTTTTTTTTATTTATATGAGCATAATTATGATAGATACAAACAAGTCAAAGCAAGTGCAAGTCATTATTAAATATCAAGTTTTCATTGACAAATCAGTTCTGAAACTTTTAGTAGGTAATGCCAGCCTATTGTCTATTGTTAGCTATAACTACCTATCTACTGTGCCTAATTTGACATTACCATAATAATGTATCAATCCGTTATAATAAAAGTTGGATGATATTATGGTATGGGTGACATAATAAATAGGTATTCCGTTTATGAATTCGAAAGGATTCAACAACGTTGCGCTCTTTCTCTATTACGCGGTGACCAGAACATCACTGTTTTTGAACAGCATTTTCAAAAGATAATAATAAAACTAGGCAACTAAGTACCAATACCAACCATTAGAATTACCTAGGCTAGATTTTCCATTTTTGTTATTCATTGGCTACTTAGTTTCGTGTCTTCTTTCACTAATTTTGCTTTAACAGCACAGTAATTGCCATTTATCATAAACTGAAATTTTATTCTGTTCAACTTGGATGGGCAAATCATTATGAGCAACATGAAATACTTAATGAAAGCCTTTAGACTCAAAATCATAGTCACAGTCCATATGCAATCTATCTCAGAAAGAGGAGGCCTGTGTTACAGAAGAATAGAGTTAAAGGCCGCTTAAATTCATGACCACATTGGACACCTGAGGTGTATGTATATACTAGGTACTCCCAAGTTTAGGAAAAGTGGAGAATGTAATTTGGCTCAGCATCAACATCGTCACTTTATGTTGTGTGCATACGCCAGCATAATATCAAGCTACTATAATCTGCACTGTTTTAGACTTTCACGGTTTTCTTACGGGATGATATCCGTGGTTTTCCTTAGATACTATGAGCTGCCGATATTTCGACGCTGTTGCAAACATCATGATCCCGGGAATACTGAAGGTAAGGTAAGGTAAGGTGAGGTATGCGGGTGGGACGAAAATTATTTATTATGAGCAGACAAATCTGTCTACCCTCTTTCTTAGTCTTTTATTACGCGCACTACTGGAACTCGATTGTAACTCACGACAAAACGCACAGTTCACAGTATCACTAGGTTTTATGTATAATGGAGACACATGTTATTTTTTATTATGATTATCACTGGATTCCACGTACTTGATAGTTTAAAACCGTCCTCACGATCGAAAATCACGAATATCATCCCGTAAGTACTTTAAGTGTATTATAATCTGTCAAATTTCTTAAATAGATGTTCACCTTATTGCTAAAGCATTAGGTTCAAGGTTGTTTGGGAAAATTTGACAGTTTCGGATAGCTTGATTACTGGCGTCTGTCCATAGAGTGAAGATGTCGTGTGTGATGAAGCTGAAATTATACAGCTTATACAAGGCCGCAAAAATCCGCCGGATGGGAGGTATGAATCAGATTTTGGCCGGGCGATCCACGGGCATCACAGGGCAGGTTGCTTTAGCGAGGTTTTAGAGAGGAGCTACTTATATCCATGAGCATATAACGATGACGCCACGTAGTCAGACAACCTAATCCTTTAAATTGACAACAAGTCTGACACAATATTTCCTAGATCTAATATGTGACTGAAAGGTTACAATAGAATAGAACAAATAATTTATTTTTGGAATACACCCAATTAAAATAATGTAACATAATACACGTATGTAGTATAATTTGGCAGGCTGGGTGTGGGTATATTGTAAGTATAAATACCTAACGTTTCTGTAATCAGTAAAAGTCATCGTGTAACGTTTTCTAACTTCATAATCTTCACGCTTATTTTGAAATCTAGATCGATATCGTACTGCGTCACATTGCGTGAAAAAATACATGTTAGCATAGTAAACGATGACATAGTAATAGATAGGTACATCGTTAACATAGTAAACGGCACATTCCAATACGTAATGGTTATTTTCGGCTTTATCGCAGACAAAAATAAACTCATCATCAACATAATTTACAACCTTGGTAGCACCCACTTAAATATCAATGGTAGCACCCCTTCTGAGCCTCTAATCTTTTGTACTGGACTGATCGAGCCACCAATTTATCTCGCTGTTGGTCACCAACCTAACTGACATTTCTCTAGCACACTACCTACCAAAGCCTCCTCCAGACCCCTCCCCACCTCACCCTCCTCTTCCTTGCCCTATATCCTATACCAAAGTCTTTGATAATGTTTGGAAAACAATCACCATCTAATTCCTCTCGATATTATTATCAGTTACGAGACACTTACTACATACTTACTACTATATGACAAGAAGTCGGCCCTTTTTAGCCGACTACAGCAAATGCAAAGGAGGGTGGGTTATGATTTTAACCAGGTTAGGTGCAAAATCATCAATACGGGTTGTATTGCGCGCAAGCGCATAAAGGTGCAGGAATGACTTTGACCTTGAAAAAGTAAATTCATACACCTTTATGAGCTTGGAGGGTTGTATTGATGATTTTGATGATTATAATTCTGTAACTACATACGTCTTACAGCCGCGATTCATAGTTTAATCAACATACAACCTGACACTGACCTGCAAATTGCAAAAAACGTAAGAAAATTTGAATTTCGCGGGCTACACTGGCGCATTCACCTGCTTAATAAAACACTAGGAACTTTTTCTGTACCGTGGGTGCGTTTACAAACATTTAAACTCACATACTTACACATACAACCAGCCACACCCGAAACTAATACCGGACTTACAAATATGAATTGTTCCGTGCGGGAATCGAACCCGTTGCACGGTTAGCCACTGCGTCAACCATGCCATAAATAAATAACATTTGTGTGTTTATAAACTATAATACCGCATGCGAAAGTTCATTCGTCTGATGATCTTGGAATAATTTATCCACCGTTCTCCACATTGCAGGGGATCGCAGAAGGTCCATGTTCGTAGAAGAGCCGACGTACATGCCTCACCCGATGTTGTACGAGCCACTCTACGGAGGCGTGATACCGCCAGGATACATGCCTCCGCCTCCTCCCAGGACTCGGATGTCAGTCACACATCCTCCGGAATATGTGATGGCAGGTCTTGGATATCCCAACAGTAGAAGACACTCAAGGTAAGGCATTTTTGAAGTTAATAAGAAAACAGGTGCAAGTCTGAAAGTTAAGCTAAGCTTTGATAATTGCACTTCTGATGTCCTCTGAATAGCACAAGTCGCAAAAGTCAGTGTTTGTGTTTGGTGCAAAACAAGTAAGCAACAAATTCTACAAGAGTGCAATAAGAGTTCCGGACCTCACACATGCTTGGACCATAAAAAAACCCATAACTACCTACCGTAGATTCAAATGGGGTGCATAATATCTAGTTGCATTGCATCTTGCATGCTCATGCTCAAGGTGGCTGATTACTTCATTAATGCGAATGTAATTATGCTCTCCGCTCTCGAAAGTGCAACAAAAAGCTAATAGCTAAAAAACGTGGAGACATGTTCTATTCAATGAGAACTCCAGTGTCTAAAGTATTTACAAAACCTTTATCAAAGCGAAGTTTCACGATCCTGGCATTTACTTAAGTTCGAGCGAATATCAGATATTGGGATCAAAGAAACTTAGTACCTACCTACCTAGTTGAGTAGAATTTAGATTTGAATGTGACTATCCGGTTATTGGTCCTGCCTGCCGCCTGTTCATGAGCAAGTGGATGAATCAAAGTAAGTTTAAGTAGGTACTTGGTATCAATCATGTCCATCTTGAAGTTTAATTTTAAAAGATGCTACAGAAGAGTTAATTATGCTATGCATAGCTATACAGTAAAGTAGCAGTAGTTGTAGTCTGTGACTTTTAGCCAGTTAGAAAAAGATGCAATTGTACATGCTCAATAAGCTTGCGTTACACTCGTCGATCAGCGGGATAACGATGTGTAAAAATATTGTAAACAGGCAAAGAGCTAAGAGTTACGCGTTGTGGTCACGACATCGCGTCACTCCAGCCGCCAGCCACCACGACAAAACACGAAGACATTTTCACACTAATGAGATAAATAATAGACATGCACGGCTAACATCTGCGGATTTCTACACTTGTTGTACAGCACGTAATTACTAGGCAACGGTGGTGTGCGTAATCATAGCAAATGCTCACACTGCTGATAGTGAAACTGGCTAATAGCACCCAGTCAGTGGCGAGATCGTAAAATATTACTTACTACATTATCTACGCCCTGACCGGCTTAAAATTAGAGAGCACAATATTTAATTATTTAATATTATCTTTTTTCTAATACAGATCTAGGTACAACATTAATTAGTTTGCAAAAGGTGTTTATTGGAAGATAATGGCGACTCGTGTTTGCCACTTGCCATTTCAAACTGCATATCTGTGAATGGGAAGTTCGCGTTCCCAGCACTTAAGCGTGACTTTAGCTTCCACGGAAAGTTCAACGGCAAAAACAGCCATCGTTAGTAAAGGCAGTGTGAGGCGAGCGATTCTGTATTATAATAACAAGCATTGTACATCCGTCGTGTGAACGCGCACCAGTTTTTTGTTTCCTACAAATGAAAGTTGCACTTGTGAGAATGTAGCTCGGCTCACATACATACATTTGTGTATGTAGGGAAACTTGTTCCTAACATTGACCTTAGTAGACGCTATACTTACGTAATTACACATGGTCTTGCACCCACGACATTTTACATAACAATAAGGAACCTTGCATGATTGCAGCCATGCAGGACCGAACGACTTGACTATCAATTTTTGAAACGATGGCGGCTTACCACTTGGTTGTTATGCAAATGTATGTTAAGTTGTAAATACAAACCAGGTTTAACTGGAAAAGGCATAATTATTTTGTTTGTTTCTAAAAGATTCGTTTGCTCATTCTTTATTTTGGCAGTCGATGCAGTTTCACTTTCCATTCCTGTGTTAGCCAACATACTCGTATATTTTGTATGCACTGAGCCACTAGCTGATATCAACGATGTTGTATGTATGCGCTAGGTGTGCGTTTCCTTATTCGCCTCAACAATAATTACAATTAGATACCTACCTAACCTATAGCAATTACGAAATGACGTCTGATAGACAGTGACTACCAAATAATGTTGCACCGACGCGCGATGGATAGGTAAAACCGGTAAAGAGTTCGTCAAACAACATACTTGGTTTACCTTTTAAACAACAGGCTTTAGAGCAATTATTCGGGTAACACACCACTTTCTAGTCACGGATTACGTGAACGCAGCTTTGTAAATTTAGCGGATTGCTAGAAAGTCAGTCATGCCACTGATGATGGGCGTCTTCATAGGTAATCGTCATAACGTGAAATAGTGCGAAGTGACGGCGACGACACTAGGAAATAGTCCGATTGTTATCTAATCCGCCTCCGATCATGTATTGACACGGATGGGAGATTGCGTGCGTTACATTGATGCTGATTTTAACATTAATCCGCGATAGCCATTAGATGTTATCTGTTATGAATAGAACGTAATCATGTCTCACTACTACCGCAATAAGGTGAAAACATGGGGAACTGAAAAGCTAATGGAGGGTGGTCGGAAGATTCTTCGTCTTCCTCATTCCTTCCCCATCTAAGGTCTAAACTATGCGGTTTTTTTAGGCGTGGTACATGGTTACCATCTTACCCTAGCTTTTTTGAGTTGCTTTTCCAAACATTTACAAAAATTTTGCAAAGGTTACTTGTTAGACACGGAAAACTTCTTCCAGTCATGCTAATTTCTTTGTTAACAGGATGAGCGATGCCTACGAGCAATTTGCGTACGAGAGCCTGTCTCCAGAATATGAAGACTGGGCGCGACCTTTTCCGAAGACTGCTCCGGATAACTTCCATTTATCCAGATACGGACACCTCCAGATTGACTACTCCTGCAGTTGGAACTCCCTAGACAGGCTTATACGTAGCCAGCACCGAGGGTAAATGATAACTAAACAAAACTGACTGAGACATGAAGCCAGAATACATACAGATAACCGAAACGCATCGACAACTGTGTGCATCATGCATGCAAGCCTCAGTGTGTGCAAACACAATCATAGTTAATAGTGGTATTTTAAAGTAATTTGTATGTTTCGGTCGTGGCAGAATCGTGCGCATTTTTGTGAACCAACTAAAAATGTAAGTAGAATAGTTACGATGAAACTCGTGCGCTCGCTGTCAGACGGATGGAACGGATCGAAAGTTGGTTCCGGATTCTCTAAAAACTCCGAACGCATCCCTGCGCAAGCTCATGATACTTGAGAACGAACATTTACGAATGCAATCGTATGAAATCCCGTTACGCATAATTTAATGTGTATCTTCCGCGTTTGGTCCCTATAAGATAGCTATTTTAACTGCCAATTTGGCCAGTTGGTAAATGACAATTACTCAATCTTACATAATTTTTATGGTTTAAGAATGTAACTTCCGCAATTTTTCGCTCTGTTAATAGTTAAGAATATCAAGATCAATTTTTATCTGTGTACTTATGGTATGTTAAGGTTGTGAGTGGCTGCTTGCTTACGTAAGCGGTTTTGGACAAAATGGTTTAACTATTTATAGTAAGGTGCTAAATGTAATTATTATCGTCTTATCGTTCTTCTAATCTTCAGAAACTAAGTGCTAGCCAAAGATATTATATTAAAATATACTTAATTATGCTTATGTTTATTTCTTTAGAGTTTTAACTACTATTGTTTTGCTTTAGATTAACTATGAGGCTGAAACCAATAAAACACCGTCTTGCGTGTACAAATAGGTACTACATAGGTACTTTATAAATGAAATTATGTTCTTATTTTCGTAATATTTTAAGAAAAAAAAACTGGAATTATAAAATAAATGATACCAAAATTATATGCTTTCATTTAACATGATAGAAATTCACAACCTTTTCCTCATACTTGAGAGAGTAGGAAAGTCTTAAGAAAATTCCTGTTATTACGCGCTTACCGCCTCATTATAATAGAGCTAATATCGCGCTTTCTTACGGCACGAGCTGTCGTTTATGTTATATTGACTGCAATTTCTGTTTATTATCCTATGGTGTGGTTAAACTTTCAACATTTTCATTAGATCGAGAGTCTAGACTAGATAAGCTTGGCAATGCATCCATCTCTCTACACTTTCACTGTTAGACAGCATTGAGCCTATTTGAACTGAATGCACTGTATTTGTATAACTTTCCTATCTTGCTTTTGTCTAGGTACGAGTATGTTGCGAGTCTCTAGTGTTATAAAAGATTAATTCTGAATTTGTACGTGCCCCGATATAAGAGTAAAAAAGCAGGTGTTCAACTCGAAAGATAATGTATAATGTACGCATTGTAGGTACGCAAGTGGCTTACCTACCCAGATGATACCGAAGCTGTGTATCCAAGCGGCGTTTTACGTTTTCTCTAATTTAATTAAAGGTATTTATGTATAATTCAATGTTAAGTAAATTGCATGTCCAAACAGTTTAGATGGCACACTAGTATTTCGTGCCTACTTGTAATTACAGGGCATAAATTATTTCTAACCAAATAAAGTGGCTAATAAAGCAATTCACGCTTCAGGGGATGTAGGTAGGATTTAAACGACGATATGTGGGTCATATCGTGATGTAACTTATGAATATTTACCCACTGATGTAGTCATGTAGTTATTTTTCATAATCGCATTCTTATTCGTTGTAACAGGGTAGGTATCAGATAAAGCAACAGCTAAATTAGAAAGAGCCACCGTTGCTAACATAATTGCTTTTTCGTTACGAATAGTTATTGTGGCGAGACTGTGTGTAATGAAATAATTACTACTGGTCATTTCTTAGTTATGTAAGTAATGGTTATATTATGTTTCATTTTGAAAGGTTTATTAATATTTTTCTGTGGAATTCTATTGATATAAGTACTTAAAATTAATACCTTAATGAATCATCGGCTCTAGGTACGTAACATCTACTTTTTCGATAGTATTATAAGCTACTGCAATTTGAAACAAAAACAATTTTAGAATACCTACTTTTTATCTGAACTCAAGGTATTGTTATAGCCTGCCGGGGCTGCGGGACTGTTCGACTGCCGGGGCTGCGGGACTGTTCGAAAGAGATACCGTGGCCCCGAAACACAAAGGGCGATGAGGGAACATGGATGGGTTTTAATCAGTAAGTCTGACACTCCCTCCTGCTCCGCCCAGAGCGGGAGGAGTCATTTGATGATTTCCCATCCGAAAAAAAAATATATTTTTTTAGTGTCTTCAGCATTAAAAAAAAAAATATCTTGGTGATCATAGTAGCACTCAACAGTCTGTTATCGCCTAGCGTTGAAGATGTGACGTTCTACGAGACCGATTTTTGTTTTATATGCTTTAGAAAATACATGATATCGCGCCTGTTTTTCCCATTTATGTATAAGCAGAAGTGTACACCTACATATTTTCGCCATTTATGTTTGGTTCCCATGTGCTTATATTCCATAGGGTGCGAGCCAATTGCCATTAATCCAGACTCCAGACTGGCTGCTGGAAAATTCCAAATGGAAAAACGCTTGCCTGATCTGGAAACCAATTCCATGACCTCAGTGGTCTCAATGGTCAGGTCAGCAGTAGCGTTTACGACCACTATACCAAAGCAAGTCGGTACCTTCTGATCACACTATGCAACAATCGAGAAAAAGATTAAAAAATAACCAAAACGAAAAAACAATGATAAGATACGAAACGTGCAGTTTATTATAATTTAATTTAAAGAAACCTCTTCAACATCCCTTTGACAAATTAAAAGTCTTGAAAGTCCTTATCGTTGTAGAGTTTCCTTTTCTTTGTTATAGTGAACAGACTCTTCTTCTCCGAACTCTTCGGTTTAGGAGTTCTATCGTTCTTATCGTAATAAATTACTTGCAGACTGTTTGTGGTCTTCGGTGCCTTATTTTGGGATGGTAGCAATGGATATTTACTTGTCACATCCAGTACTGGGTCCGTGTCTATGGTATGATAGTCTGCGTAAGGTGGGATGGCTGAATAAGGTCTTTCAACGTGATTTTCCAACTGCGAAGGGTAACTCTGCAAGTATTGCTTGAATTGACTCTGTTTTAGTTTCTCCTCCAATTCCTCAAGTCGCTACAAATTGTAAAGTGTTGCGTTTATGTAAGTGAAAGCGTTTTATGATCTTATGTTATTTCTAACATTATCTACAATCATGTTATATTTAAACGCAGTTTTAATGGCCAATGACGGGGGATACAGATGTGTAATTATATCGCTACGAGCTAAAACTACGGTTTGTTACGTTGAGGTAAGTTATAATAAATGTCCGTGTTATTTAAGTGTAGGGGTACGCCGCCGGAAGCTACTGCCGTCTCCTCTCTCTTTAGACGATCCATTACTTCAGAAAAATGGGTGGGGCGGTATATAATGGTTCTCTAACTGCTTGGACGATGGCATGCAAAAGTATGGTTGTGTATACTTAATCGATAATGAATGATATAGGTTATAGGGACGATATTAATTAAAACGATTGCTAGTTTAACCCTGGGTACATAGAAATTAGCTAACAGACTGACTGTCAAAACTCATGTGACTTGACGGGCTGCACTGCACATAACGTGAGTTCGGAAGTCTGCAAATTTAGCAAATGTTTGCCTTGATAAGTGCCAATTTCGAGTAAAGATAACGCAAAGAGGAACCACATGGCTAACTACCGGCTGCTGTGGAGTACTAATCGTACCTACATGTAAAGTAGGTACCTGGGTACCACTTTCGTCGTGAACGAAGATATACTTAATTTCAACCTTAATCATCTAAAGACCTCTTCATCGAGACCCTACACAAGATACTACTTAGTTATACAGCTTTACAAACCCGTCGATAGGCATCAATGTTCAGATCAGTGCGCGCCGTCTCCCGCGCCAACTCTTCCTGTAAATGTGTCGCACACGCAGCTTCGCGCTGCACCTTCTCTTCATACTCCAAGACTACCACGTTGATCTGTAATATTCGGTATGGTGCCCTCTTTAGGAGGTATGATGATTGAAGGTGCCCAAGTATAGATCAAACACGCAGGGCGGTGCTAAAAATGGCACTTGGGAGAAATGCTGATGCAGAGGGTACAAAGTTTAGCATGTAGGTACTCGTATTGCAGTGTCTATATTTTGGCATATTAACATTTTATACGGGAGCTTTGGAAAAAATGATTTAGGTACGTATTTTCTTATCTTTCTTCTTTATCGTGTGGTTAGTGCTTAACCTGGTGTCAGAGTTTTTAAGCCGCCCATGGGCCTCTGACTTGGCTTTGCATGCCGTCGAGAAATATCTCTCAGGCATGCTGGTTTCCTCACGATGTTTTTCCTTCACCGAAGCAAGTGATAATTATGCAATACGCACTGAATCCGAAAAAACAGAGGTGCGTGCCTATTTTCTTAAACATATAAGCCATGAAAGCTATACTTAGGTCATGTAAGCTGCAACAAAATACAGAAGAATAATGTACAAATGATAAGACAGTTATCACAATAGCCCGATCTTGACCAAAATCCCAACGATTTCGGTGTCGTGTTCGATGTAGGTACACATACGTACATACCAAGAGCATATAGTTAATAAGTACTGATATTCAGCTGCATACATTATATCCGGTTAGACGAGAAACCGACCCAAACATAGTTGAGAAACCCTAGGCAGATGATGATTGATGGAGTAACTTTAAGAACGGTACCTTCTCCCTATGCTCAGCTTCCATTTCTCTCATCTTAGCCCGGAGCTCTTCGATGGCACACGTGAACTGCGCCACCTGGGCGTCGCATTCGTGTTGCATCTGTTGAACTAACGAGATTCTCACATGACGCTCGTCCACGCGGTCGGGCGGAGGCGGCGAAGATGTATGGGCCCTTGGGCAGTGCGACGCGCGGAGAGGCGGTGAGCGCCGCTCGTCCGCGCGGTAGGGCGGAGGCGGCGAAGATGAATGGACCCTTGGGCAGTGCGACGCGCGGAGAGGCGGTGAGCGCCGCTCGTCCGCGCGATAGGGCGGAGGCGGCGAAGATGTATGGACCTTTGGGCAGTGCGACGCGCGGAGAGGCGGTGAGCGCCGCTCGTCCGCGCGGTTCGTGCGGAAATCGTGTTAGGCATCATCGGATTTCATACAAGCCAATGTGACGAGAGATTTATTTCACCGCCGGACCACGCGACCAGCGAACGGCGTCGTTTAAGTAATAACCGTCTAAATATTCAATTATGAAATAATGCTACTGATTGGGTATTTTGTGGAATCTACCCACAAAGATACAGTGCTAAACTACCTCGAAGTAACATAATAACTATTTATACTACACTTGCTTAGTAAGTGTACCAATACTACCCCACTAAAAGGCTTGAAAGCTGTTCATTAAACCTTCTCAAAAATCTAGGCAGTTATATTGTATGGAATTTCATTACTGCCCTGAACATTAGGGTAGTACTTAAAAGTCTTGATGACGTTTTATACAAGTGTAGTATAAAGCAGTATATATCACTCGAGGGTAAGTACAGATTACTAAACTCGTGTGGTTCACGGCTCTCCGCTTCGCGTCAGGCCTCAAATGCACACTCGATTACTTATTTATGTGCCATAATCACCTTGGTGAATAAATAAACAAATTAGTATATATAGTAATGGATTACTACCCTGATTTTCAGGGCAGTAATGAAATTCCATACAATATAACTGCCTAGATTTTTGAGAAGGTTTAATGAACAGCTTTCAAGCCTTTTAGTGGGGTAGTATTGGTACACTTACTAAGCAAGTGTAGTTTAAATGATTTTAAGTGATGATTGTACAGACGCCAGAACAGCAAGCTGCTACAATCTGTCAAATTTCTTCAATAGATTTTCAACTTTATCGGTAAAGTAGTAGGTTCAAAATCCTCCGCCGGAAACCCCACCGGGACCCAGGAACAAAGTGACCCTATTATTGTAACCCTAGGTTTTCCGTGGTTAATAGTAGTGCTGTATTTTATCAATGATACCAACTTTCCCTTTTACTATCAGCCTTCAGCTCTTCAATCTGTTTTTCATAAGCACTACGTAATTTAATCACATTTTCATTCTGTTTTTGCAGGGTATTTTCTTTGTCCTGTAAAGTAAACACAGTTTGGTCGATTTGGCGATTCTTTATTGAAGTTGCAATAAAGTTGCTGTTAAGTTGATAGCACAAGTCTGCCAAAATTATTGCGGTCTTTAACTTCCGTGACAATACTGTTGGACTGCAGCTGCCAGAGGCTGCTGATCGAATAAGTAAAAACTATGAAAAGACTGTACCGGTACCTACCTACCTAACATTCGGTTGTGGGGATGAAACTTTATTAATTATACGGCGATGATGAATGTTACGATTTACGTTCATCTATCTATTCTATGATAATTCATCTTAAATACCCGATAACAGACTCGTCTCTCTGAGTCAGGCGAAGACTTAGTTGGACACAAAATAATAACGTGAGATAGTTACCTTTTCAATATCTGCAATATTTGTTTCCTTCAAAGATATTTGTTCCTTTAACTTCTTTACATCTCGCTTCAGATAAACCAGTTGTGACACAGTTTCCTGAAGATTCCCTATCATCTCCCGCGACGTCAACAAATGGTAACGATGAGACTTCTCCATTTCACGAACTTCTTTCAATTCCACATCCAACTTTGAATTAGCTTCACGTAATTTCTTGCATTCCTCATTTTCGTTTGTAAAATCCTATGTCATACACATTTGTTAGATAATATTTAGAGCCTATACATGATTATTTGTGTACCTAAAAGTTAGTAAATGCTTACAATTTTGCACCTTGATAAACTGTTCAGTATATTTTGAAGACGACCATCAAGGACAGTTTTTTCTTCTTCTTCTTGCTTAGAATCCATTCCATTAAATATTTTAATACGGCTTTTTAATAATACAAAGCCAAATCCAAGATTTATTTTTGTTGATCGAAAAAGCCCGCTTGTTTTTTTTTTGTTTTAATTGGTAGTTAATTAAAACTGGGGCAAAGGCACTACGCACGACAAGGTCCTTGTTTAATGTGTGAAAATCAAATGCAATAAAAAACTTTGTTGTAGAAAACATATCTAACAAAATCCATACATTTTTATAGTTATTGATTACTTAATTAAAACTTAGATCATTTCATATTATCTAATATCTGTATCTCGTGTTATCAGGCTGAAATGGCCTAGAAAATCTACTATTTCTGCCATTCGATTTTTATAGAAAGAAATATTTTTGTTTTTATTTCTCTAGCCTCTAAAATTCATACTAGCCAGTTTAATCTTATATGATTTTTGTTACAATAAGTATAATATTTTCATACTTTTATAATATCGTATTTATAGTGAGTATTGTGTGAATTCCAAAAATTTAGTCTTGTTTATGGTGCACGTTCATTGCCGTTTGTCTTTGTCAAGTGTCATTGTTGAGTGACAATTGACCATGGACGTATCCAATTGACATTGACATATAAAATCACTGTCAAAGACTGTGTCATAAAAATGTGTTTGGGAATGGTGTGTCTGCATAGGTTATAATAAATTTTATAATATTTCTCTAGTTCTTCAAGTGAACTATAAAAAAGATTTTGATACTGTGATATAAATAATATAAATTCAACGTAATTTTAACATTGTGGTTGTAATACCAATTCAGAAAATGGCTGCGGCATACGGAATACATTTGGGAAACCATTCGGCATCGTTAGCTTTTTATTCTAATGGTGCACCGTTAATTATTGCCAATGATGCTGGAGACAGAGTGACTCCTGCTATTGTAGCCCTCAACGGCACAGAATGGGAGATAGGATTGCCAGCGAAATCCGGACAGGCGTCCTCTAAATCGATCATAAAGCACAATAAACGCCTCATGAACAGTGACTTCAATGCAGATGACCTCGCGTACGTCGAAGCATCTTCATCATGTCGCATCCAGAATGAAGAGAAAGTGGTATATGAGTTTGAAACAAGTGAAACTACTCTCTATTCTAACCCTGACAATATTGCTACTAAAATCTATGCTAAATTGTTCACTATTGCCAGCCATGCTATGAATAACGAAGGAGATTTGAAATTAGTACTGGCTGCGCCATTGCATTGGTCTACTTCAAGTACAGAAAGACTTGTGAAGTGTGCTGAACTAGCCGGCTTTGATGTTCTACAAGTAATCAGTGAACCAGCAGCTGCACTCCTTGCCTATAATATTGAAGAAACAGGCGAGGATGTCAATGTCTTGGTGTATAGGCTAGGAGGATCCTCATGTGATGTCTCTGTAGTAAAAGTATCTGGTGGATTCATGACAGTTGAGAAGAATATCTACCGGTCAGATTTAGGAGGCCAGTGTCTTACTAAAGACCTGGCTGATTATATTGCTCAAGAGTTCAGACAAAAATGGAAATTAGACCCTCAAGAAAGTAGAAGAGCCATGGGAAAACTACTAGTTCATGCTGACAATTGCAAACATGTCCTTTCAACACTGAACTCAGCCCATGTGTTTATCGAATCACTATTAGATGGTGTTGACTGGAGCCAGAACGTGTCACGTGCAAGATTTGAAAATGCTATATCGTCAAAGATAAATGCATACACGGAGCCTGCCCAACAAGTCATCGAAAGCTTTGGTGGACCTATTCACAAAATAGTTATTTGTGGTGGAAGTATGAAGATACCGAAACTTCAGTCTGCAATTGCAAATCTGCTACCTGAAGCTGAAGTACTTTCTGGGATAAGTCCAGACGAAGTGATTGCTGTTGGATGTGCCCGGGAAGCTGGCTTGCTATTGGATATTCCAGAGTTTTCTCTGAGTGATTTGAACACAGAAGTAGAATTTTTAGGGAAAGATATCTATCTCAAGTACTTAGATCAAACAGTTCAACTTTTCAAAGAAGGAACTCCACCTTACGCTCAGAATGTACAAAGTATTGATGCAGGAGGAGATATTACAAGCATCAGTTTTTCTTTGCATGAAAACCCTGAAAGTGAAGAGTTTGCAACTGAAACTTTCAATGTGGAAAGTTTGAATAAACCATTTACATTAAAAGCCACATTACAACAATCAAATGTCTTGTTACAAGTAGAATAAGATTTTTTAATGTGGAGAAATAAAGCTATATCAAGCAATTCTTGTGTTGTAACTTTTATTAATTGCAAGCTTTTAAATTATAGCTCATAGTTACCAGCCCCCGGGGTGTGCCCAAAAAGGTGTTGCACACTGCACAGGTACCTGTTATAGGCTCCGGACAGGTATTTTTTAGAGGAAATGGTGCCTCCTCTCATGTGCAGACTGTGACCTGCACCGGGGTGGTTTAGTAAAATCCTACATTCCCCGGTCTTATGCCCGAAAATCGGTCACCTTATGAAGGTTTTCCACCGAAAACAAAAAAACAGTCCAATCAAAAAATTATTTGGCTCGAATTACTAGATGTTATCCCTAAAATTGCAAGAGATAAGGTAATTTTTTTTGGAAACTGCATTGTGCATCAGGTAATCTCATCGCTTTGCGCGACGCGAGACTAAGCGGACGTGTTTTTCTGTACTTGCTTAAATGAAATATCAATAAACAATTACGACGAATATATCAATAATTATTTGCGGCGTCAGTTAAAAACAAAGTGTGTCACCTATGACCAGTGCCATAGCAACTTTTATGTGCAAGATGAACTGAATTATTTTTGTTTTCTATAGACAATAAATAAAGTGTTGCGGTTAGAATGTCTAACCCAGGATCGAACCCAGGATCAACCCCATTTGGGGCCCGCAGCCAATTACTACGGCGAAGTCCTCCGCCAACGCCTACCGAACAATTGCCCTCGAGTGAAACCAATCCACCACCACCTGTAACAGCAGTACCAGCACCTGAGGAGAATTTTTTGCCGAGTGATATTATCAGCACCCCAGAGATCCAGAAATGGTTGCAATCTATTGATGGCATTCTGACCGAAGTCTGCACTATTGTTGGTGAAGGAAAAATGAACTCGGACCAGAAGCAACGTGTTGTTAATCTTTGCCGAAAGGTCCAAAGTGGGACTTCTCAGATGGCTGTTCTTTATCAGTCGGTGAAGCAGAAAATGATCCAGTCCCACAGCACCGTTCAGCACCTACAGCTTCAGAAGAACATGGCAAACTCTCTGGACCAGTTTAAAGAGGTTATTGAGTCGAAGATGAATACGTCCAGCAATTCCTATGCTAGCATGGTGAAGAAAGGCTCCGACAATTTCATCCGTCCTGCAAATTTGAGTGCAATCGCCATCTATCCCAGCGATAAAACTAAAACAAGTGACGACACCAAGTCACTTGTTCAAAAGTTAATATCTCCCGAGCAACTCAAGCTTCATGTACGTGGCCTGAAAAAAATGAAAAATGGGGGCGTATTGATTAGCACAGAAAATAAAGGCGATATCGATAAATTGAAGAATTCGGAGAAGATATTCACCTCAGGCCTTACAATAGAAGAACCTTCTAAACGACGCCCTAGGGTTACTGTCATTGGTGTTCCCGTAGCCCTTACTGAGAAGGAGGTATTCGACTGTATTTACGAGCAAAACCTATCCGATAAATTGCCGAATACAACTCGTGAATCCTTCCTAGAGACCATTAAATTGAGCCATAAATCGGGTAAGAAAGACCTTCCTACCTGCAACTACATTCTAGAAGTACCCGCTGGTATAAGAAAAATGCTGGTAAACCAAAGCAGAATTTTTATTAATTGGACTTCATGCCCAGTGAGAGATTTTACGATAGTCACCAGGTGCTACAATTGCCAGCAGTTTGGCCACGCAGCTAAGTTTTGCCGTGAAACGAGTCCTACTTGCAACCACTGTGCAGAGACGGGACACGCCGTGAAGGAATGCAGTAGCAAATCTTCTCCCCCCCAATGTGCCACGTGCAAAAGATTCAAGAGAAAATGTGACCATCCCACCGGTGATGTAAGTTGCCCGGCACGTAAATATGCAGAGACCAACTACATCAACTCAATAGACTATGAGGGCGCCTAAGAGCGCCACAGTATATTATATTTAGTAGGCACACAAACAGGTAGCTTATCCTTTATTTGTATTTCTTCTTAATTTGTAATTATCATGAGTAATCAACTAATAAGTGATCTAGATAGTTTTACTGTGTCTGAATCCAAAATCTGTAATGTTGAGGACTGTAAATACCTTCTTTGTTCGGGCGACAAATCGCTTACCTTGCTTACACAAAATATTCGCAGCATAAACCGAAATATGAACGGTTTTGAAGTGTTTTTACAAAGTCTTGACATAAGCTGTGATATTATTGTACTAACAGAATGTTGGTTGTCAAAACAGACAGTCAACTTACCATCTCTGAACGGTTTTTATTCATATAAAACAGACAGAAATACCAACCAAAACGACGGAGTTGTAGTTTATGTTAAAAATAATTTACGAACTATAAAAGAAGAACCAGTATTCCAAGACAGTAATTGCTTAGTCATTAAAATTATTCCCGATACAGTAGTCATGGCGATTTATAGGCCTCCTTCTCATAATATCGACAGATTTTTAGACTCACTCGACACAAACTTAAAAACCATAAGTACTTTCAAAAATATAATACTCGTAGGAGATATCAACATAAACATTTCCTCCGGGAAACCCGATACCCATACACACAATTACCTAAATATTTGTGCATTTCATGGACTTTTACCAGCTCACTATGACCCCACACATCAAAGCGGTTCTTGCTTAGACCATATCATTCTAAAATCAAAAAATCCATCCAAAACATTGGTTACTAATTCTGCGCTTACCGATCATCAAGCTGTTTTACTAACAATGCAAATAAATTCACCTAGAAAAAACTGCGAGCGTAGCTACACTAAAGTCAATATGACAAACCTTGAAAGTGACATACGCGGCATTAATTTTAACGCTATTTATGATTCTGGTGATGCAAATATCTCGTTACAATATTTCATAGATTCCTTACAATACGTAATAAGGAAAAACACTTTCACTAAGATAATCCCTAGAAGGTATAGTTGCATTAAACCGTGGATCACACCCGGTCTCGTTCGTTGTATAAGACACAGAGACAAACTTCACCTAAAATCCAAACATGCACCTGATGACGTAATACTTTCTGTTACCTATAAAAGATATCGTAATTTCTGTAATAATCTTTTGAAAAAACTAAAAAACCAGTATGATAAAAATGAACTCGAGAAGGCGGGTAAGAATAGTAAACTTGTGTGGAAATTTATAAAAACCAATACATTGAGGTCTAAAAATTCCGAACCTCCGCTAGATTTACTATCAATAGAAATAAACCCATTCGAAGCAACAAATAAGGTAAACCACTATTTTGTCAACGTTGGTAAAAACTTGGCTGAAAAATTCATAAATATTAGCATTCCTCCTACTCAGAGCCCAACTAGGGCATCTTCCTCGTTACATTCTTTTGTATTATTAGATACGGACGTTAACGAAGTAGTTAGAATAATAAACGGTTTAAAGGATGTCTGTGCAACTGGGTGGGATGATATACCCAATAACGTACTTAAAAGATTTCAACACCTACTGGCCCCTCCGCTCACCCACATCTTTCAGCTTTGTTTATCTAAAGGGATATTTCCAAAATTGCTAAAAAAGTCTGTGGTCACACCTATTTTCAAGTCTGGAGACAAAATGTGTGTGAATAACTACAGACCCATTTCAGTACTAACGGGTCTATCAAAAATTTTAGAAAAAATCATAAACAGTAGACTGATAAAATATCTGGAAGATAACAAACTTCTTTCAGACAATCAATTTGGGTTTAGGCCTAAAAAATCAACTAACCAAGCAGTAAATAAATTGATTAATTACATTTCTACAAAGCTAGATAGGGGGATGCATACAGTTGGTATCTTTCTAGACCTTGCCAAGGCCTTTGACACTATTTCTAGCAATACTCTTTTGCAGAAGCTTGAAACACTTGGGATAAGAGGAGCACAGCTTCTACTATTATCTGATTATCTTAGCGATCGACAGCAATGTGTAAAAATTGGTCCATATACAAGTTCTGATCTTTCTAATACTTGTTTTGGAATTCCACAAGGCAGTATATTAGGTCCTACATTATTTTTAATCTATATTAATGATCTGTGCAGCCTCCCACTCGAAAATGGTGTTGTAATGTCTTATGCAGATGATACGGCTTTGTTGTTTGCAGCTAAATCAAGAGCTGAGGCCTATGAACATGCTCAGAAAGGTTTCAACATTGTATCTAATTGGCTCCAGAATAATTATCTAACACTGAATGCTGATAAAACAAAATACATTTCATTTACAATGAGAAATACAACACCGCACACTAACATACCGCTTACTAACCTAATAATTTACGCGCATACCTGTAGCACGTACGATGACACTGCATGTTCTTGCCCTACTTTAGAAAAAGCTGACCATTTGAAATATCTTGGTGTCACAATTGACTCCAATCTAAATTTCCGTAAACATATCGAGTTACTATGTACTAGAGTGCGCAAACTAATATATGTTTTTAAGTATTTACGTAATGTAGCCGATTACAAATTAATAAAACAGGTTTATTTGGCGTTGTGTCAGTCTATTCTAACCTATTGCATAGCGTCCTGGGGTGGCGCGGGAAGTTCGATTCTTCTCCCTCTAGAACGTGCTCAAAGAGCAATTCTAAAGGTTGCTACCTTTCGTCCGTATAGATTTCCGACACAGCTGCTCTACAAAGCATGTAATGTGCTCACAGTACGGCAATTATTTATTCTTCACATTATATTACAGCAGCACTCTACCCTTCCCTATGATCCAGTTCCTTCCGATAGGAGAAGGAAGGACCTGGTTTGCACAAAGCCTCAAACTAGACATGCTTTTGCTAGTCGTTTTTATGTATTTTTAGGACCTTTTCTGTATAATAGACTCAACAAGAAACTAAACTTCTATAGGCTAAGTTATAGGCAATGTAGTTTTGTAATATCAGATTATTTAGCGATACTTAATTACACGGACACAGAAAAACTTCTAGAAGTCCTAGTTTGATTATGTCATCCCCCCGTATCTAATTGTACATATTTACTTAAGTTAGTTTTAATGTTTTTATACCAATTTGATTTGTGTTATAGTTGTTAATAGATTTATTTCATTTAAAACTTTTACTGTCCTAATTAATTTATGTAATGTAAAGTGATGGCCTGAAACACAGGTTTAAATAAACCTAGATCAGGCAGGTCGCTACCTAACATTTGAACTCGACATTTTCGTTACTTGTGACTGTTAAATATTTTGTAGTGATAGTTTACTTCTAAGCACTAATTATACAATAGTTTAAGAAATAACACTACTGCACTTAAATGTACACTTTTGTATTATCTACTTTTTAAATAAATTATTATTATTATTATTATATTATAGTTCCATCCCAGCTAAGCACAACATTTTGTGTAGTTTCTGTAATCAAAATCGAAAGCGGCACTTCAACCAAAAAGAGGATCATAATTCCTCTTTTTGGTTGGAGGAAGTGCCGATTTCAGTGTTCGAAAAAATGTGCCATTTTTCAACCAGCCCTGGGAGGAGTGGGAGACATCACTAGATGGCCCACGTCCTAGCACACAGAAGAGGTCTTTATTTCCTAGATGTGGGAACGAACGTTTTAGGCTAATATGCTAGTATCCAAATCATGCAAAAAAAAACTGATGACTAATTAGATGTCATTCAACTGTCAATGTGAAAACTATTATTATTTTGAAAATCACAAACAATCACACTTTCGCGAAGTAAAATCTATTTTTTCAGTTCAAACTATATTTTTGGATATAAATTATGAATGTATTAATTACAGCTTTTTGCTTAGCTCTAATACACGACATAGCATCAGTGGGGTCTCTACAAACAAATCATATTCGGCATCATTTAAGTTCACGCACACCTTACAGGTTTGTAGCTAATAAGAATGATTCGAGAATAAAGTTTCCCGGTAAGTCTAAACTAAATAAACATCTTTATTACCTAAGTAACTACTAGTTTTATGTATTAGACCTGCACTAAGAATGGATTAAATTTTCGATTCCGTAAACATAACTGTAATGGTAGTCGGTAACCCACTTTTCAAACGAGTTTAAGGTGAAAGCGTCAGGCTAGCCCGCAAATTTCAAATTTTCTTACGTTTTTTGCAATTTGTAGACCAATGCTAGGTTGTAAGTTGATTAAAATATTGTACGTCTTACAGTCGCGAACAATATTTTAATCAACATACAACCTAGCACTGGTCTACAAATTGCAAAAAACGTCAGAAAATTTGAATTTCGCGGGCTACCCTAGAGCATCCACCTTAAAAAAAATAAAATGGTTATGCCTATTATTTTGATGATGCGAAACTATGAAACTGCGTTGTTTAGGGTTGTTAGAAAATTTCGTATTCAATGTTTTTTGAGTTATATGAGACATAGATAAGAATATTACAATTTATATTTCAGATTGCAAAGATACAAAAATATGGATGGTGACCCGTCATGGCACTAGATTACCTGGTGGTAAAAATATAGCTGATGCAGAACAGCTTCTAGGCTTGAAGTATGAAGTGCTACTGCAACATTCTCAAGGCAACGGTTTGTAATTATTTAATAAAAATACTAGTACAAGTGTGGTACATAGATAGACTTAATGTCACAATTACTATTATACACTATACACTATTAACTATACCGACAAATCCAAGCTGGGAACCTGTATCTATAAGCACCCTATGTAACCATGATATGGCGACCATTTATTTCTAATGAAAATGATGCACCCCATGGCTCACATATCAAACATGGTATTTATTTATGACTGATTGTATTGTGAATCAGATGGTTTTATACAAGGTGGACGGGCTACCGATGCTAAAATGAGAACACCATACATAACATTTATAAAAAAAATCTGCTGTTCCATTGATTTTGACGGTGTAGGTACTTAGGTAGTGCAATTTGTGTAGGGAACTGGTGTTTTTTTACATAACCGATGAAAAATTTCAGTGTTGAGGGGGGAGGGGAATGATGTAACCGTTTTGTGTTGGTATCTCTTCCACCCTGTATATAAACATAATCATCATCATCATCAGCATCAGCCTATTAATGTTCCCACTGCTGGGACATAGGCCTCCTCTCGAGAGTGAATGGGCTATAATCTACCACGCGGGCCCAGTGCGGGTTGGTAGATGTCTATCACTAGTCTTCAAAAAAAAAAAAAACAAACAACACACATACTTAACAAACAAACATTTATAAATCAGCACTTTCAGGTCAATTAACAAATGAGCAATTAGACAATCTAAAAGACTGGAAAACAGATCTTAATCCTGATGAAAAAAGTTGGTTGACATTGGAAGGTCAAGATGAAATGATATTACTGGCTGAGAGGATGCAGAAAAGATTTCCTAATGCTATCAAACAGAGATATAGCAACAAAACATTTTTAGTAAGTCTTTCTCTTTGTCTTTAAAACAATATATTCATTTAATAAAATATTCTAGGTGCAGATTTGGTAAAGAAAGATCTCTCTCAGACTCAAAGAAACCACAGTGTTTTTTTTATTATGTGACAATAAACAGTTACAATATTAAATATTTACATAAAACAATACCTATAGGGTTATCAATATGATATGACGGAGGGAAGGTGTGTAGGAAAAAGCAGTAGCGTGACGATTGACAGGGGAGAATGGGGGAAAACACGTTGCGCCGACCTCAAATAACATGGGACATGGGCAGGAAGATGATTTATAGTATTAGTAGTATACCCGAATGGCGCAGCGGTGGTGAGGCTGCCTTACGTTCTTAGGGTCCCGGGTTCGAATCCCGGTACGAGCAAATGTTTGTGATGAGCATGGACATTTGTTTCCGGGTCATGGATGTTCATATGTATAATAAGTATGTATTTACAAACAAAAAGTATCTATGTAGTATATCAACTATCAGGTGTCCACGACACAAGCCTCGTTGCTTAGTGTGGCACTAGATGGCGTTGTGTGTAATGTCCAGTGATATTTATTTATTAACAATATAGCAGCCCACTACATTATCTGCACGTTAACAAAATTGAAATTATTTAAAAAGTAATCCCACACAGTGTGTGTATTATCTAAACCAAGAATTATATAGTCTATGATCGATATTTGACGACCCGAACCGCGCAGCGGTAGTGAGGCTGCCTTACGTTCTTAGGCTCCCGGGTTCGAATCCCGGTAGGAGCAAATGTTTGTGTGATGAGCATGGACATTTGTTTCGGAGTCATGTTAGTGTAATGTTTATATATATTGTAAGTATGTATTTACAAACAAAAAGTATTTAACTAGTATATAAACATCTGGTGTCCACGACACAAGCCTCGCTGCTTAGTGTGGCACTAGATGGCGCTGTGTGTAATGTCCAGCGATACTTATTTATCTCAACTAAACTTTCTTTTTTAATACATCTTCCAGTTCCGCTACACAGCAACACAAAGGGCTCAGCAAAGCGCAAGGTACTTTACCAATGGCTTGTTCGAGAAAAAGGAAGCACAAGACATCATATTTGCACCAGCCACAAAAGTCGACACAGTATTACGAGTAATTTAAAATATTCAATAATATTAATTATGAACACATTTAATTTCAACCGAATTCTCAAATTACCTCTCTGTCGCTGTAAAATGTGATTGGATTTGTGTATGCCGTATACACCAAGGGTTGCGAATGCACTTTTAAGACAATTGTAATACGATGCACAAAATAAAATGTACGGCGCTAACTTGATAAGGCAATCGATTTTAGGAATTGATTTGAAAAAAATGACCGCGCTTTTGCATCGCCGCCCCATCGTCATAACTGTCATGGTGGCCGGGACTTTTGATCGGGAACTTCTTTTTTAGTCGTCACAAGAGAACATCACCCGAATAACCGAGGATGTCGACAGACTGGATCCCGCAAAAGTACGGGAACTCCCCGAACAAAATAGAACTAACACACCAAGGGGCACTAACACACACAGCGAGTTTTAGTACACGTTGAGAGCCCGAAAGTTACTTGTGCACGAGATAATAATGATCGTACACTGTGCGTTGAGCACAGGAGAAATACTCGGCGGTAATTTTTCTAAGTATCTGGGATTTCATATCTCCGCGGACAAAAATCCCTCGCAATCCTTTACGGGTACATCAGCGGTTTTAAAGTGACAGATACTCTTTTGAAAATTCGGCTGTTGACTCTTAGCTTCTCTCTTCATTTTGTTGCAATTTTTCAGTTTTACAAACACTGTGACAGATGGAAAAGTCAGGTTAAGAAAAATCCTGAAACTTACAAGGAGGCAAACCTGTTTAGTCGTAGCCATGAAATGAATAAGGCGCTGGAGTCTGTGTCCCATAGACTGGGCCTCAATAGAGTGCTGGATTTTGGTTTGTAGGACTTGAATGCCTCGCTGTTTCGCTGAAACTTGCTTTGCTTTGCTCGATTGTCACAAACCTTTTATTCTTGATTAGTTTTCACTGTTCCTATTTTAACTTTTATCCTTAACTAGTTGAGCAGCGCACAAAAGTTGCGTGATCGTTTGGAGCTAGACGCCCAAACGCCACGTGTTTTACTCAAGCGCGGGCGGAAAAAGCAATTGAAAGTTGTAAAATTGCTAATAGCATACTTCGAGGCAACGTGACGCGAAATGCAACGTAGAATTGTGTACAAAGTGCTTTACTCACCCGGAGGAGATATGGGGATTGTCTTAATTTTTCAACCATTACTTTTCTTTTTGTGTAAATTTAGAGCATTTTGAGAAACTAATTTGAATATTTTGATGATTGGTTCAATAGTTATTTTTTATTTAAATTTTTAAGGTAGATGACGTCATCAGTGGCACAAAAGATTGTGCCGTTACCAGTACATTATAAAAAAAACTGTCAACACAACATCAGTCAGTGTCAATAAACGTCACATAAATTCGAATCCTATAGAAATATAAACGTATTTTTGAAATACTTACATCAAAGTGATCTTCGCAACAATACATTACATAAACCTGGCACGCCTGCATGACGACACCACTTTTCTCGCAAATCTTCTCTTATACGAACAAAAATTTTGTTTGGACTATTATTACTATTATTGCTGCAAGTTGGAACAAAGCACTTCCTGTATTCCATAACTCTCCCAGTATATTAAATATTGCCGAGTGTTGAGATAGTCTAATGAGATTTGAATTGATGATTTTACGAGACTATGAGGCAAGTCGCAGTAACAATAATCGTAAAAACTTGAAACTTACTTTAAGCTCCCTTCGAAAGACGACTTTTGGCTCTAGTGTATTCAAATCGATGCGTTGCGTTTAAGCGAGTAACTCGACTGTAATTTATTTTCTGTTTAGTATTGCGCCTATGATGGACCAGTGCGTAGTAGGCGCATAGAACAATATATACGCACAGAAAAATAAAATTGACACACATGCTAAATGATTTGCATGAAAAATCGTGAGAGGTCTCGCCCTAATGCTATATGTTGCCATTTAATAGTATTCGTTGACGCGCTGCTCTGCCCAGCTAGAACATAACCTTATTGATACTTAATTAATCCTGGCATTTATTATGTACACAGTATTTTTCATGCTTAAATTGATCAATAGTAATCTTTTAAACAAAGACGTTTATGTACTAAAGCTACATTTTAATTTACAGACACGGTGAATTTGATGTATAAGTTCTGTGGATATGAAACTGCATGGGATAAACATCACATATCGCCTTGGTGTTACGCGTTTGATGAAGACAGCATTAAGGTAACTACTGAAATCGAAGCGAGGCGAGTCGTAAGAGCGGTTTCCGACTAGTTTATTTTGTAGCGCGTATAAGCTCGTATTTGCTAATGCGCGCCACTGTTTTTACTTCAAAAAACTGATCGCGCTTACACGCGCTCATTTCGCCGTGTTCGCGCCGATGAGTTGGTGCGTAGGGAGGCGTCTCGCTAATACGAGCTTATAAACGCGTCAACGCTCGTAGGAGCTGCGCATTTGGCAAATGGCGCGCGTATACGCGCCTACACGGGCTTCCAAAAACGAGCTTCTACGCGCCGGAAATACGCTAATCTGAAACCGCCCAAAGGCATACGAATATTGCTTGAGAAGTCCAGTTTAGACAAAGAAACTCTAAATTGACAGTATTGGCCATAAATTAAACAGCAAACTGAAGACTTGGAAAAATCCAACTCTTCAGTTTCCTGTTTAATTCCTGCTTATGATGAAGAAAAATATGTCAAAATTCACTACTCAAAATATGTCAAAATCCACTACTTATAGAAAGCATAAGTAGTGGATTTTGACGTATTATTCTCAGAACATCTAACGTAAAGTTGCGCGGAATACAATTTTAGGAATCAGCGGGGCGGAGAGGACGCTGAGGACCCATCGTCTTAACTGCACACTAATGCGCAGACCATCACTCGCGGCTTACTTCCGAGCCGCCATAAAGTTTGAATAGAACAATACATGTTTATTTTATTTATTGTTTCAGGTGTTTGAGTATTATTACGATCTAAAAGCGTATTGGCTCGATGGCTATGCTCACGAAATAACGTATCGCCAAGCCTGCTTATCAATGAGAAACATGTTTGAACATTTTAGGTAAATAAATAATAAACCTCAAAAATCTAGGCAGTTATATTGTATGGAATTTCATTGCTGCCCTTAAAACAAAACGCGTTAGTAATGGATTACTACCCTGATTTTCAGGGCAGTAATCCATTACTAATACTAACGCGTTTTGTTTTTTTTTTTTTAATGTCTTGATGACGTTGTAAGCAAGTGTAGTATAAAGCAGTATATATAAATAAATAAATAAATAAATATCGCTGGACATTAACACACAGCGCCATCTAATGCCACACTAAGCAACGAGGCTTGTGTCGTGGACACCAGATAGTTGATATACTACATAGATACTTTTTGTTTGTAAATACATACTTATTATACATATAAACATCCATGACTCGGAAACAAATGTCCATGCTCATCACACAAACATTTGCTCCAACCGGGATTCGAACCCGGGACCCTAAGAACGTAAAGCAGCCTCCCAGCCGCTGCGCCATTCGGGTCGTCAACAAACACATAACAAATATATCACTCTAAGGTAAGTACAGATTACTAAACTCGTGTGGTTCACGGCTGCTCAAATGCACACTCGATTAGTAATCTGCGCCTTACTCCCCTTGGTGAATAAATAGCTATTATTTATACTTTTTTTTGTTTAAGTACACATTTCTTATTCTTTCTATTTCAGTAAAGAACGTGGCTATCGATCGATCTTCTTATTCAGTCACTCTGGCACTGTTCTGAAGATCCTCACGTATCTGAAGCTGTATCAACCGCCAAGGCCGCTCAAAGGTGACCAAATTGTGAAGGACAGGGAGTGGCGGCTGTCTGAAATAGACTGCTTTGGGGCTAATTTGGCGTTTGTGCTGTATAAGTAAGTACAATTATGTAAGAAGTGTATTCTCAGGGGTTTTAGTTATTGGGCAATTGAAAGAGTTCACGCACGTTGATTAGTAAAAGTATATAATTATGGTTAACACAGTTTAAAAAACAGAACTTGGAAAACAAAGAAAACAGGAATAAACAGTAAAACTTAAGGACTATAAACAAGCGTATCGCGTACACTTCTACGCCACGCGCGAAAGCGTCGTCCACTGGCGTTTGGCTTGGCAGGTCGCGGAGTCGTTGGCGTTATTGCCAGCTCACAAAAATGTTTTTTAAGGTAGTGCTACACATATTTATTAACATCACGAACTGTACCACAATACACCTGAATTATATTAAAACATGTTATTTCAATGTGGGAGAGAGTTGGGAGTTATGCGTACAAGGTGTAGACAGATACATTAAACTAAGTAACTACGCAAAAACGATTGCTGGGAAACGACATTTTTTTTGGGGTGAAAAATCACGTTTTACGGTAGGACTCAATGCAACGCACTTAAAACGTGCTGATGGATACTCTGGATATTACTATGGAAGTCGTGGTGGGCTTAAAGGAAATTTAAGTTAGAACACCAAAAATTTAAATTGAATTAAAAAAATCTTATAAAAAATAAAAACCGTAACTAGAAGGTTCCCAGTACGGTCTAGAAGAAAAAAAATATTGCAATGAAGAGGAGAACAAAGTGCCTTTCTTTCGGCTTCGCTACGGGTATTTTTACACCCATTATAACACCTCGCGAGCGGAACCACAGGTACAGCTAGTACCATTAAAAGTAACAAATGAGATCAAACCATAAGGCATAAAAGTAGCAGTTAATCCAGATTTCTTAGCGTGCCACTGAAATTCAGATTAATTGGCACTTTAGCGCGCTAATGTAGGCAACAAGTCATCATTATAAATCTCGAACAAAATAGGAACGCACAGTTTTATTGTAGAATGTTTAAAACTGTTGCGAATTATCTGTTATGAAGAAATGGGTTAACATTTTGTTTTAGTGTTTCGTTGTAATTTGGAAAAACAGAACTCTGACGTAATTAGTTTATGTTTGGCATAAAAATGTAATAGAAAAGATTAACTTTCCTCTTTTGGCACTGAGTAAGCGTGGTCGTGGGGTTTACGTAGGAAAATTCGCTGTTTGGTCATAGATCTTTGTCCAGCATTGACGATTTCAGGTTGGTAGGTACAACACTACACTTTAACTGGGTCACCACGTATGGTATTAGTATAAAAATCCCAAAACTTAGGAGATTTGGGGATTAAATAATACCAAGTCATATCTAAAGGACGAAAATATTCACCTTGCAAGCTTTTATTACAACTATTGATCGAACTTTTCTGTCCCCAGATGCAAGGGCGAAGACCATGTTTTAACTCTTCATCAAGAAAAAATAATTAAGCTTCCGATGTGCGACCAGGAACTGTGTCCACTGAAGCATTTGAAGGAATATTTCCACGACAGTATTTACAACTGCAACTATAGCGATATGTGTAGTCTTGACTCCAACTCCAATAATACTGATAGTAAAGGAGGGAAAAAACGCCTATGAATAGGGTAGATGACAAAAAGAATCTAATTAGTCCGTCAGATAGATTTCCAAAAAATATTGGACACGTATTTTTTATTTTTTCACGTAAACAAAAAATGTAGACGATACAGTGCGTCGAAAACTCGTGTGACGTAACATTTGATCACATTTTTTACTCAAATGTGACTGACTGACATGATCTTTGACACGTTTTATCTTCGTCATTTTTTATTAATTTGATAAAACAAATAACACGTATGCAACATTTTTCGATAATCTAACTGACGGACTAAACAGAATCATATTTTTTTAGTCAGTCATCATCCCTATTGTTCACACTGCTGTAAAGACCAAACAAACAACTAGTTCGAACAACCCGGTACGGACTCATTGCGGAAGCGGTTCCGTAAAGCCGACTTTGACAGATAATACCATACTGAAATGCTGTCAATATCCGGTGTCCGCAGCCAGTCTGCAATTTGTCCGTACTCGATTGTCCGGATTTTAAAGGCTCTTGTTGACGACCTCTTACCCGGCCTGGCGCTGAGTTAAGCTTTTACATGTACCCAGTTTCTAACAACAATAAATGTGATTTGGTTTGCATACGCCGTGCGTACATCTGGCGGTGTGGACTAGCGCTCATCGATTGTCACACTTAACCGTGCGCTGGTCCTAGCCACGGCATAACCTGCAACGGGACGAAATTAAACCGGGGCTAGCTTATTTTACTTTATACATAGCAGCTGTCGACCTGGCTGACGCCGACCCTGGCAGAAATCGGTCGTGAACCCTAAGAGTCTTAAGGAAGATAGCACCAAACAACATTTTAAAATATACATGTGACTATTTTGCTTCTGCGCCTGGGCCATTAAAATGTAAAGGTGCTGGCTTCTTAAAACTTTACTGCATCGTCGTGCTATGCAAATGGCTAAAACAAAACACGCGATTCAGAAACTATTGTATGTATAGTTGTATACCCTAGGTATATTGTGTCATATTGCACAATTGTATGCATAATATGCTTTGTTCCCAGTACATAATAAGTATATTTATGACGTCACTGTCCAGTGGAAATTCTTTTTAGTACCAGTGTTAATTTATTACGTGTTATGTTATGAAAAAAACTTCAGTATAAAAAGAGAAAAGACACAATTAACGATAGAAACAACGTAAAGACTTAAAACATTGCGACAAACAGTCGCTAGTTGCTTGAATGAATAAAAAAATCTTATGAACTTGTTATACGCAAATGAATCGCTTGAAGTTGTTGTATTCAATAGTTTTACAATGAATTAAATGTTTACACTGTTATATAATAATATATCGAAATGTACAAATGACATTGTTGAATTGATCATAATAAACGCTACTCACGCTTTTAAGTATACCTACTTGTGTTTTTATTTGGTGTCATTGGTGTTGCCCCAACCAAACTATTAACGTTTGTGTATATATATATTCAAAATCATGCCAAAATGCATCATGACATCTAGGTACTGGCCACGATTTAACAATAGTGTTAAACATCAAAACCTCGTATTCACTTGGAGACAAAAGTCCCGCAATCCCGCAACCCGTCCGACGTTGCTTACTTCACCTAACATCTGTGACACAGTGACACGATGCGCGACATTAAAGATACGAGGCTTCATGTGGCAAGAGGGTAAACAGCACAAAAAACTCGTAAGGGTCGCACTCGTCACACAGATTCTATAGTTGGTGCCAGTTAAGATTGCAAAAGCGGCCGCTTTTGCAATCTTAACTCTATTGACCCACCTACATTTATTAAAGTTCTTAACTTTGAAATCCAAAAATAAGCCTGTTCAAGTCTTGAATCGTTATATATCGTGATCTTCAACATTTTTTCTAATGACAAACGATACATGGTTCATTTGTTTTGTTTCGTATGAAGAGATATTTAGGAAAGGGCAATGACCGCTACTGCGATTTTAACTGGCACCAACTATACTCTTAGAGGAAATACCTACATAAAGAAACTAGATGACAGGTCGCTTTGCACCTGCTACCTGCACAGGCAAGTATTTCCTCTATGTTTTATTAGCTTTCTTCACGGTTTCCTTCAGACAGGCAGAGGTACCGTAGCTGTAGTAGGTGCCAGTAGTAGGTACTTACCTTATAATAGGTCTTGTCTAGGTATGTCTCATGCATCAATAACTAATTGAGTAGTCGTATCGCCTACGTGTGCTTCCCATAAACTAGTTCATGCGCACTTCCTACTTCGGTTTGATCACTTGTGTGAAGTCGTGTGGGATGTTCAATAGCTGATATCTACCTACCTAACTGTTTGAGGGTAATTACGCAGAGCGTTCGAGTAATTTATTAAGGTAACTGAAAGAAATTTACATTGTAAAAGAGTATAAAATCTATCCTTTAAAACACCTGTTAGAATTTCGTAAACAACACGTAGATCTTTGATACCTAGCTATGTATGAGCGCAGATAATTTATTACTTTGGTATGAGCAAAGAACAAAAAATATTAAAAGCGAAATTTGTGCATCATGCCATTTACAGTTTGGACCTTAAGCTACGCGCTACGCCGTAGCAGCTTGCCAGCGTGTTACGTGTAAATGCAAATGCACAACGAGTAGCCGTTACGAGTTGTCATCGGCATAAAGCATAATCACTTAAATCAGTCTATCATGTTCCCACTACTGGGACACAGGCCTCCTCTCTATGAGAGGGATTGGGCATTTGGGCAATAATTCCCCACAAGGACCCAGTGCGGGTTGGTAGGATATCACGTGTCTTCAAATTATCGGTCCTAGGACGCGCCGGTTTCCACACGATGTTTTCCTCCACTGTTTTTAGAGAAGTGGTGATGAAATGAATTGCACAAAGTACCTACCTAATGCGCCTGCTTGTGTGAAAACATCGAACCCATGACCTACAACTAGTAGGTAGGCCACTTTGCCACCATTCCACTCTTTCCCATTCAAGACAATCGCCAATCCGCTATAGTCTGCCAGTTTTTGCATTAACAGGTTAGAGGGCAGGCGGTAGGCGATCGAATCAGCGGCTTTGATGTCCAAAGGTGCACAAAGAAAAATACACGATTTTCGCTTCTACACCCACGATTTTCTTATTCTGCGACACAGGAGTCGAATTGATAACGGTTCGGTAACTCGACGCCGAACTTCAATCAAACTTATGGCGCTGTAGTTGAAATCTTTGATGGACGCCTTTATTCTCAAGTTTATTACTTCGAATTTCACTTCGTCTTGATCGTGATCGCAGCACGGATCATTGGTTTTGTGACAATTGGTTTATAAATAGAATCGGAATCGAATCACCTATGTGGGTAGAAGCTAGAGTTGTGGGCCGACAATTTCAGGATTGCGTTTAAATTGTAAATTTTATGTTGATTGAAAGCTATGTGTAGGCGTTTGCTATCAGATACTGCAGTGACGATACGACCTCTGAGTTAATAATATTTATTTAATTTCACATTCCACACTATGCCAGCTGTAAGTATCGGGATTGGTTTTCGGAGATTAATCTCACTTTTACTTACCTAAAGATAATTTGCACTCATGAGTTCGTTATTGATTTTTCTGTTTCAATTTTGATTCCATAAAAATGTTTATAAAGTACCTATTTAGATAAACTTATTCTTAACTGGCTTCGGTTGACTATTTTAAAAGTGAACTGGTTCTAGTCAACAACTGCAGTTTCAATTATTTTAGTGAGCTTATTGACGTCTTCTATACCATAAACTATTGGTGGCGGTTTAGGGGATTGTTTATCTTTCGGTATATCATTAGTTTCGGTAAGGTCAATTGAGAGACCATCGGAGCTGTTTGATGTTTTTACTGTTTCGGGACTGTTTGAATTTTTTTTCACTTGGGATTTCTGCTGACAGGAACTCTTCATTATGGAGGACAAATTGGTGTGGTCTCCGTCTCTGTATCAGGGGTCAAAGGTTGATTATCAGGAGTCAGACGAGCTCCGATTTGTTTATTACTCCCCAGAAGAATGAGGATCTTGGTCTCATAAACAAGCCTGGATTGAGGGCTTGCTGAACAAGCTTTTTACTGCTGCTGCTACTACTGCTGCCAGGTGCATTTATCAACGCAGGAGCCTGGTCACCCACCCCTTCGCGGTCTTCGGTAACAAATTTCACACTCACAATGATCCAAACAAAATTGACACGGAAATGCTTCTGACCCAACTGAATTTGGACTTGTTATTAATATCTGAAGCCCACGGCACCTCTGCCTCAAATCTCAAGTTTAAGAATTATGAATGTTATATCACCCTACATCCGGATGGGACCGGACATGCTGGTAATTTTTAGTTTATATCGATTATAGTTAGGAAATCCATGAAAGAAGAAGAAAGAAAGAAAAAATAATCATTTATTTGGCACACGCCACAAGTGCACACAGTTCAAAAAAATAAACAAAAAAGAAGAACAAAAATGAATAGAAAACTTAACAAAATAATGTGACACTGCGAATCACGGCTGTGCCAAATAGGCCCAGAACACAGTATTAAGAACAATAGCGCAAGTTCCGTGGTTCACCTCCGAAATCCACGCAAACCTAAATATGACCACTGAAAAAGAGGAAATACAGGCCTCGAGAGAAAAATATCAAAAGCGGCTGGAAAATCACCCGAACGTACTTGCGGCGAGTCTAATGAAGCGCAGCTATCAAAATACTGTAGTGGAAAACCCTTGCATAAATACTATGAGTAACTCTCCCCGCTGGGGGAAGCACTTGACCTGACAAAACCTCACAAAGTATCTGCTTATTGTATACTACTGATTGCAGATAAGCACAGAATAAAAAAAGTACCTATAATAGACAGCTACAAAGGAAAGGATTATGAGTAAGTAGGTAGCATTGCAAAGTAAGAATGTAGGGTAATACAAACTGTTAAAAGGGCGTTAACATGGAATTTTAGTACGTGACCCATGAGAGGGGAGTATGCGAGCATCACATCGTCCGAACGGGCTGTATGTTAACGACGTCTTTACCCGCTATAAAGAACATCGTTGCTGCAACAAGAAAAGCAACAATGTACCAACGAATACGTGATAAAACCTCTTGAAAGGCTTTAGCACCCACTTTCCTGTAAATATATCGTTTTCAGACAAATTATCAGCATAAAACATAAGTTAATGTCAAAACTTCACTGAAAGCTTCGCGAGCTATCGCTGAAACGCTGAAAACGGCTCTAAATTGCAAGCTATTATGGAATGAAATATACCATCCCTTTTGCAAAATAATATGTTTTCCTGGGAAATGTTACCGCTTTTAGCGCAGCAGCTGCTGATGCTGTGATGACGCTAAAATTGGAGAAAAGCAAAATATCCCTCAATGGGTGTACAGTTCTGTATTAATTAAGAAACAAAATACTGTGTAGGTTACATCACAGAGTAGCTGAACAATAATAAAATAGTTTCTTCGTTTTCATTTAGGTACTTAAGTGACTTAAATATTCCGGCTGGGCTAGAAAATTCTGTAGTGGCATAGCGTGGGTAGACCATAGTCTCGTAGCCCCTTTTTAGAAGATGGACCTGCCAAGGCTTGGTGGAGGTAGCGGAAAACGTGTCGAGGACTAGGGTGGTGATTACTTTTCAGTAATGGACATCTTTCAGCTAAATAATAATAAGGTTTTCTTTTTTAAAATCGATTCCTTTTCACGAGCTAAGGGCCTACAATATCACAATATCTACATGTTCTTAAGACAATAAGGTGGCAATGTTAGTTGTTAGAGGTAACAATATAGTTTTGCCTCAGTCCAATGTAGCAGGCAGGCTGGCTTCGTTTGAAGATTACAAATTGGAACGAACGAAACATGGCCGCTTTTTGCGGCAGCGTAGCGCAGGCCAAAACAGGCACAAAGAGGAAGCCTTTTTCGACACGCTTTGTGCTTTCAGCAGGCGAAAATATTTTGTTTTGTTCCGGTTCTGTCGAACGATACAATTTATTACTAGCACGTTTTATTTTACTGGTATAATTAATTCTTTCACCATTGTAACGCGCTCGCTGACTCATCGCATTAATGACGAAATTCTTGGTAATCATTGCGAAAACAAACCGATGCGATTTGTGTACGTAACAGTTAATGAAGCGAACGATATCTTTGAGCTGCATCTTGTTGAGTGACTTGGATTAATGTGTTTGTTCGTTCCTACTGAGCTTGTATTTTATTTTTGTCACTGAACTGAAATTAGGTACGGTATTGGTGAGTACCGTGTGTTTTATTGATAACTAGCTTGTGCCCGCGGCATCGCTCGCGTTAATTTAGAATTTGACAATCAATTCGGGTTGTACCTACTCTGCTTTTAATAATACCTATAATTCAATCCTGTATCGAAAGCGACGGCGCCATGGCGTAATCTATTATCATAAGAACGATAGTGTTGTTTTTCTCGGGAACAGTACTTTTTTTCGGGATCAAAGGTACGCTATGTCCGTTTCTGTACACCTAAAACGTATATGCAAAATTTCAGGCTCATCAGTTCAGTGGTTTAGGCGTGAAAAGGTGCCTAACAAACAAACTTACTTTCGCATTTATAATATTAATAATTAGGATGGGATGGCAATATAATAGTTCGCACGCGAGCTCCGAGGAATCGGTCATCGGTGGTTCCACCTCAAGCACATAAATCAAAAGAACAGTACGGAAGCACTATTTTAAGTCAGACTAAATTGCTCACAAGCTAGTCATAGTAATTATTATATACCTATGGTTTCTCGTATTTTGGACTATTTGTATGTAAGATAAGTATATTAATTTATTTAATTTTATCTGTAAACAGAGTGTAAACCACCTCATCACGAAGCCGTCAACCAAGCATTCTGTACATCAAACTAAGTAACTTTACGCAAGAAATATTGCTGGGAAACGATTTTTTTTTTTGGGGTGACAAATTATGTTTTCTGGTAGAACTCTATGTAACGCACTCAAAACATTGTGCTGATGGATGGATTGAATAGTATGGGGGTCGTGGAGGTGTTTAAACTAAAAATCTTACATTAAAAACTTGTCAAAAAGTTGAAACTTTGACCCCCAATATCTTCATAACTAGAAGGTCCCCAGGTATGGTGTAGAACAAAAAACTGATCGCAATGACGAGGAGAACAAGTGCCTTTCGGCTTCGTTAAGAGGTGTTTTACACCCTTTATGTGTATTAGCATGTACTATTTATGTGTGTATATCAATTTAATTTAAGAAAATGGTATTTTTCTTATTTATTTTTTTGTACTCTATCACAATGCTGTCCTATTTGACCCAAAGGTTGACTGGTAGAGAATGCCTTGTGGCATTAAGTCCGCCTATGTACCACTCTTGTATATGAAGTTTAAATAAATAAATAAATAACTCCATCACAGATGATTTCATAATTTAGTCCACGCGGAGTACTAAATTATGAAACCATTCTATGAGGGCACTATGCACCCGAAATATAACCACCGATGATTTAAACAAGCCACCGATTCCTCGGAGCTCGCACGCGGACTATAGGTACCTTCTCCCTTAATAAGTAGTAACTGATGAATAATTAAGAAGAATAAGAAGTCACGACGTCTAACAGTCGACGGTGAGCCTAAGATCTATCTATTAAAAAAAATGCCACCTGTAGAGCCTCTATTAAAGCACTCCTAAACATTACACAAAATATGGTAAATAACTGAAACGTACGTATATGTATATTTAAGTACGTTTCAAATGTGTTCCATATTTTGTGACAAAAATGTTTGGCAGGACCAAATTGTGCTTTGTATTCAATCCTGCTGGGAAAATCCTGATGGGTAGGTTAGGGACCCAGCGGGATTATATACAAAGCAAGCAAGGCAAGGATTATATACAAGGTTAAACGTAAGCACATTTTTGTGCGTGCCAAACATTTTTTCAGTTGAGGTTTACATGATTTTATTTGTACAAAATGATAAATCCACTGTAATGTATGACTCCCCATTCATCGTTTCGTTATTGAAAAGGCCGCATTACATAAATAAATAGGTATATACATACATACTGCTAGGTATGTTTTATACCTATTATCTGCCAGACTCCGTAGATTTATGTTCTTGAATACCACAGAGGACAGATATCTACTTTGTATAGCTCTGAAGCTCGTTTTGATGGTCCGTTACAATAACAACAATGCTGGAACTTTATTCGGGTCATGAACGTAGGTATTTAAATGGTTTGTAAATCCGTTCGGGAACAATGCGCTTCATTTTATGACTCATTAATATGAATACCGACTGTACGAAATTGAGTAATGGCGTTGAATAATATTATTGGACTATCTTTTTGGGAATGGGTTCTCATAGTCATTTAGAAAAGTTATCTAGACTTAGCTATGGCTATGCACCTAAATCTATATGTACTGCTATAATAACGAGCCAAAGTTTGTAAGTTTGTACCTACGTAGGGGACAATCTTCGGAACCACTGATTCTATTCCGAAATTTTTTCACTAACGGGAAACAGTAAAAGAATTTCGGAATAGTGTGTCTTAAACAGGCTGCAAATGTTCCAATGGGTTGATTTCCAAACTTACCGGGAGCGAATCCGCGATCAAAAGGTAGTGGTTAATATTAAGAAAACGATCTGATAACCATGTTGTAAGTAAGTTTCAATAGGTGGTACTTATTGGAAACTTTTGAGTTCAACATTCGTAGGTGAGTAGATACCTACTTACTATATTTTAGGGAATCTCGAAATACATAATAATTATCTGTTGCGTATTATTTTTATGAATGGATGTTTTATCTGTTATAGTCATATAGTAGGCGGCTACAGGTGGGCGGATTTTGCTGATGTAGGTAGAGTTCAATGCTGGTACACACACACACGCGCGCACACACATCACTCTCTCACACGACATTGGAATTCTTTATTTTTTACTCATTACTTACTTCTTTTTATTAATGTAATATCATTTGGATTTGTTCTTTTTGTTTGTAAAAAGGTATTCCCCTTACCTTGCATTTATCACATCAACAAATGTGTTCTAATTTTAAGTAGACGCAACTCCGGCCCCCAAGATACATGCAGGCACAACCTAGTTTGGGGACTGCTTTCTAACTATTTTGTTAAAATTTCACTTGTTACGATTTTGTCATAATGCTAAACTAGGTTAAGTAAATGTCTGTAACTATGGATTAATAAATTTATTCTTATTCTTATTTGTGAGTTTCTTTATTCCAACATAACTTCTAAATGCCTACACCAATTTCTATGTATTCAGTATATAGGAATCGATAGGGTTAGAATCTTTGCGTTATCCCGGCTCCCGGTTAACATAGGCTGAAAAAGAAAAGAAAATTTAAAATTTTGGACTGTCTCGTTGGTCTAGTGGTCGTACATGACTGCTGAGCAATAGGTCGTGGGTTCGATTCCCGACTCGGGCAAAGTGTTATTGGGTTTCACCATCATTTCTCAGTAGCAGTCACGGAGTTTGGATTTGCGCCTGGTTGGTGGCAATAAGCTCGCCCCCTATTACATGGGACTTAGTCATAACTGGCGAAATGTGGGTTTACTATTAGGGTACATCTCTTCCTAACCCTTCGGTGATTTTTGAATTTGATTGATTTTTTTTTAAATTTTCGATATGGCACCTTTGTCCAAATTCGAAACTACTTTTTTTGACCTTGCTATTAGCTAGCGAAACTATACTGTTAAAATGTTGATACACAAGATGTCTATCGTGTTTCCATAGTGCTCTAAAGAATCATCAAGCACAATAGGAAAACTTTTAGAAAAAAAACTGCTACTTATGCAAAAAATCGGAACTGATTAAAAATAAAAAATAAAACCGGCCAAGAGTTTTCGGATTTTTCTCTTTACATGTGCTGTAAGACCTTGCTTTTTGCCAAATTTCGTGATTCTAGGTCAACGGGAACTACCATATAGGTTTTCGACACAAAACCTTTAGGGTTGACCTAGAATTGTCAATTTTGGTTAAAAGCAAGGTCTTACAGCACAAGTAAAGGGAAAATTCCGAAAAATAAAAAAAAAAATTGAAAATTAAGGTCAATTTTGGTACTTACAAGTTTCCGCAAAAATCTACATTTGCTCATATCTTTTTATCGTGTTGACTCGGGACCTTGATTTTTATACACCTAATAGAAGTCCCTATTAGGTGTTATATATTATACAGGGTGTTAAAGTAGTCGCGTGCCATAGCTTAGTGGTGAGTTCAGTATCGATAAAGGAACCCGAAAAAAAAAAGAAAAATAGAATGGACAACCTAATTTAGTACCTACTAACTTAAAAAGCAATCGTTTAGAATTAAAATTATTTTATATAAGTTGATCTTTCAATATTTAAAAAAAAAAGTTTTTTTTCCGGGTTCCTTTATCGATACTGAACTCACCCCTAAGCTATGGCACGCGACTACTTTAACACCCTGTATAATAGACCTCAGTATGTGGTATAAATCAAATTACTAGGCCCACCCGTTCCTGAGAAAATCGGTGGTGACAGACAGACAGACGGACAAAAAGTGATCTTATAAAGGTTTGTTTTTTACCTTTTGAGGTATGTAACCCTAAAAAAACACTTATGGTTTTGCAATGTTGCTTCTTTCTTCTTTATCGTGTGGTTAGTGCCAAACCTGGTGTCAGAGTTTTTATGCCGCCCAGCGGGCCTACCATGACGTCTTAAAGCAGGATCGTTTTAATTGCGTGCCAGTAAGGGAAAGAGATGGCGCTAGACGTCCTCTATAGCTCCGTCTCTTACCCACACTGGAACGCGATTAAAACGATCCTGCTTTAAGACGTCATGGTAGGCCACCTGGGCCAGCCTTGGCTTGGTGTTGTTAGTAAGCGCAAAATAGGTACTAAGTAGGTAGCTAACTACCTAGACAAAGAAAAACTATGGCGTGGTTTTTTAATTAGGTGTGACTAGTGTTAATACATAGGTAACAACCGTTCCCAAAAATATTTATTATCATATGACATAATTAGGCATACCTATAATTATTAAAACGTTGATAATGGTCACCTTAACTCGTATGACACAGTTTAATTAGTAGGTAAGTAGTCTCTTATTTGCGATATAATAATATAATGCGTTAAGTAATTTTTATAATGGGTTATAATTTGTTTTTTATTTAAAAAACCCCTCTTCAAGATTTTCTCCTGTATCGTGGGTGCGCTTACAAACATTTTAACTCACATACACAAACAACTAGACCCCGAAACTACTACCTGTAGGTCATACAAATATTTGTTCCGTGCGGGGATCGAACCCGCAACACGCAGCGCAGCAGCCAATCGCTCAGCCACTGCGTCAACCGTGCCGTAATTGAATTAGTCTCACTAATTAATTAGACACAACTATATCATTACACAATATTATTCCCGGAATGCTATTTATTCGATGCTAACACTAGTGGTGACAGAATATTAGATATCTGCGCGCTAATTGTTTCAACTCAGACACTAATTAGGTACATGAATGTTAGTAAATATGCAAACGTTAATTGGGGTCTAGCGGCAACCACGTTCAGTAGCACAGCGCCTCTATCTAGATATGTGTCAACTGTCAAGCACAACGTGGTAGGTAGCTGTATGTACCTAGACATATTCAAAGACTAACGAATAGAACCTACTTACTTTAAATAATACCTATAATAGGTACATGATTAAGAAGAGAACAATTATGAATGAAACAATTTCAAAATTGTGATTTTAATTTCCTGTTATTAGTACCTAAGTATGGATTTTTTAGGGATCCTTTTTGCCACGCTTTGCATAGGTATATTTTTTAGTTTAATAATGTTCTTACCTAACTTAGGTAATCACGCTAATTCATTCCTTCAACGAACGGGAATTCTATTGGACAACTGCGTTCAGTTGTGAATATAGGTACCTAAGTAAGGTAGGACTGGCAGGGCTTACTATAAAGGGTGTAAAAAGACTCTTTACGAAGTCGAAACGCACTGGTTCTCCCCATCATTGCGATATTTTTTTTTCTTCACCGTACCTGGGAACCTTCTAGTTACGGAGATATAGGGGGTCAAAGTACCTATTGGGGGCCAAACTACACTGGCCTGCAAAAATAAGTATCACACTTTTAAAATTGCAATAACTTTTTAAGTAGATAAGATATACTTTCGAAACAAAAAGGACTCGAAAACTAGTTTAATTTAGTCTATAGTTTCAAGAAAGCTGATAAAAATTGCTTTATAATTTTTAAATCTTTAACTTCTATGCTTTAGGAAAAATTAAAATTTTAAAAGTGTGGTACTTATTTTTGGCTTAGGTTTAAGCAATCACCAGATATAATGAAATATAACGCCCAAAAAATCGTAAGTACTTACCAGAATTTAATCCCCATTTTAATATGAAATTATCACCAAAAAACGTAAAGTCTGCTAACCTAAAAAAGGCAAGTATCTTCAGAATAATCGCTGAGCTACCCAAAAAGGCCACGCATGCACCAAATATGTACTCGCATTTTATTTAAAAATTTCATCCAAATATGTTACACAATTTTATCCTAATAAAGTAAATTAATATACAAAAACCATTGTTTACCCAAAAAATATAAATGAAGTTCTAAAGGTTCACCGATACTACCGTAAGGCTTATGTTTAACCAACCACCAGATTTAGTAAAATGTTACGGCAAAAAAATCACTTTTGATTGCCAAAAATAGTAAAGGCATACAATTAACGAACCACTAGATTTAGCAAAATGTAACGGCAAAAAAAAACACTTTTGATTGCCAAAATTAGCAAATGATTAACATTTTAGTTAATGACCACGAAAAATAGGACTGTTAAGCTCTTGCATCCGAGTCGAGGGAGACCCGGTGGACGGAGCCCCGCTACGTGGGGCTCCTACTATGAATGGTTTATAAAAAAATAGGGGTGCCCTAAGTCGGCCTAGGCAAAACTAGTTTGTCATCAACCACCTCATTAAAATTTGATGCTCAATTTACTAAATTTGGTGATCAATTGATATTTTAGGTGATAGATGTCACAAAGTTTTGGTTAAATGCATACATTTTATGGCAAACGTAGTGATATATTTGGGTAGTAATGACACAAAACTTTGCTAGGTAAAATTTGGTGCACGCGTGGCCATTTTGGGTTATGAAAAGTTTTAGTAGTGCAGGCATGACTTAAATAGCCCGAAAATTTTGGGTACAGGTTTCATTTATTTGTACATATTATATATTTTTTTGGATGAGGCTGTTTAGGGTAACGATTGTTTTTTTGGTGGTCATTCAATTTCATCCCCTTATTTTTGCAGGTCAGTGTATTTCACAAGTTCTTTTTAAGAACTTTACTTTAGACATCTCCACGAGCCCTACACTTTTCAATCCACCCACCAGCACAATGTTTTGAGTGCATTACATTGAGTTTTACCGTAAAACGTGATTTTCCACCCCAAAAAAAAAGTAATTTACCAGCAATAATTTTTGCGTAGGGTTACTTAGTTCGATGTACAGAATGCTTGGTTAACGGCTTCGTGAAGAGTCTGTTCACACCCTTTTTTTCTTTTTACACCCTGTAGAATCTATAATAAGCCCTGTCAGTCAATAGTACCTAATCACCGCACCCGACCTCTAACCCTGTCGAGCGTTTAGAGAAGAGCGTCCAGGTACCGCACGAAGACGGTGACGCTGATGAAGGTACGTAGGTATTACGTTTGTAGGCTATTCGGTCACGGATACCGTGTCGAGAGCCTGTCCAAATTATTTCAGTGTCTAGCAGTGTCAGCTTTCCTGTTGGCTTATAACTTGCTTATTATAATAATATGTATGTAATAATGTACATTATGATTGGCTTTACAACCAAAATCAACGGAAAACATTTAGCTCCGGAAAAAAACAATTAAATCCTTCTGACACGAAAATAGAAGAGATTTGGCAATATTGCAAATCCAGTTTCACATTTTCCTGAACTCATATGGGTTCTCGTAACGTTTCTAGGTAAAATACAGCTGAAATAACCGCAACGAAAGCGCCGGCTATTTGGGCGGACACTCGCTGCGAATGCCGCGATCCTAAAATTGCTGTGTACTATGAATGGCGGCCGTTCGGCGTGGTTCAGACAATAGTGTGTGCAGTTGGCACGCACGCGGCGCAGTTATGGTGCCACGGTGTTGGCAGCGTCCCCGACTGCACGGGCACTGTGCCATGGACCCTCAGTTCAACGGCACCGCACTAGCCCAGTTACTGTTGCAGGAACGATCGGCAATTGATTAAACTTCCGAGACAAGATTTATTGCGCATACTTACCTATTTATCTCTTGGTATGGAATGTGCATTTTAAATTGGATGTGTTAGTCATGGGTATGCCGAACGCTCCATTTTAAATACTTACCTAAATACCTACCTGGTTTCAATGTCATGTATCAGTTAGAATTTGTCGGAGATGAACTCAGACTAAATACTGGGATTTCAAGACGAGCTGGTCAAATTAATAGGTATCAAAAGAAAATGGTAGGTATAGGTAACATCCAGAATTGGTTTTCAAAATACAGGCTAACTGTGATCACAGTAGAGGAGAACAAAGCAATGTTTATACTTCGACAAGAATATCACAAAATAACGATAATAAATTTTATTGGAGGGTGTTAAAATTCGCAGACAAGATGCCAGACGTGTGCAGCGCTATAAAGCCCGTTATAGATTGCACCTTATTGCATTGCATGGCGCATGCCTCATTGAGAATTCATAATCCAATATGACAGGTGGTGTAACCTATGCAGTAACATAGATTTGTTGAGTGTGGAGTGCCAAGAATATTGCGATGACTGACAAGGACTACTTATTTAGTTATTTACGATAGGTAAACTTACGTTTTGAGAAGAGTACTAGGTAGGCACACTAGAACATTGAAATGTTAAGGAACCATTTTATCTATCTAGCCTGTATTGTCCCACTATTCGCCAAAGGTCTATTTGCCGATCTAGAGAGAGAGTCATGATGACTCTCTTAAAATTATGTTTTATATGCAAATCTTCAATTTCTAGGCCAATCAGACTTGTACGTACTTAACTATTGAATCACGTTCCTTCGAGCGGCATAAATTCCAATAAAAGCGACGATTAATAATTCTTAGTGGAGTTATAAAGTTTCTAACTACATTTAGGTATTTTCTTTACTTTAAAACAACAATTTTAAGTAAAGAAATATTTGTAATGGAGTGGTTTTCTCTTCGATTAAATTACCACTCTCTGTATTGAAAGTGCCGCCCACAAGTTAAATGATAGCTATTAATTGATAAGGAAAGCTTTGAATTAGTTTTTAAATTACTGTGTTTGTGGAAAATCAATTAACAGACTGCGCGCGGATGCGCTCGTTCTCGGATTCATTGATTTTAGATAATATTTCAATGAGGACAATGTCGATAATAGTTTGACAGTGAAAAATGCTCTGCGCTGCGCTCCGCCGTATGTGCGCCGGCCCTTACACTTACGCATTTCCCCTCCTCTCCGCTTCGCACATCTCCGCTAGTCTCCGCATTGGTGGAGTCCGGGGCTAAGGTACCAGAGTAAGCTTTTACTTTATATACATGTGTTCCAAACTCAAACTCAAAGCATTTATTTCAATTAGACCATTACGGCACTCTTGAATGTCAAAAATACAAAAAAAAAACAAACCTACAGTCCTAGTCACAAGGCATAATAACTTGAGAAAGTACTGTAGTTGCCCATTCCCTAGAGTAGATCTCTATGGAGAAGAACGGGCAAGAAACTCCGTGGACACTCTTTTAAATCAAAATGTTGTTACAAAATCTTGGTTACGTTCACGAACATGACGACGCACGTGCCGGCGCCATTCAACTCAACTATATCGAAGGGAACTAAATGACCCGACACACCCGCCACCATCAGCGAGACATTTGAGTGAGCATGAGATTCTCTCAGCCACCAAGGCATATTCAAGTCAATGAAAGATAACTAAATGTAAATGGTGGCTGAACAGTACAAAGTACTCACACATGTGCTATGCAATTATATAATACTAAAAACTGGAATCTATACAATGCAAAAAACCTTATCGTAATTTACGTTTCGAATTAACATTTATCTAGCAGTCTACCCTACTCCACTATTCTTAAAATGGATTCGATTTTAATACTTATCCAATTGGACTGAAATACTAAAGCAGTGCTGAATTTCAATAATTTACAGAAAGCGAGGCACTTAGCGAACTTTCAAACGAAAAACTACATATTGAAATCTGAATAGGCATTTTGGGATCTGTCTGTGACGACTCTGATAGGTATTCGTTTGATAACCAGTGCCAGTGTACTGTGCCCTCCGTAGAGGCACTGTATACTTTATGACTGGTTAAACTAGGAACTTATTAAAGTTTGCTCAAAGCTACAAGTGCTTTGTATCAATTGTTTTTAAAATGTGTTTTTTTTTTGTACGGAACCCTAACCCTTTCTCTAAAATAAAAGTAGCTTAAGTTACTCCTTATAACTTCAGTTATCTGCCAGTGAAAGTCACGTCAAAATCGATTCAGCCGTTTCGAAAATTTGTCGGAACAAACAGCCAGACAGACCGACGCGACGGACAGATAAAAAGTAAAAATATTGTTTTTTGTCCTACGTAAGTACTATATACTTTCACATGCATTCAGTAAAAAGCTGTTATTAGGAAGTTACAAACAAAAAATCATTTTATTTTTATTTGTATAGGTACTTAAAATATGATTCGTTGAAGAAGTTAAACATTCGGTTAATCTGCGGTGGTATTTTTGTTTTTTTGTTACGGTACTGAAGTATCTACCAGTGTACTAAAGTGTGCGCAGCCGGTACTCAATTATGGCTACCGCACACTTGCGACAAGACTGTCTTTAGACAGACAATTACCCTTTTTTTTTTTTAGGATCGGAAATCATCAAATAACTCCTCCCGCTCTGGGCGGAGCAGGAGGGAGTGTCAGACTTTTACTGACTAAAACCCATCAATGTTCCTTCATCGCCCTTTGTGTTCCGGGGCCACGGTATCTCTTTCGAATAGTCCCGCAGCCCCGGCAGGCTTGGCCCTTGCGGGCCCCTTCCCTATTGCTGACTCTCTTTGAGGCACGCGTGGAACACGAACGCGCCGTCGACACGGCCTGTCGTCATGAGACGGAAGGACGGCGAGCTAGCCCATAGCTCCCCGTCCACAGGCCCGCGCCTACGGTGGCCGGAAGCCACCACGTGGCCCCCGACGCCCGGGGCGTCTCCCGCGGCGGCCGGGACGTGTGGATCTCTCCCTGTCCCATTCCGCCACCTCCTTCGCTAGCATGACTGCTTCGCAGAAGGAGGTGACGGCGTCCCATTCCGTCTCGCTCCGGACCATGGCACGAACCAGGGCCGGAAGCGAGATGTCGCCGCCGCCGATCGCCACCTCGAGGACACGGCGGTGCTCCACCCAGGCGGGGCACACCTCCACAGCGTGCTCCACCGTGTCCTCCGGCCGATCCTCACAGTGATAGCACCCGGGCGTTTCCTCCCGCCCGATTCGGTGCAGGAACTTACCGAAGCATCCGTGTCCGGTAAGAACCTGCGTCAGGCGGAAGGTGAGGACGCCGTGGCGTCTCCCCAGCCACACCTCAAAGAGGGGACTTATCGCCACTATTGTGGCGTGCCCTGCACGGGGTTGCGACAGTCGCTCTCTCCATGTCGCCATGAGATCCCGCCGGAAGTCCGTCCGCTGAGCGACAATTTGCCGCGGCAGTGGAGTTTCCCCACGGCGTAGCGCCTCCGCGCGCCACTCGTGTAGGTGCGCGAGGACTATCGCCTCCATGGCGGCAATCCGGCAAGGAGGCTCGCCGCCTCGCGGGAGATCGTGCGGTATCCCCGGATCAGCCTTACGGCCACCATCTTTTGGGGCGCGTTCAAATGGTTGGCAGCTCGCTGCCTCAATGAACGCGCCCACACCGGGGCCCCGTAAAGGGCCATGGACCGTACGACTCCCGCGTAGAGCATCCGGCAGGAAGCGTTTGGCCCTCCCAGGTTGGGCAGGAGCCGCCTGAAGGCAGCCCCTGTCCGCTCCAGTTTGGGGGCCAAACGTCGGAAGTGCTCCACGAAGTGCCACCGGCTGTCGAGGACAAGTCCCAGGTACTTCAGCGTCGACTCGACGCCGATGGAAACCCCTCCTGCCATCACTGAGGATCCCGGAGGTGGCGCATTCCAAGGCCCATGAAAGCACATGGCCTCGGACTTGTGCAATGCCACCTCGAGACCCAGTTGCCGGATCCTCTCAACGACTATCGCAACCCCGCGTGTCATAACTTTGGCCGCCGCCTCGTGCGACACCCCCTGTGCGAGCACCAGCGTGTCGTCTGCATAGCAAACCACGCTGACGCCGCTAGGGAGGTCGGCGCGCAGCACCCAGTCGTAACCGATGTTCCACAAGGATGGGCCTAGAACCGATCCCTGCGGAACACCGCACGACATCTCTCGCCGGTTCCAGTCTCCACTGCGACCGGGGTAGATGACGTACCTGTCCGCCAGGTAGTCCCCAACCACATGACGGAGGTAGGTCGGCACCCGGTGATACCGGAGTGCCTCCCTTATGCAGCTCCAGGGCATGGAGTTGAAGGCATTGGCGATGTCGAGAGACACCGCCAAGACAACCCCACCGCGGGACACCGCATCCTCCGTCGTGAGGGCCCTCACGCGCATGATGGCGTCCACCGTAGAGCACCCCTTGCGGAAACCAAATTGGTGTTCCGCAAGGTCCGGCCCCGTCCCCGCAAAATGCTCGGCGAGGCGGTTTGCAACTACCCTTTCAAAGAGCTTGCCCACCTCGTCGAGCAGCACCACGGGCCGGTAGGCGGACGGAGAGTCCGCCGGGCGCCCCGGCTTCCGGATGAGGACCAGCTTCCCCGTCTTCCAACGAAGCGGGAACTGGCCTCTCTCCAAACATGTGCTAAAGAGCCCTTCAAGTCGGGGCCCGAGAGCCTCCGAGGCCAGGACCCAGGCTTTGCCAGGCAAGCCGTCGGGTCCCGGGGCGGTATTTTTGGCACCTAGCCTTCGTACCGCCACTCTCAGGTCTACCCCGGTCACTTCAGGAGCGTCGTCGTCGTCGCCTTGGTGGTCCGCTTCCGGCACCGCAGCTGGCGGAGCCATAGGCGAGGGCGGGTGTTCCCCTCGCGAGGGGAACAGAGCGCTCACCACGTCCTCCACGAGCTGAGGCCGGAGACTCTGCGTCAGCGGGGGGGCCCAGGTGCGGAGTTTATCCCGCACCATCTTGTAAGGGCGCCCCCACGGATCTCTGTCGAGAGCCTCCAGCATCTCCTCGCGGGCCAGATCCCTGGCCCGCAGGACTGCCTCGCGTAGGGCGGTCTTCGCCGCTCTGTAGCCCTCATGAAGCTCCACCTCAATGGCTGCCGCATTCGGTGGGCAAATGCGGAGCCTGCGGTGCCTGGCGTACAGGTGTCGCGCAGCCACGCACGCCTCCCGTAAAGACGTCAGCTCTCGCGACCACCAGTACACCTGACGCCGGGCGCTTCCTGGCCGGACTCGGGGCATTGCCACGTCACAGATGTCGGACATGGCCTCCTCCTCCATTTAGGACGACCAGGCCCTTCTCCAGGACCCAGTCCTCCACCATCCTTCCCCGCACGTCTGTGCAACGAGAACCCCAAGCCAAGTTCTTGGCATTGAAGTCCCCGAGGACAAGCACGGGGAGGGAATGGTTTCCGACGACACTCAACTCTGCCAGAGAGTTGTGTAACTCGGCGAGAGTTCGGTTCGGGGAGAAGTAGACTCCCACTACGACGATCTCCCCGAACCGGGCTGCTACGCACCCTCGACCCCTCCTGACACTTTCAAGGGTCGGGGTGCCGGCGGCGGCCGACGACACTATGGTCACTGAGCCGCTTAGTTCCGCCACTCAGTCTTCCCTGGGCAGGACGAAATACGGCTCAGCGACCACAGCGATGTTAATCAACCACTGCGCCATGCTCTGGAGCAAGAGATCCTGAGCGCAGGCGCAGTGGTTGATATTCGCTTGGAGGAAGCGTAATGGGGCCGTTATTGGCACTCCATTACCGCTTCCTCCCTGGCCCCCTGTGACCCCTGCAACGGCGGCAGTTGCGGCTGCGGCGGTGGTGACGGTGGCGGTGGCGGCGGAGGGCCTACCCTCGCCTCTAGTGGCCTTGGTGGGCGGAGCGCAGGCCTTGCTCCCAGCCCGGTGATTGGCAGGCTTGCCAGCCGCCGCACATGCAGCGCAGTGCGGCGCGGCGGCGCTGCAAGTCGCGGATGTGTGACCGGGCTGGCTGCAATGGAAGCAGAGGTCGCTGCGGTCGACCTCCGAGGCGCATTGCACTGAAACATGGTGTCCCACCAGGCAACGGTAACACCTCAAAGGTCTGGGATCCAGCAGCCTCACCTGTGCTGAGACCCAGCCCACCAGTAGCCTGCGGCCCTCCACAATTGTCCGGGCCGCCGTCACAGGGCAGCTTACCATTACGGTCCGCATGCCCGTGGGGTCCGGGCGAAGGGCGCCCGCCCTGACCTGATCGGCAGGGCACCCTCGGGACCTAGCGACGGCGGCCACCACCTCCTCCTCGGTCACCGAGTCGTCCAGACCCAGGATGCGCAGGTCTGCGCATTTGACGGGCCTGGACACTCGGGCCTCGTCCGCATTTAGGGACGCTCTGAGCTTTTCAGCCCGAGCTTCGGCGGACGAGCCGCTGGTTTCACCAGGGATCTCCAGCAATCAAGCCCCCGTTGCGGTAACTTTAAGCCGGAGGCCCCCGGTGATCCCCAGCTCACCGAGGTTCACCGTCGCCTTCGCCTTCGCCAGCAGGTCGCGGTAGGACACGCCCCTCTGTTCCGCTTCCGGCTGTAGTGTGATCACTACAGCCGCGGTCTTAGGGGCGCGGAGCCTAGCCGCCATCTTTCTCGCCCTTAACTTTCGCAGCCGCTCCTCATTTCTGGCCTTTTTGGCCGCCTTCCGCCCCTTCTTCTTCTCCCCGGCCACCTGCCATCCGGTTTCAGCCGCGGGAGGTGTAGGGGGCTGCTGGGGGGGTGGTGGTGGCGGCGGCGGCTGACGTGCTGCCGGCGCTGGCCCACTCGCTGCTGGCACTGGCGCCGGCACAGCCGCCCCTTGGGTGCCTTTTTAGCCGGCGCCAGTTTCGCCGAAGCCGGCTTTGGGGGAGGGGCCGCCATTGCTCTGCCAGGGGGCTGTCTGGCCGGGCCAGGTCCGGGCGCGGCAGCCACAGCAGCCGCGTATGACACCGGCAGCACCGCGCTCGGGCCCGCGGCTGCCTTCTTTCCACCCAGGGCGGGGCGCATTACGATTCCCTCCAGGACGGAGAACCGCTGCTGGAAGGCAGCCAGCTCCTGCCGAACCAGGTTCAGGACCTGGTTCTCGACCGGCTCGGGCTGGCTGGGTCGCTGCGTTTGCCCCCCTTTTTGCGGCGCCACGCGGGAGCCAGACTCCCGCAGACTGGCCAGGTCTGCTAGGAGCCCGGCGTTCTCCCTTTGGAGAGCCTCCGTGGCGGCCGACAGGCGGGCCACCTCCGCCCGCAGTTTGGCCAACTCCTCCCCATCCACCGTAGGAGGAGGAGGAGGAGGAGGAGGAGGAGGTCCGCCAAAGTTGGCCTCCGCTGCCGCCATGATGGAGGCAGAAGCCGCGGGTATGGCCCTGAGTTTCGATGAAGTCTTCATCTTCAGGGCCACGCCTCTAATCGCGGCCTCTACCTCCTTCGCGAACCTGGTCTTACGCTCTACATCGGAGCCGCCAGGTGCACCTGCCTCGTCGCCAGATTCGGGAGCAGCATTGATGCCCGGGTGGCGCCCCTCCTCGGCAAGCCTTGCCGATTTTTCGGCCCTCACGGAGGCAGAGAGCCCCCTCCCCTTGCCCCGGATCCCACCACGCTTGTTGGTGGGGATCTTTCGGGCCGAGGCCTCCTCCTCTCCGGATGACGACCCCCGGTCGCCATCCCGCCTGAGCCTCCCGCACTCGCATCGCTGGATGCGACGTCGGACTCCGACCCCGCATCCCTCCTCTCCTCTTTCTTGCCGTTGCCGGCGGTTTTGGTTTGTTTTTTTGTACTTTCTGTAGTGTAGGTACCTACTTAGTAATATTAAGATACTGATGGTAGTTGGAAAAGTGTTGTGACAGGAGTCCGGAATAAATCTTGCTACGAATCGGCTGTGTTTCCTTTGTGCTCCCTGGTCCCAAATATTACATTGGCGACGAGCAAAACTGGACGTTACATACGTATTGTTGTGTGCATAATAATCCGTGATACTAAGAAAAAACGATGTCAGTAGGCCGGATAAAGGAATTTGATGTGCGATCGGGTTTGTGGTCGTCATACGTGGACAGACTTGACATGTACTTTAAAGTGAACAAAGTGGAGGACGAGTTAAAATTACCGACTTTGATTGCGAGCATGGGGGACGAGGCATATGAATTGCTCGTCAATCTCGCCAGTCCGAAGAAGCCGTCGGAATTGACGTACAAAGAAGCCGGCGAACTCATGAGTCAGCATCTACAACCGGCGCCATCTTCGCTGGCAGAGAGATACCGGTTCAGACAGAAACGACAAGGTGCGTCGGAGGATGTTGCTACTTATGTGGCTGAATTGAAAAAACTATCGCGCAATTGTAAATTTAACGCCAACTTAAATGAAAACTTGCGCGATCAGTTTGTGTGCGGACTACGAAGTGACATTATTCGGCAGCGTTTATTCGCAGAGGAGGATACAATCACCTTTGCGGTGGCGGCAGCTTCAGGCCGCGCGCGGTCTGCAAGGGCGGAGACATCGGCGCGAGGCACGGCGGCAGATAGTGGGAGCGTGTGTGCGGCATGCGGAGCTACGAACCACCAATATGCTAATTGCCGTTATCGGAACTTCGTGTGCAGCAAATGTCAGCGAGTGGGTCATCTGCGGCGGGTGTGCCCGGAGCGTGAGGGTCAAAGGCCGCAGGGAAAAGATGACCGGAATCGAACAGTGAGGCGGGAATTCCACTTCGGTGATCTCGGTAACGAAGATACAGATGAAGACGAGGACATCGAGGATTTAAATCTTTTATCGTTGAACAGTTATAAGGCGGTGAGTTTACCCATTTTGGTGGATAATTAGTGATAAACATGGAATTGGATACAGGGACAGCAATTTCTTGTGTAAATAAAACAGTTTACGATTTAAATTTTGACCATTTGCCTATTGAAATAGATAACACAATTTTGAAATTTTATGATGGTTCGAAAATTAAGCCATTAGGTATAATTAAGCCTATAGTCAGTTATAAGGGTATAGAGAAACAATTAGAATTATTTGTTATAGAAAAAGGGACTACATCATTAAGTGGTCGGCAATGGTTAGCTGAATTACAGATAGAAATACCCAAATTCCATTGTAATTTCATAAAACAGGGCATAGTTCATATAGACACCGAAATATGTAAATTGCTTGACAGGTATAAGGAAGTATTCAGCGGCGGGCTGGGACGGTACACGGGGGGCAAGGCGACGCTGCGTGTTCGCGAGGGCGCGGCGCCCGTGTTTCACCGCGCGCGCCCGCTGCCGTACGCGCTGCGCGAGCGCGTCGACGCCGAGCTAGATGCAATGCTGCGCGCTGGCGTCATCGAGCCGGTGGACTGTTCGGACTGGGCTTCACCACTGGTGCCTGTGAATAAGGCGGACGGTACGCTATGTATTTGTGCGGATTACAAGTCGACACTTAACCCGGTGCTACTGGTAGATCGATACCCACTTCCTAAAATTGATGATGTGTTGTAGGGTCTTAATGGGGCTCAATTCTTAAGTAAGATTGACTTATCTAATGCCTATAACCAGATCGAATTGGATGATTCAAAAAAATTCACTATAATTAACACGCATCGAGGGTTATTTCGCTATAATAGACTAGTATATGGATTATCATCAAGCGTAGGAATATTCCAACGAATTATAACGAATTTACTGCAAGGTATTCCACATGTACAGGGATTTTTGGATGACGTCATAATCGGAGGTAAGACACGATCGGAGTATTTAGAAGCTTTGGAAGCTGTTTTAAAACGGTTAGCTGATTATGGGTTAAAACTGAAAAAGAGTAAATGTGTATTCCTAGTAGACAATGTTAAGTATTTAGGGTATGTAGTTTCCAAGGAAGGGATTAAAGCAGACGAAACAAAAATTGAAGCCATTTTAAAAATTAAACCCCCAGAAAACGTTTCTGAATTACGATCTTTTTTAGGGATGGTTAATTTCTTTGCGAAATTTGTTAGGAATCTTAGTTTCTTGTTAGTTCCTTTGCATAGACTATTACGTAAGGAAGTTCCCTGGCAATGGGATAGTGACTGTAAACTTCTTTTGAGTCGGTTAAACGAGCGTTAGTCAGTAGTGAAGTTTTGGCTCACTATAACCCCAAGAAACCCATAATAGTAACTTGTGACGCTAGCGCTCGGGGTATCGGCGGCGTGCTGGCACAGCCGGGGACGCACCAGGGCGAGCGGCCGGTTGCATACGTGTCACGTGCTTTGACCGCCGCTGAGAAAAATTATTCGCTGATACACCGCGAAGCTTTAGCGATCATATTCTGCGTGAAAAAATTCCACCAGTACTTATATGGGCGTAGGTTTACATTACGAACCGACCATAAACCATTAGTGTCTATATTAGGTCCTCACGCAGGTATACCAACTATGACCGCCAGCAGGATGCAGCGGTGGGCAGTGATTTTGTCTGCCTACGACTATGATATAGAATACATTACGACTAACGATAACTGTGCGGACGGTTTCGTTGCGACTATCACGGTTACCGAGTTCTACTACCGAACGGACTAAGGACTTGATTCCGGAACAAACTTATTTACATTTCGCTCAGGATGCTTTGTTATTAGATCACAAGCAAATTAGAAGTCAAACATTAAAAGATCCTATTTTAAGTAAGGTGATAACTTATGTACGAGACGGTTGGCCGGAAAAATGTGAAATAGTAGGTATGCAGCCTTATTTTAATAGGAGATCAGAGTTGTATGAGGAACTAGGTTGTGTGATGTGGGGTCACCGGGTAGTGATTCCAGAGTGCTGCCGGGATAAGGTTTTAAAACTCATACATGAGCCGCATATGGGTATCGTAAAATCTAAAGCCATTGCTCGTAGTTATGTGTGGTGGGCCGGCATCGACGAGGCTGTCGAGCGGGAGTGCCGCGCGTGTGCCACCTGTGCTAAGCTGGCCGACGCGCCGCCGCGCGCTCCCCCACGGCCCTGGCCTTGGCCCCTCAGGCCATGGACTAGACTACACTTGGATTTCATGGGTCCAATAGATGGGAAAACATTTTTGGTCGTCATAGATGCCATGTCGAAATGGTTAGAGATTTTTCTAGTACCCAGTACGGCAGCGCGTAGCACTATTTCTAGACTAGGGGAGTTATGGAGTAGGTTTGGAATTCCTAAACAAGTCGTGACTGACAACGGACCACCGTTTACGAGTAGCGAATTTGCTACTTTTCTAGGAAGCGATGGTATTGAACACATTTTTACTGCACCATATCATCCCGCTTCTAATGGGGCGGCAGAAAATGCAGTAAAAACTCTTAAAAAAGTGGTTAAAAAGGCATTAGCGGAAAATAAAAATATTGAATTAACGTTAAATAATTTCTTATTACATTATCGCAACACAGAGCATTGTTCGACCGGTGAGAGACCTTCTATGTTATTAATGGGTAGACATTTAAGGACAAAGTTAGATGTTTTGAAACCGGACAGGGAAACAAGGGTTCGGGAAGCTCAACAGAGACAGATTAGGACTAAGGGAGGAGTAGATAGGAAGGTAGGAATTGGGGAGAATGTTTGGTATCGACAGTATTTGAAAACAGAGAAGTGGCAACCAGGATTAGTGGCGGGATCGATGGGAGCTCATGATTTTAAAATCTTGGATAGCAAGAGTAACATGATTCATAGGCATATCGATCAATTAAAGCGTAAATCTAGAGGTTCACTTGTAATCCCCACAAATGCTAGGCTATCACATCAGGATCCACCTGTCTGTGTACCGGCCGAGCCTGCTCAGGTCGGGTCCGGGCAGTCCGAGGTGTCGAGCGGCGCGGACGGTCTGCGGGTGGAGACACAGTCTCCGTCTGACGTAGTTCCGGGTGCACCAGCTGCTGAACAGTTTTCTACGCCTCCTACAACCCCTGTACCGTCCCGGTCGAGACCGATTCGTAAGTGTCGCCTAGCTAAGACGACAGATGGTAAATAATAAGATTATTAAAAATAAGTACTTAATTAAGCATCGTTTACATGGTTGTTATTCTTGTTAATTAAGTGGGGAGGGATGTAGTGTAGGTACCTACTTAGTAATATTAAGATACTGATGGTAGTTGGAAAAGTGTTGTGACAGGAGTCCGGAATAAATCTTGCTACGAATCGGCTGTGTTTCCTTTGTGCTCGCTGGTCCCAAATATTACACTTTCCATATTTGATGAACCCACGAGAATGGGGGGCTCCTAGCTAGGCAGAGACCCCTGTACCTAGAAGGGCAGATTCTTAGTATTTATTACTCGCCAGGGGGTCTACAGGTAACCTGGCGAGGAGCGCACTAGCGACTGATTCGTTCTATGGAACACCCGTCAGCCATACATCCCCTCGCGGTGCGTCGCCGCTTGGGATTCGGGGTAACTTTTTATAGAGGTTGTCTACCTCGCGCTCCGGGCGGTTAAGCCAAGACCCTCGGTCCCTGTCGAAGCCGCGAGACTTGATCCACGACACTTCGACGGTGGGATTACGAGACCGGCGGTGACAGAGGAGGACGCATCCTTCTCTGTCTGCTCGGAGGCAGGGTAAGTGCACACCGAGCCCGCCCTCACTCCTCTGCTATGCCCTCTGCTGAACCGAGGGGCACGCAAAGAAACGCACGTTTGGTCCGGGTCGGACCCCACCCATGTCAGAATAATTGACCGCGGCAGTACCACTCCCCGAGGGATAAGAGGAAATTCTCATTTCCTCTCATTCCCCGGAGAAGGATACTGCCGCGCCCGGGGTGCACCGGCCCAGCAGCTGCTCTTCCCTCCAGACGTATCGAGAGGGAACAGCAGCCGCCAGACACACGTGGAGGACTTCTGACTTCGCACCCCAGACAATTACCCTACTAGTGCGAGCGAGAATACATAGTCTGTCTCGCTCGCTTAGTCCGCGTCCGTTAAAGTTTCACCCATCTTTTAGTCACGTAAAATCGCACATTATTTATACCGTCCGCGTCGTGTAAGGAATAAACAGAAACAAAAGAAAACTTACAATAAAATAAGATTCATTTTGTTTGATCAGGCAGGCAGGTAGGTATAAGAAGGTAATTATTTTTGGAACTGGGCTATTTTATTGGGTAACTAGCACTTCGCCCGCGACTTCGTCTGCGAAAATTGTGATAGCTTGGCTAATTTGCATGATATCAATATAATTTATAGCCTATGTTACTCGTTAAAGAATATAGCCTTCTAATGGTGTTTTTTTTTTAAATCAGTGGAGTAGTTCTTTAGTTAAATCATAACAAACACACAAACAAAAAATCAAGTCTTTCCTCTTTATAATATTAGTATCGAGTATAGATTAGTCCAATTGTTTCTCAAAACCTATATGTATCGAGAATCGAATACGCAATACTGACCTTCAATACTATAAGTCCCTCGGCTCCGTCGTTTAACTAGTCACCCTGTATTTTGTGTGCGCGTTAGTCATTGACTCACTGCGGAATATTCGAGACGGGTAGGTACCACACTAACACACGAGCACACGTGTCTGCGATTTGTCGGTGACTCAACATTTTATGGCCTGCAGGCACAATTTCTACACCAGGGTAGTAAACGAGACACCTGCACTAGGTGTTTTTGGATGACCATTCTTTTTGACATCGAGAGGGCGAGCTTGAAAGTTTTTAAACCGATTTTCCCTTCTGATATATACCTACCTACAGTGTAAAGGCATTGGCGCATTTGAGCTCATGTCTTTGGTGAATTCATGGTAACCGTTTGCCTGACAATGATTGATGTCAATAAAGCTTTTTCCACGCAGCTTTTAAGAAGGAATCATCATCATCGTCATCCACAGCATGAGTTCACCCACTGGTGGGTATAGACCTCTCTTTTAGACGCCATACGACCCTTGTTTCTTTTCCCTGTTCTTAGGCCTGAATTCCGGTCGCGTGCTTCGGTCGCGCGTACGAGTATACATTGTGTTCTATATTAGCGTGACATGAATTCAGGCTCCATTCAGTGACAGCTTTAGTCCACCTGTCATAACTGCGCCGTGTTAGTTGTCCAGCCCAACTCCATTTTGTGATCCGTAACGCGCTTAAATAATTTGATAATATATAAATCACTACATATTATAAAACAAAGGCACCTATTCTGTTTGTCCCTATATATGCTTAGATTTTTAAAACTACGCATCGGATTTTGATGCGGGTTTTTTTAATAGATACAGTGATTCAAGAGGAAAGTTTTAGTATATAATTTGCGGGCGGGCGAGGCCGCGGGCATCAGCTAGTAATTGATAAGAAGGAATATTATAAATAATATAAAAAATACCGTTCAATTTTTGGACAATCATCAGCTAATTACTGCTAACTAAATAAATATGAGCTTTAACAAAGTCTAGAACAGCGTTCTCATCTCAGCCATACCTATCTCTACGTTTTCCTCCTTTGTGTTTGTGTACACAAATCCTAAATGAAATTCTACTGAACTAAATCTAAATCGTATTTAGGTTTATTATTTGATTTCGAAGACGCTTAACTACATCGTAAAACTGAATGAAATAAGACATGGAACTGAAATAATTCCTTTGATAGAAATAAAACGGTTACCTCAGACGACCTTTGTATTGAATGAAACTTAATGCAAGACTGGGTAGGTAAATGTCTGGATCATATAAAAATCCTACTAAACAAAATTCTCCCAGTAGGTATGGCAGACAAAAGAGGTTTTGTACAAAATTGTGTATCCCACAAAAGAAACAAATACCCTTTGACTCTTTTCCACGTTAATGTAAGGTAAGTTATTATCTTCCAGGCTCTAGATTACCTCTTGTTGGGGTGGTTTCCTGTCTTTTTAATATAGACTTGTTGACATACTACCCTGAGCTTATGAAAGTATCTTATTGTCATTTCTTTCATATTATAGCTGTCATCTAGCTATAAGTAGAATGATAAATTATGAAGGTACATTTACGGGTTGTCAAAATCCTGAAACTTGGCAACCAGGCCGACCAATTTAAGGCGTATCGTGTTATGCAGTAACTGAGTTGTTGAGGTAAGATACGCAATCGTTTCATGTAGTGACGTACTGGTCTTCAAATGCATTTGGTCAGACTGAAATCTGGTCCCAACTTAGTTGGAAAAAGGCTAGGCAGATGAATATGAGTCTGTTCCGCAATGCGATTCTAACACGAAAAGAAAAAGAAAAATTTCGAGTTTCTCGCGATAACTGCGATCTGAGGGCCAATACTAGTGGTGAGCACTATTAAAACGTTTCGTATTTCTGTAACGACGTTCAACAGCTTCTTCTTCTTAATTCTTTGGCTACCCCATGTTGAGTGTGTGTCTCTTCCAAATGTCTCCACTTTTGGCGGTTTTGGTTATGTTTTTTCAATACACTTCCTCGAAAACGTGTTCTTATCGCACTACGATTAGGTTCAACATGCCATGTATTTCTCACACGTGGATTGTTTTCATTTTCCATCACCGCGAGCTGTGCCGCGTGCAGAAAGGAGCCAATTTCGCACGCGGCACAGCACGCGGGTGTTGGAAAATTGCCTCAGATAAAACTATACCTATACTTAGTACAAATTGGTGCAATGCCTATAGTCAGCGGTGATTGTTTTTTTCATCATTGCATTTTACTTCTTCAAAAGTGTATTGACAAACGTCGTTTGATACACGTGGACATTTGCTATTTCAGTTCTCGGCTCAAAAACACCCTCGCCTACGGCTCGGGAGTTAATTCCGCCTCGAGTGCAATAACAAACTTTCTCTACTTGTATCAAAATGTACTATTTTCGGTAGCTTATGTCAATCCAATACATTTTCAAGTTTTCCATCGCCGCTATCGCTGACAGAAACACATTAGTCTGGACCCTTCCCTAGAAGGGTCCAGACTAATGTTTTTCTGTCAGCGATAACACAGCTGTGCAGCTGTGTATAATTGTAACCGTGGAATTGGACATTCTGAACCTAGACGAACGTATGGGACCTATCCCATACGTTCGTCTAGGTTCAGAATGTCCAATTCCACGGTTTCAAAAAGTCCATTTACCAGAATGTCCATTTCCCAGAAAGTCCATTTCCCAGAAAGTCCATTTCCCAGAAAGTCCATTTCCCAGAAAGTCCATTTCCCAGAAAGTCCATTTCCCAGAATGTTCATTTCCCAAAAAGTCCAATTCCAACAATTGCAGTTTTAGCAACTGAAAAGGCCAAAAATTGTATGAGCCTGTACCCCAGAATCTTATGGTAGATGTTTTCAAAATCCATCTAAAAAGTGCACTATTGCATCATAGCGTCCGAAGGGCGACTCAAAGGCCATTTTCGAAGCTCCAAGCCATTTAGGCCTCCGTTCGTCATAATTAATTATCAGAGCGGTTTTATGACATAATTATTAATAGGTATTCGGGCAACCTCTTTCTTAGGCTTCTTTTTCTTTCGAGTCGTCCTAAAAGATAAAGGACAATAAAAGGTCAGTGACTGGTTAGCTACTTACTCGCTCAAATTATTCCTTAAAGCTAATTGGGGCTTTGGGTGTCACCGCAATGACACCTTTCCCGAGATTTTAGGTTACCTTGTTTTTCGGAGGTGATTGTGTAGGTACAGATTTTGTTAATGCCTAATTGACATTAATTAAAGTGGTCTCTGAGCAAACCCACACACGTAAGTTGTTCGTGGGCGGATTTTAACACAATTATGCTACAGTTTATAGAGTATAAACTTATCATGTCAATCAGTAAAGTTGTACCTGCTAGCTGAAACCCGAGGGTGGTTTTTATGGGCCCACCCTGACATTTCGTCGTTGAAGTTCTGGCTCCACGAAAGTTAAAAATAACACCTTTATAGGAGATAACGACTCGTTACCCATAGTCCCGGTGGGTCGACCCATTACCGGGTCCATGAGTAATTTTAATTACCCGTTGGTCCATGGCATTAGGGATAGTTCTCGGACAACTGACTATATCGATAGAAAATACAAATCCATAACAACAGCATAATAAAGTACGTCAAGCTTAGTTGAATGTTTCCATCGTTGGGAACGGACTCTACCAAAGTAGAGAACAGACGAGAGGAGAGGTGTATAAACCACAAATTAACTGTATAATTGTACCACGTAATGGTACAATACCATTTTATAATTTGTGTTCACTTCAAATTAAATAGAGACGTTGCTTGTTTCTGTGAGTGGCTGAAACAACGCGTCTTCCGATTCTCTAGCAAATGGCATCAAAAATCAAAATGTTAAAACCGTAACCGCTTAAAATTAATTATTTTAGAACTTCAACGACGATTTGTAACTTTTATCTTCAAAACGGTATAGATGTGTTGTCGGAGTGTATGGGGTAGGCAGAAGTGTCAATAAAAGTCACTGCCTATGTACTCACAGTTATATTGGAGATTGGATAGTTCACACGCACAACACAAAACAGAAGAAGGAGAACAGATGATAGTCACAGTCACAATAGTCACAGTTAACACAGAATAACAGTTTATAAACACAAAGGCGAAACACGGAAATAATTCGATCGAGGTGTCACAGAATATCTCATGCGCACGCGTCGTTGCGAGGTTTGTGCCGACTGAAGGTCACGGAGAGGACGGTCAACGATCGCGCGCTGCTCCCACCTCACTCGCTCAGTACACGTCACGATGACGTAGCTCGGCCGCGGTGCGATTCCATTAAACCGAATTCCGGCATCATCCGACATTATATTGATGTTGTCAATATAGATGCCGGTGATGTGTAATACGTGAATATTATAAATACATGTAAATAAATGTGTTGTGTTGTGTAATGTACGATACACATACATAAACTAAATATAGGTGTATACCCTACACCACCCCCCTCCAGAGACCGTCAAGGGCGATAAAAATCTGGGAACTTGACCCGACGACCTGAACGAGTAGTGTACTCAGTTTTGCCACCAGGTGGAGTATCGTCATGGGGGTCAGCTTTGTCGGCCAATATGTAGGCTGGTTTTAGGCGGTCGATTGAGACCGTGACCTCTTTGCCCTTAAATAAAATCTTAAAGACTTTGTCGCCTCTTTGCAGAACTTTGTGAGGACCTGTGTAGGCTGCTTGCAGTGAGCCACGTAATGCGTCTTCACGAAGGAACACGTGATCAGTGGTCTGCAGATCCTTAAATATAAAAATGCTCGTTTTATTGTGACGGGATGCTGGAGTTGGCTGCAAGTTGTGAGCAAACTTGCGGATGCGCGCGGTAAAATCCGTGACATCGGTCGTGCCGTTATCACTGGGAGTAAAAAAATCTCCTGGGAGCCTTAGCGGTTCGCCGTAGACTAGTTCGGCGGAAGACGCTTGGACATCCTTTTTGAATGCGCTCCTTATACCAAGCAATACCCACGGCAGGGACTCGGTCCACTTTTCATTGGCATGGCACGTGATGGACGCCTTGAGTTGCCTGTGAAATCGCTCCACCATGCCATTACACGCTGGATGGTATGCCGTTGTCCGTTTGTGCTGGAAGCCAGCAATCTTGGACAATTGTTCGAACAGAGCAGACTCGAACTGACGGCCTCTGTCCGTTACAATGTCGGTGGGACAGCCAAACCGGGCAATCCATCCAGACAGCAATGCTTTAGCTACTGTCTCGGCAGTAATGTCGACAATTGGTACGACCTCTGGCCACCTGGTAAATCGGTCGACTGCCGTCAGACAGTATCTAAAGCCTTGTGAAATTGGGAGCGGGCCCACAAGGTCGATGTGGATCGTGGTGAACCTGGCGCGTGGGAGATGGTAAGCTCCTAATGGCGCAGATACATGGCGGCTCACTTTAGCCCGCTGGCATGCTAGACAAGCTCGTGCCCACTCCCTGCAGTCCTTCCTGACGCCTGGCCAAACAAAGCGCTCTGCAACTAATTTGGCAGTCGCTGAGACGCCTGGATGACTGAGGGAGTGCAAGCTGTCGAATGCTTGTTTCCGCAGCATTTTGGGCACAAATGGTCTGGGAGACGCTGTACTGACGTCGCAGTACACAGACGTACGCTCCCCTGGGACCTGCACCTTCTCCAGCACCAGTGAAGACCCGTCCTGAAGAAGCTTCTTCAGTTCTGGATCTGATGCTTGAGAGTCTGCGAGGGTGCTGAGGCTGACCGGCACCTGTAATTCCTCCACACGAGATAAGGGGTCGGCGACAACATTGTCCTTGCCAGCAATGTGCCTTATCTCGGTGGTGAATTGGGCTATAAAGTCGAGGTACCGGAACTGCCTAGGCGAGCAGTTTCTCTTCCGTTCGTGGAATGCGAAACTGATCGGCTTGTGGTCCGTGTACACGACGAAGTGCCTAGCCTCCAGCATGTGGCGAAAGTATTTGATGGCCTCGTAAATGGCCAGCAGCTCCCTGTCGTAGGGAGAATACTTCACTTGCGAAGGGCCAAGCTTCCGGGAAAAGAAAGCTAATGGCTGCCAGCCGTCTTCGCTAAGCTGCTGTAACACCGCGCCGATTGCAGTATCCGAAGCATCGGTAACCAATGCGAGTTTGGCATTGCAATCGGGGTGTGCTAATAAAGCAGCATTAGCTAGGCTTTCCTTGCAGTCCTCGAATGCTTGTAAAGTACTCTCCGCCAGACATATGGGGTGCGAGCCCTTTACGTTACCAATCAAGAGGTTATGAAGTGGCGCCTGTATCTGTGCTGCGTGGGGCATGAAACGCCTATAAAAGTTGATCATGCCTAGAAATCGGCGCAACTGACGAACATCCTTGGGCTGTGGGAATTTTTTTATTGCTTCGACCTTGGCGTCGAGTGGTTTTGTGCCCTTTTCGGAGATATGGTAACCCAAGAAGGTTACCTCCGGGACACCGAAAACACACTTGGACGTGTTAACTAACATGCCGAAGTCCTTCAACCTGTTAAAAATAATGCGGAGATGCTCCTCGTGCTCTGCTTCTGTCCTAGAGAATATTAGAAAGTCATCTAAATAGCAGTAGCAAAAGTCTAGCCCTCTGGTCATCTCGTCGACAAAACGTTGAAACGTCTGGCCTGCGTTACGCAAACCAAACGTCATGTACGGAAACTCGTACAAGCCGAACGGTGTGGTGATGGCGGTCTTCGGGATGTCGTCAGGGCTGACAGGTATTTGGTTGTAGGCTTTCACGAGGTCGATGGTGCTAAATATTCGACAGCCTGCAATGCTATCTGCGAAGTCGTGGATGTGCCTAATCGGGTACCTGTCAGGGACTGTTCGCGCGTTGAGCATGCGGTAGTCTCCGCATGGTCGCCAACCGTCGTCCTTTTTGGGGGCGAGATGGAGTGGAGTTGACCAGGGACTCTCGTCCTTCGGTCTGTCACGAACAGGCGACCAGAAGAAACGGGGCAATCGTCTGTCGCCATTACCGACTGCCCGTGGCGTTTCCCTTCTTGTAGTCGCAGGGCTTGACGCAACGCTTGGCCTTCTCGCCATGCATGGAGTGGTACCAGCACTGCGGGTGTCTTCTGTAGCTGGTGTCTGAGCGAGAAGACGATCGTTGGCGTGAGTTGCGTCGCGTGTCTCGACCACGGCTGTGGGAGCGGTTATGCGACCGACTGTCACGCAGCTGCATCGTGAGGTCCTTCATCGCACGCTTCAGTTCTGCGATTTCGGCAGCCATCTCACTCACGGTGGGGCCGGCTGCTGAAGTTGAAGCGACGTGACTCGGTGCTACGATGTCCTTGACGCGATCTGCCAGCTCTGCCAGCGCTTCCAGGGTGCTGTGCGGTTGGGATGCCAGCAAAGGCTGGATGCTGCTGGGGAGTCGGCTGCTCCAAATGGTGCGCACGAAGTCCTCTGGCACGGTCGGTCCGGCTAGACCCTGCAGGTGGCGAAGGAACTGTGACGGCTTCCGGTCTCCTAGCTCCTCATGCATCAGCAACTGCTTCACCTTCTTTTCCTGGGAGGCGGAGAGGCGCTTTACCAATTCCGTCTTCAGTTTGACGTAACGGTTGGTGGCGGGAGGAGACATGATGACGTCCTTCACCTCCTTTGAGAACTGGGGGTCAAGATGACCGACCACAAAATTAAATTTCGTGACGTCATCCGTCACCCCTGCGTTTCCAAATTGTGCCTCTATTTGAGCGAACCATAGTTCGGGCTCTTCTGGCCAAAACGGTGGCAACTTCAACGGCGCACGGTAAATCTCGTGCGACGCCTCAATGGAAACGCGCTTTGCTCTGCGCGGTCTCCGTGTGACGTTTTCCGCCGGCTGTGACGACGCGGTGTGCTCGGACTCACTATCACTCATTATTAAAGTGTTCTACTCGGGGTCACCAGTATAGATGTGTTGTCGGAGTGTATGGGGTAGGCAGAAGTGTCAATAAAAGTCACTGCCTATGTACTCACAGTTATATTGGAGATTGGATAGTTCACACGCACAATACAAAACAGAAGAAGGAGAACAGATGATAGTCACAGTCACAATAGTCACAGTTAACACAGAATAACAGTTTATAAACACAAAGGCGAAACACGGAAATAATTCGATCGAGGTGTCACAGAATATCTCATGCGCACGCGTCGTTGCGAGGTTTGTGCCGACTGAAGGTCACGGAGAGGACGGTCAACGATCGCGCGCTGCTCCCACCTCACTCGCTCAGTACACGTCACGATGACGTAGCTCGGCCGCGGTGCGATTCCATTAAACCGAATTCCGGCATCATCCGACATTATATTGATGTTGTCAATATAGATGCCGGTGATGTGTAATACGTGAATATTATAAATACATGTAAATAAATGTGTTGTGTTGTGTAATGTACGATACACATACATAAACTAAATATAGGTGTATACCCTACAACGGGTTGTTCTGATTTAAATGTAGAATCAACGTAGAGTTTCGAACTTTCTAATGCACATTTACACACCATAGATCACATAACTTTATTTCTCAAACTTTGACCTATTGATTGGTACCTACCTATTCCTTTTTAACTGTAACAGGTACTACAACAAGGTACTAGTTAAAAGTTCATCTTTCTCCAGGCCTAGCGGTAAGTAATGGAAAACTTCGAAGCGTTTGTTTAACGGCTTGTCGCTGCTTCACATCATTGAGTTTAACGACGCGCCCTGACATTTCATTACAGCATTACGCGTGCGTTATGTCAACTTTGCTGTTAGATTTTAATTGTAATCACAAACAAAGCTTCGTGATTTTATTTTATTATGCATACTCCCACTCACAGCTCTCTCTGTTTTACACGAAGTTTCATTAATATTGGATGAAAACGAAGAACCTTTGTTGTAAATCTTGGTGACAGATCGAAGAATAATGTGTTAAGACACCTCTGCGTTATTTTTAAGACGAAGTGGAACGCCCTAGAAGTACCCTCATCTTAGTGATGTTGTTCTCTAAAAAGTCAGTGGTTATTTGTTATTTATGCTCTCCCTACCTAAGGGAAATAGGCTTGAGTTACAGTGTTCATTACTACTTCCATGCATTTATAATATTACGGTAGCTGAAAATACTCAGTTTGTTAACGTCATCATGTGTAAGTTCCTTATGTCACCCTTTTCTTCAGAACATTAAGGATCGGGAGAGCTTTTTAAGGTTTCAGTATTCCCCTTGTGGCAAAATAAGAAACCTTGATAAGAAACCCTTTCTTGTCAAGGTTAGGGAAAAAGGACTGTTATGTCGCTATATTTATCATTATTTGAGAGAGTAGATTCTCTCAATAGGGAATATGCATGTAATTTTTTCTTCACATAAATCATTAAAATACAGTGTTATCAACCCAAGAAACGTATTTAAAGTTAAGTTCAATTATTGCTTGTCGCTCAAAAATAATATTAAACTCCTGCAATTTTCTATGACAGTTCAAATGTCCGTGACTGGCCGCGAGCCATGATGTGACGTCATATACCTCAATCTGCCTTGTTTACGTCTAATTTTTTGGCCTTATTATAGTAATTTTACTAATTGTATGTGCTTTAATGAAGCAAAAATTGCGATAACGATATTATAATAAAATCTTAGTGAAACTAACTACTTTTCAAATAAAAGTGTTTTTTGACACATAGACTTTGACGTCACTACCGGCGTTATCGAGGACGACATTCTACATAAATCAATAAATTGTAAAATAGGTGATGTTTTAGAAACTTAAACAAGCTTACCACAATGTTTTTTTGCACCAATACAAGGCATTTTGAATAAATAAAAAGAGTTTTGTATTTTTTGCATGGCCCCCCTTTCTAACATAGAATAGGGTATCCTATTCTATGTCAGAAAGGGGGGCCATCTCTATAGGGTTAATTAAATCATGCCACTCATCTGCCAGGTGAAATTTATATAGCAAGAAGCAGTTACAGTCAATTATACAAGGTGTTATGTTTAGCCGTCATTTACCAACACCTGTTTACAAGTCCCAGTTACAAGTATCATTACAGATATTAATAGTAGTCGATACATCAAAGGCATTCCCTTGGCATAATAATTAATCAACTAAGTGTTTCCCGCGGATCGATGCTAGCAGTTAACACTGCTAAAAAATTTTTACGGTTATTCGATCTAGTGAGTGATTAATCTCACACAGCACATATTGAAAGCAATCTTGCGAATTCTTAGTTTTTAGCGAAATTCTTTTATAGTCAGCATGTGGTTAGCACAACCATAAAATTGAGATCTGGTAAACTTCAGCTGCTGATATTTACGTGTTAGTGATTAATGGCATCATTGTTTCGGTGTCTGGTGTATAAGGCACTATAGTTAGTATAGCTGTCGAGGTGATAGACTGCTTGTAGGGATTTACTCGTTTTTTAACGAGCGGAGCAAGCAAAGCGTGGAATGATTATGCAGTGGCGTTAATCCCGTCTGCAGTGTAGTCGTGCCCGCGGGTCGGTAATACGCGCACACGCACTCCGCGATCCCGGCTTGTCGTACTGTCGTAGTACTCGCTGCTACATCTCTACGTTCATATAGTCTGTGTTTATGAGTGACAGGTGTGTTGCTATCGTTACGCCTTTAATTTCCTAGTTCCTATTTCAAATTAAAACGCGGTAAAAATATCATAGTGTTTTTTTTTTAATAAGTCGGTGTTTTGTGTTCCAGAACCGACCAAACCATGAATCTGAAGCTGAATAATGACATCAAAGGTTCGATCACGACTGAGAAGTCATCAGAGTCACTAGTTAAGGTAACGCACATGAACACTTTGAGTGAAACTAACTTGGTATTTTAACTTGCTGGCTTTAACAGGTAAGTATGTGTAGCTGTATGTAGTGATAATGATGTAAAGAAGAAGTTTTGACTTCGACATAGTTGTTTTCGTAAAGTTTAGCTAAACACTTGCTTTAGACCGAGAGGTATACCGCATCAAAGTTTAAGATACTTGGTACTTGTAACTACCATTGTTGACATTGCTTGGAGGTCGTTCACACTGTAAAAGAAGATGTACACAAACTTGGAAGAGCTTAAAGAATATTAATGATTTTAATCCGTTTCGTTCTAACGCTTGTTTTCGTTGTTAAAGTCTTATTTAACATTGTTATAGAATTAATTTAAATAAATCTATACAAATAAATAAAATTGAAGTCTGTTGTTTGTTTGTAATTTCAAAATAACAGTTTTTAACACTTTTACCAAAAATCATGTTTTTAAATGTTTGTAAGTCTGTCTATTTGTTCCGGCCAATCTCCGAAACCACTGGACCGATTTTGACGGAACTTTTTTTCTAATGTTATTGAGTAACATAAGCTATTATACTTTTATTTAAAAAAAAACCGTGCATAATGCATGTGCGATTCGTGCAAAAAAAAAATTGTCAGCAAAATCCTCAACATAGCTAAATAAGTATGCATGTACTGAGTAGATCTGTGCTAAAACTACACCTGCAAACATAAAATTGCTTAAACAAATTGTTTAGAAAAAAGGGAGGTTTTCCCGAAGCAGTTATGTTGTCATGATGAAATCCTAATACGAGACAGTTTTTCCATTACAAATTAATGCGTCTTAAGTTAGTCGAAACTATTCGTTATAAGAAGGGAAAGTGAAGAGGATCCACAATTATCCATAATTGTTTTCCTTTTACAAGCGGGAGAGAATAAAATTAATATATAAATAAAATAAATAAATATTGCTTGACACTACACACAGCGCCATCTTGTTCCACACTATGCAACGAGGCTTGTGTCGTGGACACCAGATAGTTGATATACTACATAGATACTTTTTTGTTTGTAAATACATACTTCTTATACATATAAACATCCATGACTCGGAAACAAATTAATGTCCATGCTCATCACACAAACATTTGCTCCTATCGGGATTCGAACCGATAAAAAAAAGGTTAAAACTTGTGATTATCATCTAGGCATGGAAAGCAGGTTAGAATTTCTCTTGTATTTTCAGTAAGGCTTATTTATGATTTTACTATTTTTAAACATTTCAATAACTCGTTTCTCCGTAGTTATTCATTCGGTGCCTTAAATTTCATTAAAGAAAATATCGTATTATTATACCCTGAATGTTTCTGGGAAGCACATATTTATGTTCAAAGAAATTTTAAAAAGATCGTATTAGTTGAATAATTTTATTATCGTTATCTTACTGAAAGAGTTTATTTTTAATGACCTCGTAGGCCATGGTTTACAACATTCATAAACTTTACACATTTTCCATTACTTGAACTAATTATAAAGGTGGAACACATAAATCATTTTGATTGTTCCTACGATTAAAGATATCCCGAATGGTTTCTGACTTTTTATTACGTGCGAACTTATCGAAAGCTTCGGAAGAAGCCGAAATTAGTCGGGAAATCCCGAAGCGCCCTTTTCAGTAAACTCGTTCGCAATCATGAACTTTTCTTGTTAAAGTCGTTCGAAATTGTGTATGAGTTTCGAGAGAAGAATCCATGTTGCTGATAGATAATATTTCAATTTACGGAACATTGTTTATTTTGTCAAGAGAGCCTGCGTCAGCGTTGCATACGATTACGTATTGAAAGAAATTGCTCAATCGGAACATGATGTAGGTAAGCATTTTCCCGCCCACCTCTTACCATAATTTCTATACAAATCAATAAACAATGACAGATCTAGAAAAATGAACGAAGCAACAAATCCTTTCTGAAAATAATGCTCACTATCTCTATATAAGCCACATGAGTGAGTCAAAAGCGAATCAGAGGTAACATAAATATGGCGGGAGAAAAATGAGGGTTTGCGGGGAACCCAGAAAAACGGGCACGGCGCGGTGGGATAAAGTTAATAATATAGGGGGTGAGTTTCCCGGGACCGACACTATCCTTTCGGACCCCGGGGGAGTCCGCTAAGCCGTCTGTCCACGTCCCCGTCAGCTGTGGCCGCGGGGGTACTTAAAAAACCAGACAACACTGAATAATCTCCTTTGTGGCCACAAGACATGACGGATGCTTCATATTAAAACGTGAACTTTGCGGAGAGATCACAATACTAACTGTAATGTCGAGCGCTTTCATAAATTACTCATATTTATGGTCTTACGAATCAGTAATATTATCCATGAAATAGAGTGTGTCACAACCGAGTCTGACGTCATTGGGCCATTGGTACTATTCTGCTTTATGACACGAATAGTTTGGCCAAACTGTACCGGACATCGTAAAATATCAACAAGAGGACAAAAGAAGACAAAGAATAAACCTGAATATATCGCCTTGCTCTTCTTTTGCAGGATGAGCAGAACGCCAAGCGGTCTCAGCGAGAGGTACGTTAGTACTACATGCTAACATACACAGTGCTAACTATATTAAAAAAACACAATTGCAGTACCTCATGCCAATAACATTTTAATTGATAAACCGTAGCCTCACAGGAAAGGTTACGGTTCGAAGATCGTAACATTGCTTGAGACTTACTGAACATAACTTGAAAACTCACTATTAATATAGCTTAGAAACATTTAAGAGACATGTTTCACAAATGTTCACACTTCTTGTCTTAACTAGGCATTCACTCAGAAAAATCACTCCTTGGTAACGAAGAGTTCCCTTGGGTACGGGACACTCGACAACCGAGGCCAAGGTGTGAGCTGTATTTGACGACGTGAGAACAGAGCTTGTTGGTGGTGGAAGTCACATGTCTTTGAATTTCACACACACTACAGCCGTAATTACAAATTCATCGAGTGAGTGGCAAACATGACATGATACACATGGTTAAAACAATTTCATGTTCAGTTTAAAAAAATACTGTTACGGTTTCACGTTGGTAACTGCTACCCGGAGACATTTTTCACATAAAAAACGTCGTCCCCTCATTAATTCCTTTGAGGGTCGAGTTTCAAAATCACTTTTCTTATTGACCCACTACTTTAAGTTTCAAAGAAACTTGTTTTTCTGAAGCCATGTTTTTTCCTCAGTAGTTTAGGGTGTGTTTTATCTTCCTGAGTAAGACTTCCGACCTGCTTTATCACAGTCACATATGTCTGGACAGTCAAACCTGTGTGATGCTTTCCTCTATAGACTACCTCAGACACGTAGGTACACGGATCTCAAGATGTAGATGATGAATGTAGTTCTATAGACTTGAAGTGTCTCGGTGTTTCTTCTCAGAGTAGCCAGCTAGAAAACACCGACAACGTCTTAAAAACCATCATTAGATTGATATCTAAATGTCCCTTTTAACCAATTTACAAAATAAATATAATTTATAAATGCACGTAAGAGTTTTATCGTTGCTTTGCGGCTATCTGTCATAATCAGTTATCACAACAACAACAAACTCTTGTTACTTAACTATTATTATGTAAACAGAACTTGTTAGGGACTGTTCGCAACATCTCGGGACAAGCGGTTACAGGAATGAGATAATTTTATATTGCAAAGTGGGTGTTGAATTTTGTGCCTGAGTATCCAGATATTTTGAGAATCTGATTTTTAGCTAAATAGATATCTGCTATACAGACCATCTGATAGTTGGACATTTTTTTGCTAAATAGACGTTTTGCGCTGTTGGAGATTTCTTTTTTTTTTACCTTCTGATTAGGAGGGAATACAACAAAGTAGCAGTAGTCATTTATTTAGGCTTTCAGGTGCAGATATACCACTTGAGCTTGATTAGAAGACTCCTTTCGTCAATATTTAAGTAAACACAACTCCGGAATTGTAGTTGCAATGTCCTCTCACTAACATCTGTGAAATATTTGAATATGACAGTTCTGTTAGATGTTTTTCATGCTTTTGAATTGTTCATAATAATTCGTTAACTAATTTACTTAAAACGCAAAGAAAATCGCAGGCAAAATCTCGCAATAACCTTCAATTAGGCACAAAAGCCCGCTTGCACAACAAATCACGTCATGAAAGTGCTAAAATATAAAAAAAATATACAAGTAACAATATACATTTGGTACTACCTAAATGTGGTGCAAGCGAGCCTAAAAACGTTTCTTTCTTTCGTTCCGTTCGATCGATGTAATAACTAATAACACAAACATCAGTGTTTGATGTTGCAATAACCGGCTCGTGTCTGTCTCAATCTGCGCCTGATTGAATCAGGGTTCCCGATTGATAGCTGATGCGGTTCACACACGGGACCCGTAGGTGCCCAGGGACGGTCGCAATCTAATCACAACCCTAATATTGTTACAGGCTAATATCGGGCCGTGTTTGGTTACACGGGTCGACTAAAAATAGATGACACTTTATCATGTTGATTTGTTTGAGGAAATTGTTGATTTGTTGGTACTTGTTGGTGATAGTAATCATAAACTACAAAACGAAGGCAATCAACTAATTACACCGATGTTTATGTGTTTACAATTAGGTACTTATGGATTGACTTTTCGTTTCGTTACCAGTTGCGATATAATATGACTACCAACATAGTTAGATATTTTTAATGATATTATTTATTTAGCCAACAAAAGTTTACATTCTATACCAAACTTAACACAAACAAAACACAGTTTTTACAGTATTTAAAAATGATTAACAACGCTCATGGTTAAGACAGGTATGTACTTTACGTTTCCTCAATTTCAGTATCTATTATCGGCGTTGACTAATCATAAATCCATCAAGAAATCACTCTTGTTGATGTCTCGGGACATTTTCGTTTGATCAAGAAAAATAAAAAACATTTTCCTCTAATTTAAAAGCAATTTTCAAACTGTGACGTCATAAGGGATAGAGTAAAAACATCCGGAAGCACTTAGCTCCAATATAGGTATCACTATTTCGTATTTTTCATCCTGTCCTTGCTTTAAATTCTTTTCAATTTGTCTTGTTCGTGTTGTAAAAGAATCAGTCGTGCACGTAAATAAGCGAGAGAAATGTTTCAAAATTGCAGAGAGGAAACGTAAAGTTTGTTTCTCAGATACATCATTATATGTTCTTGTCTTTGGAGGTAATATAGCCAATTTGTCAACGTTTCACGTTTTGAATGTCGTTTGTTTTTCCGTGAGGAACAGGTATCTTTTTCTAGAGCATCCCTATGGATGCAATGAGGACCACTAGCGCAATGGAAGTGGCATCACATCGAGGAAATCCATGATAGTAAAATGTTAGGCTTATTTTCCGAATGCAGCAAAGGTATGCGCTTATAAAGATTCCACCAAACCGCGAGGATCTAGCAAAGAAGTTGACTCACCAGCTTGTGTAGTATGTTGCATTATAATCGTCACAACTAATGCATGTGTTTTTTACGGGCGAAAGCAGCATTCAGTATTCAGTTCCTATCCTATCATATCCTATAATATTCTGGCACAACATTTACTTTACTAGGTGACAAAAATGTCCGAAATTACCATCGTGCGAAATCGCAGGAAAACGTGTCTCGGAAACGTTTCGTTTACGAGTTGTCAGACACGTCCAACGAGGTTTTGCACTGTTCGCGCCATGTTGCAAGCGACACCGGGTGGCTAGAAATCATTTTGTTTCATTGTGGAGACGAGGCGATATGAGGTCATGTTCCTGTTGTATAACATTATTTTTTGTTTTTTTAGCTTACTGGATAAGAAAAAGAAATAACATTTCGTTTCTAGAAGCAAAACTATAGAGAACAATTGCATTGTTGCTTTGTGTTTTGCAGCTAATGAAACTTACTTTCAATCAGGATAAGGACCTTAATCCTAAGTGGGTAACACGCTTTAAGTCCGAACTTGGGGGACTTTTTAAGAAAATGTATACTCCTTGGTTTCATCCAGATTCGATTGGTTAAAATCTTATTTCCTTTTCCATGCCCAGATTCGTCGAGTTTTACGTTAATTAAAGGAGTTTCTATTTTACAACACAACATTTTGTAACACTTAAAATCCACTATCACATGTTACAGGAAGAGCGCCGGCGCACTGGGCGGTACATGGCCATTCTGGTGGGCATATCCCTCTTCATCCTGGCACTGTACCACGCCTGGGTGCGACGTATCCCCATCGTCGCCAGCCTCGTGGTGCCAGCGCTCATCATGTTCGTGTACGTCGCCTGGATACTCTACACCGCCTCACGGGAGAAGAACAGGGTAATTATTTATAGCAGCAGCTAACTAACAAGTGTGCTATGTTCGCCTGGTCATCTGATATGGACCTCCGTTGGGCTTTAGAGAATGGTGAATATGTTATAATCTACCTGTATTTAGCGACATATATGGCTTAGGTTGGGTGTGTTCTTAATGGGAGGTATAGCATTCACAACAATCAATTTTGACTTTTGTAAGCGTAAGGTACTATGTACTTGCCGGAACTGCGGGACTATTCGAAAGAGATACCGTGGCCCCGGAACACAAAGGGCGAGGAAGGAACATGGATGGGTTTTAGTCAGTAAAAGTCTGACACTCCCTCCTGCTCCGCCCAGAGCGGGAGAAGTCATTTGATGATTTCCCATCCGAAAAAAAAAAAAAAAAAGGTACTATGTACTAACTTGTGATATGCAACGTCAAAAATATACAGGGTTATTTGTAAAACACCGACAACCTCTCAGGACTGTGTTACTAACATCATAATCAACAACTTTTGTTCTATGACTTTTAAAAAATCATCATATTTTAGTTCATCAAATTTTCGTACAAAAATAAAAATATTTAAATTGAACGCTCTAAATGTTAAGAAATCTATGCGAAGCAAAAGAAAGCGATAGTACAATAGTGAGGGGAGCGGGGTCAGGGCGGCGAGGGCCCGTAAAAGCGTTCAATTTAAATATTTTTATTTTTGGATGAACTAAAATATGATGAATTTTTAAAAGTCATGGAACAAAAGTTGTTGATTATGATGTTAGTAACACAGTCCTGAGAGGTTGTCGGTGTTTTACAAATAACCCTGTATATTTCTCTAATACATGATAAGGCTGGCCGGTTTGATAAATACATAATTAACTTCAGTAAATTACAGAAGATGAATAAAACAAAAACAAGTCCTGAAATGTTTGAAAAACTGTCGGTTTTTAAACATGTTAATAATGGAATCAACCATGAAATTGAAAATGGATCTGCAAACGTGAAAAACAATGTTTTGTAAAGACCTTTAATGCTCTCGCGGCTTCTGTAAACATTATTGTATGCTCGTGGAAACAACATTCATGCATTGAAAAGTATACAAACAATAGTATATTTAAGCTTTCTTAATTACAACTTCATTTTTAATGAAGGTTTTAAAATGATCATTCTGAGAAATGTACTTATAAATAGCAGAATATGTACATTTATTTGAAAGCTGTAAATTCGTCAACGAAAACCTGAGTAGTACCTATCTGCTTTAATTATTTATCTTAAATTCTCTGACAAAAAACGCTGTGTACACAAACAATAGACTTATCAATGAAGATTTCAACGATACGTCCGACTGAAATAATCTGTGGAAATAGTAAATAATATTGGAATCGGGTTTTCAGTCAGTCGCGGATGCGGCTGCATCTGATATTTTATACAAAGCTACTGGAGTGGTATGGTAGCGCAACCCAATTAGAGTTTATAAACCCGATATCCTAAGGCTAGACCGGCTGTCAGAATTTCAGAATTCTCAGTAGCTCTAACCACTGCTACTTCATGACTGCAAAACCAGTTGTTTACACAGATAAATTGGTTCTGCTGAAATTATCAAGTTGCAAACGCATCCTACTTAATATTATAAATGCGACAGTTTGTGAGTATGAATGTATGTATTTATGTTTGTTACTCTTTCACGCAAAAACTACTGAACGGATTTGGATGAAATTTAGCACACAGATAGTTTATAACCTGGATTAAAACATAGGATACTTTTTATCCCGGTAGTAAGATCCCATGGGACAATTATCAAACTTAACGCGGGCGAAGCCGCTGGCAGAAGCTATTTGGTTACTTATTTATCTATTGTCTTCACTTGTTTTGAGTTGTTCAAGAGTTTTGTAGAAACATTGTCTAAATACTCTTTGTCTAATTGAAATCAAAGTCTTAGGAAGAGACGATGTGATTAATTGTGCATTTAAGGTGGAAGCGCCAGGATAGCCCGCGAAATTCAGATTTTCTTACGTTTTTTGCAATTTACCGGTTAGTGTCAGGCTTTTTTCATTGTCGTTGAACAAAATATGATTTGCGGTAGTAATACGCGTTTATTTACACATATATATCATAAAAATCATCAATCTAAAGTTCATTGAATATCCTTTACATGAAATAGTAGTTGATTTTCGCAGGCAACCTTATTAAGTCGCCAAGTAAAGCGTAGGTTTATTTTAATTTAAATAAAAATCTCGCATCTTGTTGTATTGTAAATGCTTTTCCTAACTTCTTGGTAATCTCTCAATAAAACTTATAAAAGGCCGTCAGACCGTTACAGTCCATATTTCCTCAGAATGTTTTCCTTCACCGTAAGCGCTACCGCACACTTGCGACAAGACTGTCTTTAGACAGACAATTACCCTACTAGTGCGAGCGAGACAGACTATGTAATCTCGCCAAACTAATAGCTTGAGTGCATAGAAGGATTCCCCAGTTCTATAAACCCGTGTTGTTTACGAAACTTGGAAGAAAAGCTGTCCGCGGGTCAGTTGGCAAATTACTCAACATGTTTGCAAACAGACGTGACACAACGTATCCCTCGCGATCCCGAACATTTTGTCAAACGACAACTTTTGTACGACGAATTATTTGTATTATGATTCATCATTTTTCTCGTCCCGTTCTTGCCTGTTACGAAGTTTTGATGTCTTTTTTGCAAAGGAACTCGTCATAAACTTCGGAGTACCGGATACGGAATTGTGTTAATGAGTGTTGCAGTATCTTGTTTTCATCATAAAATCACGCCTGTAATCCCAAAAGGGTTAGAGAGAGGTGTACCTAATAGTACCTATTTTTTTTTGTCGGATTTGAAATCATCAAATGACTCCTCCCGCTCTGGGCGGAGCAGGAGGGAGTGTCAGACTTTTACTGACTAAAACCCATCCATGTTCCTTCATCGCCCTTTGTGTTCCGGGGCCACGGTATCTCTTTCGAATAGTCCCGCAGCCCCGGCAGGCTTCGGCCCTTGCGGACCCCTTCCTTATTGCTGACTCTCTTTGAGGCGCGCGTGGAACACGAACGCGCCGTCGACACGGCCTATCGTCATGAGACGGACGGACGGCGAGCTAGCCCATAGCTCACCGTCCACAGGCCCGACCTAATAGTACCTACACCCACGTTTCGCCAGTTATGTTTAAGTTTCATGTAATAAAGGGGCGAGAAATCCAGACTCCGTGGCTGCTACTGAGAAATTCCTGATGGGAAAACTCAATAACACTTTCCCCGACCTGGGAATCGAACCCAGGACCTCATGCTTAGCAGTGGCGCTTGCGATCACTAGACCAACGAGACAGTCCTGGTCAGTGAGTCAGTATCTTGTTTTTTGGAAATCTATTTAAATGCAGGATACCACATAGTGGGAGATGTTTTATTCACTTGTTACTGTTTAAAGAAAATCTCATTTATATATTCTAACGGATCCGTACTCAGATTTTTACACGACTGCCCAAAAAAAGGAGTGTTATGTTTTCAGGGTTCAGGGTTTCAGGGTATGTATGTTTGTGAGCTTTTTTATTCCACCATTATAACTTCTAAACGCCTAAACCGATTTCGATGTACGTGGTATCGTTGGAATCCTTGTGTTACCCCGGGTAACATAGGCATACCTAGTGAAAAAAAATAAAAAAATACTGCTACTATATAATCTATTTAATAATTATTAAATACTGCTATATGGATACCAAATTAAAGGGCTCGTCATGAGGATTTTAAAATAGTATATCAAGACCATATTTTAATTTAAAAAAAAATGTTATTTGTTTATCTATACAAGATACGCGCGGATGACTAAGTAGTTGGTTTGAGAACTTTAGAGAACTTTAGAGTGACAAATGTACACCAAAACCATCTTATTATAATCGTAACTAAAAAGTGTAAAATAAAAAAAAATAAAAAAACTCGACTGCGTAAAAAATAACTTTAAATAAACACTGAAAAGAAGAAAACAAGAAGAAATAATAAATATTCTAATCGGAACATATTGACTGCAACAGTCGGGACCCATTAAGTAATCTAGACTAAAATCAGTACCTACATCCAATATGGGTCCCGACTGTATCATGAATAAGTATCATGTGAGTAATTACGGGTCAATCAGGCCTACCTAAATATGAATGCGTAATGAAACGAATACGTTGATACTCAAGTAAAAATATGAACATATGACGTCATTCATAAATCAACAAAAAACAACATCAAAGTACTAGAGGGCAAGGTAACGGGTAACGGCATGCTCGGCAGTAAACGTTGTCTGAATCACCGCGAACGTGCGTTTACGATAACGCAAACATCTGCGTTTGCGTTAGCCCCCGATTGATGCTGCTTTGACAGCGTGTTTACAAAATGGGGTGCGAACGATTATAATGTGAACCAGCCAAAGTCAAGAGCGTGGTTAATTCTACTAGTCTTACTGATTTTTCTTCTTACTAATATTATAAATGAGAGAGTTCGTGAGGATGGATAGATAGATGGAAGTTTGTTACTATTTCACGAATAAACTACTGAACGGATTTAGATGAAATTGCACACAGGTAGTTTATAACCTGTATTAACACATAGGATATTTTTTATCCTGGTAGTACGATCCCGTGGGACAATTATCGAACGTCACGCGGGCATAAGTTAGTACGCAAACAAATTACTTGATTTACTTGATTATCACTGAATTAGACGTAATGCTTAATTGAGGCTGCCGGATTTCAGTTTATTCTGAGCTTTCCATTTTCTTGTTTGAATTTAGATCGATGGGGTTTTTTCGGGAAAGTCGTAAATCGTAAGTGATTGATTCTTACAACTTTTACGTCAGTGTTTGTTGCATTCAGCCGGCTGTGTAATTCTAAGGTTTAAAAAATTTGGAATTTTCGTAGTCATGCCGTCATTTTCGTGAGCTTCCCTAAAAATGGGTTAATGCTAAAATAAGCTTCCTATAATCGGAATCAATAACTAAAGGAAACTGATGAAACAAAGCTATTTCAAGTAAAACATGGTCATGAGTTTGGTTGGCTTCATCGTAAACAGTTGAACATAAAAGTGCACTTCATAAAAATATTATACGATCCAATCGGGTGTACGTTATGATGAAAGTTTTATGTTCCGTGTTTTGTCTACTGTGTGCAACGATAAACTCCTTGGTGCAACGGGAAATATACACGTTGGTATAACAGTTTCATACCAGTAGGCTTAGCCAAGTTGACAATCTACAATCGTTAACGCTATAGAAAACTAACCAAATGTACGGGAATGACATCTATCATCGTTAAGTCACGTGGTCAAAACAAACGAATGGAAATTTTAAAGTTTAGTCAAAACTGTAAGTTTGCTACGATTTATATGGGATGTAGGGATCACGATTGTAGAAACGAATACATTTCATTCTATCATCTTGATCGATGTAAACTTGTCTACGAAAGTTTATATTCGTTTGTTTTGACCACGTGACTTAACGTTTACGATTGTAGAAAGAGAATCGATACGAATCGTTTGTAACTTGGCTAGGCCAGCAGATTTTACGAACCATATACATACCTAATATATGTTTATAAATCTTAGTTTCTTTTAGTGTCATGCTTCAAACACACACCTTTGCGTTCTGTTGACTCCTCAAACATGAATATTAAAGAGGGATATATTATTAGTTTATTGGAGCCAGATGTCTAATCTATAAACCACTGCCCTTGCCGACAGTCTAGTTTACATAATTTTGAGCCATTGTCGTAGGTATGGGCTGTGCTGTTACAAAAGTAGTAGGTACCTAGGTAATAGTAATAAAGTCATCGAATGTATCCTTTTCGTAGACCCTTTTGGCAGACACAAATCGGCCCAAACATTTAGAACATCTGTAGGTCATATTAAAACTACCAACATTGTTCGCAGGAATCCTACCCAAAATCAGCTCCGGCTGCCAATTTCGTCAAACATATGACGAAATCAAATGTCTGTGAGAAACAACAACATTCTGGAATGGTCTGAAGGCTTTGAAAGCCCTGTGTTTAGTCTGCATCTATAAATAACAATGCGGGTAGCATCGTAACTCGTAGCGTATACCATACATACCGACGTTTGGGAGGCATTTATATCCTTTGCACATACTTTAATCAGAGAAAAACATTTAGAAAACTGTGCAGTAATTAATATACTTTTTATAGAACTGCTGAAAACTTTCTGGTTTTTTAAATAAATTGGAACGTGCTGTTTATCTCAAACATCGTAATTCACATAAGCACGTGTTGGTATCGTACTTGATTTATGTAACTTGTCTAACATGTACGAAATCATTTTTCTAAACTAACGAAAGATTGTTTATAGAAAAACATGCGGTGTTAGAGAACTGCAAAATATTGTTAGTATCGATGGATGGTGTTCGTCAAATTCCTCAAGGTTCACAATTATAATTATTACGTACATCGCCACTCAATATCCGTTCCGCCAACGTTTTGACAGCGATAGTAAAGTTTCGCAGACTCCATTGATGAGTTGAAAGGCGCAAAGTTTATTTACCAACTCAATGTGTTGTTTATGAAACTTAAATTTTAATTATAATAACTCGGCAAGGTTACGTCAACAAAGTCAAGAGCGCCATTAAATTGGGTTGCTTTTCAAAATTAAATGCCAATAAATTTTGATTCAAACATTTACTGACTTGGGTACAGAAATGAAGAATGGATAAGTATAAATAAAAAATGGTTTGTTTCGCACAAATCTGCTTTTACAGAAAGTAATTTATAGATCTTAGCCATAAATAATGTTTCTGGACGTTATACGGAATGTATTACGTATTTATAAAAGCTGTACGTTTCGTATCAATATTTTCAGCGTAAGTAAACAGAAAAACAAAAGAAAACATCTTATTTGTTTAATAGTTTATGTATGTATTTTAAAATGCGGCGCAATCGATCTTTTCCTCATGGAAATACATTCATAGACCTTTATACATTCACGGCGGCAAGCGGCGCAAACTCCTTAACTTCTTGAAAAAGTCTATCACACGAATATAAAAACAAGTTATATCATCTGCCTAGCTTTTTCCCAACTATGTTGGCTGCGGCTTCCAGTTAAACCGGATGTGTGTATACCAGTATTTTACTTCCACTGACACTACCTATCAAAATCAAAATAGCTTTATTAATTCCATGCATAATCACAAAAAGTATTCAATTACAGTTAATCACAATAAAATAATATTGAATTAATACACAATATAATATCAATAACAATAATTAGGATAAAATAGTCAATTGTAAATAGTCGCAAAAATAGGATTTAAAAATGAAATTAACATTAATTATAGTACTTTTAAAATTAATTATAGTACTTTGAAAATAAATAATAAATGCTTAATTTCTATGCATAGACCCCTCTCGGGTAAAAGCCTCCTCCAAAGACACTACCTATAACGACTGTCAAAGATCTCCAAATGACAGCCGGGACCAACGGCTTATCGTGCTTTCCGTGGTACGGAGGAAAGTTGCTATGTAATGGGTACTCCCCCATCTACAAACCAGCAAGCGCGGCTTAACCTGAAGATTGATCCAAGCGGCTGATATTATTTAGCTACGAGCTCCGAAACAAGTTACATAGACACAGAAATCCCAAGGCAAAATTCTCAATATTGTTGTTTAAACATCACTTTGCAATTCAGATACTCGAGCTCGCTATCGAATTGTGACTGGACACTTGATTGAGGTCCGAGGTTAACTCTGCAAGTTTCTCCGTCACTATTCAAATATCCAAGGAAACACCCACGTGAATCATCAAGCCCAAACACGTTACCGTTTATCTAATAAAATATTACGTTAGCAAGATTTATTCGGACATAAAGACGAGCTACGTATGGCTAAAGAAAGTGCCTACAATCAGTTCCAATATAAGAAATTCTATAATAAATCACTGGGCTAAACGAACTTTATTATAAACGTGAGGGGAAAGTCAAGTAACTCCTCGAGTACGTCGTAACTAGTAAGTCCCGGATCATATGTTGGCTTTGGGCCAAAATGTATACTGACCGCAACTAATCGTTTCCGCTCATTTGTAACCGGCGACCGTGCTGCTCAGTTAATGATTGTTGAATATCATTTTGAAAGTTTATGCTGTGCTTTATGTTCGTTTGTATTTATGTGGAAAGCTGCAGTGGTAATACTATTTTTTTTTTTGTAAACTGCAGTTTTGCAGTAGTATGATAACTTTATAAAATCACCCCGGTGCACCTGTAGTGCACCCATATTGCGACAGTTATGTTATGTCACGAGAGTTATCCCATGTAGGTACTACGTAATAGTGGGCGAGGCTATCGCTTTAAACCAGGAGGATCATTCATGTCTTTGCAGTCATTTAATAACCTTAGCTTTCTTTTTTGTTGTGGTTGGCTCCCATTCTTATAAAATGCAAATTAAGTGACAAAGTTTAAAAAAATTTAAAACTGGAGAGTTCCAACGTCAAGTTTTTACCTCAGACACCAAAACTTCGGGATGAAACAGCACCCCAGATAGTACGATTTTTCTTCTTCTATTTAATGCAAAGCAGTGCTACGAGTATATCTAGAACGGGAGATACTATTGATTTTTAGAAGTATTATAGGACATCTGTCGTTCGCAGTAACAGCGGTTTACTGAAGCTCCGATTATATAAAGATCGTTTAGGTATCATGAATGGCGGCGTATCGAGAGGGCTCGTTAGAAATATTCGTTTTATTTTTCATTGATGTTTACGAGAGTTTTCTTTTTATACATATTTGCTCGAGTTTCAGGTAATGTGCAAATATTTTGGAAGCCAATGATTTTTAATGGTATCATGTTTTTGTCGAGTCCAAATCAGAGGAGGAAGCAAATGAAATTATTCGGTAATAAGCATGGATATGGAGATATCCATTATTGAAAGCTGTGTGCCCGTAGATATCTACCAATATTTTAAACATGTTATAACGCCACAGAAGCGTCATGAAATTAAGCAAATTTTCCTATAAACACCTAGCTTGGCTCATGGATTAACAATTAAGAATTTGTGTGGTATACTAACAAGTAGTTCTAAAACTAAAACCCGACTTCTGAATGAATTTGGTTAAAATGTAGCTTATGTTACCCGGGCCGGGTAATAACGAATCGATTGACACCTTATTCATCAAAATCGGATAAATAGTTTAGGCGCTACGGAGGAACTTACGTAAATATAAAATATATACATACATACATACTGCTAAAACCATAACCCTTCCTTTTGGCTTCGCCGTAGTCGGGTAATAACAGCAAGATGTTGTTATAACTGTCCCATAATATTTTTGTTCCCATTGAAAACATGCAGTTTATTTAGTAAGTTTAGTAAGTGCAAAATAATGAACTTTTTAGGCACTTAGGGAAGATTATTGTACTACACCGGAAACCATATAAATTGCATTATACCCTAATTAGGAACGTTTAGGAAACAATGAACTTGCCCAGTGAACCGTAATCAATAAATAATGAATACGAGTAAGGTTTAGCTTCATTAGTTGCGTATTTCGGTAGATTCGGGTAAATCTTGCAAATGGCACTTTACTCATGAGATTTGTTTCACATTACGGTTTTACGACGCCTTTGTGGCTTCCGACATGCGAGCACGTCATGTTAGTACAGGGTGGAATTAATGTTAGTTGTCAAGTCAATATCACTGGTATTGACAAACGTTCCATTTCTGTTTTTTATTAGATCCTCGCTTACTGTGTTTCCAGATGGCTGTTAGCAGGATTTTATTAAGCGTCATAAAGTTTTCACCCTGTACATATTATACATGTAGGTATGTTTTTACATACCAATACCTATGTAGAGGTACGTGTATGCTGTTTATTAACGTCTCACACGAACTCGTGCGATGTTTGTTTGCTCTCAGTTCGACAATAGAATTTGTTCGAGAGCAATTACCGCCACAATGTTACTCCTTGTGCTCCAAATATAAGCTGTAATTAATTTTCATTACAATTTATACAACGTTCTGGTTGGCATTTAAAATTATTTTACAGTTGTGTGGACTCAATCTACATAAAGTTATTTTAAGCTTTACCGATGGGTGATTATTTTTACACGTTCAAGAGGTTTTGTGCACTGAAGTTTAATTATTATTCTGCTTCTGTAAATATCCTCAAACGAAAAGGTACATAATAATATTTATTTTCGGCACACCGCCCGCCGCCCGGCTCTGATATAGATTCATACTTACCTTTCTCCTTTATAATTCCTGATATAAAAATTCAAATGGCAGGCAAGGTGATCAAGGGCATGCCACAATAGTGGCGGTAAGTCCCCTCTTTGAGGAGTGGCTGGAGAGACGCCACGGCGTCCTCACCTTCCGCCTGACGCAGGTTCTTACCGGACACGGTTGTTTCGGTAAGTTCCTGCACCGAATCGGGCGGGAGGAAACGCCCGGGTGCTATCACTGCGAGGATCGACCGGAGGACAAGGTGGAGCACAATGTGGAGGTGTGCCCTGCTTGGGTGGAGCACCGCCGTGTCCTCGAGGCGGCGACCTCTCGCTTCCGGCCCTGGTTCGTGCCATGGTCCGGAGCGAGACGGAATGGGACGCCGTCACCTCCTTCTGCGAAGCAGTCATGCTAGTGAAGGAGGTGGTGGAATGGGACAGGGAGAGATCCACACGTCCCGGCCGCCGCGAGAGACGCCCCGGGTGTCGGGGGCCACGTGGTGGCTTCCGGCCACCGTAGGCGCGGGCCTGTGGACGGGGAGCTATGGGCTAGCTCGCCGTCCTTCCGTCTCATGACGACAGGCCGTGTCGACGGCGCGTTCGTGTTCCACGCGCGCCCCAAAGAGAGTCAGCAATAGGGAAGGGGCCCACAAGGGCCGAAGCCTGCCGGGGCTGCGGGACTATTCGAAAGAGATACCGTGGCCCCGGAACACAAAGGGCGAAAAAGGAACATGGATGGATTTTAGTCAGTAAAAGTCTGACACTCCCTCCTGCTCCGCCCAGAGCGGGAGGAGTTATTTGATGATTTCCCATCCTAAAAAAAAAAAGGCAAGGTGATCAGAGATGAGATTACTAGGAAAATCACCCGTAACCTTCCAACGTTTAAGTCTATTATTTAAGGGATCAATGTCAGTAGTGTTCTTTTACACCATAATTACTCTCAGAACTCCGTAACAAGACCGATCTCCATCTCAAATAATAAGAAAATGGCTGCTTAATTATCTAAATTGTTTGTAATTCCAGTTTCGCCTGTTCGACGTTGAGATGGGGCAGGCAGAGCTAGAGGACGTCGAGGGCGATGTTGCGATAACAGAGCTGACGCAAAACAATGTCGAGATCTCTGTTGTATCTGGCAAGGAACCTTCCACCTCGAACCCCGAGGACACCGCTAACCACTGGTCTGAAATATCCACAGCGCTCATGAAAGGTGACAAGAATATTCGCACGGAAGTAGAACACAACCGTCTGCCTATAATACTAGTGAACGACAAACCTCCAGAAGATTTGGATCAGAAATGGTTGAACATTGTCGAGTTGTCAAACAATGATAAACTCAAAGTTTTTCATACTAGAAGAAGGTATAAACGGAAATTCTGTAGGAGTAGGAGGCATGCTGCGTTCAAAAGATCTTACTCGATTGGCTGATGAAAGTTTTGTGTTTTAGTTTCTGGTGTATCTCGTAGTTAAGTACTGTGATTGTATGATATAGTATCTTTTAAGTAAGCGAATGAACTGCCTAATCTTACAATATAACTTAACGTTTATTAAATCCATTGACGGACACGTAAACAAACTGCTTTCGTCTCTAAACTTTAAGACACAACACTTTCCCAATTCTGTTGACAAGAAATCGAATATTTACGCAGTAGTAGTTACTGCGTAAATATTTGATCAATAGTAAGCCATTTCTTATCATTGCGAGAATATCTTCCAATTATAAGATTTCTCAGCAATAATCGGATTCTCGGAAGCCTGATCTGTTGTCGGCGAACTGAACTAATTTATGAGAAAAATGACAACATAATAAATTGAATGGGCTGTATGAAACCAGGGTAGGACCAAGGAATAGCTTTTTACTCTTATGTCACATAAATTGGTACTTTGGTGAGTTGTCATAGTCATTGAAACTGTCACAAATATAAATCTACGTCTAATTATTAGGTATTTTCTGTTTTTATTTACTAGAGTGTGTACACATTCCTACTTTGTGTTGTTATTTTAAGATAATGGATTTACCTAATATTATGGAAATTAATAAATTGTAAAAAAAAACATGAGTTTATTTTCTAATCTCGTCAAAATGTTCCTCCCTATACGTAACAGAACTGACAACAATTAATTTTTAGAAGCAAAGCTTCGCCTCGCAATTAAAGTTACTGGAAGGGCAATCCCCTTTTTTTAAAAAACGAGATTGTCATCTTGTGACCTATATTAATTGAGAGCGATAATTAATTGTCTTCTTTTGGCCTGTTCTCCCTGATATGTAACTGAAATGTAATTTTACAGTGAAAGTATGCATTGGGGAGAAGCGTGACGGCTCATTTGTCACTGAGATTCTCGCTGTTCAGAGAGTTTCTTCAATTTAAAGCTACGCTCTTATCTGTACGGCACCTTCCTCATTTATAATTTGTTTACTTACCCACGTTTTCTACTTTTTCATTTGTTATTTCTTGTGAAACATGCATGAATGTTTTTGAATGAATGGGGGTCTGCCTAAATAATCAGCCCCTGCGCGTCGTAACGCGCAGGGGCTGATTAACTTCACTATACGTACTTGATACACTACATATACTTGATTAACTTCAATAGATAACTGGTAAGTTATCTATTGAAGTGAGAGTAGCATTACTCATTTGATGGCATGCACACAAATTCCCGGAGACCAGCGGTGGCCTGGTGGTGGCGCCCCCAACTTACGAGCAGTAACTCGTGGGTTCGAACCCAGGCAGTCGCATTACTTCATGTAATTTATTTCAACACGACTGCTTTCAAAACGGAGCAGGAACCAAGAAACCAAGAAACCAATAATTCGAATAAATGTTACATATAACAATCCAGCCCCCGTGGTGCCCATTCCTTCTCATAGAGAGAACGCCTGTGTCCCAGCTGTGGGAACATTATGGCTGATTATGCTTTGACTACATAGATTCAATGCTATTCAAAGACTATATTTATTATAATTGACACTTTATCGTAGTAATAGCTCTGTATCGTAGTGTAGTATTAATAGTCTGCGAATGACATTCTAATTATTATAAACAGTGTATGGACGTGTATGAAACAATACAACAATAAGGATCTCCTAAGGGAAAAAAGGCGTGAGTCAGTATACACATATAAATGTAATAGAATGTGTGGGTAGATAGGTCAGACAAACCACTGTTTGATTACGACAAAATTCTCGATATTCCAATAAGTACCGAAGTAAAAGAGTTTTTGTTTGTATTTAATTCCAGTAACTAATGAAATGCATGCTCAATACGGAGAGTGCGGGGGCATTTTAATATACCTAAAGCTACACAATAGTACACATAATTATGTTTAAGATTTTTCGATTTCGGTTGTGGACATGCGATATATTTCTTGATACGTGGAGAGATAAAGACAATCACCTCATAGCATCACGCCTGCTGAAGGGCTAGGCAGAGGTGTAGCGTCACCCACATTTTGCCACCTATGTTTAAAGTCCATTTGAACTAAGGCGAACCTATTGCCATAAACCGGGCACAGATCCTGACTTCTTGCTGCTACTCAGTAATTTCTGTTGCCATGAACATCGCTCAAACAATCCATTGCAAATTTCTGCGTTTTAATTCGACAAGAGCAAAAAGAACAGACGCACGTAGTACCTTGAACGTGTCTAATTCAAGCTACCCAAACAGTTGTTCGTAGAGCTCCGTAACAAGGATTGTGGTAGGCAATCCTTAATCGAATAGTTTCATTGGCTTTGCCCTTGGTTGGATTACAATCAATTTGCCGGAGTAGCATGGCGTGTACCGCAGAGAGGCGTGGTCGTTAGAGCGCGCCAATTAAACCCGCTGTTCGCCGCAGCCTCGCAGCCCCCACGGGACCCGGGTCGCTTTGAACCTGTTAACCCACGCAATAAATAGACAACCAGCGCATTGTATCTTACAGAGCATAATGACAGGTAATAGCTTCCCGTTAAAAGGCCACTCCACGTGTTTTTATTACCCCCTGCGCCAACCATTAGGAAGGACGTTTTGTTCCAATCGTAAACAAGTGCATAATAAATCAATTGGGTTTGTTACCTTTGAATTGCCGGATTTATCGCCGATCCCGGTGATTGAGGTTAATTTAATAATCCTCCTATCGTTGTTGATCGTTTTGATTATATTCCTGAAATAAATCTATGCACAGACCACTATTTACACACTAAATTTTCTACTAAAAATGACAACTGATTCGCAAATACTAAAACATGATTAAATGAAACGAGTAAACTAATAAGTCTGTCGTCGTACTGGCTTTAAAAGAGTTCATTTTTCAAAACTACTAGCATCACATACAACAAAGAAAAGCTAAGACACGAGGAGCGGTCTTGATTTGGCCAATCAGAAGCGCGAGGCATGGGCGCTGTGGATCTGTTTGATTCGCAAATATCAAGACACCACAGATATTTTGTCACTTATTTGAATTCCGAACATACTCCGACGGGATTTCGCGTGCGATCGTGATCGTTCGCTCGGATTCCCGCAGCTGTTCTACGAATATCAATGTTTTTTTTTTATATCGATTCAGGACCTAGCCCAGGTAACTGAAAGCCGCTTTGTAAAAATAACACGTTGCCCGTCGGGTCTGCTTACGAGGAACGAGAACCGCGTTTTTCTTTGAAATACCAATCATGACGTAAATGAAATGTTTGTTAAGATTTTTTTTGGATTCGTTTTCACGTGTCTTGTAAGTTATTCAATTCATTTCACCCATGTGTGTTGAGTTACATCCTAATTGGATTTTGTTTTTGTTTTGTTTACATTTCTCGTATAGAACCTCCATTTATTCATTAAATTATTGGAATATAATTCAGCCTTTTACCGTGAGTCCTTGATTTTAGCCTTCAAACGCCAAAACTCTTGAGTTTTTGAAGGTTCCACCACTTCTACCTGAAGAAAAGGTAGGTTGAACTGATTAACATTAGAAGATCTAGTCACAGTAAAAATTATACAAAGCCGCTCTCGATTATACATTCACGTCGCAAAACGGTTGTTAACCGGTTGTCAAATATCTCAGGTCAAATTGTTTCCAATATTACTTTATGTCATAACGGTGGGTAGCCGTCTGTTAGATGTTCATAATTATTAGTAAACTGAAGTTCGTAATCTGGGTGAGACGTGGGCCGTGACCATGTTAATTGTGGGCCCGATATTAATTGTGACTTAAGTTTTGGTTAGATAAGAGCATAGATCTACAAGTAGCTACCTCTTTGCTTGTAGTTAAGAAGAGCACGTTACTGGTTATCTATTATTGGAGTTGGGAAGGAGACAGTAAGCCCCGGGATGATGACACAGGTAGTATACAGGTCACGTGTTGCAGGACTTGCAGGTCACTACACACTAATGATGGATTGATGGTTATGGAATTGGAGATCGTAACTCATGTTCGCGTTGCTCGCTCCACACTTTGAATTCTACCGAGCGAAAGAGCGAAAATATAATCGCATAAAACGTTGAAAAATGTAATCACCATCTTGTATATCGTTGGCTCATAGCACACACCACTTCTTCTATGCACATGTAAAGTGATAATAATAAGTATTAAAAGTAAAAGGTATTTCTCAGTTGTAAGCATTGCGTTTTAAAGTATTTGCATGCTAGATTCACATCTAGTAGATAACAGTCAGAAATTCTGTGTTGTAACTTTTTTGATTGTACATCAGTTTTGTGAATTAAAAAAAAAAAAAAAAAAAGTATAACACTAACTAGCATTGAACACAAATGTTTCTATAAACATTACACTGTCACGATTAAATGAGATTTTATTTATGAATCTTTATACGTAGTAGACTTCATAATTATAATTCAAATATTCGTTGGAATATTCCATTTCGAAATAATTTTACGTGCTGCGCTGGCCCGTTGTATAAAATGAACGTGATTTTCTCGCCACAAAATGAAATGCATAACAAACAATGAATGATTTATTTTTATAAGGCTTTAATAATTGTTGGGTCTGAGTTTAAAATATTGCGACAAAGAATATAATTGATTGAATGATTTTTTTTTGTACGAGTTTGTTAATAATGAACTAGCAAAAGGCCCACGTACTGGTGCTAATGACTAAATTGATAAAGTGAACAAAGCAAAGAGAAAAAAACTGAAAAGTATCGAGTGCATACGCGCATTTCAGTTATTTTATCTACCTAGCCATTTTCCAACTACGTTGGGGCTGGCTTCCAGTCTAACTGGATGCAGCTGAATACCAGTATTTTACATAGAGCGACTGCCACCACGAACCATTTAGTTCTGAGTAATATGATACCTCTTGGTAAAACTGATTGTCAGACATTCGGGCCACAATTCGTCTAATTTCGGCTATTTTAGGTTATGAGTCCTGCAATCTAGAACACACTTACCCAGCTTAGTGACCAGATCAGACATGATGGTTGTAAGTACATACTTCTCCGAACGAGCAGTTTCCAGACAGCAACGACGCTTGTGTCGTGGACACCAAACAGTTGATATACTACATATATACTATACAACACACACACACTATATACTGTACTATATTTCGCCAGTTATGTTTAAGTCCCATGTGGTGTGAGCCTATTACCATCAACCGGGCACAGATCTAGACTCCGCGGCTACCACTGGAAGATTTCTCGCACCCAGGACCTCCACTTGCCAGTCAGTTAGTTTTTTACAACTTCATAACTTAATTACCCATTTACTCGTAGAGTAGCCCTTTTATTCAAAATAGAAGTCTGTTCTAATTGGGTACCGAATTACTGAATTACCTACAAACATTAATTTGTAGTGGAATATAATTTGACGCGTTCAAGCTACGAGCTACGCCGTAGCATTTCTCGTAGCAAGCGACAGTGACAAACGGTTTGTGAGAAGAGTCCCTTCGTTGAGAATTCACTAATGACGTACTTGTAGCTGTTAGCTACGGACCCTTTGAAAGTAATAATTACTTAGTCGTCTTCGTTTCTCTTTTCACAACTCGTAGGCCGTCGGAAATGTCGAACGTGTCCGGAGCTAGTGTTCCACTGTTCCAGATAGTCGGAACGTTGTAACACGGATTTTATGCCCGCAGACCTGTCACTGTGCATGGAATTTAATTTTGAAATAAGAAGTAGCGTGTATTGTTTTTTAGACACATGTCTACTCTACTCGTCTAACTTCTTAGAGGATTTCCTAAAAATAAACGTTTTAATTATAATTCCATCCACTTCCTCGGATCACAAATGCAAATGATCAATACGGAGAATCCCAAATCCACTTTATATTAGTGTCGTGGAACTTCTTAGTTTGTAAGTGGGTGTGTGTTATCTGTGTAGGTTAATTACGGCTTACGCATTTGAGAATTTGATGAATATTCAGCGTCGGCTAAAACCTTGCCAGACTTCGCATAATTCGTATGATCGCTTCACGAATCTACGTAGAACAAACTGGGTAAATATAGCTATTAAACCATTCTAGAAGCACTTCTAATTAAAGGAAATCATTCAATTAATTATTTAGGCAAGTGTTTTTCTTTCACAAGCAAACCATTTTTAAGAATACTTAAAGTACTTACGGGATGATATCCGTGAGTTCCCGATATTTCGACGCTGTTGCAAGCATCATGATCGCGGGAATACTGGTATTCCCGCGATCATGATGAAAAATCACGGATATTATCCGGTAAGTACTTTAAGTGTAGTGAAAAACCGTGAAAGTCTAAAACAGTGCATTTTTAAGAATGTTACTCAAGTGCAGTTTTCCAGAACTTTAAGTTGGCATTTACCGTCTCATCATCACCATCATTTCAGCCGAAAGGCGTCCTTTGCTGGACATAAGCGTCCCCCAAGTGTCGCCACATTGACCGGTCCCGTGCGACTCGCATCCAGCGCATTCCCGCAACCTTCACCAGGTCATCGGTCCACCATTTACCGTAGTTTAGTGCTTGCTATACTGAATAGCTAATTAAGACTATTATTAGCAAATCCTGATTTTTTTATTGTATTTAAAATGCCTTCGAATTTTTTGGTTCTAGGACATTCCGGTTTCCTCACGATGTTTTTCCTTCACCAAAAAATTCGAAGACATATGACATCTACCAATCCGCACTTCGGTATCCAATTAGAACAGACTTCTATTTTGAATAAAAGGGCTACTCTACGAGTAAATGGGTAATTAAGTTATGAAGTTGTAAAAAACTAACTGACTGGCAAGTGGAGGTCCTGGGTGCGAGAAATCTTCCAGTGGTAGCCGCGGAGTCTAGATCTGTGCCCGGTTGATGGTAATAGGCTCACCCCACATGGGACTTAAACATAACTGGCGAAATATAGTACAGTATATAGTGTGTGTGTGTTGTATAGTATATATGTAGTATATCAACTGTTTGGTGTCCACGACACAAGCGTCGTTGCTTAGTATGGCACTAGATTGCGCTGTGTGTAATGTCCAGAGATATTTATTATTTATTTTTATTATAGGGTGTACTAAATGGGTACGCCTCTGACTAATGCCTAAGCCTTCGGGGATTATAGGTTATGTTTATGTTAAGTTGTATACAAGAATAACCTTTAATATATTAAATCGTGTTTCAGCGAGGCAAATAGAATATGAGTACATTTTTTCTTAGAAGTTTAATTAAAGACCTCACTATACGTTTGAAACTGTACTCTGAACTCAAAGCTGTAGTTATAATTTACAAGATTGCAGTGAACATAAATAATTTAGAAGCGAGGCGAACACTCAGTACGTAAGTTAGTTTTCAGTTGGCTGCTGGAGCTAAATAATTGTGTTGCAGACGGTGCAGCTGTGTCGCTCAAATACTTTACAAGCTTGTCGGTGCACGCAAAGAGCGCATCAGATTTCTGACTGACATGTTCATTAAGTCCTCCCTCCCTCCCCTCGTTTCTAGAACACTCATTACAGAGCACCCTCTATAAAGGACCAGAGAGGAAAATCCCCATCTGAATTTGGGTCACTAGTTATACATCTATGTTAGTATATTATGTTGGCGAAAAAGAATGACTTACTCATTTTTTGCAAATCCCTTTTTAGCGCCGAATATAATATATAGAAAGAAGCATCTGTTAAGTGTTTCCCGACTGAGAAGGCCAGTAATGTGTTTAATTTTATGTAAGTAAGTATATATATGTTCGTAACTCCTAAACGGATGAACTGATTTGTTAGTCTGTACCTGTGTACAGACTAACAAATCAGTTCTTATATGCTTATATAAGATGTATCAATACACCAAATATACTCAGTGTTTACTCGCCATCATTACATTATGTCATTAAAAAAAAATATATATATATTTTAAATTAATTAATACATGAATAGAAAAGGATAAAAAAGAAACATCAAATACAATAAAATTAATAAATAGTCATAGTACCTACTTCTAATAAGCATTTTTTTTATGGTCGTTCAAAAATTCGTCTACATTATAATAACATTTGTCAATTCATAATTTGATAAGTGCTTTTTTAAACTTATATATAATGTCATGTTTTTTATATCATCAGGAATTTTATTCAATCATCAATGCGGTCTTACATTTTAGATGAGATAGTTTATTTACGTATTGGGCACGCAATGGAGTTTTTTTTGTGGAAGATATTTTTGCTGGCAAACATGGCCTGCCCAGTCCCGTTTTAATTTGGCAGCTTTATGAGCTACTTAGTAATTTGAGTTAATCGATCAGATAGTTTAACGCGCTCCATTGCCCGTTGGCAAACCTTGAGTTTGGACCTCTGACCTGGATATTAGTCAACTAGTTATATTAAACATTTAAAAATGATGTTTAAAAGGTGATTGTAAATTTATAAAACTTAATACAAGTTTAAAATTAATTCGAAATAACAAATATCAAATCGTATATAAAAGTTAAATCGTCTGCAAAATCTTATAAACTAAAAGCTGGAAAAAATAGTTATTAAAAACACAAAAAAAACAACTGCCTTATTTACACTATACTCGTAGTTTTAGTGTCGCCGGACAACGAAATGCGTACGCGAGTCGGCAGCGTGCCGCTGACTTTCGTATGTAGAAGCCAGAAAGTGCCAAGACAGATAACTCGGCCTAGTGCTTGGGAGGATTCATCCTTTGCATCCTTTTTAGTGCATTCTTTCTGATCTGTTCAAGTGCAGTACTTATAAGTTTTGCAAATGATCTGTAGATTTAATAGGACACACACAATTAAGTTATCTCAGCACTTACATTTGAGTTAAAAATAAAATGCATATAATGGTAATGCTTGCAATTTTCAGTGTGATTTGTAACCTGAAACATAATTATTTTATTTTTATTATTTCTGTTGACATTTTATTAGTACTTAATGGAACCGAAATAGGATTAGATCTACACATATAATATAAATCGTTATCGGGTGACAGTGCGTGAAATAAGCTCTAAATTCAATATGGCCGCGTAGTCGAAAACAAATGGCGGAAGTATCAAATAGACGCTCAAATAAGAGATGTGGTAGAAGCTTGAGCAAACCCGGGAGCTCTGGTGACACACTTATTTATTATTCACGCAGTCAAATTGCATGACTTAGCGAATTTATGAATCGCTTCAAAGGTTCGGACTCTTAAGCGCAGGCCACACCGCCAGCTAGCGAGCGGGCGAGGTGGGCGAGGCTCTTTACAGTTTCGGCTCTTTCGTCGTTCGCGGTGTGAACCAAAGTATGAAAAGAGGTGAAACGAAAGCATCGTTCGGCTTGCTCGCTTGCTCGCTAGCTGGCGGTGTGGCCTGCTCATTAATCTGTTTGACTACGCATAGAAAATTCGCCATTCAGCGGCTTAACGATACTTATACATATTTGAGACCTTTGGGACTTTAATTTGCGGTACTTTGGTGAGCAAAGGAGCGTGCCGTACTTGTATATGTACTCAAACGAGGATTATATTTCAATTACGCATATTCGTACTATCGTATTAATTTGATCAGTTTAGATGACGTCATTTGCTGATAAGAACTTTACCTACGTACACTATAAACCGAAGTTCATTACTAGAATGGAGGTACATATTGGCTGGCTGTTAATGAAGTCATCAAATACAGCAAAACGTGCCTAAACAACGATGCCGTAGAATGATAAACATGTCGAGAAACTCCCAAATTACTCGACGTTAATGAATTCAAAATCTAAAACGAGACATCAGAATGCTACTATCGTGTAATTAAATCGGATCGTCGGATATTACATTATTTAGTTGAAAGGAATTGAAATCTTGAAACTCTCGAGCACTAAAATAATAAAAATGTCAATGACACTTCATACGATCAAAGTTAACATTGTTAATGGAAATGTAAATTTATCGTTTTACTTTTGAATTCGTGAAAACTATTTTCCGAATGAATCAGTTGTGAGTGTGTATACTGTGAAATGGCATTATCTAAGTAATACAATATTTCAATACACGACTGCTGGAGTAGAACCTTTTTTAAAATTGTACGGCGGCAGAACTTTGTGTGTTTATAAGAAGACTCATTCGATAACAACCTATTTATGTAATACAATACCAGGTTAAGACTCACAAATGGGATGAAGCCTACATGTACTCGGCAGTGGGTATAATAGGGCTGCCTAATGGTGATGATGATGATCATACTTACATTTAAATATAACTAAATTGGCTCAAAAACTACATCAAATTATATTAAGAAAAGCTGCGATTTCTCATTTGGAAATTGCGTAGTTTTGATTAGAGAGTCTCGAATAGGATTCGCAAGTAATATTATTTCATTAAACAGCGGAGGGGCACCGAGATTAACTTATTAGGGAGGCGGAGTGGCCTCGCTGTGATGTCTTCAAACCAACCTGTTTGCCCGGTCTGCGGCCAACGGAGTGGCGAGAAGTAATTATGTTGTTTCAATCTGTATTTCTGCGTGTTTATAGACAGTAAATTTGTATAAATAATTCTCTGTAGCTGCACAAACACTCCAGCTACGATAATGATGTTCCGTATTTTTAAATAACATTATGGTTCAAAATTACCGTAAGCTTTACCCATATGAAAGTTAATACTAATTGAAATAATTAGAGTCGTTAGCAAATGTAAAGACACATACATACATAGGTCAAACAGAATACGCGTGAGACATCGAGATACTAAGTATTAAGTACTTTCAAAGCCCTTGCTCATCATAAAAACAGCAAATAACGAGTCAGCATTAATGTTTCCATTAAGATAAACGTTATTAATTGCCACGCCGACGGCCATTCGTAAATGTCTAGCAATTCCTAAGTCACTTCACAAAAACGCTGACGTAAAATATTCGCTGGGACGTTTGTGAATTTCACATAGTAATCTTTTCAGCTGTAACGCGCGACAGCCAGTTACGGGATGATGAATACTTGCGTGTTGAGTACGTCGGCGGACGAAGCGGTTTATCTCTTTTAACGAAGATTTTAAGCAAGCTACAGTAGTCTTTATTGTGTGCTTTGTATGGTTGAATCTGGAGTGCCTGTGTAGGTTGTGATATACCAGTGAAAAGTTGACGTATGTAGACATTAGTCTCCGCGTGTAAACTGGCTCTATACCGCTAATGTATGATGTACCCATATGCTCGTGTGAGCACCTTCGTCAAACTAACAATACATCATTCTGCGAAACAGGTTTCTCTTCTCACGTATATACTAAAGAAATATTACTCTTAAAATAAAATCTCTTTTAGCTTCAAATATTTTGATACCTTCTCACTTAATCGAATTACGAAATTTGCAACGGCCAAAGCCTTCTGCAAATTAATAAAGCAATCTGGATTTTCAAATAAACGTAGATTAAATTAGCTCGTTTCTAATGCAATAAGATGAAGTTGAAAGTAAAGATTGTTGTTCTTGTTACTTAAATCAACATGGCAGCTGAGACTTATCGAGTATTTACAGCTAAGCACTCGATAAGTGAAACCTGTCACTGTGACACGAATTTCATGAAAATAATTATCAAAACCCAAAACAATTTTTTTTTTGTTTTGACCTAAATTTTCCACACGCATTTGTCCTGTTTGACCATTTCGTGAATTAAGCTAAACATGTGTAGTACCTATGGAATTAAACTAATTGCAAGAGGCTTAGAAATACGTGGAGCTTTTAATATGATTTGCGGAGCTCTATTTTATAAATTCTGAGCTATAAAATCAGCGAAGCTGTCCTAATATTCGTTAACAAAAACAAAACGTTTCAAAACGTTTTCGTTTCGAAAACTAAGTCTGAAATACCAACATTATACTAACATTCAAAATTCGTTTATTGACTAAATAAAAATTCACATAAGCATCGTTATGACGGCCGAAAAGTAATTTAAATATTCAATTTAAACGAAAACCCCGTGTTGAAATTGCCGCCGGTCTGAAGGAAATCAGGACGAGATTACTTTTTATTTAGGTTTTTTTTCGCAGCGACTCCAGTAGAAATGTTGAGTACTTCTACGTGTTATCTGAGGGCAAAAGGTTCTTTTGTTCGCAAAGGATTGTAGGAGATACTCGTGTGGTTAAGTTGGCGAGTTAATTAGGTAATGTGGGGAGTAAATTCTAGGGCGTAGCACGAAACTCGTAGCGCGTAGTTTGTAGCGCGTAGCTTGTAGCGCGTAGCTCGTAGCCCGTAGGCTTTGTGTGCTCTCACTTTTCTACTACAACTTTTCAGCGGTAACTTATTCATTTATGTCTACCGGTCTAATTTCTTAGTCTCAGAACTCTTTACACTTTCACCTGTTAATAAAGAACTGTCCAACTGCAGGCGAAACCCTCTCTTTTTGTGCTAGCTTTTTAGGTTCCGTAGGCAAATGGCAAAAAACGGAACCCTTATAGATTCGTCCTGTCCGTCTATCTGACGTTCTGTCCGTTCGGATGTAACCGCCATCTATTAACATACACTTGTTTGGAGAGTAGATTTTTTTTAGAAGTGAAATTATGATAAAAAATATTGGGTTGGCCCGCTATACCTACATGTAATTGAGGGTTAAAAATATATAACGTAGTACTCAGTACGTCCATCAACAGCTCCCTAAAAATGATATCGAGGTCCCTAAAATAGTTGTTTTACTAAGCCGTAAAAATTGTGACCCCGTTTTTTTCAGAATTTTGAGCGAACAATATTCTAAAATTCTAATATTTTATATCCTAAAATAAGAGGTGCCCACTCTAGGTCCCTCTAGACCTTTAATTGTGTAGCTATATTCACGTTAGACCCACGCAATTATATAATAGTAGTAGTAGCTATTGGGTATCATGAGTGTCGTCTAAATAACGAAGCTAGTTGTTGATCTTGAGCGATTTAATGTTATCTAATAATGTTAACTAAATTACGCCTCAACTTGTTAACTATTCGCTTGCATTAATAATACCGCAGTTTAAAGTTTCTAATTGGTATCTTAATTACATAATCTGTCTTGACTCCGCAACTTTAGGCAACTTGATCCTTGAATTACCGCGTCCGGTCGGTGACCTTTGCAGCTTAGTCTGGATACGCCATAATACTGTAATTTATTAAGTTATTTATAAGATTTCAAACATGTTTTAATTTTGTCTTAACTTTTTTTAGTCTTAAATGAGAACAAAAGGGATTAATTAGCTGCAATTTTTAATTAAAATAAATGGAATACACAATTAATGTAAGAAGAAAAATGAAATGTCACTAATTATTTTTTGGTAGATAGCACCAGCCATTATTCAGAGGTTAATATATAAAACCACCTTATCACGAAGCCGTCAACCAAGCATTCTGTACATCAAACTAAGTAACTTTACGCAAAAATTGTTGCTGGGAAACGACTTTTTATTTTGGGGTGAAAAATCATGTTTTGTGGTAGAACTCAATGTAACACACTCAAAACATTGTGCTGATGGTAGGATTGAATAGTACGGGGGTCGTGGAGGTGTTTAAAGTAAAAATCTTACATTAAAAACTTGTATTTAAAAAAAAAAGTTGGAACTTTGACCCCCAATATCTCCGTAACTAGAAGGTTCCCAGGTATGGTGTAGAACAAAAAAATGATCGCAATGACGAGGAGAACAAGACGTACCTTTCAGCTTCGTTAAGAGGTGTTTTACACCCTATATATCATACTCGCCGATTTAAAGCTCCTTTAGTAGCAAAGTCTTCATTTTATCACATATGTTAATTTTCCTATATCCTCCTGTCTATTTGTTCGTTTGTCTAGTGGATGCAAGCACGACTGTTAAGCATAAGGACCACGGGCGTGGGCGCCTTCCATCAGGAATCTTTCAGTAGAAGCCTCGGAGTCTGGATTTGCGCCTGGTTGATGGCAATACGCTCGCCCCGTATTACATAGGTCTTAACATAACTGACGAAATTTGGGTGTTATCACTATTACCCTCCGGGGTTAACAGGCGTTATGTTATGTTAAGTTTTTAAATACATCGTGCAGTGATGAGAAAAATGTTTCTTTCTCCTTCTGTTGTGTTCAAAAAGTATTCCTTTCAATGCAAACCGGAACCGCTATAGCTATAGTAATTCTATGTTTACGATGTAAGGGTCGAAATTTTATTGCATCGTGACGTGACTGTTTTGTAAAAACCGCTTGTCATTCTGTCGGCATAGATAACTCTCCGGGGTGATTTTATTTTGAAATGTTATGATATTTCTGCTAATCATGTATAGCATCGTATTGGACGAGTCTGTAATGATGTTATGATTGGTGGTAAATAAATAAATAAATGTGTTTAAATGTATTATTAAGTTATGTTTCTTTATTTATGAAAAGTTTACAGCAGTCTTATAGTATTTCTCCTGACCGTTTACTGCCCCAATCTCAGCGGAGAGTGGCCATAGACACAGGAAAAATTATAGTCCTTTGGTGTGTTCTTCTTGTCTTTTATAAAGGGTGTAAAAAGACTCTTAACGAAGACGAAAGGCACTTATTCTCCCCGTCATTGCGATATTTTTTTTGTTCTACACCATACCTGGGAACCTTCTCATCACGGAGATGTTGAGGGTCAAAGTTACAACTTTTTGACAAGTTTTTTTAATTTAATACCTACAAGTTTTTAATGCAACACCTCCACGACCCCCGTACTTTTAATCCATCCATCAGCACAATATTATAGTGCTTTACAATGAGTTATACCACAAAACATGATTTTATTTTCAACCTAAAGCTTAACAACCAGTTTTACCAAGGGGTATCGGGGTACCGAGTACTAACTGGGTTGTGGAGGTCAGATAAGCAATCGCTCCGTGTCATATACTGGTATTCAGCTGCATCCGATTAGACTGGAAGCTGACCCCAACTTAGTTGGAAATAGGCAGGTAGATGCTGTTGGTGTGGGCGCGTCTGGTGCACTCTCTCTTCTCTTACTCCTACAGTACGATAAGAAGATAATCTGACACGGCTAGAAAGTGATCAGGACCAGCGGCTTAACGTGATTTTTGAGGCACGGGGGTATCATTCCGCGAACCTCCAGACACCAGGCCCCTTATTCACAACGATTCGATTTTCGATTCGGAAAGTCATATGTCTATCTTTTTTTAACATTACGAAATAGAGCGAGATAGACATACGACTTTCCGAATCGAAAATGGAATGGAAGCGTTGTGAATAGCTTTGCAGGTTTCTACTGAGACGCGGGCCTGTGGACAGCTATGGGCTAGCTCGCCGTCCGTCCGTCTCATGACGACAGGCCGTGTCGACGGCGCGTTCGTGTTCCACGCGCGCCTCAAGGAGAGTCAGCAAAAGGGAAGGGGTTCGCAAGGGCCGATGCCTGCCGGGGCTGCGGGACTGTTCGCAAGAGATACCGTGGCCCCGGAACATAAAGGGCGATGAAGGAACATGTATGGGTTTTAGTCAGTAAAAGTCTGACACTCCTTCCTGCTCCGCCTAGAGCGGGAGGAGTAATATGATGACCCATCCGAAAAAATAAAAAATAAAGTTTTCTACTGAGACGTGTTTTTACATAACATTAGATCACGCCTGTAATCTTCGAAGGGTTAGGCATAGGTATACCTAATAACACACCCATATTTCGCCAGTTACGTTTAAGTTCCATATAATAGGGGGCGAGCCTTTTGCCATCAACCGGGCGCAAATCCAGACTCCGTGGCTGCTACTGAGAAATTCCTGATGGAGAAACCCACTAACTTTTTCCCCGACCTGGGAATCGAACCCAGGACCTCGTGCTCAGCAGTCGCGCTTGCGACCACTAGACCAATGAGGCAGTCACGTCTTTTTACGAGACAACAAAAGCAGTCGTTCTCCTTTTTGAAACTACGCCTTAAAGAACCGTTTTCACAGCTGGACTGGGAGAATGAGATAGTACATGGATCTTTCAACCAGTAAATAAATAAATCGCCAGCTAGTAACTATTACTTTTGCCGCTGAATAAGTTCTTCAGTACTATTTGCTCTACTTTTTTATGTTTTCACAGCAGGACTGGGAGAATGAGATAGTATATGTTTCTTTCATCATCAGCCTATTAATGTTCGCACTGCTGGGACACAGGCCTCCTCTCTATGAGAGGGAATGGGCTATAATCCACCACGCGGGCCCAGTGCGGATTGGTAGATGTCACATGTCTTCGAATTTTTTGGTTCTAGAACATGCCGGTTTCCTCACAATGTTTTCCTTCACCGTTTTGAGAGCAACGGTGATGAAATAAATTACACAAAGTAATGCGCCTGCCAGGGTTCGAACCCACGACTTACTGTTTGTAAGTTGGGGCCGCCACCACTGGGCCACCGCTGCTCACAGAGTTCTTTCAACCAGTAAATAAATAAGTCGTCAGCTAGTAATTATTACCTTTGCCATTGAATAAGTACTTCAGTACTATTTTCTCTACTTTTTATTTCGTAAAGTTGTGAACACACTCTTATCGTCCGAGTGTGGGTTAAGTGAGTTCACTTGCTTACGTGAACTGTGTGCACTTAGCTTTAACTTAGCTCCCGCTGAGTAACACTTACAGTACTCTTATATAAGCCTAAGAAAACGGACTGTCGCCGCTTAAATTGATTGTATTATTTACTTAGATGTTACTTTTCTTTATATATAATAATAAAGGTTTACCAACAGCTTCTGTGTACATATATTTTAAGTAAAGGTTTTACAGTCTTACCCCCAAATACTGAAACGTCACTCAAAATTTAAGGGCTGCTTAACATTTGAGAAGCTCCTAAACTTTAAATTTCGTATGGCCAAACGTCACTTTTGAGAATCTGTTAAATATAAGTACTACTTAAATTTTGAGTGACGTTTCAGTATTCGGCCATTAGACTTTTGACACAGTCGCCAATTGCTGGTTAACCAGCATTCACAATAAATAAGTGATAACTTAAAAGAATATAAAATTGAGATAAGTGCGAGGTAAGTATTAACTTAACTAAACTAAACAAGTACACAGTTAAACTCCTTAAATTTAACAGTTTTCTTAGCTTACGAAATATAAATTTCTGAAATAAAAACGGCATCGCTATAATTCAATTTAGTAATTACGACTAAAAGGAGATAGACGAATTCTGCCGCAAGCGTACAAAGATAAAAGTATTACAAATAATTATAATAAAAAAATAAACATTTTATAAAATGTTTAACGTACTTTACCAGATTTTGAAAAGAACTCTTAATAAAAACCAAAGACATTCAAATATTTACGAGCGATAGACGGGACAAGATGAAGAAAATCGTAATCCAAATACTTGTTACTTCTTAGTAACAAATCGTTCTGTCTTGTCATACGCCCGCTTGTCAGGTAGCATTCGTGTGTCAAAATTGAAAATGTTCGGGATTTTGATAAAAACCATTTTTATTTTCACTTGAAAAGTCGTTTACAACCATACAATATTAACAAAGAACAGAACAGGGAAACATAAACTCATACCGGGACTAAAATGTAAAATATTTGTAACTTCCCGTTACTTAAAATGTAATTAATCGTTATTTATTATTAAATTAATAGTTTAGTTTCCAAAGTGCATAATTGAGTAAACTGCCAGTCTAACTTTGTTAGGGGTTTCTGAACAGAAAATGTTTTTAAATAAAACCAAATTAAAGATGGGTACAGATTTTTAATAATACGCTGGTAACCTTATTTCATAGTCAATGTCAATTTGATTGACATAAATGTATGTTGTTATAATTTGAATGTGTTTTGTTTTGTGCCAGACTTAAATCTCTTTTTGTAAAGCAAAGAGTACATATCTGCTTTTTCGCCGGTGATCTTATTGTTACAAACGAATAGAATAGACTGTCTCAGTTTGATGAATATTTGTCTCCCTGTGTCTTTTAACCAATATACTGTGTTTATTAAAGACCTGAGAATATACACTACAATATAGATAAAAAATACTCTAGTCGTAATGACAAAAACGACTACTTTAAACATTTATAACTTTTGTCCAAAACTGCTGAGCAATACGCACCTTTTTTATTTTTGTTGTAGAAGATTTTTACTATTAAATGACATAGATTTTATATCTGGACATTTTGAGGTACACGCTCATACAATTTTTGGGCAAATCCTTTAAAAACAACGTATGTACATAAGAAGTTACGCACACATTCGTTTAGATACATTTATTGAAACAAAGATCAATTTGTTCACTAATTTTAATTAACGAGTTTATGCTGTGCTAAACAGGATTCTACGTGTAAGAAATTGAAAAAAAAAATACAAGAAAACCATTTTTACGAGTTAAGTGACTAAAAATTTATTCACAATTTTCAGGAAATCGACTATATAAAAGTTAAAGAAGGCCATTTTCTCAAAACATTTCTATGACGGTCACATAATATTTTTACATCCAGTTATCTGTGAAAAAGTAACAGTTACCAATTTCAAAAGAAATCTTGGTCTTAAAATTCGATTTTTTAGAAATAATTGCAGAAAATAGGAATTTTTAAAAAAATACTAGAAATATGCATTACATCGTCAACAATGAACAATGAAACAGACCAAGTTAGCGTTTAATGGATGCTCGGAAGTCACACTATTACGCTACAAAATGAATTCGTCGAATTTGAAGTTATTGAAGAACGAATAAAAAATATTCCAAATAAATATCCACTCTACTAGGAACTCAATAAAAAAAAAATCCCATGAAAATTCGACCACTATAAACTTCGTTCCACCTTATTGTCTAATTGCACTCGATTACTAGTAAGAAAAAAAAAACAGTTTTACCAGTTTTACTGTAACAAAATCGAAAACACACTTTCCTTAGAATAAAAAACGCGACCCACAGGAAAATGATACAGGAAAGCCGTTACAATTCTTTGCACACCTTTTAACAAAGTTACCAAGCAAATCGTAGTAACTTTGTTGGCACACGTGTTACGACAAAAAGCAATTAATTTTATCTTACAGTGTCACATTAAATATGTTGTATAAATAACATCAAAGTTTAAAAAAAAAAAATTGTAGGTACTCTGTCAATGATACCTTTATCGCACACGAACATGAATGTATCCAATAATAGCTAACCTTTTGCGAGCTTAAACATGCTTTGAAAAACAAATGAAAATACAAAATCTGTTGCTGTATACGTGGGCAGACAATAGGCTTATCAAAATCAATTATTTTTTTCCGAAACTGCTCTGTCCTACTCTTGGGCAAAAACCTCTTTCAACTTCTCGCAAACCCGCTCGTCGCGAGCGAGCTCGTAGCGAGTTTATAATGCATTGTCCCTTCACGTTATCAAGTTACATTCCCTTTGACTGTCCATTAACAAGCGGTCCGTTCGCCGAGCTCTATTTATTGCTCGACACACATTATGGCCGACGACGTACCGTGTCGTGCTACTTTACACAAACCATTATTCTTGTTAGACTACCGATGTCAATGTGGGTTGAAGTCTTGGTAAAAGAACGTTGCTAGACGTGATTATCTTCTGCAGTTTCCTGCTCTATCCTTTCCATATCTTTCCTTCATTGTTATGATTCTTAAATGCAGTGGTTTTTAGATTCCTACATTATTATTTCTTTCTTTTTCGTGTAGTTAGAGCCTAACCTGATATTAGAGTTTTTATGCCGCCCATGCCTCTGATTTGGCTTTGCATGACGTCGAGAAAATAAATATCTCTAAGGCAAGATGGTTTGGTTTCCTCACGATGTATTGCTTCACCGAAAAGCAATTGATAATTTTACAAAACTCACGAGCATGAATCCGAAAAACAGAGGTGCGTGTCTTGGGTTCAAACTTAAGACGTATGACTTGGCAATCCGACAGCTACACCACTAGGGTATCACTGCTATATAATATATTATAATAGCGGACGTCACGCGGTTTCACCCGCGTAGTTCCCGTTCCCGTGGAAGTACGGGGATAAAATATAGCCTATGTTACTTGCTGATAATGTAGCTATCCATTGCTGAAAGAATTTTTCAAATCGGTCCAGTAGTTTTTATGTTTATTCGTTACATACAAAAATACAAATCTTTCCTCTTTATAATATTAGTGTAGATATAGATTATTTATTTGAAACAATACATTGTTACAAGTACCCGGCAATAAATATTGCACATCGACCTTTGGAAAGAGACAATCGGCTAATTTCGGCTTCGTAGAGCGTTATCTCTGTCGCACACTACCTATGTGACGTTTGTCAGTCGTTGTTCAAGTGCGATAAAGTGCGGTCGCGTCCAGTTCAAAATATATATTAAGAGTTGTTAACACCCCCAAATTTAAATAATTTAAAATTGCACAATGGCATCTTTAGGAAAAAGAGGGAAACCTTTACGAGGTCAGTCACGCGAAATTATCTACAATGTTTATAAATATTTTGTAACCGAAACTGACAGATTAAAAAAAAATGAAGATGAAAATGTAAGTTGTTATTTTAAGAAGGTTCAAGAGCGAGTTGCAAATGCCACTGGAATTTCAAGAAGAACTTTGAACAATATATTAAACGAAGTCAGTACTGAAACACATTCTACTGAAATAAAGTTCAGCACTCCAAAAAAAGGGAGACCAAAAAAGCAATTTCGTTTGCATATGGACGATTTTGATTATGATGTTGTTCGAAGAATGGTGTATGATTTTCACTTACGATTTAATGAACTGCCAACAATAAAATCATTAAAAGCTAAATTATCTGAAGCTATTAATTACAATGGGTCTGAAAAGACGTTGAGAAAAATACTTCACGAGATGGGATTTCGGTTCACTAAAATGGAAGATAATCGAAAACTTCTAATGGAAAAGCACGATGTAAGTCTCAAACGGATGGAATACCTCGATAAAATACGCAAATTTCGCGAATCAGGAAAAAATATCGTCTACATGGATGAGTCTTACATACATACATCCCACACTAAAGGGAAATCTTGGAGTGATGACAAGAAAAAAGGAGTAAAAAAGCCAATTTCAAAAGGTCAACGTTTGATAATAGTTCATGCGGGTAATGAAAAAGGCTTTGTACCCGGTGCCTTTTTAACGTATAAATCCACGGACACTACAGGTGACTATCACAATGAAATGAATAACGATAACTACGAAAAATGGCTGGTTAATCAACTAATACCAAATATACCCAGTGATTCTGTTCTAGTTATCGATAACGCACCCTATCACAACAAATATGTTGAAAGACCCCCCAACTCAAACACCATTAAACAGGAAATGATCCACTGGTTAAACAGACACGAAATTCCAGTAGATCCAAAATTAACAAAAACCCAGATTTACGCTATTATATGTCAGCACAAGGAGAGGCATACAGAGTTTTCCGTGGACAAAGTACTTGCCGAACATGGGCACACTGTGTTGCGATTGCCACCATATCATCCGAATTTTAATCCAATAGAAAATATATGGTCTCAACTGAAAGGCTATGTAGCCTCTAGAAATGTGGGTATGAATTTAACTACAGTAAAAACATTATTGACTGAATAAGTAAACATGATCGGGGCTGAAGATTGGAAAAAGGTTTGCGATCATGCAATCAAATGTGAGAATGAATATAGAAGCATTCAACACGGTTTAGACAATTACACTGATAGACTAGTGATAAATACGGCTGACAGTGACAGTGATATTGATCTCTTTGAGAGCACAGATAGTGAAATGGAAGTAATTGAGAATTAGAATTATTATTATTTTTATTACAATGTCTCATTTTAACAATATGATTAATGTTGTTTATTATGTACACTACAGCTGTAATTTTCCAAAATAATTAAATACGAAAACATAATGGGAACATGTTTTTTTTATTTTATTTTACCCCAACCTAAAGCCATCACTATAGAAAAATTGGTGTATTTTATACAAATAATAATTATCAAAAGAAGCAAATCATAATTGTTTTAACAGCTCCTAATAGATACCGGACTGTTTGTATTTCGTGCGAGAGAGATAGCGCTCTACGAAGCCGAAATTAGCCGATTGTCTCTTTCCAAAGGTCGATGTGCAATATTTATTGCCGGGTACTGTACATAATAATCCTACTTTACTTTGGAACATAGCTTTTCAAATTAGCCTCCCTGTTATGAAGTATCCAAATGCCAGACTATCAATGACAAAAAGTCCAACTTTTCCACATAATTTAGTTAATCGATATTTAAGAGATTTGTCTGCTGAATATCGTACCTAGTTCGACTAATCTCAATCTTCGAAATCATTTAAAACAGCTTTTTCTTTCAGAGAAGCTGTAGGTGGTTTTGTTTCCAGGATTTTATTGTACTCCCAGTGAATACTAAACGTTCTCCGGATTTAAGTTGAAATTGCTGTTTTAGGCAAAAAAACAACTTTGCATTCAATTGTGTTTAAACTTTAAATCGACGAATCTAATTACCACCTTTAAGCTTTTTAGAATGAAGTGCAGTGGGGTCGCATGAAAAACCCATTAGGTCTAATAAATCTTTTGATCGGTTTCCGCAGACTTTTTCCAACAAATTGATTAAATCCTGTGAGGCGTTCGATCTCCGGGGCGCGTCGATCTCGCCGCGTGAAACCTTTGAAAAGTACTTTATTATCTCTTAAAAAATCCCTACTTGAAGGAACATTTAGAAATGTGCGTCTCTCACTGGATACGATTACAAACCACACATACCTGATGTTCTGTCAGCCATTATAATAAGCGTGCAACAGCTAGTTATTTTAGTGTGCATATTTCAAATACGAAATCCGGTTAGACCTAGCATCCGTTTTTTAATAAGTAGGAAATTAGTAGCAATGATATTGTTGGTAACACTGAATATCATTAACTCCAGACCATAAGGATACAATTTATGGCATAAGCAATGTAGCTAGCACAAACAACTGATAAACTGACTCACACATCCAATCTGAAAAATTCAATGCTTTTACCTCCTCTGCTGAAAACATAATCAATACATTTCGTTCGGTCTCCACGCCTCATCTGTAAAGATTTATGCAGCTCTGGTTTTGCGCCAGCGCCATTTCTTCCCACGCATATAAACAGAAGAAAATTGTTTATTTCCTGTCTCGCCGGCTTTCGGGGGCTTTCGGCTTCATAATGCGCCGTCGGCTTCTCTCGGGACGTTTGTATTCGTCAACTGTTTATCTTAGCCATTAGTTACTGTAAGATAGCATTTATTTTAAGGCTCTATTGTTTATGAAATTGTAGGTAAACCAATGTCAATATGTTTTTATTTGAATTGAGTAATTGTATTACAATACCTAATGTTACCTATTACCTAATCGACCTAATGTATTCCGGTATACTTTTGGATGAAATTATTTTATAAAACGTATTTGCAGTTATTGCGTTATTATATTATCCATGTTATTTGATCACTATTTTCGTTCATGTTAGGAAATTCTCAATTTCGCCTGTTAAAGGACAATACCTAGAGGCGACCCAGGTTATTTGTTCTTTATCAGTAAACAATAATAATTTCCTTACTACACTATATTACCTACTGCGAACTGACATCACAATTATGGCCTTCTGGAGCAGTTGTTACTTTCTAAAATACTGGATAAATTAATAATGAGAATTTTACGTCCACAATCAAGTATTATATCATTAACAATGTCGTATTAAGTTCACACATTGTTAGACATGAAGGGTAAAGGTTATTTACGGTCAAAAACGTTTATATATTGGAAATTAGATAAGAAACTTTAATTACCGCTTTTAAGAGAGTTACAAAGAGGCGGTAACAATAGGCCGGAAAAGCTATTAACGAAAACACGCTTCCTCGACATACAAAAGAGATCTATCGGGTAGTCGTATAAACCACCCACCTATATGTAAATTAAAGCAATGTTCGATATGCGCATATAGTGGAGGTGATCACACGGGTGTCGTTTGGCGACGACTTGACGGGTGTCGGGCCTGTCGGGTGTCTCCGCAACTCGCAAGCGAGCAACCAGCGCAGACAACTTGCGTAATTGACTTGTCTCGCCACTGGCCACCTTGCTTCGTTACTCAGAAACTCGAGCTAATCCCACGTTCGGAATCCAATATTCCCAGTAATAACCGTTCCAAGATACTTGGTTACTTCGAAGTTCACGTTTATTAATTACCGTTGTTTAAGCGTTCAACTTTCCTTACTTATTCTAATCGGGAAACCGGAGCCTTGAAACGTAAAGTGGGTATTACGGTGTGGATTTTGTTCAATATGAAAACATTTTGGCAAATTCTGTTAATAATAGAATATGTTTAGATGTTTAGCAAGGACATGTAAAAGCGTTAGTTGAAAACTAATCACAGCTTTACATCATTTTCAAATCACAGGAAAATATAAAAATTAACACAACTTGAAACGCAAACATGCTCCAAAATATTCACTTGCAAAATAAATTCACCATTTTCGCGGTGCGACAGTTGGTGGTAATTAATCATTGGCAATTAATCATTGTAGAGAGAACTTCACGAATAAGTAATTAGTGAGTAGATTGAAGTGAGTGGCAATTAAATTTATATTTCTCACTGTCCAAATTATATACGTAATGTTGTAAATACAGGATGTTTAGAAGACGAACCGACACAATTTTATTAGGAGTCGGGAGGGGGATATCCTACTTTCAACCCATAATCTGTCTTACGTAATTGAGATACATGTCATCAAAATAGAACGCAATAATTTATGGTGTTTTCAACAATTGTGAAAATATTTTGAAAATTTCTTTTTAAAATAATAATAGATTATCTTCTCTGAGTAAGCAAATGACACTCGCAAGTCTTCAAAAAAATGTGTCTGTTCTTCTACCAACCACCTCGTAACTAGGACAGAATCTGACAGTACATCTAAATGTTGAGAAGCTTGAAACAACACCGAGAAAATGAATCCAAAATGCTGATTTGAAGAAAAGTAAACATTTTCGCATAACATGAAACCAACAAAATAAACTTAAAATAATATGCAAACTGGATTAATTAATTTAGTCAATAACAAAAACATTTTCCTAATGTAGATTAATCATGTGGACAGCTTCTGTTGAAGTCTTCCATACTGGCGTAATAATCGCACAGCAGTTATCACGAAGACGAACATCATTGTGGAAAAAAATAAATGAATTGATTAATTCATTTTTTTACCACAATGATGTTGTGCGATTATGGAATACGTTTGATGGATGACAGTTCAATTTTATTTAGTTGTGTAGATTAATATATGACTTCTTGATACACATTCATAATAATTTTTTTTTAAATAAATATAACTTCTTTTCGTTTGGGAAAGTAGGTAAAAAACAGTTTTGAAAAATAAATTTTTTTCTTGTCTCTGTACACCGTGATCCGCTTCGATTTTTTTTTTCATGTCGCCACGGATTTCGTCATCAGTGGGTAACAAGATAACGAGGGAAACGGATAACAGTATCAGTGGATACAACTCGCCGTGATCCGTGGCTAACGTGATCTGATACCATGATCGGTAAAGACAAACCCCTATTTAATAATTGACGTCTTCTTCGTGGTGTCGATGATTTCCCTTTTTTTATTAATTTCCACCAGAACTCTGCTACCTCGACGGCGTTGGTGGTGGCCTCGGGCAGGTTCCTCAAAGTGCAGGTGGAACCACATAAATATAGCAGGACAGGAGGTGAGCCATAAGTTTGCGTTGAGGCACCATGACATAAGAACTGTTATACAGTCTGGGTTACCTACTGTGAACCTAACATTGTAGTATTTACGATTTTTTATCGTGTAAAAAAATATCAAACATAGTAGTGTAAATAAAATAAATAAATATCGCTGGACATTACACACAGCGCCATCTAGTTCGACACTAATAAACGAGGCTTGTGTCGTGAACACCAGATAGTTGATATACTACATAGATACTTTTTGTTTGTAAATACATACTTATTATACATATACATAGTAGTGTGACTCAGGATTACGTTATTTTTACATCCGCCAGGATGTTAGATTATTTCGTTATCCTCACACACATTGAATACTCTTCACGTACCTATTCACATTATCAACAGAAGACAGAAGTATTATTTTATTATTTTTCTCTCAAGTAATTTATCAGTCAGTTGTTCGCTCAGGGCTCAGTCTCGACTTAGATAGCGACAAAATCGCAAACTTTCGATCGCTGATTACTAACGAATAAATTCGGTTGCAATAATGATGCTTGCGAGAAACACATCTTGGATGTAGAGTATTGCTTTACTCGCAAGCGTCATTATTGCAATCGAATTTATTCGTTAGTAATTAGCGATCGAAAGTTTGCGATTTTGTCGTTATCTAGCGATATGACGAGACTGCCGGGCCTTGGTGTAGACCAGGGCCTTTCGACCCCACCTCCTCCCAGACCTCTCGCTCCCAGCCCTGTTGCAATCCATGGTCCGGAGTGAGACGGAATGGGACGCCGTCACCTCCTTCTGCGATGGGACGCCGTCACCTCCTTCTGCGAAGCAGTCATGCTAGCGAAGGAGGTGGCGGAACGGGACAGGGAGAGATCCACACGTCCCGGCCGCCGCGGGAGACGCCCCGGGCGTCGGGGGCCACGTGGTGGCTTCCTTGAACATGGATGGGGTTTTAGTCAGTAAAAGTCTGACACTCCCTCCTGCTCCGCCCAGAGCAGGAGGAGTCATTTGATGATTTCCCATCCGAAAAAAAAAAAAAAGGGCCGGCAGTCTCGACATAGAGCAATATAATAAATTACATATTAGTGTCCAAAAGTTGGCTCAAACCCGAACTTCCCTCTACTTTTTACTTTCTACCAGGCTTTATCTTAATTCACAACAGCGGTGGTGTATGTTGCCATTTACTTGACACCCCTTTCACAATTCTATCCTCTTCACCCCATCTATAATGGCAACCCGTTCTGCAGCTACTCGTTTCGGAAATTCAAAACGTAAAACAATCCTGTAATATCCTAAGATAGTAATGTTTTCATTGTGAAATCACAGTTTAAAATCAATCGTAATACAGCTTATGGTGAGATGTTTCGGTGGTTTGTGATGGAGTGTGTTTAAGTTCCTACTGAACTTGATCTTGTATTCATCAAAGAGATTTTTCCCCAGATCTGAACATTCATGGGTGCAATGTAGGTACGGACAGCTACCTAATCTCAGAAAATCTCTGTTGGGAGATCACCACAGAACCACACGTAACACGCACGTAAAACGCTTGTTAATTAGAGGTGACGGGCAGGTAGGTAGACACCTGTTTGAATTGGTAAGGTGGCGGAAGAGAAAGTGCCAGTTTCATAGATGACGGCTTGAAAATCATTTCTGGGAAGACAAAGACTGCTCAGCCAATCCTTGAGAAGAGTCATACGCACACTTACAATGTCCAAACCAGCATGGCAAGGAACCATAATGGTGACTACGATAACCCTTTTCAGGTTTTAAAATATTGCATTTGGTATCCACATAAATAAACACAATCATTGACTGTTAGAGTTAGCTCCTTGTACTAAAGTTGCAAAATGTTTTGCGAACTTTAGTTTATGAGGCGTGTATTTTTTTTGCTACTATATTTTAATTTGAACCTTCATTTAGGTAAACCCCCGTCAGAAATATAATAATAAACGTACAGTATGAATATCCTACCGTTATCAGTTCACTGTTGGAGTTAGGCTCGCCGGATATGTGCGTTTATCATCATCATTTCATCATAATATAAAATTGTATTATTTTTAAACATACTTTTCAGTTCAATTTTGTTATAGTCGATTGTTTGATGTGATTCTTGACACTCGTTTCTACATCAAAAAATGTTGATTAATTCTGTGAGTTATTTCTTAATTTTAGTGGCGTCATTGGTCGAAGTTCATTCTCAGTTATGTAATACCGGAGCAAAGTAAGTAAATTATTTGAAAAAATCTCTCTACCGAATAATAATCATCTTATTTGCCTCACCGTGAGGGGCGTGAGACATATAAGCCAAGTCCTCCAACTGAGTTTTTAATGTGGTTTCTGATTGGTAGTTAAACTCCCATAGTAGCAGTTGTCTACAGATTCCACCACATTGGCCTGTAATATTTAGAATCACTTGTTTCTGTACAAAATCAATTCTTGGATTGTTACATTCAAGGGCGAATGCTCCGGCGAGAGAGCGCCTTTAGTCTAGAGGTAAACAAGCCTGATGACGTTAGTTTCTATACGATATAGAATGAACTTATGTCGGACTAGAGTAAAAAATTGATCTCTAGACAAGAAAAAAGGTTTGGGATAAACCCTTACTATCGCCGGCGAATTCATATTTAAGAAACCAAGGTACAGTGGGTATGCTTTCCCTGTGTTAGGCTGTTATGCATATATCGACAACACTCACTGCCGTTAGAATAAGAGTTCAATGTTGTATTGAAGTCACGAAAGAACATCTAGTTTACAAGACTGCTTAACATTTTTTCAGAGTCACTAGAGAAGTTTTGGTAACTTATACAGAGCTCTACGACGGTTGGAGGACTAGGATTTCATCAAAGTGGGTAACGGTATGTATTCTATTGTCAGATATTTTATAAACATTTTATTGCCAAAACTTTGTTGGCTTCTTCAGGAGAATGCTCTAATATTTAGAGTAACTCCTTACAATATTAGTTATGTATGGATAACTAGGGTTACATTATGTAGGGTGTAAAACACCTCTTAACGAAGCCGAAAGGCACTTGTTCTCCTCGTCATTGCGATTATTTTTTTGTTCTACACCATACCTGGGAACCTTCTAGTTACGGAGTTATTGGGGGTCAAAGTTCCAACTTTTTGGCTACTTTTTTTTAATACTTACAAGTTTTTAATGTAAGATTTTTACTTTAAACACCTCCACGACCCCCGTACTATTCACTCCATTAATCAGCACAATGTTTTGAGTGCGTTACATTGAGTTCTACCACAAAATATGTTTTTTCACCCCAAAAAAAGTCACTTCCCAGCAATAATTTTTGCGTAAAGTTACTTAGTTTGATGTACAGAACGCTTGGTTGACGGCTTCGTGATGAGGTGGTTTACACCCTGTATTTATTTTCAATCATACATCTTATAATAGAAGCAGCAGCTGTCTGTGATCCTATACGTCCTCAGCTTGCAAAGAAAACAAGACGTGTTTAGCAATACTTCTGTTTTCAGGAAACTGTAAAATCACCTGTATATGTACCTAAGGGTATCCAGAAGTGCTGCGATGGATATCAAGAACAAAAAATCTTTGGGTATAAAATTGTTATTGATAATTTAATAAATCTACAATTAAAGGAACCAATACTAAGCAACAACAAACTAAACAATGGTAGAAAACACGTGTTCGGCATTAACCGACAATGCGTTATGACGTTAACGTAAACGTTGTGATTTATACGAGTATTTGCAACCGACATTATTGTCCGTGTTAAACTTTCGAAAGTATCCTTCAGTACCTAACCCATTTTTTTTAAAGTTCCTCTCAATCACTCGTCGCTGTCTTAAAATAAAGTTAAAAGAAATGGCTCCGGACCCGTGCTTCACCTGGGTTCTCCACATGGGGACTAAGGGTGGGGACTTAGGGTCCCGTATAAAAAATACAAAAAAGTAAGATTATATTAATGACAAAATAGTAAGTAAAATTGTTTTCTAATTTTCAGCGTAATCGTTTGTAAACCAATATGTAAATCAAATTGTAACAATGGCAACTGTGTATTACCGGACACGTGTCGATGCCTCTTGGGATATATCCTTGTGAACGGCACATGTCAGTCTATCTGTAGACATCAGTGTGGTAACGGTACGTGTGTGTCAAATGTCTGCAATTGCTTTCCTGGGTTCCATTTTAATTACTTAAGACACTTAGGCCATGAAAATGGGCCCGTCTGTGAACCAATCTGTAAGGACTGCAACAAAAAACAAAACCTTTCGAGAAGCAGCGAAGGCACGACAACAACAACTAATAACCCACGAATAACGATGAGTACATACAATAATTATGAGTATCACACTGAAGATACAACGACGACAGCAGAGGATCCACACATAACGATGACAACATATTATAATTATAAATATCAGACCGAAGATATAACAACATCAACAACTACGACGCCAAATTTGGTGATCAACAGAATTGTGAACCTGAGTAACATTAGTTCAGCAGAAACAGTTCTTGATAATGATGCGTATAATAACGTGACTTCGACAGATATGATACAAAAGTCATGGTAAGTCTTCTTCTTCCATACTTCTCTCTTACTCGTCATCTCAGCAGTCACTTTCTAGCCATGTCATCCTTTACACAGTCCATCTATCGTTTCTTGATCTTCATCCACTCCAATAGCCTTCCAAATTCATTCTCAAAACTTTTCTCACGACATGATGTGTGCGTGTGTGACATCACATTACCACACAACTTTCTTGTCACCAGCGCGCAGCGCCACTTTCAGACTTGGAATTTTACTAGGCAAAATATGCAAATGATAGCGTGACGGTTCACAGAGGAGAATGGAAGAAGAAAACGTGAAGCGCCGACCTCAAGTAACATCGGTCTAGGGCAGATAGATGATGATAAAGCTTCCCATCTGACCTGTGTTATTTTGAGCTAGTTAAATCTGAAATAAATAAATATCGCTGGACACTACACACAGCGCCATCTACTGCCACACTACGCAACGAGGCTTGTGTCGTGGACACCAGATAGTTGATATAGTACATGGATACTTTTTTGTTTGTAAATACATACTTATTATACATCTATACATCCAATGCTCGGAAATGAATTAATATATGATGTCTTTACTTTTCAGGATGCAACAACATGAAATGTTTATTTGGATACCATTACTATTAATTTTATCTACTGCTCTCATATTCCTACTAATTTGGCAAGGGGCACCCATGGTCATCATTAATTTCTACAAAGGAGTTAGAAATAGGAGAAGTTATAATGTCCAAGGTATGTTTTACGAATTGATACAAAGTATCAAATCTGCAATCCGAGAAGGGTTTGGCAGAGGTGTACAGCCATATTACGTTAGTTATGTTTAAGGCCCCCTACTACATGTAGTAAGGGGCGAGCCTAGTTCCATCAACCGGGAACAAACCCTGACTCCGTGGCTGCTACTGAGAAATTCCTAATTAAAGACCATTGGGTCTTTGATCAAAAGTAAAAGTGTTTAAAGTGTTTTTGAACACTTTTCCAATCTGTGAATAGATTCCAGGACCTCATGCTGAGCAGAGGTGCCTTACTAGACCAAAGAGGCAATAGTTTTGAATTTAAGGTTTATTAATAAACACTTAGAGTACTTATCCGTGATTTTTCTTTATTGCTATAAGCTCCCGATATTTCGACGCTGTTGCAAGCATTATGAACGCGGGAATACTGAAGTGCTTTCTAAAACAGTGCTTTATTAATAAAGTTATAAGTGGACGCAAGCGTGATTGCAAAGTGACATAAAGACTTAGACAAAGCGGCATTTTATAGCAGGTAACCTTGAAAAAACAATTTACTGTCGCGATTTCGATGGTGATCCCATGGAAAAAGTTGTTTAGTTTAATGGTCTGAATCACAACCTGAAATATGACCACTTTCTGGTACACGCTGTTTTAGTGATAACGATAATGGAAAAGTCAAACTTGAATTATTGTTATGGATTGACATAAACAAACGAAAAGCTTATGTCTATCTTGTTGATCTTGGCACGTAATACGAAGTGTTTTTTTTCAGGTGCTTTCCGAAAACAAAGTGCATCAGGTGCGTTTGATAGTTCGTGCCTAGAGTTCATTCCAAACGAGAGGGGACCGCAGAGTTAACTGGCAAACTATGCTTTTAAATGCTGTTTCGAAATACAATGTGTAAACGGAGCCTTCACGAAGCCGTCAACAAAGCATTCTGTACATCTAAAGTAACTAAGTAACTCTACGCAAAAATTATTGCCGGGAAACGACTTTTTTTTTTGGGTGAAAAACTCAATGGCGTTTTGCGGAAAAACTCAATGTCACTCAAAACATTGTGCTGATGGTGCAAATACAAGGATTACTTTGACCTCCAATATCTGCGTAGAACTAGAACGTATGGTTTAGAACAAAGAAATAATGTTAATGATGAGGAGAACAAATGCCTTTTGGCTTCGTTGGGGAATTTTGTTAAATTGCAGAAGCTTTTTTTTTCTATCAAAATAAAAAACTAGGAATGTTTAAACCGATTCAGTTGCTACGCAATCTCAGTAGAAAGGTTTTCCATGTCGTATTGCATATAATTACGATAATGCTCTCTCTTCTATTTCTCTCGATCGAATCGGAAAAGGTTTGGTAATAGTGGGTAGTACTTATCGATATTTGATTACTTCGACTGTAGGTTTACATTAGTCTATTATGATTATGTTAACGGCAGTCTACGTAATTCGGTATTCTATAGAATATCTAGGCAATTCGGCATTCTGTAGAATAGTAACAAGTTGAGTTGAGGCCAAGTATGAAATAAAATGTATTCCTTAATAAGCAAAGTATCGTTCAGTCGGCATTGTGTGAAATACTCGGCTGGCGGGATGGCGGGAGTTACTTTAGCAAGCCATTTTAGGATGCAACCAACTTTGGATGTAGCACATTTTGATTTTAATTTATTTTCGATACTTTCATTTCATAGTTTACCTGAGAGCTAATTCACGTAATTTTATGACGCGCCGATGAAGTTGTAGTGCAGTGGCAATTAAGTTCAAGTTCGAGTGATAAACGGTATTCTTGTAATCTTTGAACTGCGCGTAAGTTGCGCGTGAACTGCATGTCAACTGTACGACAACCAAACTCTACCAAACTTACTTATGGTGTAGCCACACCATAAGTAAGTTTGGTATAATTATGAAAGAAAAAATATTACTCACTAAATAATCGATTAAAATCGATTACATTTCAATGAATATGGCGTTATTAAAATAATACCCCAGTACAGATTTTAGTGCTTTTTCTTACATAATAGAATACCGATCATGTCGGTGTGTTCGAAGCACGCACCAAAGACGCGCAACAGTAGAATGCCGATAATGCGCTCGCGTGGCGCGAACTTGACGCGAGCGTGTCTGACAGCGGTAGAGAATACGAAAAGCGTTGTTTTTATCGAAACTTAACTGCAACTGCACTGCAACAGCACTTCTTTAGTTACTTGAATTAGCCTACTGATCTCCTCTAGGCGTTCTACACAATGCCGAGAAATTGTATACATTAGCTAGGCAGGGTATATATCGATAAACGATAGATAATTTATTTTATAATTTGAACAGATGAGCTCGGCATTGTATGTATTATATGCTTTGCCGGTAATATCGCTACATAATTATAAAACAAAGTCCCACGCCGCGTCTGTCTGTCCCTATGTATGCTTAGATCTTTAAAACTACGCAACGGATTTTGATGCGGGATTTACACGATTAATAGATAGAGTGATTCAAGAGAAAGGTTTTAGTATATAATTTGTCAAGCGGGTGAAGCCGCGGACATCAGCTAGTAATTATATAAAAGAACATCTCTCTTTCACATGAACAACATTTCTTAACAATAGAATATAATCTAATTAAAAACCTTAGTACTCAAAATTATGTGTTTTATTGTGTGTGCATAAATAGTAAAATATAATGGAAAATAACTTATGAAATGTAGCTACTATTTTCAACCCATCAGTTTCCTTAAGTTCTGCATATTCTCAATTTGGGTCAACTGCAGCCTCTTATAGCGCTCTTCTCCCTTTAGTCATATAAATTATATCTCCTATTTATCAAAACGTCGGCAATAAGGAAGGTCCCAACGTTATCAGAACGTTGCGAATCTTTTCCTAAAAGAACGCGTGATAGATGAAAATCGTACCGTTTGCTCTCGGGTAATTTACTTTTTCTTGCAATAGTATTGGCACACATGCTATTTATTACAAAATGTTGACTTTCTTTTATCCATATGGTTTGATTCAGATCGGCTTTTAGGAAGTGCATTTTTTATGATTATTATCAGACATTTGTGTTCCACTGCAGGGCAAAGGCCTCCTTTCCCTCTTTCCACCTTTCCAGTGCTGTTACGCGCCAGTCCTTGTGGAAGGAGTCGAGTTCGTCCCGCCATCTCCTTCTGGGCCTGCCGCGTTGCCGTTTGCTGCTGTTTGGGACCCATTTGGTGGTAGCTTAAGCCCATAGCTCCTCCGGCATGCGACAGATGTGGCCAGCCCAGTTCCATTTGAGCTTGACTTACGTCGGCAATTTGAGTTTTGGAACGCAGTATCGAGTTCCTTACACGATCAGTAAGTTTCACTCCAAGGATACTGCGCTCCATTGCTCGCTGACAGACCCCAAGTGTGGACTTTTGACGGTTTGTTAATGACCATGTCTGCGCTTCATAGGTGAGGGTAGGAAGAATGCACATGTCCATGAGTTTTTTCAGTGCGTACAATACTTATTTCAACATTGTAGTTTTAAAAATGCTGAGATGACGAGTAAGTAATAAAGAAGTATAGAAGAAGAACGCATACTGCGCCGACCACAGATAAATTGGGTTAAAGGTCGGAGAATGATGACGATGACTTACTGCAAGCTTAAAAGTCATTCTGTTTGTAAGAAAGTTTATGTAATGCAAGGCCAGGAGAGGAGTTAGTGGGTAAATATGTAGATTACATGGATAGTAATTATGTACCTATATAGGGTAGATAGATAGGCTACATTGTCTAATACCTTAGGCTTCCGAGAACTGTCGAGAATGCCCGTTCACACGTGTTGCGAGGAATGCTCTAAAATACCTGTGCATAATTACACGTAACTTGAATTAAATACGCAAGTCGCAAATACGTAGTTGTACATTGTGGCAGTTATCTGTATCTGTAGTCTCTATTCTATCTATACATCTATACAACGGTAGTTTTTGTTTACCATAAAGCATAGACATTGTACCTACTCGTCATTATGAAAAACTTTACTTTTACAACAAAAAAAAAAACAATCTGCTATTCTTTCTACTTCGACGATTAACATTAACACCAATTAATATAGGTCCTGCCTCGCGTCCTGAATAATGAAAGCAGCATTTCCCGAGTGGATGGTCACCACCCAACACTAAAACTGAATAATTACATCTATAATACATTACTGTACTAAGACACAACACAATACAGCTCAATCAGGATTTGCGTAATTAGATAACACTATTGACAGCCATCGGAGTGTGTCAAGCATATTATTATGGAGCATTTATTGGAGTGGTAATGAATACTTTAATAATAATAACTAATGAGGGATCAAAGGATGTATGTCAATTCGCACTATAACTACATGAATTATTAAATCGTCCTAGAAACCACTTAATCTTTGAGGACGCTTTGGTTTAATAACACAAGAACAGTGGAGTACTCGATGTAGGGCACATTCAATTACAGTTCGCAGATACTTAGAACCTGTCTACACAATAGGTGAATGAACGTCGGAGGGTAGGTACCGCTTGATCCCTTCCAAACAAACGATAAAACCTGAAGAGAAAGGACTGATGTTTGCACTCATTCACTATGCCGAGGGTAAAGGAACCTCACAACAATAAGAAGTCAAGTACTTCCCCAAAGGTTCCATCAAATTGAAACGTTACAATCTCATTAGATTCCGATTGAAAATGTTTCAGCAATAATACTAAAATTCCACTTCAGATTTCATTTCAAGTTCTGCCAACTCACGTTTAAGCAATTTCAGAGATTTGTGCATTATCTTCAGAGGCAATAACCAATAGCTTAAAGTATCCTTCTCCAGTTATTGAATTTTATATTACTCGTTTAATATCTTTTCTCTTACTCGAGTGTAGGAATAAAATCACTACATAACCAGGAATTATTTTCAGTGACACCCAAGGCACAAAAAAGAAAAAAATACTTCACATTTTTAATATCCTATATACGGCCATCGTAAAAATGTTTTACGGGTCTGTAGGTGTACTGTAAGCTATTTTAGGGGAAAAATCCTGAGGTTTGTGTTGCCCCAGCCGAGGTCTCTCCTGTCTCGCACGTAATGAATGTGGGCTACCCCGCGTATATTCAGAATAGGACCATATTTATCTTTGCGATTTGTCTTTTAAACGATGTCATTCCGCTGGTGGTTTTGATCGGATAAGATCGGCTGGTAAGATAGTTTTAGTACCGGGATAATAAAACAGTTTGTCTAGTTCATTTCTTAGATCCCTGTTTTTCCTCATTATAATCCACTGTGTGAAGCGCGGCTCGGAACGCCTACGTGGAGAACGCGGCAGATGTTCATTAAGTAACGATTGAGCGAGGGAAATTTACAAAGAAAGAGAAAATTCAAAGATACTGCAGTAAGTAAAAACAAGAAGTGAATTGTTCTCTTTGTTGTAGTCGGGAAAGTGGAGCGTTAAAGCACAGAATCTACGTCCACGTGATCTGAAGTACTAGAACCCTGTCTCCTGCTTGAGTGTGTGTTAGGAATTAAAGTTGCTAAACGCTTAACTCTTCCTTTGTAACGGTAGTAAACAAAGTATGTTGTAGTTTGTTCATCATCAAGTCGGGTACTACTGTAACGTAGGAAAGAAAACTTTGTTATCCACATAACGTGTGTAAATAACTGCCAAGACTTCAAAGAGAGCGGGCCAGTAAAGAATAAACAATCTGCTTTGTTAAATAGTAAAGATGGTACTCTACGGCGACCTAAGATTCTTAAAACCTCCGTTAAGGCACCACTCCACATAGGCCCACGGCTAAACTACGCAAGTGTCTTTTCGAGCTCCGCTCTGAATGTAGGTAAAATGGTTCACTGCGTCACTCGGCTACTCGCCTTTAGTAGGCGTTTCGGCCGCTGAGTTTCTTGCGCACGAAACAAATGCTGGCGAATAAATGAATTGTGGCTAACCTCTCCGTGCACATCCTGCATATCGTGCGTACCAGTGGACGGTGGACTTTATGTTGAAGTGTGGAGGTACCGACAGCAGCGTTTTCAACTCATACACACAAATTATTGTTGTGAACATTATTTAAGTGAGTTTGTAACACTTTGTAAAAGTTAGTTTTCGGGCTTGACAGCTCGCTTACTTGTACAAAGAAAAAGCTCTTTACTTGTAGTCGTTTGGTACAGTTCAGTTAGGTATAAGTTTTTGTATTTTAGATCCAGTTTTCTTTTCAATCGAAATTGTGATGACATGCTTAGTATGAACATAGTATTTATTGTTACAGCACATACTAGAGGAGCTTGTAGCTAAATAGATAATAGCCGCTCATGGATAGGTGACTAGCACCCATTACATGACAAACCGAGTTTCCTCCGTGCCTCGGAGAGCACGTTAAGCCGTTGTAGATCTTTGACAATTGTTCAGGTAGTCAGTGGCCCGAAAGTCTGAAAACCAATTAAGACTGTTTGTCAGACCCCTTGGTGAGCCATGGGGTCTATTACCCAGTACCAACATGGTTGTGGAGATCAGATAGGCAGCAGCGTAGTTAGGAAAAGGCTCTGACAGAAGAAGAAGACATGATGCGCTGACCCCAAAGGAATTGGAATAGCAGGAGAATGATGATAAGAAATCGCTATGATCTTGTTGGTAATGTTCACAGAATATCGGGAGCTCAAAAACAATAAATAATCACGGAAGATAAGTAAGTGACATTTTAAGTATAATGTTCACAGATTCAGAAACTAGCAAAGTACGAGTATGAGTAAATGTATGACCGTGGCCGATCGTAGCTGGTGGCGTTTCAGCCTGTTCCCGTGGAAAAAAGACGAGTTTAAAAGCAAACTAAAAATTCGAAGACATTTGACATCTACCAATCCGCACTGGGCCCGCGTGGTGGATTACAGCCCATTCCCTCTCGTCGAGAGGAGGCCGTGTCGCAGCAGTGGGAACATTAATAGGCTGATGATGATGAAGAATGTATGAAGAAATCTGAATACTTCCTTCCAATAATGAAAGGCCAAACTTTACTATAGCTCACTTCGAAGTGATCTTTGACACTAAAGTCTTACGGGCTTAGTACTCTAAACTAACACTCCGCATTCGGACACGAATCTATACTAATAATAAAATGTATAATATTAGTAATTTTCAACCAAAAAACCTCTTCAGCTTAATCAGTGTGTGCTTAGATTTTAAAACAACGCAACGGATTTTGATGCGGGTTTTTTTAATAGACAGAGTGATTCAAGAGGAAGGTTTTATTATATTATTTGTCAAGCGGGTGAAGCCGCGAACATCGGCTAGTAATTTATAAAGCTGAAGAATTGGTCTGGTTGAACGCGCTAATCTCTGGAACTACTGGTTAAAATTGAAAAAATTAGGCTATCCAACACTAAAAATTATTTTAGTGTTGGATAGCCCATTTATTGAGGAAGGCTAGAGGCTATATAAAATCACGCTATGACTTGTAGGAGCGGAGCATCAATGAAAAATGTAGCTAAAACGAATAGTAATTTTTCATTACTCATACTCTGAAAGTAGGTCTGAAGTTGCCTGAGGAGCGGGTTGAAAGTAATACTTTTCAGCCCTAGGGAGAATCGTTTTCAACGGACAACTGTCAAATTATAAAAAAAAAATTGTTCATTTTTCTTTTGAACCATGTTCCAACTTTCTATACAGCCACGATGTAAAATTGGAATAACAAAGTTAAGTATTAATTAAAGAATAGAGATTTTTTTTAAATAACTTAATTATAATTAAGTTTCAACTATTTCTTTAAGTAACATAGTTTTGGACAAAATATTTACCATTTTTTCGATGATGAAAAGGATAGGATAGGTAATGGCTGAATAGCTGGCTGGCCATAGGGCACCAAACCCCGTCTCGGGACTAAATAAGTTACTTTCACCCCTAGGGTAACAATGTACTATTACGCTAAAGAAGGTCGGTATGGCAACAGTTAGTATAATAAACTATTGTGTGATTAAAACGGGATCTTTAAACAAAAGGCGTAACGAGACCTGCTGGCGGGGTTATTAAGTTATCTACTGACTGTTTGACTAACCTTGTTAGTTTAGATAGCCCAAGCGACTGCCGAACAGGATTCTGCATAGATACGAAGCCCAGGTGGAGCTATATAATTAGGGTTTTCTGAGAAGAAACTCTCTGTAGCAACGGAAAACTAGCAAAACGTGGGGTACATTTCTCTGGTTACCAGAGATTTCGTGGAATACAAGCGACATATGATGCTATGTAATTGGTTCGCATGAAAGATTCGTTTGACCCTTTCGAACTTCCACGAACTTACGGCGAACGAAACATGTGCTGAATGATGTTCTGTCCTTTGACGATTTCATGATAATTGAGTAAGTCGTTTTACCAATTGAACATTTTATAGATCGTTTATACGATTTAGATTGAGTTTTTATTAGAAAACGTTCAAGTATCGTTTTTCACCAGATTGTGGCGGAGCCAAAAGGAAGTTAATCTTGTTCCTCGTTTATAAAGTCCGTATCCGTTTTTTAGAGTTCCGTACAAAAAATCGGAACCCTTATAGAATCATTCGTGCGTCTGTCTGTATGTACGTAAAAAGTTTTGCAAACCTTACTGTGTCATATATCAAATGAAAGGACTCGATATGAAAATCTCATATACGTATATATTTTTGTTATTATTGAAAAATAAATAGTTTTGATTTTATTCATGAAAGAAGACGAATATTGACCATTCCCCCTGATCTCCAAAACAACTGAGCCTAAAATTTAAAAAAAAAATACAAAATATAGTTCACTGCTTGTAGATTACAGGAAAACCTATAAGAATTCTATCAATTGAAAATAAAGTCATAATTTAAAGAAATTAAAAAAATCCGTACTAAGTACACACCTCGGTTATTTTCTAGTACGTAGCTTAGGTGAAGAATATAAGAAGTATAAGCATGCAGGATGGTTGTCCTGGTTGTGAGGAGCGTGATACAAAATTCGAAGTACTGGCATGGTTATGCCAGTACTTCGAATTTTGTATCACGCTGGAGCAAAATTAATTCGATCATTAAAAATAAAACAAATATGTTGTTTATTTGTTAGAATATGGTACAAATAGATGTTAAAATATTGATTCCAGCATATCCTGCCATAATATGGCGTACTTACAAATATTTTTATACAAAAACAAAGCTTATATTACTAACCCAGAATGTTAAAATAGGTAGTTACATAGTATAAAGAGAGAGAGAGTGAGAGAGAGAGCTCGTGTTATTATGGAGAACTAGCTGTTGCCCGTGGCTAAGCTCGCGTTATGGCAGGAAATTATCCCACGTCATATAGCCCAGTCAACTCGAGGATATTGTAGCTTCAAACAAGTGATTTTTTGGAATTGCATGAGTCCCTAATTTCGAGACCCTTTCCCACATTCAAACTTTACCTCTTTAAAATATTATTATTTATCACTAGCTGACCCGCGCACAAGAGTGTGAGTCAACCTAAAAGTTTTTCCAATTTGGGGCTTCCCTCGACAGCCTTAGGTTTTTATCCTTAGACACTCGATGACAGTCATACTCCAGCTAGGTCGAAAGTTCTCATCAAAGTGCATGAATTGAGCCCAAACACGATACTTATAGCTTATTTTTTTTCCGGATGGGAAATCATCAAATGAGGAGTCATTTGATGATTTCCCATCCGAAAAAGAACCTTTTTTTTTTTTTTTCGGATGTGAAATCATCAAATGACTCCTCCCGCTCTGGGCGGAACAGGAGGAAGTGTCAGACTTTTACTGACTAAAACCCATCCATGTTCCTTCATCGCCCTTTGTGTTCCGGGGCCACGGTATCTCTTTCGAATAGTCCCGCAGCCCCGGCAGGCATCGGCCCTTGCGGACCCCTTCTTTCTTGCTGACTCTCTTTGAGGCGCGCGTAGAACACGAACGCGCCGTCGACACGGCCTGTCGTCATGAGACGGACGGACGGCGAGCTAGCCCATAGCTCCCCGTTCACAGGCCCGCGCCTACGGTGGCCGGGGCCTGGCTCCCGACGCCCGGGGCGTCTCCCGCGGTGGCCGGGACGTAAGGATCTCTCCCTCTCACGTTCCGCCACCTCCTTCGCTAACATGACTGCTTCGCAGAAGGAGGTGACGGCGTCCCATTCCGTCTCGCTCCGGACCATGTATTGAACCAGGGCCGGGAGAGAGAGGTCGCCGTCGCCGATCGCCGCTTCGAGGACACGGCGGTGCTCCGCCCAAGTGGGGCACACCTCCACAGTGTGCTCCACCGTGTCCTCCGGTCGATCCTGACAATGGAAGAACCCGGGCGTCTCCTCTCGCCCGAAAATACGATATGAGGCCAATAACAATTTAGCTGTAAATATAATCTACGTAAACTGCGTATGGATTATTGATTATTGCGAATAGCATAGCACAGTTCTTGCACGGCAGGAACACGTGGATTTATCAGGCTTCTGATGTTCGCTATACTACTTTTTGGAGAAATCATCATCATACTCCTGCCCTTATCCCAATTTATTTGGTGGTAGCATGATTGTATTCTTCTTCCATAAGTACTACTCTATTACTTTTTGGAAAAATATTTCACGAAAAAAAATTAGAAATATAGAAATGCACACAATTTAAATACAAAATGAAATATAGGAAATCTCACAGCATCAAAAAAAAATTAAACAAATCACAAAAAGTGAAAATAATGTTGGAGGGTTTGAACCTGCAACCCCGTAGTTTACAGAGCGGTAGCGGAGGCTATTTACTTCATTGACATAAGCCACAAATACCCGTTCTCATGTACTTACGTCATGACTGAAACGTCAAACAATTGAAGTATACGGAAATAATGCAAAATTGCCTACCCCCTTAAGGAAGTAGCGTGATAATATGTAGTCTAAATATTAAAGAAGCCTATGCAGTAATTTTGACGTGATGCGCAAGCCTATGCAGTAATTTTGACGTGATGCACGCACAAACATTTCGTACCAACTATACTTATACCGAAGAAAGCTGATTTTCTTGAGTTCCGCTATTTTGTGCGTATTCACGTCAATAATCAAATTTCAAGAAAATTGAGAAATTATATTTACCTGTATTAGATACGAAGTATATGTAGCAACTTTAAAAGGTTACACTTCATTGGATTTGATTGTATAGGTGTTTGAAGTTTATTAATTTTAAACACAAAACCCTCTTTTTTGCGTCTCTGCATGAGATTTAAAAAAATGCTGAAAAAGGTATTTCTTTATTTTTATTAATAAGTATTTATTCTAAGTTTCATGATTCTAGAACAATCTAAATTTTTTTTTTCATACAAACTTTACCCCCCCATTTCACCCCCTTTTTCCAAAAAATTCCAAAATTTCTATAGCCTATATGTTACTCTGAATGTATTTAAATAGATTTGTGAACATTTCAACAATATCGGTTCAGTAGTTTTTACGTGATGCGCGGTCAAACAAACAAACAAAAATTTTTAAAATGGTTTTAATATCTTCAGTTACTTATTTTAAGTCACCCTGGCTGGTTTTTTTTTTTAATCTTCAATGTACAGATTTTTTGATTTCAACGATTTTATTATATGTATGTCGCCGCAAGAGTCTCTATCTGCTAAGATTTCATCTAATTAATAACACTCATGGTTCTATTCCATGATGGTATTGTTGAACCTGCCATCTCTGCTAGGCAGTACGATTATTACAAACATTGTTATCGATTAACTGAATAGTTAAGCGCCATCTATTGGTTTTTGTATTAACTAGTACTTAGATCTTCAAGTGACAATTTAGAGAGTAATTGATTAAACTAAAGTCTTTATCTAGAACTACAGTTAAAATTAAGATAAGCAAATACTTTATGGCAATTGGGATTTTACCAATTTGTTATTGCTCTTTTGGCACTATGATTTGTTTGTATGGCAACATTCCACAGTGTTGTGGTGATAATATGGCGGCGGATGGCGCCAATATTGTGGACAGTGTTCCTCTAAGGAGTCTAAGCTTTCCCTGCCGTGATATGTATATAGATTCGTATTCTTAGTATAAATGATAACGTTGCACTTTATCTGTGCGTTGTGTAAGTAGTACTACTACAAACTCAAAGTACATAGGTACTTGTCCAAGCAATTAAAACGAACGCCACTGCTGGGACACACGGTCTCCTCCCTAGGAGAGGGAATGCGCTATAATCCACCACGCGGGCCCAGTACGGGTTGGTAATTTACAGGGTGAGAGGCAGACGATATTGTTGCCATTTCGGAAATATCCTGGATGAGGTTGGCACAGGAGCGTGGAGCTTGGCACAAGCAAAGAGAGGCTGATGATTACCACCTTTAAACGTGCAAAGATAAAAAAAGGGTTAGGTTTACCTAACCCTTTTTTTTATCTTTGCACTAACGGTAGTTTTTATTTTTTTATGTATGTTCCCCGATTACTCGAAGATGGCTGGACCGATTTGGATTTTTTTTTGTTTGTAAGGGTATACTTCCCAGATGGTGCCATGATCATCAAGTCAGGATCTGATGATGGGATCCTGGAGAAATAGAGAGAACTCTTCAAATTTTATAGGCACACTTGAAGCGATTTGGGTAGTTTTTGGAAGAATACTTTTTCGGAGTGGTCCCATTACAATTTGGTGAAGATCTAATGAAGAACTTCGGAGATAGGCAACGGAACTCCTCTATAAATAATAGCAAATGGACTGGGATTGCTGAAATCTCATGTCTGTCTATTGTTTACACCAGTTCATAACATAACACTTACACTTATTGCAAACGAATTGTTGGCATTCATACAGAATGCCATCGATACTATGGACGAGGTGAGCATCATGCAGATCTGCAAGTCGAGCTTCAAAGAAGACGACGTCAGCGCAGGCAAGAAGCTACTCTTCCAGTCGACTGGGAAGTTTGATCAAATGCCATCACGGAGGAGAGATGGGACAGAGAAAAGCGTCCAAGACATCATCACCTTTCTAAAGGTGACCGACCCTGACGACGTGCCAACTTACGTAGCGAAGGAGCTACATAAGTTACCGCCCGTCACTTTCGATCACGTAGACGTCACCAGGCTGTTAAAGGACATTATATCGATGAAGTCAAGCCTGGCCGTGGTGCAGTGTAAGTTGGAGAAGTCTGAAAATACCATCCATGACCCACGTGCCGAGATAGTGTTGCTACGCAGTGCGGTTTCGGAAAGTAGGACACATGACGATGCCAACATAAACACGCGTCGTGGTGCGCAAAATGCGACAGACAGCAGTTTTGCGTCGGCGAAATTGGATTCGTCGTCGACTGCAAACAGCGAGGGCGATGCAACGTGCCACGCCGTCCCCCGCCCCTCTGCTCCGGTAGAGAATACGACACGCGTAGCTACGTTGACCCCCAAACCAGCTTACGCCGCAATTGCTGCCTCAAGCAATTCAGCTGCAATACGACCTAAGCAGCAGAAAGGGGGAAAGCAGAACCGTCGCTGTGATAACCTTCCGAGGAATCCGGTACAGCGCTGTCCAGCAAAGCAAGAGTGTGATGAGGACGGCTTCACCATAGTTCAGAAGAAGAAGAAGAAGCCTATTTGTCGCAATCAATGCGGTACTGGACTGTCAGGACCAAATATACTGCTGCGTCCAGCGATACCATCGACGTTGCTTTATGTGTCCCGACTGCATCACTCCACCAAGATTGAGGAGATCGTGGAGTACATGAAGGTGAAGACCAGCTGGACCTTGAGGGTCGAGAAGTTGGAACCGCGTAACAACACCAACTTCGTTTGTGGTGCGAGTTCCGACACAACATCTCGACAAGTTTCTAAAGGAAGAGTTTTGGCCGAAGGGTGTAGTCTACCGACGGTTTCGCGGCAGGCTACGTGACACCGCGCAGCGTAACACGACGCCGCCACTTCGTCTGTCTTAGTTCTTAATTTATAAGTTATATTTTGTATGTATTAGTATGTTTTTATATTGTTATGTAATTTTGTGTATTTTATCTATGGGCCTTATGATGCCTGATAATAAAATGATTGATTGATTGATTGATAACATCACACCGGTACGCTGTAAAGGGGTAAGCACATGTGAACCACAAAAAAGTGAAAAATAAACCTGGTGACCTTTGTTAGTAACTATACAACATGGAAATTTCTTATGGAGATGCATCTGGTACACGACGACTTGTGGGAATATACAAGTGTCACGCCAGTAATAACCGACACGCAGGGTACAAAAAAGGACCAAAGAGCTAGAGCTAAGATTTGCTTGATGGTGAAACCTCATTGTTTGGTGCATGTACGTAAATCTAAAACGGCTAAAGGTGCTTGGGAAGCATTAAGAAATGCGTTTGAAGACAAAGGTCTCAATAATCGTTGCCGATTACTATCAAAATTAGTAAGCATGAAGCTGGAACAATTCCCAACAGTGAGGGAGTACGTGACATCGGTGATGATGGTATCTCAGGAACTGCAAGACTTGGGAAAAGAAGTTGATGATGAACTGTTGGCTGCTTTACTTCTACAAGGTCTCACGGCAGAATTCCAACCAATGAGATTAGCCATAGAAAATAGTAATGTTGTACTGACTACGGACTATGTAAAGACGAAGCTCTATCAAATGGAAGATAACTATTCGGCAAGCTCAAGTGCAAGCCAACCTACATCAGCATTACTTTCAAATAAGCATAAGGGTAACAGCAAACCCAAGAAGATCAAATATAAAATTAAATGCTATATTTGTGATGGACCACACAAAGTTAAGGATTGTCCTGATTACCCAAAAGGGAAAAAAGAAGCTTTACAAGCCTACGCGTTGGGTACGCCGTCACCGCAAGCAGGAGACTGGATTATCGATTCTGGCGCGTCGACGCACATGACGAATCAAAAGTTTTGGTTTAGAGGAAGCCTGAAGGATACTTCTAAGTCTTTGAAAGTGATCTGTGCAGATGGTAATGAAGTATATGGTGAAGGTGAAGGTACGGTGGTATGTGAGTCAGCAAAATTAACAATTAACAATGTGACGTATGTACCTAAGTTAGCTTCTAATTTGTTAAGTGTGAATGCCATTGCGAGAAAGGGTCACGTGATAGTATTTACAGAGAAAGGATGCGACATCTACAAGAAAAATGAGTGTGAGGTGCAAGGCAAGGCTGTAGTGAAAGGTGTGGAAGAACGAGGCATCTATAAAATTAAGTGCTGTTCACAGGGCTCTGCGCTGGCAACAACGGATTGCGACAAGCAGAAGCTATGGCATCGCAGGATGGGACATCTTGGTATGCACAATCTCAAACTTCTTAGAGATAAGATGGCGATAGGGGTGAGTTTTCCTATTACTTCTTCTAAACTGGAGTGCGTATCCTGCATTATGGGAAAACAAACAAAACAACCGTTTCGCAAGGGGGTTGCGACGAGAGCTAAGGAAGCATTAGGTCTAGTGCATTCAGATTTATGCGGACCTATGCATATACCTTCTATTAGCGGGTATAAATATTTTTTGACTTTTATTGACGATTTTACACGGAAAACATTTGTACATTTTTTGAAACAAAAAAGTGAAGTTTTTGAAAAATTTGCAAATTATAAGGCTTTTGCCGAGAATCAATGCGGCAGAAAGATTAAAATCCTGCGCACTGACCTTTTCTATGGAGAAATTAGAAGGCAGTAGTAACTATACAACATGGAAATTTCTTATGGAGATGCATCTGGTACACGACGACTTGTGGGAATATACAAGTGTCACGCCAGTAATAACCGACACGCAGGGTACAAAAAAGGACCAAAGAGCGCTCTGCACCTTAGTGTGCAGTCTCCTTTTCCCTTTTCATGAAAACCTTCTGGTTGTTTCATGTAGACATTTTCCTTTAAAACTCCATTCAGGAACGCAGTTTTTACGTCCATTTGGTCTATATTAAAGCCTTTTTGTGCTGCTATCCCCAGTAGGACTCTTAATGAACTATGTCTCACCACGGGGGAGAATGTCTCGTCGTAATCGATGCCACATCTCTGGCTAAAACCTCTGGCAACAAGTAGAGCTTTGTATCTTTGTTTATGGGAAGTTTAAGTGGTGTGCTCTTAATATGGGTGTTGTGTAATTGTGTGATGGATGAAAGTAGAGAAATGAACTTAAGGAGGAGTGTTGGAATAAAAAGAGTATTTACTTTTTATAATGATCTTTTTGTTCTTTGTAAGTTTATTTTTCTACTTGTGTTTTGTTTTTCAGTTGTCTGTCAAATGTGTCAGCGTGAATAAAAACCAATCAAAGTTTACATCTAAACTTTTATTTAATCCAAATACAGTTTATTTGGCTACGCGCTCTGCACCTTAGTGGGACGTGAGTTGTTAGTGGGGCAACTCACGTCCCACTAAGGTGCAGAGCGCGTAGCCAAATAAACTGTATTTGGATTAAATAAAAGTTTAGATGTAAACTTTGATTGGTTTTTATTCACGCTGACACATTTGACAGACAACTGAAAAACAAAACACAAGTAGAAAAATAAACTTACAAAGAACAAAAAGATCATTATAAAAAGTAAATACTCTTTTTATTCCAACACTCCTCCTTAAGTTCATTTCTCTTCTTTCATCCATCACACAATTACACAACACCCATATTAAGAGCACACCACTTAAACTTCCCATAAACAAAGATACAAAGCTCTACTTGTTGCCAGAGGTTTTAGCCAGAGATGTGGCATCGATTACGACGAGACATTCTCCCCCGTGGTGAGACATAGTTCATTAAGAGTCCTACTGGGGATAGCAGCACAAAAAGGCTTTAATATAGACCAAATGGACGTAAAAACTGCGTTCCTGAATGGAGTTTTAAAGGAAAATGTCTACATGAAACAACCAGAAGGTTTTCATGAAAAGGGAAAAGGAGACTATGTGTGTCTACTTAAACGTTCACTTTACGGGTTAAAGCAAGCCCCTAGAGCATGGAACAATAAGCTGAACAATGAGTTGTTACAGTTGAAATTTAAACGATGTAAAAATGAACCGTGCATATACACGAGATCCCAGGGTGAGAAGATCATCATTTTAGCAGTGTATGTGGATGACATGCTGATATTTTGGAATGATCATGCAGAGCTGAGCAAAGTCAAAAGAGTCCTCATGACAAAATTTGAAATGAAGGATCTTGGGAAGGCAGAGGATATTCTGGGAATGCATATAACACAGAACGATATTGGAATCAAACTTGATCAAGAGAAGTATGTCAACAAAATGTTGAAAGTTTTTGGGATGACTGACTGCAAAGTTGCATCAACACCATCAGTTCCTGGTCAAAAGCTAGAGAAACCTGGATCTGAACACAAACCTGATCCAACGATTCCATATCAGAATTTAATCGGTTCGCTGATGTACTTATCTGTGTGCACGAGACCAGATATTGCACATTCAGTTAATTATCTTAGCCAATTTAATACCTGCTATGCTGAGGAACACTGGATAGCTGCTAAACGAGTGCTAAGATATCTGAAGGGGACTAAAAGCCTTGGGCTACAGTACAAGAAAACAGGAAAATGTAAAGTGCAAGGTTACGCAGATGCAAGTTATGCCACTTGTTATGATAGGAGGTCATACTCGGGTATGGTTTTTCTGCATATGGGAGCTGCAATCTCTTGGGAAAGCAGAAAACAAAGGACGGTTGCTCTATCTACAGCGGAAGCGGAATATGTAGCAATATCTGAAGCTGCTAGGGAGGCAATATTCCTAAAAAGATTGTACTCAGAGGTCATCACTGGTCAAGCTGAGACGCCAATGAAAATTCTCAGTGATAGCCAATCTGCTGTGGCCATTGCGCAGAACCCTGTACACCATCAACGCACAAAGCACATAGATGTGCGACACCATTTTATAAGGGAGGCTGTCGAGAATGCACATATTGTTCTTGAGTACTTAGAGACAGCTCATATGATTGCAGATGCTTTGACGAAACCTTTGTTGAAAGGGAAGTTTAAGTGGTGTGCTCTTAATATGGGTGTTGTGTAATTGTGTGATGGATGAAAGTAGAGAAATGAACTTAAGGAGGAGTGTTGGAATAAAAAGAGTATTTACTTTTTATAATGATCTTTTTGTTCTTTGTAAGTTTATTTTACTACTTGTGTTTTGTTTTTTCAGTTGTCTGTAAAATGTGTCAGCGTGAATAAAAACCAATTAAAGTTTACATCTAAACTTTTATTTAATCCAAATACAGTTTATTTGGCTACGCGCTCTGCACCTTAGTGGGACGTGAGTTGCCCCACTAACAGGTGATTGATTTGGTTTTTTTTTTGTCACCGCCTTCTGAAGCTAAAGTTATTTTTCACTTTTTTGTGTTTTTTGAAGTCGGTTTTATTAACATAATAATCTTCGTAAACGTAATAAAATATTTTCTACTCGAGAACCCTTTCCTATATTGTTTCCTGGAAACTACTTGTTCTACCTACGCAAGAATTCATATCGAGGTCAATATTAATATTAAGGGTTTAGGTAAATAAAAGAATAATTTACTGAGTACATTTATCTATTCGCCAGTGAATTCTGCCATAATCATCATCTCTGGTGATCAAAATGATGATGAATGTTTAGTATTCGCTGCGAGAGTTAGGTCACTGTTTTTGATTAATTTATGATATAATTTTATTTTATTTCTGATATTATTCCTATTTCCAAACTAGGAATAATATCAGAAATAAAATAAAAAATAATAATATCATAAATTAATCAAAAACAGTGACCTAGCTCAAAAAAAAGAAGCATGCTTCTCACCTTGACGCGCTTCGTGTCTGAGAAGCATGCTTCTTTTTTTTATTAGCACAATTATAAAAATAAGAATAATACCAGCCTATTACTGTCCCACTGCTGGGCCTCTTTACATACAGAGAAGGCACGAGCATTGATCACCACGCTTGCTCAATTATAAAAATAATAGGATTTTTTTTATAATTGTGACACAAGAAGACAAGAAGGGTTCGAAGGTATTGTATGGTTAGAACCCTCTTTTCCTCTTGGGTCTTAGCGCCTCAGTGTAAGTTTGTGGCGTCAAATATTTATTGACCCACAAAACTTAATAAGTTTATTATTATTACAGCACAAATTCTGCTTACCCCTTTCTTCATGTTGGCGTGAAGGCGCGCACCATCAGCATGCGCAAGCGCTGCCGGCCGCGGAAACCTGTTGGCATACCTCACCCCGGACGCCGCGCGCCGCACCGCCTTCCGCAGCCCGCTCCAGCCGCAGACGACGCGGATCGCCGGACAGTCAACTAGACGCCTTCATCGCGAACCCACGTTGCTTTAGTTCGCTACCGCGGTTATATTTTCTCTATCGTAAAATCATTTTTCATTCACGCTATCTCCTACAACTTGGTTTATATTCTTCCTTATTCTAAATCTTCTCTATTCTCGCTATAACTTCATTTCCATCTCTGTTAAACTCTCGCTTCGCTTTGCTTAATATAATATCAATACTGAGTACACTGTCGAGTATTATTCCGCACTCCAGCGTACCTCCAAAAGTGGTGACCCCGACGTGATCCGTCGCGTAGATATCGTAGCGCGACCTCGTGACCGCGTGACGTCATAGAATATTCCGGAACGTTCGCGAAGGACACGTTAACGTCGAGCAAATTTTATTCTGCGAGGCATTGCGAAGATGGCGGATGAATTGACTGAAGCTTTGGTTGCGGCGCTCGGATCATCAGAGATTGCAAAGGTCAGAGTACGCGTTCCTCCTTTTTGGCAAGAGAAACCTACTGTATGGTTTTCTCAGATTGAAGCCCAGTTTGCCCTGTCTAATATAACGTCCGATGCGACTAAATACTATACTGTAGTGGGTAATTTAGAGCCTTCCATTATGGCCCAGCTAGAAGATGTCTTAGAAAATCCACCCACCACCAATAAGTACGAGAAGCTTAAAGCCGAGCTAATTAAGCGTTTATCAGTTTCTCAGGAAAAGAAGGTGCGACAACTCCTTGTCCACGAGGAGCTTGGGGACCGTAAGCCATCTGCATTTCTGCGCCACCTACAGAGCTTGGCAGGCCGTGGAGTGCCTGATGACTTCCTGCGCACCATCTGGACCAGCCGTCTGCCCACCAGCCTGCAGGCAATCATAGCATCCCAGGTTGCCACGCCACTGGAAGCTGTTGCGGAGCTGGCTGACCGGGTTTTAGAGATAGCACCGGTGAACCCGGTGGCCCAGGTCGCGAGTACTTCGTCCTCTGCAGGGAGCGTACTTGAGGTAGTGCGTACTGAGATAGCCAGTCTCACGCGGAAATTTGATGAGCTGTCCACGAAGGTGGAACGACAATCTCGTACAGGTAGGCCAGATAAGAGTCGTAACCGGCGCTTTTCCCGTTCAAGAAGTCGTTCAAGAGGCCGCACTTACAAGATGGCGGACAACCGTAATTTTTGTTGGTATCATCACAAATTTGGAGAAAAAGCGCATCACTGTAATAAGCCTTGCGATTTCATCTCGGAAAACGCCAAAGCCAGTCGCTAATGACGGCGAGCGATTGCTGCAGTATTTCCAGCCGTTTATTCATCACAGATCTTCAATCTAGAAAACTTTTTCTCATCGATACTGGTTCCGATCTGTGCGTCTACCCTCGCAATTATTTAAATGAGAAGCGGGTAAGGGTAAATTACGACCTTAGCGCAGCTAATAATTCAGTTATATCCACATACGGATATATTAATTTGCAGCTGAGTTTAGGACTACGGAGGGAGTTTAGCTGGAAGTTCGTCGTCGCGGATGTATCGAAGCCAATAATTGGGTATGATTTTCTGTCCCATTATAACCTTTTAGTGGATTGCTACAACAATAGGTTGATTGATGGTCTAACCAACCTCTTTGTTAGCGGAGCTGTTGCGAAGACGGAGATACCCAGCGTCAAAGCTGTTACCGGTACTTCTCGGTACCACGACCTGTTACGAGAGTTTCCAGACATCTCACGTCCATCTGGTGCACCAAGAGAGGTACGTCATTCTACCGTCCATTTTATTAATACCACTCCCGGGCCGCCGGTGTTCTGCAGGCCAAGGCGATTAGCACCAGATCGTTTGAAAATTGCCAAGGCTGAATTTCAAGCCATGGTCAAGGAGGGAACAGCTCGTTGCTCCAGCGGACCTTGGGCATCAGCTTTACACCTGGTACCGAAGCATGACGACACGTGGAGACCATGCGGTGATTATCGCGCGCTGAATGCAAGGACAGTGCCAGACAGGTACCCAGTTCGTCACATTGAAGATTTTTCACAGCACTTACATGGAAGCACCATTTTTTCGGTCATAGACTTAGTCAAGGCCTACCAACAAATACCAGTAAATCCAGCAGACATTGAGAAGACAGCCATCACGACACCGTTTGGCTTATTTGAGTTTCCCTTCATGTCGTTTGGGTTGAGAAACGCTGCACAAACGTTCCAACGTTTCATCGATGGCCTGGTACGTGATCTTGATTTTTGTTTCCCTTACATCGATGATCTTCTAGTAGCTTCTAGAAGTACGCAGGAGCATGAAGAACATCTACGCCAGCTGTTTTCACGCCTCCAAGAGTACGGTGTGGTCATGAATGTGGCTAAGTGCAAGTTCGGACAGCCCGAGGTAACTTTTCTTGGTTACAATGTTTCGGCTGGAGGGGTACGCCCACTAGAGGAGAAGGTAAAGGCCATACAAAATTTCCCACCGCCTCAAACGATCAAATGCTTGAGAAGGTTTTTAGGGATGCTCAATTTTTATAGACGTTTCTTGAAGGGCGCTGCTGAATTACAGGCCCCTCTAAATGATTTGTTGGCAGGCCCAGGTATGAAGGGATCAAAACCAGTGAAGTGGACTCCACAGTTATTAGAACTTTTTGAGCATTGCAAGCGTAGCCTTTCAGATGCAGCACTGCTGGTTCACCCAGTTGCAGATGCGCAGCTGGCCCTGGTAGTAGATGCATCCAATGTTTCAATAGGAGCTGTTTTACAGCAGAGAGTAGATGACGTCTGGCAGCCATTGGCTTTCTACTCTAAGAAGATGAGCCCCACACAACAAAAGTACAGCGCTTATGATCGTGAACTCCTTGCAATTTATGAGGCCATCAAACATTTTCGGCATATGATAGAAGCACGAAATTTTACTGTGTACACCGACCATAAGCCACTGATTAGTGCATTTAAAAAGAAAGACCAACAAGGTTCACCGAGACAGATTAATCAACTGTATTTTATTTCGCAGTTTACCACTGACATACAACACGTTTCTGGACAGGACAACCAGGTGGCAGATGCTTTGTCTCGAATTGAGGTAGTCACCGCGCCAGTTGACGTCATGGAGCTTGCCCATGCGCAGCGTGATGATCCAGAGCTACAGGAACTTCTGAAGGGTAACCATTCACTGCATCTGGAGGTAACGCAAGTACCAAACTCAGACGTACAAATTTATTGTGATGTTTCTTTGTCCAAACACAGACCGTTTGTAGCAGCTACCCATAGACGCCGCGTGTTCGAGACGTTGCACAGCCTTAGCCACCCTGGTGCGAAGGCATCCATCAAGATGGTTAGTGAGCGTTATGTTTGGCCTTCTCTTAGGAAAGATGTTCGCGCTTGGGTTAGAGAGTGCATTCCGTGTCAGAAGTCAAAGGTGACAAGGCATACCATATCACCTCTAGGTAAATTTGAGGTACCAGATGCTCGTTTCGCAGAGGTCAATATGGACCTAATTGGCCCACTTCCAGTATCATCCAATTTTAAATACTGTCTAACTATAATCGACAGGTTCACCAGATGGCCTGAGGTGATCCCGCTTCCAGACATGACAGCAGAGACTGTGGCGAAGGCATTCGTGTCGGAGTGGATCGCTCGGTATGGTTGCCCGAAGAAGGTAATAACGGACCAAGGTAGACAATTTCAGTCGTACTTATTCCAAAATCTAGCAGAGACGTATGGCATCAAGTTGGCGAGGACGACAGCTTATCATCCAGCCTGCAATGGCATGATTGAACGTCTCCACCGCACGCTCAAAGCTGCTATGATGACACATGGTACGAAGGATTGGGTTAGTTCTCTTCCCATAGTGCTCCTAGGACTACGTACGGCCTACAAAGAAGATCTGCAGTGCTCACCAGCCGAATTGGTGTATGGAGAACAGTTACGAGTCCCCGGTGAGTTTATCACCGCAACGAACGACAAGGTAGATTACCCAGATTTCGTCAGTCAATTACGACAAAGAATGTCCGAATTACGACCGCGATCAGCATCCGACCATTCGCAGCATAAAGTTTTTGAGCACAAGGAATTACGTACCGCTACGCACGTGTTCTTGCGACAAGATCTGCTTCGGGGATCGCTAGAACCACCTTACAGTGGCCCTCATAAGGTCATTTCAAGAAGTCCGAAGACAATCGACATCGTGCTCAACAACAAAACCGTCAAGGTGTCAATTGACAGAGTTAAGCCTGCCTATACCTGGCGTGAGGACATGGAGGCACGAAGTCGTGTTACGCAAGAGACGCAACCGATGCTCATTACTCGTTCAGGACGAAAAGTCAAGTTTCCTGAACGATATGTGCCTTAATTATGGCCCTTTTATTCGTAAGGGGGTCCTGTGGCGTCAAATATTTATTGACCCACAAAACTTAATAAGTTTATTATTATTACAGCACAAATTCTGCTTACCCCTTTCTTCATGTTGGCGTGAAGGCGCGCACCATCAGCATGCGCAAGCGCTGCCGGCCGCGGAAACCTGTTGGCATACCTCACCCCGGACGCCGCGCGCCGCACCGCCTTCCGCAGCCCGCTCCAGCCGCAGACGACGCGGATCGCCGGACAGTCAACTAGACGCCTTCATCGCGAACCCACGTTGCTTTAGTTCGCTACCGCGGTTATATTTTCTCTATCGTAAAATCATTTTTCATTCACGCTATCTCCTACAACTTGGTTTATATTCTTCCTTATTCTAAATCTTCTCTATTCTCGCTATAACTTCATTTCCATCTCTGTTAAACTCTCGCTTCGCTTTGCTTAATATAATATCAATACTGAGTACACTGTCGAGTATTATTCCGCACTCCAGCGTACCTCCAAAAGTTAGTCAGGTTTCATGTTTAGGGTAGTCTACATGATCGATCAATATTGAACTAAGACATAACACGTACATGTGTACGCTAGACTAATCTGCAAGTTCTCATCCCTATTGTTATATCATCAACTGGGCGCTTCACGACAATGTACCCGTCGGAAGCGGGACTGTCGAATTCCTTGCCAAGAACCACACGATCAATATCAACAACGAAACATAGGAAAATACACTCCCAATAAAAACCGCAATAACGTCCAGTTATAAAATTTTAATTAACAATAAAAATGGAAGGAACATGATAAAGCCTGGCGATGTTAAAAGGGATATTGCTCGACAAATGGATCACAAAGCGTACATTGGTGGAAATAAAATTTATTGTTCAATAATTTGGTACATTTGTGACCCGGCGGCGACTATGGGTGAATGTTTGTGCGAGGCCAGACCCTCCCCGTCCACTGTTCCCGAGCATTCAATTACAACTAAGGTCAACTGTTTGCGAGAAGTTTCTTGTGCTAAAGAAGTCTGATACTACGTAAGATCTAGTTGTGGGGCTGGAGTCTGTTGATCATTGCGTTAAGGTTGATTGTCTTTCTTTAGAAATAGATTGTAGCCATACTGAACATTAGTTTACACGAGTTGTTTAGGTTATATTAAAATCAATTTGTTAAGAACTTCAAACTGTCCGACAGGCCCTTCCTGAAGCTCCTTGTTGTTTCAAAGTTCGATTATTTTCATTTGCTTCTACCTAGGCCTTTGTCAGTGTACCGAGAACACTGAACATTATTGAATTTCTGCGATGGTTGGAATGATACTATTCCATCCATACTTAGAATCTTCTTCTTTCTGTTTACAAACATTGTTTTTAGGTTCAGTTCCTAAGATCTTTACACGTGTTATTAACTTGTTGCTGCAGTAGCTTGAAATTCTTGAAATTCTTAGTTCTGTTTTAATTATTATTTATACGAGTCGAAATCCGAAATTTGTTGACTAGCATCAATACATCGACATTAAGGCGATTATTACAGGAGCTAAATTAGCAACTCTATTTGTGGTGGTTCAAACTTCGTTTGAAATACTGTTAGAATAAAGTTCTAATCAGCTTGCACTACAAAGTGGTTGTTACGTCAGTCACTGAGGGCCAAATAGTGCGAAATGAGTGTTTTTTTGCGATTTACAAAAAAATCTATTGATTGGACTATAAAAATTAAACACTATCATGCTAAATGTTTGCTTGTAGAATTATTTGCCAAAATATCAGAATGATCGCATGTATTTGAGTATGGTTTTTACACGTTAAAAAAATTTTTAGAGATAAGTTCGTGTTTTTTTTTTTATCGAGTAAAATTAGATGTATTATGTTTTGAAAACACTATCATACTAGCATATATCCTGAAGAATATCATATATTTTTCTGGTTTTGTTTATTGCAGTGAATCATATGCTTTTTTTTGCATTATAAAACTCGCGTTTAGCTCCTGTAGTCCCCTTAATGATGAGTAAAATCGGTACTTATAGCGAAAGTGTGAAAAGCTTGAACGGTATAAGAAACCAGGCACCTAACACATGCAATATATGCATCTTTCGGTGACACGTAGTTTGCGATTAGATAAATGGATATAGATATAACGATATGAGGAAATGAGAAAAATAAATGGGATTTGCGATAGCGAATAAAAGATAAAAAATATACTGTATAAAAGTAGCGATGTACAGTGCTGAAAAAAGGTTTGCGGAGCATGCATTTATCTCCTGTAATCCTCTAAAAACTACCGTTCCACTTCAAAACCTGCATAGTAATCACTTTGTCAGGCTTTACTATACAAAACTTCCAGCATACATCATGCCGTTCACAAAGTTTTCTTCTTCTACCAATTTTATTTATGGCAACTCATATCGCGCTTACTCATACGGGGAACATAAATCTCTTAGGGCATTTCCCCATTCGGGTGTGATTTAACACCACATCGGTATGTGGTTTCGGAACGCATCTCACGCCCCTCCCCTTAGTCTGCTTGTTTGAGAACTTATTCTGATTAAACTCGGATTCCGAACGCGGCGTCTCGAGCACGCGTTACTAAAATTCTTAAACTATTGGAATAGGGTATTCGAATATCTGTGACATTAGTTATTTTAGTATCTATGTGCTCGTGTACCTACTTACCTAGTATTGGATCATAGCCTTAGAGTACAATACACATACTACATACTGATAAAGGTGAACGGCAGTGTTACAATTGCCCAGCTCCATACACAATTATAGCATAACATCACGCCTGTATTACTGAAAGGTTAGGTAGAGGTGTACCTAATAGAACGCCCACATTTCGGGCATTTCATTATACGAGTAGGTACGTGAATAAATAGCATCCTATAGAATTACGATTTTCTCCGACAAGATCAAATGAAAATTATTTGTGTTTTTTTGCGTAGGTAGGTATACTTTTAACGCGACTCAAATGAATACCAAAGTTTCTTAATTACAAAAGCTGTAATGAGTTTTGGGAAAGTAATAAAAAAATATAAAACGATATTACTTTTGCTAGAAGAAAGAAATAAAAGCTGGAATCACGATGATACCGGGGTGGCGTTTTTTGTAATTTATTAGGGGTGCGTACATGTGACCACTTTGTCTTTCTTATATACATTTTACTCTTTGCTGCATATACATAAAGTTAGGGCCAGTACTGCCATCCTTTTGTTATCTACTACAAAAGGAGACTACAGGCGAAGCTCGAGATGCGATCTAAGGAGGTGTGACTAGATCTTATTTATGCCCTTCTCTGAATCCCGTATATATGTATGTGTATGTGTAGCGACACTACAAAAAGTACTACAGCTACATTGGGACAAAAAGTACTACAGCGCCATCTATGATAAAGATGATGAACTAACAAGCGAAACAGGTAAAAAAAAAAAAATAACAGCAAAATTATCCCTCCGGCCGTTTTCGCAACTGCGATTCGCAACCAGTTGCGAATTAGGAATTTTTATTCTTTGTTCGCAACCAGTTGCGAATCAAGAAAACTTTTTCCTTATCCGATACTAAGCATCCTGATGATTAAGTTTCGTAAAAGGAATTTGTTTTCCTTATTTGCAACCATCGTTATCTGTTTGTTGACACTCTACTCTATATTGTTGATTTGTATAAAAACTTTTCAAAGGTTTCGGCCACCACAAATCCAAAGACAATTGCTAAAAAAGGTATCTTGACAATGTACTCTATTATATACTCGGCTTTACCGAAGCCATTTCAAGGAAAACAAAATATCTGAGTATACTTAAAAAAATACTTTACCCACAAAAAAATACTGCCTCCTTATTTTCCTACATCCATTACGCTAGTTTTCTACGTCGCCGCGTCGTATACGTCATTCTACTAAATATTTCGTGTTTGAATAGGTAGACCTTATTTAAATATAGTTCTAGTTGTAGTATGTATACTTTGTACTTTAAAAGAGACCATGACCTTAGAGTTAGAGTTTATTTCGGCTGTTTTTTCTCAGAGTAGTCAGGTACGAAACAACGGGGCCCCATTTAGTTTAAAAATAATTACGTGTTTGTACTTATTAATGTATTTATAATGTACATAATAATTGTAATGATCTTACAAAATTTAATTTTGCAAGTAAAAAAGAAAAATATTTTGTTTTACAAGTTTCATTTCGTTAAGATTTTATGATTTTGTTAAGTTAAATATATGTATATAGATACGTAGGTTGACATTGTGATTTTTCGTTTTAATTACAGTTTTTTTATTTAAAATCTTAGCTACTGGTTGCGAATTAAGAAACGCTTGTCTTCCATCGCAACTATGTATGTTCGCGAAATTCTTATTCTTTGTTCGCCAAGCGGTTATGGAAAAAGTTTGCGAAAAAATTCGCAACTGGTTGCGAACAAAAAATGAAACATTCTAATACGCAACTGGTTGCGATTCGCAGTTGCGAAAACGGCCGGAGCGAAAATTATATGAGCCTTATGCTACCGTTGGGACCCGAAGTATGTTTTTTTAACGCGCAAGCAACTTTTTCCGCGACTTGAGACTATATACAAGAACCCGACAACAACTGTCGGGCAGTGGCCCACCAGACATAACACCCGCCTGGTCGGAGGATTCTCCCTTTTCTATGGGGGATGAAGAGCTGTACACCCTGTTCTTCATACCCCCAAATATGTAACAGATACATCATTCTGAGTTTACCATCACATTGCAAGCTTTAAATAGAAAGATGTTCAAAAAATAACTTCGAAGGTCACATTGATAATATTTCTATAGTGCGATTCCATATTTATCAGAAAATGGTGGTTGCGATCAGAAAATTGGGTTTTAACACTCACACACTTTTAACCTCATAAAATTAATAAAAAGCCAGCGAAAACCAGCTAAACTAATTAGACTAATTACATAATATTATTGCTATAAACTTTAACACACAGCTGTTCAAAATACTTCTAGCTATAATTATCAAACTTACTTAATGATGACCTAATGTTGTTTAATAGCGACGGATCCTATTAACTAAGTTCGGCACTTCAGTGGTAAGGAGAGAGGTTACGAGCAGCAGGCTAAATAAAAGTTTACTAAAAGCTCCGTTCATGTATGCAGGTTGCTAGAATTCCAATATGCTCGCGTGCTTTTCTTAGAATTTTAATATTCATACTATGATCATAGCATATTAAATTGACCCAACGTCGCAGCCAGTGGCTGTTCGACAAATTGATAAATAAAATTAAAGGTAAACACGGGAATAAATCACTCTGTATTTGACTTACAGTGGCTGTCAGAACTGACAACGCTTTATTGCGGTCAACTGAACTACCGTGGAAGCAGGCCTAGTTACATAAAATTGTATGTTGTTATATCTTAGCTGTATCTGTTCCGTGTCTGTGGTCACGAAGGGTAAGTCCTCAGGGGTTCCTCACTTCATCATCATCAGCCTATTAATGTTCCCACTGCTGGGACACAGGCCCCCTCTCTATGAGAGGGAATGGGCTATAATCCACCACGCGGGCTCGGTGCGGATCGGTAGATGTCACATGTACTTAAAATGTCACTTACGGGATATCTTCCGTGATTATTCATTGTTTTTGAGCTCCCGATATGTCGACGCTGTTGCAATCGCCATGATCAATAATAACGAAAGAATAAACACGGAAATGAATAACATGGAAGATATCCCGTAAGTGACATTTTAAGTATAGTTATGAACCGTGAAAGCTTAAAACAGTGTTAAATGTCATATGTGTTTTTTGGTTCTAGGACATGCCGCTTTCCTCACGATGTTTTCCTTCACCGTTTTGAGAGAAGTTGTGATGAAATAAACCACTGGGCCACCGCTGCTGCGCCTCCTTCCTTCCTCACTTGTTAGTTCCTCACTTGTTGAGCGCTATTTTTCGCGCCGGCTTGAGCAGGGCGTCTCCCCCCTCCTCCTGCCGGTCTCCACAGGGGCCTAATTTACAATTCCCGGGCCTCCGGCGCCTCACCCCCGCGTCTTCATACGACCACTTGCGGAAGACACCCTAATTCACTTGTTTCATCAAGTCCTGTTTGACAACACCTTCACATAAGCGAGTGTTTTAATTGTTTGTTTAGGCTCACGTCGGACTTTGATTTAGTGAAACATTATTTAGTTACGCGTTAACACCTTTTTATTGTGACGGATCACACTACTCGAAGCTTGTTACATTTAAAATGTCTGTGGCTTAGTCGTCGGTAGAAACGTGACCTTAGAGAATATCTTCACATTAATTGAAATGAAAAAAATCTTAAATGTTAAGTCCCACGCCTTCAAGTTGTAAAGTCCTCATTAAGATCAAATAACCGGGACAAGTCCTGATGGACTTTTGGGGGAAAACATCATTATTTTCTTAGTACTCATCTAAATAAAACAGATGAAAATTGCTGTCTTGTAGTTATACATATTTTATTTGTAAACGTGACAAAGAAATATGGCAAGTGTTGTCGTGAGTCCAACACGCATTGTATTATGAATTTTAAGTCGAGATATCTCGTCAATGTAGGAAGATATCGATTGTTCATTGTTAGGGCTAGGTTTTAGATTTGGAGAAAGGGTCGCTATTCTAAAGGGATCACGAGGAACGCGCAGGTCCTGATAATACTACGGCCAATATCAACTCTCATTTTAAAAGTCCCCGTGGTCTCATAAGCCGTTTTGACCACTCTTAAGATATCAGACATATTAATTTTGTATTGATATAACGGCTTTAACATTTTGACAGCAGAAATTCTGCGCTTAGGTGACAATATGATACCTAACATAAGGACATGAACAATATCAGTTTCTAAATAAATAATATTCATGGCCCAGAGAACCCTAAAAGTGAAACAAGAAATTGTTCATAAGCGTGAAAACGGTAGACCCTTAACGAAAATATATCTTTCATTTTTCGTATTTTTTCGACACAGGGATTTTAACATATTACGAAACCAGCGACACATGAAATTACTCGTGATGAATACAAAACAAATCTTACCAGATTACTCCTTGGTACTTATTCTAAAATTATTTGAAAACATAAGCTTTTATGTAATAAATCAATTATTGATAAGAATCTGCCGCCGACACAGCAATTTGCGAAGGTACGATTTGATAGCATTCCTTATATTACTTCGTACGTATTTTTATCACGCGCACGCACTCATACAAGATTTATTTCTTTTCTATTATGATGCCCATGCGTTTGGAACTTTGCAATAAAAATCCCATCTGCTGATGACAATAGGAGGAGAAACTGTGTATGTGTAATATATTCGGAAACACGTTTCGTGTCGATGTTCCTTCACTCAAGTCACAATATCTCTGAGAGAAAGTTTGGGAAAACACGGAACACTTTATCCACTTACTGTCGTGGTAGGCGGGCGCAGCAACAGGCGCGCCTGAACGTATCTACAGCCTCTACAGGTATTGTCTTAGGTACTTACGCTTTTCTTCGCAACAATAAGAAGAATCAGTGAGAACTTTTGTAAAACAATGACAATAGAACTGTAAAAGTAAAACAATACCAATTAAAGCGCGTTTATTGCAAGCTTTTAGTTTTTTTGCGAACAGAATTGAATAGAGCCAGTTAGTCCTTTATCGTAGTATCACGCGACGCTCTGATGTTTCGTTTATTGCATATTGATTGGCTGAATGCTATCGTTTCGGCGCGATCGATACGTTTTATTGCAATTCATTACAATTTTGATTCGGCCTTTATCCAAATAGCTAGCATAAATATTTATTGGACGACGATTTCATATTTGAAATACTCTTTTTGTGCATTTAAAAATCAATTTGTTCAATCTAATTTTTTTTATGTTCCTTTTTTTAATTGAAAATAAGTTAGAATGGGTTTTAAAAGACCGCGCTGTCTCATGAGGTTTACATTCCTTTAATTATAGTTGCATTTTTTTTTATTCTGCTTATTAACCAGGTAATTTTTTTTTCAGGTAAAGAAATAGGTTATTGGTATATTTTTAATAGATTGGTTCCGAAATATTGGTGGGGCCGTGTGCTGGCGTGCGGCGGCCGGGCAGGCGGGCAGCGCCACTCGTCCTGCGACCGTCCCGAGCCGCGCACGTGCTGCGCCTCGCCTCGCGCCCCACACGCACTCCACAGTGCGCTCTCAACTACCCGAACTGTACCTAGTATGTGCTAAGTGAATTAACGACTGCCAATATGAAGGGTCGTCACCAGTTCAGGCGCAGATTCAGTCTGCAACCATCGTTTATGAAAGAGGATCATGAGGAGGAAAGGAGACCCCACAGGTGATCATTTACTTTAATCATAATTTAATTATTTTTATAATAAAATATAAATATAATAATTACAACTAAGTAAGATTTAATTCTTCATCAAAAATATTCGTAGCCTTGGCGAACTTCGTAGCAACGTCTACGAAGACGGGCGCGTCTCGTAGCGCCTCGTAGCTGTTTTGTTTGGGTTTGCTACGCAAACTCACAAAACATTATTACAATATTACGCTGCCAATTAGTAACAAAAGGTCAGGTTATTCAGCAAGATGAGCATACAACCTTTTATATGAAACGTTTGATAAAAGTTAATGTATTCTATAACAGAGCATTTAATAAAGCTCTTGTCACAGTTTGTTTAAGATAATCTAATGTACGTGTTCACCCACTTTGTATCGCTGATAAAATATTAAAATAAGCGCCGTGTTTGCGTGAAACATTAATAACTTTCTTATCGTTTATCGTTCGCAAAATGCGTTACGTTCATACGACAAGCCTCACTTTCAGGGAACTCGTTATCTTGGAAAAGGGAAGGCAATTTTCTGCAATTTACCTTCGGCTCGACTTCATCTCTACAATGAATATTCCGATAAGATCGCGACTGTACAGGATGTGATTTTTTGGTCTCACAATTTCTTGGAAGGGTTTAATATTACAATATTTTCGGACGATATTTTTATTTTTTGATAAATGTTGCCACGGTCTATCCAGCTAATCCTGAAAAGCGTTACGAGAAAACAGTTAAAGCTCCTCCAATAATATAACAAAAAAAAATGTTTTAATAGACTTTATCCTGTAATTACAGGTATTACAATAGCTAATAATAAATCTATGATTTAATCCGCATATTTCTGGGTATTGTCCATAAATAAATACCAGTACGGTTAATGAAAAAAATTGTTTGATTAAGACGTCATACACTTATAGGTATTTGAAATGTTTATCTCGGACGATATTATATAGTATCGTGTTTATACAGATGCATGCAAATATTTGCATATTTGTCATATGACAGCGAACGTCAATTCATCAAATTTTGAACTAAACTTGGAAACTATCAAAATTACATAGAATAAGGTTTTAGGGCTTTTCGAATGAAAAATAATCCGAATAGGTGTGCTTTTAAAAGCATAAACTAAAAATGGTATGTTCATTTGGGAACAGTTTCGAGCATGAGAACACATTATAAGGGTAGAAATAACGTAAAATGTAAGTAAATCGAGAAAAAATATTTTTTTATGGGGAAACCTTATGATTTATAGTTATGTGATTTACACCGAAAAAAAAATTAATACAATAAAAAAAAGAACACGTACATATCAAAAGAATACATTTTAAATATTGGAATCGGAAATAATAAATACTGTCACAGGCTAGTTTTGCATCAACTCTTTTTTTGATATCAAAACTACCAAGCGATTATTTGTCGAGGACAGACCAGGGTACAATTATATGATATCTATTACAAGAATATAAAAAAAAAAACAAAATGCAAAACATAAAAATTTTAATAAATTTATATTAATTAAGTACTCATCTAAGTTACAGTCGGGAAAAACCCTTGTATAAATGCAAGATGCTGCATAGTTAATCCTGTTGCATTACGTTTCTCCGAGATCTCAATTTAGCTTCAACGCAATGAAACTTCTTTTATATAAACCTATCTCTGAAGAAATAAAACCTCAAACGGAAAAGCTGAATAGACAGAATATCTTTTCAACTTTCGAATATATATATCAGTTAAAAATAAATTCTTAAGTTTCGAGTAAGATTCCAGAATATCTAAAAGCAGTATTATTTCGTCTGATTTGAATAAATTTTCGAACAAATCCTTGCGGTGCGCATTTTGCATCTGCATCGACTTAACAAGTCGATTTTATCGCATTTCGCTGGCCTAACAAGATTTGTATTCATTTGATCAGTAGCCTCAAGAGTATTGGTTTTTTCTTAACAAAAATTTGCCTCCGCGACTTTATTTGATAAAATTTATCGCTGGTCTATTTGTTTTGAGAAGGGGCGCAATATACAGCTACTTATACGTTCAGTTTATTTTTATGAAGGGTATACGAAGCCGTTTGACCTGGCTCGAACCTTTCGCATACAATACATGATGCGTCAGCACTTTATACATGGAAACTATCCGTTTTATGTGTGAATAAAACGCGGCGTCAACGCCGTACTCCCTTTCAGTATGCGGGTAGTTTGACACCAACCCATTGAACCGAAATTATTACATATTCGTAGTTACCTCATGCTAGCCGATATGGTGGGTTAGATTTCTTTGTTTTGTTGTAAACGTACTTAAATACGTTTGTTTGAAAATAATATAATAATAATAATAATAAAAAAGTTTTTAGGTTTAAAGAAACTTTATTCTCAATAAAGACAAATGTCACTCACTTTTAGTTTTTTAATTTCCTTCATGTGACATAGAGTTTTCAAACAGCCAGTAAATATACTATTATCTGTGGAGCGTGGACCATCTTCATTGCGAAAATGTTACAGTACAATGTTACAGTACAACAAGTACGCTGCGACGACAATTATTTACAATATTACAAATAATTCGAATTGTACGTTTAGCTTCAAGTAAAAAAATCTTTTGTGATTTTTATTTTAATAAGTAATATTTATTAAATGTTTTTGTACTAAATTGATTATTTTTCTCGCACTCAAAGTGAAAAGTACAGTTTGCACCTCGAAACTAAACCCCAACTTAATATACCCTCGGTTTCATCTCCCTCGCACGCTCGGGAGTCAAACCACCTCTGGTATATTATGGCTTCGTTTAGTCCCTCTATATAAAATATACTATTATATAACGCCGCCCTCATCGTGGGCATAAACAAAATGTCCACACTAGATTGTTTACCGAATGTCACTCCATATCAGGCACGCCGTATGCCCATTTTCCTTATCGCGCATAAAGTGCTGTATTTATTACTTTCTTCTTTTTCCCTTTCTGAGTAAAGTTTCGAGTCCTACTTACATAATGTGTTAGCCCCGCCTCTCAAATGCCGTAACAACTATCGGATTTAAAAACACGATAGTTACGAACGGGGTTGCTCGGCTATCGTCCGACATAAAATAACCATTTATAAAAATAAGTTATTGAACCATGTTCTCGGTTGTTGCCTGAGAGGTGTGGCGGAGCAATGGACGCCATAAATTATGGATATTATAGCCATTACTCGCCAGACGTATTTAAATCTCACAGGGTCGCTAAACCTGTTAAAGGGTGGAACTGTAAGCGTTAATATTTTCTATTGACGCTGATATAAGTTAATAGACAAAGTTATTTAATCTTGTTTTTGTAATGACTTCAGGTGTTCTTGTTTATTTCCTGTAGGTTTATTACTTTACAGGCGAAGTAACATCAATCAAATCAGATTCTGTGACAACTTGTTTACAGAATTATATCTAGAAATATGATTAAACGGGTGACTAAAGCGGATCTATATCTATAACGACGTAGTTCAGAACTAAGTTCGCGTTTCTTGTCTATCTGCTTGGATCTGCTTAACTACACAATGAAATTAATAAACTTTTTTCGCCATCATCTTTCGACATGATTTCGAAATCTCTGCTCCCGAGTGAAGCAGGGTGTTCTATTGAATAAAGTTACCATAATTACATGTTCTCATTAAAAGTTATTTAGGTACGACATGCTTACCTATTGTTGGCAATTGAAAACAACTGGGTATGCTTTCAAATATTACTAGTAGGTAGGTACATTAACTTTTTTTCGTCTTCAATTATCAGAGATATATAGTGGGGACCTATGTAGTAGGTACATCACAGCTAGTTTTTCTATTTCTGTTCAATGTCACCCTACTTTGGTTTATAACTATAAAAAATATCAAAGCTTTTTTTGTTAGGTTGCATGGAGAGCCAACGAACGCTCTAGGCTTTATCAACTTACACTATCTTCGACGGGAGATAACATTGATAACAATGCACAATCGTACCCATACATAGATGTACCTATATGTTATGTGCCTACAGGAAGTACCTACTGTGGTTTAATAAGATTTCTACGTACCCTTCAAACATTAATAAGAAGACTAAGCTTTAGCATCGCCGAAATAAGGCGTTTTTTAAAACAACAGCAAAGGCTGACCTTTTGTGATCATAGTCGATGAGTATATATTTTTTCTGAAGGATTTGTAATTCTTCTTAATAATTCAGCGAGTTGCGCTCGAAAAACATGTAAACGTAGCCGTGTAATCTGCTATTCCTACTGATACATGAATTAATGATGTTATGTTTGGGAATTTCTGAACTAACCAGCAAGATATTCTTTTAAAAGTTCTCCTAACAAAAACTTAAGAGAATATTTTGTGAAAAACCATCTAAAAAGAAAAGAAGTGTCGTGAACTTGGCGATACTTTTGCGAGGTTATCCCCTAAGGCCGTGTTGTATATGATAACGTTACTGCAACATACTACACCGCACATTGTCATTTCATGCATGAATTTAAAGATAAAATAGTTTTATGATCGTTTGCATGATTCTAAAAGATGGTTATATTGTTTTAGAATTTGACTCAATTTCTACTACGTATGTTTTAATATAAAGTCTTCTAAAGATTTCATTTAGAATTTCAATGTAGCTTTTAAGTTATTTTTCGTTTGAAATCTCTCAGTTTATGCCTCTGACAGTACTCCAATATGTTTTCTTAATACTACATTTACACACAGTCTTGTCTGACTACTGAGTCCAAAATGTCCCCCCACAAAATTGTCTCCTAGACTGTAACATAAGTTTCTGCACATATGGAACAATAATTTGATATAAGTACGCCCTTCATAAAAGAATAAGTTTTATGGATCCATTATTCCGCAACATTACATAGTCTGGCTTTTTATTTTCAAATAAGTACGTAAGTTAAGTTACTTTTATTGCAATAAATTGCTATTTGGTACAACACATGGAGCATTGACAAAAAAGTATAATAGGGTAACCGAGGTAACCAACCCTCTATATTTGGTCGGACGAGTCCGGTCTTTGGGTCCTTTGCCAGCCTTCTCAATTGTCCGGTTTTTTGACTATATATAATAGGAATAATAATAATATCAGCCTATTACTGTCCCACTGCTGGGCAAAGGCCTCTTCTCATACAGAGAGGGCACGAGCATTGAACACCACGCTAGCTCAAGACGCGTTGGCGATTTCAGACTTATTTAGACTATAGGGTTTTTTTATATTCGATAAAGATTATTAATTAAATAGAGAAGAAAGATAGGTTGAAGTGCACAAAATGTTTGGTCCTGAATAAATGATTTGTTATCTATTTAAAAGCGTACCTAATATCAGGACTTCTGGTTGCGAAGTCTGGCTATTTGTCTGGATTTTTGTTTCGAAATGGTAACCCTAGTTTTAACATAGCGTGCATAAACAAAAGGATTGTTAAAAGTTGATAGGTGTATCGAGTTGCAATCATTTCACTCGCTTTTACAAAATATGTTTCTGTATCGCTCTCGGATTCGATGGACTGAATTTATAGCAGATTATGCCAGCTTATTTGATCAGCGAGCATTGTTTTAGTTAGTCATGTGCTTTCCTTAACTTCGGTGTTTGTTGAATGGTTAAAATACTCCTTAATAGATACCTACTAGTTAACATAAATGCGTTTATTTTACTGCTGTTTGTTGTGCTCCAAACTAATTTACATTCTATCTTATAAATTGGCAAAACATAGTGTATTTAATTAACCTTCAACTTGAACCTAAGATATTGTTTACTACATGCAGACTCAAAGTAGAACCTTAGTACCTACCACCTCTTTTACTACAACTGTAGGTACAGTCTTCTTTTCACCTTTAAGCCCTGAGTGATAAGGTTGAAAATTTGGTCGAACGTCAGTGACCGTGGTAGTACATGTACCTTCTACTGTTAGCGAAGTAGACACAATAGTTAAACAATGGCGTCAGACCAATTCAGTCGGGGTTCACAGACGAAGGGGTCCCAAATTATAAATATCACTATTTTGCTGCCAATTTTATTTCCCTTTGTAAAGCGAGAGCTGCGGATTACTGCATGAAATCGTTTTAAATTGACACATTGTTCAGGATTTCACATTCAATGCTCTAGTTGCGACGTGTGTGTCGGATGATCGTAACCCTTAGTTACTCCAATTTGCCACCAGGGGACGCTTTCAAGTCCAGAGTCAGACGTGAAACAAAATTGTACAAAAAAGAGGTTTGTAAAAGTAGAGGCAAAAATGTTTTGTGCGTACTTTGACGTCGAGTGCCTTTGAAATGGCTTTTTTTTTCGAAGCGTCACCGGAATGTTAAAGAGAAAACGTTTTACGAATAATGGGTGGAGGGAAATCATTTGTCTATTTTTGTTTGTTCATGCCGATACATCAGTGTGCTGCGTATCTTAGTTGATAATGCCTAATTCTCGTGGCATTACTTGTTTATTACATTGCATTTCATATAAAAAGAAAACGTATTACTTCAATTACCTTCAATGGAAATAAGAATAGGACTAATCTAGACTGGGGCCGTCCTAACTTCGCTTTAAGGAGTCGGAACTGGATCTACATAATATACAATTCTTACCCAACACGACTCTATTGACAAGGTCACAATTTTGCCAAAAGGACCCATCCCATTCTTATTACGATTGCCCAGCAACTTTCTTAATATAGTGTCAATCTTTCTGACTTGAAAAAAGAAAGAAAAACTTGGTAAAAGTTAATTTCCATCATCAATATCAATGACAATTCAGCAGAATTTAACTTAACAGTCGATATAAATTGATAATAATGATTAATTTACCCTTTGGCGTTGATGGCTCATCAAAGTCACTTGCCCCGCCTCCACAACTTTCCGACTACAGGATCATAATAGTTAATTAAACATTGTTTCCCACTTACCGAGAAAATCTAATTTTCACGGAAATAATACCATCCAGTCCGTTAATTTTCGAACATGAAAAAGGTTTCTGAACAGCGTTTGTGATTTTGAATATTTAAAAAAAATTTACTTGCCTTTTTTAAATATTCGAGGTATTTCATACGATGTTCGTTGGATTATTTTGTCAAAGGTTAAAATGACCAGTTCTCCGAAATTCGAATACCGTATGAAATGTAGTATCTTGTGTAACGTACACATAATATACATATTATAGCATCGCTGAACACGGAATATATTCAAAAACACAATATGATAAAAATAAACTTGATGAAAGTGGAATTCTCTGGTTACCTAATTCTGTGTAAATGATTTACTTTTAAATGAGCGTACTGAGAATAAAGAGCCAAATCTAGTAACAGTTCCTTAAAGAAAAGATATCTGACTAAATCATTTATATTCACAAAACAACATTTCGACTTTATGTCGTTTCAAAATCCCTAGATAAAGCGAACTCGGTCATTGTTTTAGTCTAGCATTCCAAAGCAAATCTCCAGGATAATAGTAGCTCGGAGCGAACGAAATGAACGATCTGTGAACCAAATGAATGTTGGGCCACTGAGGCGACGTGACAGGAAAGCTCATTACTGTACTGTCTGAGGTATTTCAAACTAGTATAGGTAGAATATAGCCGGGTACTTACAGGAACTACTTGTAGGCTGCGACTCAGTTCGCATACAAACTTCAGCCCCACTTTGTACCCACTCTTAGGACTTACGGAATTTTGTTACTTAGTGTTTCTTGAACCTTTAAGGAACATGTTTTCAAAACTTCATGAGAGTCTGTGGCTAGAGTGGAGTTGCTCACGCATCTGGTTGAATTTGTAGAAATAGATTAACTATAGGCAGACATCTACTAACTACTTATATTTATTATTATGAAGGGGAAAGATTTATTTGTTTCTTTATTTGTACCGAATAAGCTCCGAAACTACTCAACCGATTTTAACCATTTTTTCACCAATAAAAAGCTAAACTACCAGGAAGTAACCATGGCTATAACTTATTTAAAGAAAAATTAGGTCCTTAAGTAAATTGCAGTAATGTAACCCAAAGTCGCAAAATGTTGCCTATAAATTTCAAAAATATGTACTACATGTATTTATATATTAATTTCTCACGGACGAAGTTTGCGGGCAACAGCTAGTTTCTAATAATTCGGTTTTTTATTTTTCTTTAATCTAATTAAGGTCATGGTACACTATACCGGCACCGCACCAGCACAGCTGCAGCCCCAGCCCCAGATGTTGCCTCGAATATAGGCTACGGCTACAGCGACCATCAGCGCGCTAACGCGTCGTCAGCTCGGTGTAAGCTCGCAGTCCGCGCGCCAACCGCGCGCCGTCCGCGAGGTGTAAGCTCGCAGTCTGTGCGCCGGCCGCGAGATGCAAGCTCGCAGACCACGTGCCGTCCGCGAGGTGCAAGCTCGCAGGCCACACGCCTTCCGTGAGGTGCAAGCTCGCAGTCCGCGCGCAACTACGTTGTTTCGCGGGCCACTCGGAGTCGGTGCGCAGCATGCAGCAAGCATGCGGTCGGCGCGCTGCCTGTATGCACGCTGTCCGCTCGCTTGCAGCGCGCGGACTCTGAGTCACCCGCGAATCGAGTTGTATGGTAGCGGCAAGCGCGCTGACCGCTCGCCGTAAGCTTTTTCATATAGACATTATGAAATATATTATACGACACGATTTAATGCTATATTTTGAATGGCAAGTTAATTGCTGGGTTGGGGCGCTGCCGGTGCGGTGCCGATATAGTGTGCCATGACCATTACGGTGTGAAAACTTCTTCATAATTCCTAATCAGTTTTCGCACTTGATAACAAGATTAAGGAGCCCCATTCCTCCCTGAGGGTGGCATGAGAGGTGATTAAGTCGCTTATCTGATGGATGGAGCCCCGCGATAACATTCCTGTGCTCAGAAAAAAATCTTTTCACGAATAATGCTGTTATTTCTTAGGCTTTGTCCGTAGACTAAACTCGTTATAACTTGGTTGAATGTAACTGGCTAGTGGTGGCGCGTTCAGTGTTATCCCATGATTTGTCCACGAAGTAGACACAATAGTTAAACAATGGCGTCTCGACCTGATCGGTCATTCGACAGATCATGATTTATGTTGTAGAAAGTAATGCAGACAGTTACTGGAAACAAAGAAGTTAAAGGGATGATTGTAATGTTGGGGTCGGCTTCCATCAGTCCAACCGGATGCAGCTGAATACCAGCGTTTTACATGGAGCGAGTGCCTATCTGACCTCCCCAACCCAGTTAGTACTGGGTAATATACGATACCCCTTGGTAAGACTGGTTTTCAGACGTTCAGGCCACTGACTACCTGTTACGACTGTCAAAGATCTACAAATGACAGCCGGGACCAACGGCTTAACGTGCTTTCCGAGGCATGGAGGAAACTCGGTATGTAATGGGTGGTCACCCATCCACAGACTAACCTAAGCACGCGAGGCTTAACCTGAAGATTAATCCGAGCTGCTGTTATTATCTAGCCACGAGCTCGTCAATGTAAATCTAATGTCTAAAAGTTTATTTATTTTTATTCATTTATTTTAACAGGTACTATCGAGGATACTCCCGCCTGATCACCACTAAGCTAATTTTTGCTTGCACTTAAAACATAGAAACGCTCTCTATCCCCACCCTGTTGACTTTATATATAAATAATTAATGAAAAAATACCGATCGGCGAAACATGCCAAACGAGAGTTATTGTTATTTTGCGCGCCAAAGTTGACGCTTTCCTAATAGGCCTAAAGTTTAAGGTGGAGTGGCTCAGCGCCTCTGCATGATTTAAGCGAAAAAAAAATTAACTGATCAGGCGGAAAAGACCACGACTGTACCATGGTAGGTAGGTAGGTAGTTACCTATCCTCTACACAATTTATACGAGTGGAGCTCACACGGAGGTCAAAATATTATAATATGGTTGATTACCCAAAGAGCGCAGTAGACGACGAGAATATCCTTGAAATACAGTAAATTCATTACTACGGACTATTTAATAACCAAGTCTTTATTGAAAACCACTCGAGCAATTTCAAAAGGTTATGTAATTTAATTCAATGTCAAATTTACGCAGCTACTGAATTTCAAGTTTTCTGTAAATCGCAATAAAACGACGTATTGATCGGGTCAAATCGGATAAACTGCCAAATATCTTGGTAGCGATTCGCTGTGGTTTGTTGAACTCGGTCAGGAGTGAGCCGTAATAATCCAATTACCTATGACTGGAAACCTCCAACACGGTACTACGCTTGAAACTAGATCTAAGTGAACTGACCTATGTCAGACTGGACTCCTAGTATTTAGATAAATAAATATCTCCGTAAAAGTGGTTCAAGGTAAATGATTCAAAAATAGTAGTTCAAATGTTGGAATTTAGCATTTCAATATACCTTTATATTGAAATACTTATGTACTGATTTTATCGAAATTATTCGTCAAAAATACTTGCCTTAAATATTAAAACTGCTAGTACTGTGCATAAACATTGTACGTTTCAGAATATACAAATGTTATTGGGCGAAATCTGGAATTTAATTTTAGAAAGAAATAAAATATCAAATGTAAATCCCCCATGGATACCTATATTTATATTTTATTTGTCTAGCTAACTAGATATCTGGTATGTTTTGTGTTATAAAAAACTACAAGATGGCCGGACATTGACCCGATGTCTTTTTCAGTTCAGTTGATTACACACCTTAGTTAGACTAGAGCCTAATAAAATACACCTAAGTCAATAATTTCTAATTAAATTTTCCCTTTGCGAAAATTCTTGGCTACTATTAAATATTTATCTAACAATTTCAAAATGCAGAATAAACTGAGATAATAAAATCACGCGAATAACTTAATCACTTGTGATTTCATTATGAAGCTATGTCAACGTCACTCCGAGTTTGGAAATATTTGATTGCTCTGTAAAATAGAATTATTGCTTGTCAGAACAGATTTTCCTCTCTTTTGTTTAAGGGTAGGTACGAGTATGGTTGAAAACCTCCAGAAGGTTAACGGTAAAGGTGCTGTAATTTTTTTGACACATTTTGCCTAAAACCTTTACGCCCGCCCACATCAGTGTATTTTATCGCTTGCCCGCACTAATAAACCTTAATGAACCGTTAATTAATGATCTTACGTAAACTTAAATACGGGCTAATGTCAACATGGTGTTACTTCAGTAGCTACCTTGAAGTCCCCATATTTTCTTCTTTAACGATGAACTGACCTGTAATGTTCCAATAATGGTTCATTATCTTTTCAAAGTATGGGCAATGTTTTGTTAAAACTTTAATGCTAGCGTATTATACGAAAACGTAAAAGGGTATTGACCGCATACAATCTTACAGCAACTCTTTGAGTTAAAGTTTAAAAACTGGCATAAGTTCAAAAGTTGAATACAATTTATTTTATGTTTGGATGGCTTCCTCGGTACTTCCTAGCCAACAGCAGCATTTACAACCGTTTTATAATTCCGGTCTTTCAGCTTTGATCATATTTTCATGTACAAAAAGTTTTGGGCTGGGGCTTTATGTTTGAAATATTACTCGTTGAAATAACAATGAGCTTCATTTGTTTTAGTCAAATGTTTCTCCAACAATTAGTACCGGACTGATGTCAGGGTGGAAACAAAAGAATTGCCTTCGTCGGTCGTATTCACACAAATAGAGATAACATTGGTATCTGTGTGAAAGCGGCGCCGACGCCGGGAAATGCGGGACCCTTTCGTTTTATGTGGATAATCATCTGATGTAATCGTCGGATGCTGGTTACGAGCTCAAACACGTGTTTCATCCGGTATTAAGAGATAAGAGTATTTGTTTTTTTAACTCATTGTGCATTTTCTTTTGAACATTTTATCATAGGAAGGAATACCAACTTGACACAAATAACATTTTTGAAAGACGAATAAAGTTCACATAAATAAAAGTTTCTTGCTAACAACGGAGTCTAGATAAGCTTTAAATAAGAAAATAACATCGTAGAATTCAGTTTCAACAGTAATTAAGTGTCAATCTTTGAGTTGATATAATCACAAAGAACCTAAGGCTTAATGATCTGAATGCTTAAATAATAAGACGTTGCATTAAAACTGCCAATTTGCTGGTTGTCTTCTTACTTTATTTTCTCCATGATTTTCCTAAATTGACTCAAACAAGTTGTTCTACAGATTATCGCGTTAACTTTCTTCTATTACGTCTTAATCTCGACGTAATTCAGAAAACATATTGTAATATTAACGTATTATTTGTTACCTCATATTTTGCATGTAGGTTAAGGTGGACCGCCAATTTTTTTTTTTCGAATTTTAATAGTTCCGGAAAGTTGCATTTAGTCTTAAGGAACACGAAAACAAAAAACATGTTCGAACCTACTTTTAGCTCCACCCTAATTTAGGTACGTAAGTGTGGAAGCAACATTAGATCAAGATGTTTGGATAAACTACAGTTAATGGCATTAATAATGTTATTTTTTTTAATTTTTTTATTTATATATACTAAGTACTTCTTTCTTTATTTTAACAATGTTATAATAATTTTATTTTTATTCATAGTTCTGTTCTCATTTTTATCTGTCTTAACACTAATATTCATATCTTATCTTTTAAATTTAATTGTAAGTAATCTCTTAAATGTAGGGTCTATGTATTTCATGTATATAGCCATTAATCTACTTTTATTTTATTTTTTTCTCTTAAGTTAACACTTATTTTTGTGAATGTTGGTTAACCTGTAATTGGCGACTGTGAAGTCCAAGACTGTAAAACCTATGTTTACCTAAATGCTGTACACAGAAGCTGTTGGTGAACCTATATTAATAAATAAATAATGTCAAAAAAAAAAAAATTAGATTTTTAAATTAACTCAATTTCTCACAGGACTGAACCTCACAAATGGTTCGTCGCTTGTTTGTCTTTACTTAAGTTTAATATTAAGTCGTAACTTAATGATGTCGGTACGGTAACCTTCTCGCGAAACCGCATAGTTCGGTTTTGTGCGGAGCAGACGTAATTCAGTGTCGGAATTCATAATTTGATGTAGCACGTGTGAGGAATCACGCCCCTTTGTTTAGCTATATATTTTGAGAGATTTGAACTGTTTAAACTTCGGTCTTTCAAAGGAAATGAAATTAGACGTTTAAATAATTAGCAGGGTAAGACCTTCATTTAAATTTTAATGAAGTGTTACTAAGAGCCTAATTGTTTCATGATTTAAACTGAATAGGCTAATGACCCTATTAGGCACAAATGCACACACTGTAATATGTGTGTTTGTGTGTGTATTTCCCCAAAGATTAGGCAGAGATGTAATACCTACACCACCATTTCGCCAGTAAATACATAATATAATAGTGAATATTTTCAGCAGTAAGTACTTAATTTAAAAAAAAAACATTAAAAAAAGTAAAAAAAAACCCGACTGCTTAAAAACACACACACATTACACTTTTTAGTTACTTAGATATACCATTTTAAAATCCTCATGATGAGCCCTTTATCGAGCCATTCAGGCTGCAGAGCGTGCCAAACATTTGAATTTGGCTCAAGAAATCCGCCATTTTGTTTCTATTTTTATTTTTATATACCCAATTGCACTCTCACAGTAAATACAAATCTAACGACACCTCTCAAGCTAAAATCCATTGAGCCGTTCAAGCTGCAGAGCGTGTTTCATTTGAATTGGCCGCCAAAAATCCGCCATTTTGTTTTTTTTTTTATTTTGATATACCCAGTGTCACTCTCACAGTAAATACGAATCTAACGACACCCCTCAAGCTAAAATCCATCGAGCCGTTCAGGCCACAGAGCGTGCCAAACAATTATACATACATACATACATACATACATACATACTCTCGAAAAACATAACCCTCCTTCTGGCGCAGTCGGGTAAAAAATATCGTATTACATTGCAAAATGATCGCTAGCAATTAATCCCAACTGAACTGTTATATAATATTAATAGCTAACAAATGTTTTCAAAAATAGACAACACAAAATCGGCACGTTAAACTGGTAATCCTGTAAAAGTGATAACATTTCCCAGCGCGTTGATCGTATCCGATTCAGCGAGACTGAAAATAATTGCCGAATCATTTTCATCCGAATTGAAAATACAGGAGCCATGTTTTTTCGTAATCGATTCGTTTATTTTATATTAGATGTGATTTGTGGCTTTCAATTTGAGATCTTTTTGGCCGTTTCAAAAAAGGAGGTTTATTGTTCAAAATCAAAATATTTTATTTCACATAGGCCTAGATGGGCACTTATAAAACGTCGAAAACGGTGCACGGTTCGGGTTGGTCGTTTACATGGAGAAGAACCGGCAAGAAACTTCATAAAGTTTATTGTTGAAGCAAATAAACACGTATCCATGCCAAACAATAATATTTAAAAGTAGTGTAGGTTCATCTTTTTGGCCACAAGTGGCGCTAGCTTCTCTTACTGGTAATATTACTGTCATGGCAATAAACGGCTTCTTATAACTTATTCTATTAACGGTTAGGTACGGTGTTTCATTTCAACGTAAAATGATAGGGTGGTTGAAAAATCTGCAAAAAAAAATTATTGCCATTTTACAAAACAATGATCAATTATAAAATTGAAGCGTACCCACTTACCTTGCTATAGTCCTATAGTAAAGTAAAAAGGGCTTTAAAAATGTTATCTGAGCTTTACTCCGCCTAATCACTACTTTATACTCTATTTAAACATAAAACCTACGTGTTTTCTGACATTTTAAATGTAGGTTACTCGTAAACTTTTAAAAACACAGCGGTGCCGCCAGTATTTTTGGTGGAACTCGTTACTTGTCTCAAAATTTTGCCGAAATAAAAAGTCAGGCCTTTCAGCTCCGCCGTTTACTCTTGCTGAAAAAATACTAAGCCATATATTTAGTATTCTCAGTTGTATTTTCACAGTTCAGAATTCTTGAAGAAAGAAAAACAAAGTCTATAATAGGACCTGCAATTTTTCGGGAGAAAACTATTGTTAAAACATACATTTCTAAACACCTACACCTATTCTACTAATTTTACCGTTCAAAGCTGAAAATACAAAAAACTTTGGTGTTTTTCCTTCAAAGGGCATTGGCATGGTCGTCAGCATTCATGATGAATGTAAAATAATACTGGCGGCAAAACTTTCCTGAGCGACATTTACTCAGTGTTACAATGGACCAATAAAATTAATATGATGCCACCCGCTGTTGAATAAAGCGCTTCGGTCGTAAAGTGCCAATAAGCACGTCCACGACACTAATGCCGTGCTCTCGGTAATATACAGCAGCTCATCTACGATCGTGTCTCAAGCATTTTATTTATTTTACGGCTCTACGCCTCGTTCACGACCCCAGGCGATACGGTTTACGTCGCGCGTGCACCTCTTGTTTAATTCGTGTGAGTACTATCGCTTCGTTACTCGAGGCCAGTGTCTTTCATGTGTTTTCTCCGCAATCGCTTGTAGCTCACGAGCTGCACAATCAGTAGGCTAATTCACGTAACTAAAGAAGTGCTGTTGCAGTGCAGTTGCAGTTAAGTTTCGATCAAAACAACGCTTTTCGTATTCTCTACCGCTGTCAGACACGCTCGCGTCAAGTTCGCGTCACGCGAGCGCAATAACGGCATTCTACTGTTGCGCGTCTTTGGTGCGGGCTTCGGAACGCAACATGATCGGTATTCTACTAAGTAAGAAAAAGCACTAAAATCTGTACTGGGGTATTATTTTAATAACGTCATATTCATTGAAATGTACCTAATCAATTCTATTCGATTATTTAGTGAGTAATATTTTTTCTCTCATATGGCCACACCATATTAAGTAAGTTTGGTAGAGTTTGGTTGTCATACAGTTGACGCGCAGTTCACGCGCAGCTTACGCGCAGTTTATAGATACACAAGAATATCATTTATCACTCGAACTTGAACTTAACTGCAACTGCACTACAACCTCATCGGCGCGTCATAAAATTACGTGAATTAGCCCTCAGGAGACACTTGTGTAGCCACAATAAAACGGGGAGACTAGTGAGCGAAACTGCTAGCGATACTTAAGAGGAAACAAAAAGGGCAAAAGAATTGAGAAATAGGTATTTTTAAAATGTATTGCTGTCGCGCAGTGCCCAAACGACCGCGCGCAAAGCGCGAAAGAGACAACAACAGAAAATACCAATTAAAAGTACACAAAAATAACGTTTCGTAGTCCACTGATTACTTCTCCAAAACTTGACTGATTCAACTACTTTTGTCATTAAAAAATTAAAGAAAAGTTTTGGCCGTGTTCCTATGTTGTCGTTTTTTATTTAATCTAGTCAAATTTGTTTTCTGTATGTTTGAACACAGTGGAAAATCTGGCCATTTTTTTTGGTTTTTGAAGGTTCATAATTATCTCTTTTAATAAATAATTTATGAAAAAAAGAAATATAGGGACATGCCAATAGTGGTTATACATTTTTTGGAAAAGAAAATATTGCTCTACTGGCATTTTCTAGGGAGGAAACAGGCGACTACGTTTGTATGGAAAAACGGCCGTTTTGTGTCCTCTTAAGGTGTCCCTACCTAATAGGAGTAAAAATACCCTTAACGAAGCCGAAACAAATGTTCTCACCGTCATCCTAATCTTCTAGTTTTATATGGAGGATCAAAGTTACAACTTTTTCACAAGTTTTTTTTTCAAATACTAGTTTTTAATGTTATGACTTTATTTTAAAATACCTCCACGACCCCCGTACTATTCCATGCATCCACCAGCACAGTGTGTTTTGAGTGCGTTACATTGAGTCCTACCGTGAAACGTGATTTTTACCCCAAAAAAAGAACTTGTTGCTCTGCAATTATTGTTACGTGAACTTACATAGTTTGATGTTTACAATGCTTGGTTGACGGTTTCGTGAAAGGTCCGTTTACACCTTTTATTTTACAGCAGAATCTAAATATAATTATGTAAAGGCATTACATTATTTTGTCACCCAATACGTTCTTGTTATTAGTGTTGGATGGTACACTCCAACACGAGTAAAAATTATCGCTTTGAATTATGAAACTCGTTAAACGTGAACAGAAACTAGTTCAGGTGGCCTACCATGACGTCTTAAAGCAGGATCGTTTTAATCGCGTTCCAGTCTGGGTAAGAGACGGAGCTATAGAGGACGTCTAGCGCCATCTCTTTCCCTCACTGGCACGCAATTAAAACGATCCTGCTTTAAGACGTCATGGTAGGCCCGCTGTTCGTACCGAGATTCTTTGTCACAAGTGTACCGTTAAACCTGTCACAAAAAAAACTCGAACGTTCAAAATTGTTGGTAAACTTGGATTATTGAATTTTTTACTAGCTGTGTTGGCGTTTGACCGTGAGAAACTAGTGCCCGTAATAAATGCAAAGGTCAGACAGAATTCAGCCCACATAAAATGAAACCTAGAGACGTACCTTCCAAAAAACTTTTCGTTTTGTAATATAAATTTATGAAATAAAACAATCCCCTTATAGTTCATGCGGGCTACCCGCATGCGAAACCGGGTTTCAGTCCCCTAGTGAAACCCGGGAAAAACCGGGTTCCGCATACCTGCTGCCTTGTGCCGTTCCTATTGCCATCAAGCGGACACGAACCCAGACTCCGGGCTGCCACTGAGAAATTCGTGAAGGTATAAATTTTTGTACTGCGAAAATAATCAGAAAAACCACGCCTTTTAATTTCGAAATCATCACACGAATTCAGAAAATTGCCGTAAACGGTCCTCCTATAAGTTTCTGTATAATTGCTCTTTACAACCTTTGAAGCCTGGATAAGTGATCTTTGAGAGCTTAACAACCCAACGATTGCGTGATGTTCTCCCATTTATTTCTAGACGTGGACCATTATTTGTGTGGGTAATGTATTTAGACGCTCTAGCCAAGTAATCGCCACATAAAGCTATTTAGTTAACCGATGAGGCGTTCATACCTTTTGGGTAGCAATTCGACCCACCTAAAGTTACACAAGTAATTTTTAGTAATTATTACCTTTGCCTCATTTGAAAAGAAGAATTTAAATTGAAAAAATAACATTTCCCACTTCTGCGAATTCGTCCTGTGATCAGAAGCTAAGTACTTCTGATCAAAGCTTATAATTTTTTTCTGAAACTTCAATTTTTACTGTTAACCTTTATAAAAAGAAATGTTATAAAATAAAACTAAATAGTATACTCCCACTTCCAATTTAAACATAAAAGTACTGTAGTACTTACATTCAATTTTCTTTATGTACACACAGCAAATTAGATAGGTTTGCAGAGCACACTAACATAATGTTGGTGTGCGTAAAATCAACTGGTGTATTACTTCGCCTCACAATATATGTCAGCAAACACGTGTGTGTGTGTGTGGCTAATCTTCTCTAAGATTGGCCGCCGTGATTGAAAACGGTTCGAAGGACTAAATAGGCAAAGAATATAAAGCATAAATTTAATAAACTAAATAACTGGTCTCTTGGCATATGTGTAAAAGCAACAGGCTTGTAAATCAAATGTCGTAGGATCAAATCCCGCCGCTGACATTGCACACTTTTGGCATTTTTAAAAACAATTGTTTTTCATTTTGTTGAATTTTTATTTTTGTATTATATCTGATAATAAGAAAGAAAAAAAGTGAAAATTAAACAATTTGTATTAAGAAATCAACAATATTTATTGACTAGTTTAAAAAAATAAAATTACAAATTATAAAGTTTTGTGCATGACAAATATTCTAAGTCGGACAGAAAATAACGTTATTTTTCATATTCAAGTGGGTAATTTATTTATTAGTGATATGAATAAACATGTTAGTAAGAAAGATATTAAGATACAGGTATCCCAAACTGTTATCTCACTAACAATAACATCACTCACATAAAACAAATTTAATTACCCCTGATATTTTTATTAATAGCCGATTGGTGCGCCTTCACTATCTATTACTTGTTGCAATCGTGTCCTCATGCTAGCAACCATATTTTTGCGCAAGTGAGATTCACGAATTCCATGACGACATAACGATCCACTAGACCTGCACGGAAGAATATTTTTTTTATTAAAGCGTTCACCATCTTTATGCCACAATATTTTGCGACCGTCTCTGTCTGACTTAAAACATTTTTCATCGCTAAATATAACAACATTATTGCACCAATCGAAATCCAAATATTCTCTTGCGAAGCGTACTCGGTTTTGTCTGTGAATATCTGACAGTAATATTTTCTTGGCTGGCCTACGACATTTCACACCAGCTGCACGCAAGTGGTTCCGTACAGTTTGTAATGTCACGTCATGTTTAGTCGCCGTGGAACGAGTAGGTAGTGAGGAAGGGCTCAGCGCTATGCGTAGCTACTATATCACGGTGCCGCGCATTGGCATCTGTGTATGCTAATCCAGCCTTTGGTCCCGGTCGGCAAGGGTCAATTCTTCCCGAATCTGCATAACGATGGACCCACAATTGCACAGTCCTTCTCTGTGAACAATAATAAAATATTGTTACAAAAAAAAAACAATCAATAACAAATGTGGATTAATAAACATAAATCTTCTAAACATAATAATAACATTTTGTTACTTACCGATATCTTTAAACGCCTCGCAATTTCACTAATTGAAACGTTTTGCTCACGCAAAATAATAATCTCAGCTCTTAAAAGTGTAGTTAAGTGATTCATATTGAGTAACAAATAAAAGCACTTCTCAAAACACGTAGGGTATAATGTCTAAACGTAACGAAAGCCCGATAGTCAATAGCATTATGACGATGAACTTAAACTAATAACATAAACATGATTTGTCATTTTTAGAGGGTAGACCTCTAATATATTCTAACTCAAATATAAAGAAGACTTGCGAATAGTAAAGCAATTAATTGAACAAACAAAACGTAAAATATTTTATTAAATACATACAAAAACATTGTGTCGTTGGAAGTCGGATTCGAACCTACGGCGCTATGCGCCGGCGGTGTGAGTAATTGATTACCGCGCGCTCGACCATTGCGCCACGGAGAAGATTGAAATATTGGTTAAATTTATGCTTCATATTCCCTGCAACATCAAGTGACAAGAAATTGCAAGTGTGTGGGTGGACAACGGGTTATTGTGAAGCGCAAACACTAATATAGGCGAAGCCAGACAGCCGTTGATTTTACGCACACCAATATCTATGTTAGTGTGCCCTGCAAACCTATCTAATTTGCAGTGTGTACCTACTAACTTTTCTATCTCGTATTTTAGTACGTGTTGCTCGAAAGCTCCGGTTACTACAACTCGATGCTGAGGTCTTCATAGGCAGAATTCTGAACACAATGACACCTAATACCAACATAACCTTTTAGCGTCAGGTGACAGGCCTGAAATCTCTAGGTAGTACTGTTAGGTTTACAACTAAACTTAAATAAAGCATGCTGTTTATAGCTGCATTCGGATTCTCAAAGGATTAAGGAAAATAAGAGATTTTCGTCACGTCACCGCATCGTCAATTGAATTTTCTAAACTAATCTTAACCAACTATATACATAATTAATTAAAAACTGTTAAACAAACTAAAATAAATAAACTAACAACAAACTTTAAAAGGGCATCGAAAAACTCCTCCTCAACGCTGTCAGCTGGTAATGTGCCCAAGAGACTGGCGGCGTTGCCACGTTGTATGGCAACACTTAGCCTGTGACCAAGGTAAAGCCAGCCCTTGGGTCGTAGGCGTTTTGAAAGTTCTTTGAACAGGCTATGGGCACTCGGACCGGACGGCCCCAGAGTTTCAACCCCAAACGGCTCGAAAATGTAGTTACTACAAACGTTTCTATATTAACGCCGTTTGAGGTTCTCTGCAGCCGCAGCGGCAGCGCCAGCACAGCACGACGAGCTTGGAAGATGAGGAGGCGCAAGAGTATCGACGCAAGTTGCGTCCCATACTTAAGGCCTACTGCATCTTCCAAGGAAACAAAGACATGCCGTCCGATCTCTTGCCATCGTCGCGTGCTAAGCCATTAGGTTCTAAAAGCGCTCGAGCTCGTCGGGTAATGTCGTTTATGTTCGCGTGAAGTGCAAAGCAAAATGGCCCGCACTTCGGCTGCACGACAGGCCGTGATGACCGAGACTGTTGACAGCTTCACCACGGGTCTACCTTTTATAGCAGAACTTTTTATGTCATAATATTATTTTGCATACCAGCGGATAGCATAAACTAAATTTCGCAGAAAATCGTTTGGCAGACAATCATTTACCATACGTTCAAAACTCATATTTTTGTAAGTCAGAATCATCTTTAGGCATAAATTTCATATGCATAAGAATTAAAAGTAGAACCATGTTATCGCAGAAAGTTCACATTCAGAATCATCTTTTGGCATAAATTTTATATCGATAGTCATTTAAAGGCAGACCAATCATATCTCAGAAAGTTTACAGTTAGAATCATCTTTTGGCATACATTTCATATGCATAATAATGGAAAGACTGATTTATCACTTCACAGAAAATTCATTAAAACAGTTGATTGTGAACACGTAATTTTTATTTCCCTGTAAGAAGCAGGCAAACATGCAAACAAGCATACATCGTGGATGCAGCAAGCCTGCAGTATGCAAACATGTAAACAAGCATGCAGTATGCAAACATGTAAACAAGCATGCAGTATGCAAACATGTAAACAAGCATGCAGTATGCAAACATGTAAACAAGCATGCAGTATGCAAACCAGCATACACCATGCATGCAGCAAGCATACAGCATGCAAGCAAGCATGCAGCATGCAAGCAATCATGCAGCATGCAAGCAAGCATGCATCAAGCATGCAGCAGGCATGGTTTCTGTCACGGCTCCGGCGCTGCGGGGCTCTGGCGGTCCCATGCGAGCTTATCGTCGCAGATGTGGTTCACGCTCACCACCGCGGCGGCGGCTGTTAGAACCACCTGCTCCTCAGCTCGCGGGCCGCCTCACCCCTCCGCGCCAACGCGATTTTAAATAACACTCTAGGGGTAGGGCAGACAAGACTACGTGGAGTCGGTTTTGGAGCAATTCGTTTCTGTCACTAACTTTGCAGCACAACATATTGACTTTTTAAGACAATATTTTAATTTTAAATTAAGGTTAAAATTGCTATTATAAAGAAATGGCAATAATGCCAAATGTAATTATTCCAAATGAATTTCTGCCATCTTCATAGTATGCCAAGTGACATTATATAAACCAAATAATCGTCGCTCTAAATAAACGTTATTCTAAACGAAATTATGCGGAATATGAACATTGACAAAGGTACTTATGCCAAATAAAACTCTGCCATCTTAAAAGTATGCCATTGTAAATTCGGACACACAAACATTCGGCCAAAAAATAATGATATTAAATAAATTTTATGCCTTAAAAATATTCGTATAAAGAAAATTATGCCAAGTGTGTTATGCCAAATAAATTTCGGAGCATCAAAATTCTGCCAGATAGAAGGAACCCCTTCACCACAGTGACAGCGATGAGGAGAACAGCAGGCGGCACCAAGGCGTAAGGCAGCAGCGAGGCGGAAGGTCGTGTCGTCGAACAATATGCCTAGTGTCGACGACGGCAGTGCGTGAAGCCAAAGACCCGACTCCCACTCACCCACAGCCAGCAGGCGCGCACGCTCAGCAGTAGTAGGAGACGTGTTCAGCAGATTGTTCGGGCTCGGCCCACCGTCTCTGGGAAAAAGGATGGTCGGGTTCTTCAGTGTTCGGGCAAGCGAGTTTCCAAGCATCGGTAGCCTCGGATAAGCACGGCACATCCAAATCAATCAGTGTAGAAGACAGGATATTCCTGATTAATTTCTTAGTGCCGTGGACCGAGGATATGAAAGCCGGTAAAATAATACTGGAAATTTTGCGGGCGCCGAGTCCTCCCATGCGAATGGGAAGAGTAGCTTGAGCCCAAGCTCGGTCGTCCAAAGCCACATTTAAAATAGATGATAAAAAAAATGATAAAATGTCTGATGACTTAATCCATTTTGTCCAAAAGGTCAAAAGGTGAGTGTGTTTCCATAAAGGGGAAAGGTGGAAGGAAATGTTAATTTGAAACAACAATAACGAATTATTGTGATGGCCGAATGTATGATAATTTTGGAGCAATCTTTCCGAAAAATCGTTGAAATTTTGAATTTTGTCCTCGCTAAAATCGGGAAAAGAGTTTTCAAAGATGGGAGACCCAAGGAGACGAAGAGATCTTTTTTCTGGGGGGGGGGGGGGGGAGTGTAAGAATCTACATCGCCTTCCAAGGTTGCATCATCAAGATACCAAACGTTAAGTTTGAAATTTAGCTGTCTAACAATTGGGTGGATAGCTAAACTAAAAATCACTGACCCGAGGAGGACACCTTGTTGACAGCCAATAGCAGATTCCAAAAGATTGCCCGATAAAGTAATTTAGATGGATGTCTGTAACATTGCCAAAGAAAACTATAAATTTGGAGTAATTCTTCTTGAGTTTCAGTTAACATAGAGTGCCCTATTCACTGAATTGAAGGCGTTCTTTATGTCAACCTTCAGGATGACCTCCCTTTGCCAGAATTTAGGTAGGTCGACACAGCGTGTACGGCAGCCTCGCAGCCCCCTTTAGAACCGCTGTTTTTTTTTCGAAACAACCTCACCATAAAAATTACAGGTTGTTCCCATGGCAATGGGACGAATGCCGTCAGAGCCGTAAGCTCCTTAAAGAGCAACTCACCAGCTTCCCCAGCACCTGAACATATTAGGTCCTTTAGATGCTGAGGACTTAGACCGTCGAGGCCGCCGGCGGAGCCACACCGGAAGGAGCAAACGGCTGTGACCAAATCTCGAATTGTAACGGTGAGGTAATGACAGTCCAATCAGGAGGGTCGGGAAAAGAAAGGCCAAAATAATCTAAACTAATGTTATAAAGAGGAAAGATTTGAGTTTTTGTTTGTTACGATTTAACTCAAGTACTACTCAACCGATTTAAAAAAAATCTTTCACTATTAGAAAGCTACATCTTTACCGAGTAAGGTAGGCTATAATTATATTGATATCATGTAAATTAGCTGAGCTATCACAATTTTCGCGGAAGAAGTTGCGGGCGAAGTGCTAGTCTATACATATAATAAAATCGTTGAGACCAAAAAATCTGTTCATTGAAGATTAAAAAAAAAAAACCAGCCAGGGTGACTTGAAATAAGTAACTGAACATATTAAAACCATTTTAAAAAAATTTGTTTGTTTGTTTGTTTGACCGCGCATCACGTAAAAACTGCTGAACCGATTTTGTTGAAATGTTCACAAATCTGTTTAAATACATTCAGAATAACATATAAGCTATAGAAATTTTGTTTTTTTTTGGAAAAAGGGGGTGAAAAGGGGGGGAAAAGTTTGTATGAAAAAAAGAATTTAGATTGTTCTAGAATCATGAAACTCAGAATAAATATTTATTAATAAAAATAAAGAAATACCTGTCTTAGCATTTTTTTTAAATCTCATCCAGACGCGCAAAAAAGAGGGTTTTATGTTTAAAATTAATAAACTTCAAACACCTATACAATCAAATCCAATGAAGTGTAACCTTTTAAAGTTGCTACATATACTCCATATCTAATACAGGTAAATATAATTTCTCAGTTTTCTTGAAATTTGATTTTTGAGGTGAATACGCACAAAATAGCGGAACTCAAGAAAATCAGCTTTCCTCGGTTTAAGTAGTTGGTACGAAATGTTTGTGCGCGCATCACGTCAAAATTACTGCCTAGGCTTCTTCAATATTTAAACTATATATTATCACGCTACTTCCTTAAGGGGGTAGGCAATTTTGCATTATTTCCGTATACTTCAATTGTTTGACGTTTCAGTCATGACGTAAGTACATGAGAACGGCTATTTGTGGCTTATGTCAACGAAGTAAATAGCCTTGCAGTTTCATGACCGCTCTGTAAACTACGGGGTTGCAGGTTCAAAACCCTCCAACATTATTTTCACTTTTTGTGATTTGTTTAATTTTTTTTTTGATGCTGTGAGATTTCCTATATTTCATTTTGTATAAGTTGTGTGCATTTCTTATTTTTTTCGTGAAATATTTTTCCAAAAAGTAATAGAGTAGTACATAAGGAAGAAGAATACAATCATGCTACCCCCAAATAAATTGGGATAAGGGCAGGAGTATGATGATGAGGATGATTTCTCCAAAAAGAAGTATAGCGAACACCAGAAGCCTGATAAATCCACGTGTTCTTGCCGTGCAAGAACTGTGCTATGCTATTCGCAATAATCAATAATCCATACGCAGTTTACGTAGATTATATTTACAGCTAAATTGTTATTGGCCTCATATCGTGTTTTCGGGCGGGAGGAGACGCCCGGGTTCTTCCATTGTGAGGATCGACCGGAGGCCACGGTGGAGCACACTGTGGAGGTGTGCCCCACTTGGGCGGAGCACCGCCGTGTCCTCGAAGCGGCGATCGGCGGCGGCGACCTCTCTCTCCCAGCCCTGGTTCAATACATGGTCCGGAGCGAGACGGAATGGGATGCCATCACCTCCTTCTGCGAAGCAGTCATGCTAGCGAAGGAGGTGGCGGAACGTGAGAGGGAGAGATCCTCACGTCCCGGCCACAGCGGGAGACACCCCGGGCGTCGGGAGCCACGTATTGGCCCCCGGCCACCGTAGGCGCGGGCCTGTGGACGAGGAGCTATGGGCTAGCTCGCCGTCCGTCCGTCTCATGACGACAGGCCGTGTCGACGGCGCGTTCGTGTTCTACGCGCGCCTCAAAGAGAGTCAGCAAAAAAGAAGGGGTCCGCAAGGGCCGATGCCTGCCGGGGCTGCGGGACTATTCGAAAGAGATACCGTGGCCCCGGAACACAAAGGGCGATGAAGGAACATGGATGAGTTTTAGTCAGTAAAAGTCTGACACTTCCTCCTGCTCCGGGAGGAGTCATTTGATGATTTCCCATTCGAAAAAAAAAGCTATATCGTGTTTGGGCTCATTCATGCACGTTGATGAGAACTTTCGACCTAGCTGGAGTATGACTGTCATCGAGTGTCTAAGGATGAAAACCTAAGGCTGTCGAGGGAAGCCCCAAATTGGAAAAACATAGTACAATATTTTAACGATGATTGCATATAATTCCGAGAAATTAAATTGTTACCTACTTGAATCTATACTTATTATTATAAAGGAGAAAAGTTTGTTTGTTTGGTTGGTTGAACGCGCTAATTTTAGGAACGACTGATTCCAGTTAAAAACATCTTTTAGTGTTGGATAGCCCATTTATCGAGGAAGGCTATACGTTATATAACATCACGCTACAATCAATAGGAGCGGAGCATCAATGAAAATTGTTGCAAATACAGCGAAAAATTATTGCTTTTGAGAGCTTCCTTTCCGTGCGCTGCGTAAACGGTTAAAGTTACTCAATGATCATACATGTATGACGGGATTGTTCTTCTTAAAAAGTCCGCTAAAGCATATTTTTTGCATTTTTTTTAGGTTGACTCACACTCTCTCTAAGCCTCTCTCTCTCTGACGTAACGCAGACGAAGTTGCGCGGGTCAGCTAGTATTCTATAAAAGTGTGGACCATATTCCTAAATATTCAGCCAAAGTCGCGTGAAAGCCTCTTATTTGAAATAGGGTACCAGTTCGTAGAGTGGTATCTAACAATACCTCCACCTACCTACCAGACACGTTTGGGTGTTTCTTTGTTTTGACACAAGGAAGTTGTGTAAAAGTATTCACCAGTATTCATGTTTCGGAGAGTTCTTTTGCTGTCCGCTTTCTGCCAGAATTATTTATTATTTATATTATTTTCCTACTTTTTGATCCTGAAAGATGTGATGATATTAAACCGATGATTTATTTTTCGCTAAAAAATGTATGTTTTTAACATTATTATGTCGTTTATATAACTAATTGTCTGAGTAAACTCTATTAAAACATTTATAATTTAGCAAATTGATAGAAGTCTCTTTTCAGCCGGAAATTATTGTGAAACAAACTATGAAAATGACTGAGCAGTTACCTACTGCCCCTACCACTGTTAAAATACCAAAGTAACTAAGTAATAACACGTATTTTGTGAACGAAATACCTGTTACCGCGAAGCGATCCCAATTTAGTAATCGAAAGGAAAACGGATGTGTTTCAAATTGGTATTCGATACTAGCGATATTTTTAGAATACCTAAGGGATAAAGACATTCAAATATTTACGAGCGATAGACGGGACAAGACGAAGAAAATCGTAATCCAAATACTTGTTACTTCTTAGTAACAAATCGTTCTGTCTTGTCATACGCGCGATTGTCAGGTAACATTCGTGCGTCAAAATCGAAAATGTTTGTTATCAAAATGTTTGTATGACATTATTCCCAATGTCCACTCTATACCTAATTATTTTAAATCTCTTTGCTAAGGGAGAAACGTGAAGGAGAGAGACGTGATGGCCCAGAGGTTAAGGCCTCGCCTCTCATGTATGAGGTTGTGGGTTCAAATCCGGGCAAGTACCAATGAGACTTTTTCAATTCATATGTACTTTTCTAAGTTTATCTTAGACATCACAGACATCGGTGAAGGAAAACATCGTGAGGAAACCTGGACTTATAATTAATATAAGTCTGAAATCGGCAACCCGTCTTGAGCAAGCGTGGTGATCATTGCTCGTGCCTTCTCTGTATGAGAAGAGGCCTTTGCCCAGCAGTGGGACAGTAATAGGCTGGTATTATATAAGGGAGAAACAGAAATGACAGTACGAGATGAATAAAACAACGTTAGTAATTGTAAAAAGATAATGAATACCTAACCGTTTTTCTGGCTTGAGCTGTATCCACTCTGGTTGTATTGGTATTTTGTTTTAAATTGTTTATTGAACAATCTACGTATTTTTCATATCGAACTCGGCGTCTGTAAGACCGAACATTTTGAATAGCTTATCCACCCTTCTTTTTTGTTCTGCCAATTTCTCTTGAAAACAAAGACTTGCTCTTTTTCTTTACTAATTACTTTTTGCTTTCATTAGCAATCTGTACTATTTTTTTTTAATATTTTGTTATTTTAAATGTTGCTGTTGCTTTAACGAAGTCGAGATTTTTAATCAAAACCTAATTAAATTTAGGATAAAAAATATTAATCGTCTTTATTTCATTCAAAGTCATAGGATTTAATATCGTGAATTTTATTGCGTTTCGTAGAAAATCCTACTCACCGTGCACCCGTAACATTTGCATTTCAGCCGTAATTTGATTTCCATTTCAAAGAAAATAATAATTGCTGTCCCACCTACGTTCATTCATTGAAATGTGAATGTATGTCGCCGGTGTGGGGATGTTGTTATACAAAATTAAGATTGTAATATATTCCTAGGTATATTTATTAACAGAATACTTTAGAACTATTCTATAAAAGGAACAATCTAGAACAGAGGAACACAACTATACAAATAATTAAAATTCAAGTGTCGGTTTGTAATGTCAAAATAACGGCTTTTTTTTTCTGCATGTAGAAAGTTCATATGTCACTTATACGAAAAAAAACAAATTGGTCTCTCAGTCTGTCGGTCTGTCTGTCTCTTTGTTCCGGCGAATCTCCGAAACGGGTGGACCGACGTTGACGCGACTTTTACTGGCAGATAGCTGATGTTATACGGAGGATGAGGGTTCCGTACAAAAAAAAAAACTCTTAAAATTGTTAACAATTTCACGCAAACGAAGGTGGCGGGGCACAGCTGCTGGTTCATAATATAACATGATGCCTGATGTGTTCCTCGAATGGTTGAATTATTCTGAGTGAATATGTGTTTTTAATTACTAAACCCAAAACTGTAAAATATAGCCCATTAGATGGGCTGCCATTTGGACAAGCCTGACTACCCATTAATTAGGATAGGATAAACTTTATCCTAACAAATTGCAGGAGAAATAATAGCAAGCAATCAGCTTAAGGAATTATGAATAGGAGCGATTAGGGAGGTTATATTTTAGTAAAAGGGTAAGAACCCCTACTCAGAGCATGTAAACTAAATTAAGTAAGTATAATATAATAGTAACGAGTTCGCAGAATAGGTCATTCGGTCACCTTCTTCATTACATTCGCCGAGTTTTATTTTGTGTGTTCAAATATTGCCTCATTTTATATTGGATACGAAATTGGTAAAATATGTACATATGTGTGTGTGGGTGGTGAATATGAATGTTCAATGTGACATATTAAAATATTCCGTAATGCTTCTGCGTACCCTTTCGGGGAATTCAGTGCGATGCTGCTTTCACTTAAATTCAAAATGTTATTAATTCCAGCTGATTAATCTTCCTATACAATCGCAGAAGCTAATGAAAAAAGTTAATTTTCTTCTTACTAAAGTAGTGTTTATATAGTGAACGAACCATTGCGTAGCAGTCCTCCACTTAATTATTTATACAGCGCTTTAGTGAAACTTTGTAACTAACTTAAGTACTTAATCATTGAAGGGTGTGTTCATTTCCATACAAATCGCATTATCCATTGCCATTGCCATTGAATTGATTGATATTATCTGATTTGAAGTATTTATTTTAAAACTTTTTAATTTTCAATCACCCTAACCTAACTAACTAAAATTACGTTATTATCTACCTACTTTTGATCTGACACACTTCAATCATATTTATGCGTATCTCAGAGTCAGAAAGACAAGTATAGACATCGTTTTGCAATGTATAAGTCCAAGTAACTAACACTCACTAACTATGTACACATCTCAGTACTATATTTGTATACACATTTATTGTACACACAATATAATCAGATTCCAACATCACAATACAGTAGAGCTAAAAGTTAAGTTAAATACACTATCATGGCTATCCTAGTTTCTACTTTACTTCGATACTTTGCAGAAACACAATTTAAATTCCAAATGGAGTTTGCTGTGTGCCTCTATTCTATATTTAAAAGTTATTCTGATAATAAAGTTACTATACATGTGTTATAAACATTAAAGCCAATTTATGGTGTGGGAGCTTAGGTTGGTACCTATACTAATCGACTAATGTACCCTTTTATTACTTGGTAAAGATAGGTAGGCCTAAACTAAATTGTTTAATTTTCACCTTACCACCTTTTTGAAATATAGATCTTCATGAAAATCGTATAGTTCAACTAGATGATAAATTAAACATTCAGATTCCGAGAAAATAATAAAGCACTAAGGAAAAATAATAATGTAAATAGTAAATTTATTGATATCACAAAAGAGGGGGAAATTTCTTAAGGAAAAAGATCGGTCTATTAAATACTACTTTTGAATACTACTGCTATTGTCGATTCTCAATAAGAAATCCTACTAAAGTTTATTGGATCCGACCCGATCATATCATTGTTCCGTGCCGCGTCTGTTTAGACGAAGGTGCGAACACAATAGCGCAATCAGTGCGAGCGGAAACATTCTGATAATAATGAGCGATTTAACAGGCCGCACCGGAGCTGGCAAAGGAAATAACTGGTCGACGTAGTAATTCTATTGTATCTGCGTTAAAATCGATCACAATGATAGAAATAGTTTCAATACCGATAATAATTAATGATAACGAGTTATGTAATTCTTATGGGGGTAAATTAATAACAAGGTAGTTCAATTTCCGGGGCTGCGGGACTATTCGAAAGAGATACCGTGGCCCCGGAACACAAAGGGCGATGAACGAACATGGATGGGTTTTAGTCAGTAAAAGTCTGACACTCCCTCCTGCTCCACCCAGAGCGGGAGGATCATTTGATGATTTCTCATCCGAAAAAAAAAAAAAAAGGTAGTTAAATTTACCTGTCATTTGTACTTTTTTAATAGTGATCGTTAAACTTAGGTTCGGTTCATTCTTTTAGGCATTGTGTTACCCACGTAACCAGGTGCAGGTGCAGGTATAATCGCTGCAAGAAAAATATGTATTCTGCTTCATCCTGTTAGATTGAAAATCAACCCTTACATCACGCCTGTAATCACCGAAGGGTTCGCCAGAGGTGGACCTAATAGTACACTCACATTTCGCCAGTTAAGTTAAAAGTCGCATGTTGTAGGTGGCGAGTCAATTGCCATCAACCGGACACGACATAGTTGTAAAATGCCTAGACAGATGCGATTTGCCTTGACTCTATCAATGTTGGTAATGTGCATCTAATTCAACGCACCGTACGCAGTTAGACTCGTTTCTACCCTGCCAACTGGATTTTTTCCCACACTGTGCTTTGTTCTTCACCAGATATGCATAGCTTCTGTTCCTACAGCTCGCTCTTAATTTACTAAAAAAATGTTATCAATCATGTTTATATCACCATGAAAACATTTTTAAGGATGTTGTACCTCTGTAAGCAATATATTGTTCGTTCCCCGCAAGACGAAGAGTAAACCCTAAGGAAATGGGTCAATGTGTTGCAGATTACGGGTTAAAAGCCACAATGTCTCTATATCGGTCGCCTGTACCGCTCGAGCATCGTTGCGGGCTCCGAGCAAATTGTTTACATACCTGACTGTCCCCGACAACAATTTTCCAAGTACCGATAATAACTGGTCGTTATAATAGCTTGTCAATAAATAACATTCAAACAGCACGTAGTACATGCCATTATTGATCGATTTGTTTCACGATAAGCTGATGACACATCTAATTTATATTAATGATAGCAACACGTTGACACTGATATTCCAGATATCAAAATTGAGATAAAAAATTCATGACAGAATTTTTCCGTTCAGAACATATTGTACAGCACTCCACTAATTACTAATGTTTACCCGATCTGTTTGTCAATTAGCAGAGCCATATGCGGCCAAGTTCCGTTGATAAGGGGCCTAGTGCCCTCGCTAGTTATCAGACACCTACATGAATGTATTAGTTAGACATGTCATTCGCAAGGTTATGTCGAAGAATTCCGATACATCGTAATCCTCAAGCTTAATTTGCATGATTATCGTTCTGTTTGCAAAATACGTCCCACACACTGTCGTAAAATTTATTGCCCGATTTATTTCTACAGTTAAATTAGGTCTAAATTCAGTGATCTGTTTTCATATAGGTAATACATTCACTTGTGTTATTCATGATAATAGGACCCGTATAAACCGAACTGAAATTGGATTTATATCAAATCTCATATTACCATAACATTGATATTCACGGTAGTAAATAGCTTTTTTATTTTCAGGACCGACCGGACGGAGGACACGGTGTCAAGCAGTGGCAACCTCGCAACTAACAACGCGGTGCGACACAAAATAGTAGTTTTAGGAGCTGCGAAAGTTGGCAAGTCGTCGCTCATTACACAATTTTTATATAACACATTCTCACCAAAGTACAAGCGAACCATAGAAGAAATGCATCACGGGGACTTCAACGTGTCGGGAGTGAGACTCACGCTGGATATACTAGACACGTCGGGGGCCTACGAGTTCCCCGCGATGAGGACACTGTCCATGCAGTCCGCCGACGCCTTCATACTGGTGTACGACATCACCGACGCGAACAGCTTCACTGAAGTGAGGCTTCTCAGAGATCAGATCCACGAAACCAAAGATAGCACAGCCGTCCCTATTGTCGTGGTCGGTAATAAGGTGGACATGGCGGAAACTGGCGCGAGACAGGTAAACGATTCTTTTATACTTTTACAAAGGTGAATCATAATAACTAGAAATGAGGTTTTACCTCACGTGATATTTTCACGTCTTTTCTTTGAACAATCTCGAGTACGTACGACTGGATCTTTGCTTCATGTTCTTACTTTCGGTGTTAAATATTTGCGTCTCATGTTTGTTGACTGTGGACTGTGGGCTGAGCTACACAGTTTAGTGTGATGAAGGTTGAATAACAAAGTGACGGGTAAAGCGGATCAAGCGGGTGTCACGTTTCACACAACCCTGAGGGATATCCTCACATATTCTAAGAAATCCATACGAAGAAAACAGTATAAAACCCAGTCATATATGTACTACGTAAACAATATTCTTTATTTGACCATGTAGGACATATAAAGAATTGAAGAAAAAATGATTGAAGAATTTGTTCGATAGAAGCTTGCCTTTTTCAGGATTTGTTACAGAATGAATGCATAAATCAGTAGTCTGCAATATAGAACCTATAATTGAAAACGGTGTGTCACAAGCGAGTGCAAATAAAATAGTATTACCGCCACAAATCTCTTAAACCGATCTGGAGCATTTGACTGCGCATCTACTATGAAGTCGTTTCCAACGTGTTTGTGAGGAAAATTGAATTTCCGCGATGTCACAAGTTGCAATATGTGGAGCGAAAGGTCTCAGGAAACCTAACAACCAACGTTGACGCTCCGACAGCAACCGGATGTGACCAAATCGACTGCAACGCTTCTCAGAAGGGAATGAAATCATTCCCATTTCCCTTTATTTATTATCATGGCAAGGCAGTTCGTTTTCCTCTCGTTATTAATGCACTTCGTGGTTTTGTAAATTACGTATTCCAATAGCAGCTGCTCTATGAAAACGTAACGACATCTGTATTTGTCTGACTTATGACGTTACATGAAATGTTAAGTTTTGATTTGTGAGATTTGGAATTTATTTACAGTACAGCGAAACATTACTGATTATTACGAACAATATGAAAGTTAGTAACTATTGCAAAGTGCCGGAAGCAGAGCATTTAGTAACAAACAATGCTTTGTTTGTTTATGTTTCCAACAAAGGATTTATAACGTTTGCAAAGAGTGATAAAGCTAATGTGAATCATGTAGTTTATACTTATAACAGCTGGGAAATGGAAATTATAATGTAGTAAAAAAATATTGTTTTACTTGTTTCAAAGATAAAGGAATAAATTACTCGAAATCTTTTAATTGTGTTTTGTCTATGCAAAAGCAACTAAAACACATGATAAAAAATTCTTCGAAAAATCTCCCTCTTCATTTTTACGAAGATAAAGCGGAAGACCCATGTCACGTTCCGAATCCTTATAACTAGAAGGAAATAAAAATTGATTACTTTCATTAATCATTGTAATAAAAAGAAAACGAACAAATGCGGGAGATTTTTTCGTATAATAAAAGTAAGAAAAAATAAGTTTGTTTGGCAAAAAAACTACGTAATTAAAACAAGAAATACGTTTATTATGCTGATAAAGCACAATGGGCGGTGTTGTCGCTCTACTTTTGCATAATAAATGAACAATTATGCAATACAAAAACCATACTTGCAAAGTCATAATGTTTTACTTCAAAAAGGTATAAATTCCTGAAGTCGAAACAGTAATTGAAGCTACACAGAAGTTACTCAGGCTAATAGGTATTTTATTAAGTTAGTACTGGGCTGACGAAATACGACATAGTTGAGTTGTGTCGAGTATATAATATATACCTATATAATATCCTCGTGTTCTAAGGGAACAAAGCAAAGTTCTGCCTGTCTACACAGACTGTTCCACACAGACTGAAATAGCTTAACAAAAGTATTTCACTTCAGCTTTTGTTTTTGAGCTCTCCTTTTGCTCTGATACAACGCCAATTAAAAAATTAAACATCGAGTGCGATTCCCGACATCCTCAAGGAAAAACATTATTGTATTATCTTCTTGGAATGAAACATCTAATAACTTTTGCCTTTGTATTCTAGATGATATTTTATATCACAGTCAAACATGTTTTCTTTTGAAATAAAACTGCACGTGTAATGTACATTTGCAATTTTATTTACGTATAGGTCATCATGTTTGCGGGGCTAACATGGCCAGAGATCGCACAAGATATAGAGGTATGGAAGAAGAAAGGGGAGACCTTTGCCCAGCAGTGGGACACGATGTAGGCTAGTATAAAATAGTACATTTTGATACAAGTGGAGAAAATTTGTTATTGCATACGAGGCGGAATTAACGAGAACAAGAACTGCAATCACAAATGTCCACGTGTATCAAACGACGTTTTTCAACTACTTTTTACACTTTTGAAGAAATAAAATAAAATAACGAAAACAAACAATCACCGCGGACTGTAGGCATTGCACCAATTTGTACTAAGTATAGGTATAGTCTATTTGTGGCATTTTTCAAAAACCCGCGTGCTGTGCCGCGTGCGGGAATGGCTACTTTCCGCACGCGGCACAGCACGCGTTGTTGGACAATGAAACAGATCCACGTGTGAAATACACTGCATGTTGAACCTAATCGTAGTGCGATAAGAACCCGTTCTCGAGGAAGTGTATTGAAATAGTTATAACAAACGTATCTATACCTTTACCTTAAACGTACATAATATATTTATGTATTGCCATACCCGAAATAGTATGTTCACAATATGTAACACAAAAGAGTTTATACCCAGTGTGTAAAACAAAGTTAATTTAATTTGTTAAACTATACTAGAGCACTTATTGTCTATACTGACACAATAGCTACAACTTTACTCGCTTGTATTGTTATTGTAACTTTGTTGGTAACAACATGATGTGCGGATTTAAATGGGCTGTTCTGCGAAGCTGACTTAATTTGATACATTATTTACAGGCACATAATAGACGACCTGAAAGTTTAAATTCTATTATGTACCTATGCCTAATGTGTTAGGTCACATATTACCAGTAACGAACGCTCGACTTCGGCGCTTTCAGAGAAACAACTGCACAATTCGAACAGATTGGACACTTCATCGATAACATAAACTATGTATGTGACATAATCGGCTTAATATCGTATCAGCGAACTTCCAAACTGTACGCGTAGCTAAGTAGATCTTGGTGTTACCGCTTTGGCGGCAGCATGTATATTTCATAAGCCGCGTAACGAAGTTTTCTGGTTGTCCGGGAACACGTCTCGTGTTCGTGGTGCGATAGCTGTGTCGGAACACTGCGCACAATAGCCCCGGGCGACGGGCGTCCGTCGGTTCACAATATCCGCTCCGCCGCGCACTCTGCACTACCATAACCTCGTTTTTATTGAAGAGAGAACCGACACTTTAATGGAAATTCGTTGCCGACTGTCTCGAGTTTTTATTGGAGATTATTGCAATAACTCTTCGCTTTGTTTCGTTGTTTCTGGTTGTGTCAAAACTTCAACTGTATCGTGACTTTTTTGCTGAATTAAAAGCTGTTTTTAAACAGTAATATTTACTTCTAGTAATATTACTTCGACTTTTACCCGGGTAGTAGGTACCCCGTAAGTTTCATCAGCTTAGGTATACCCGGGTTAAAGTATTATGTAAGATATCCTAATTCTCATTTCATTATTTATTAATACTACTTACGAGAGTCGAGAGTTGGGTTACTCTCGCGTAGTTTCGCGACACATATTTGGAGAATACTTTAAACTTAACACATAAAACAAAACTTAGCGTAATAAATCTGTACGAAACTCATTTGGGTTAACTAAAACAGAAGTCGATTTCCCGACAAAGATAATAATATGCTAATTACTGATGACTTTATTCGGAAACCTTTGATAAGTGAGAATACCTTTACGTAGGTATGTGGTTTTCGCGAAAGTCTTACGTGAAACAAGCAATTATACTTATTCCCCAAACATTGTTGTCTTATTTTGATTACATTCCAAATAAATGGACCTATATTTTATTTCAGAACCAAGCATCCTTTTTAATTTCCATTCTTCTTGTTAGAATGTCGATGGCAATTTTTTTATTAAATGTGTTTGGCCCAAATTTCAGCCATGCGAACTCCGCTCGCTGATGCAGTCATAAGATCGTCAAGTGTGCAGGTGACAGGGCATTACTTCAAATAAGAAAGTGGACATTTTCGCCAATGTTAACAATTTCTGAGAGTCTATCTGAAACTGAAATTGTAGGTAAACGAGCTTCGGGAAATGTTAACGCAGCGGTTTGGCGTCTTCAATATTTGCTACATAGGTAAAATGCTTCTGAAAGATTCATGATTAAAGATCGGAATAAGTTGAATTTATTTGCCTAAACTTGAAGGTAGTATGTACTATGTCAGACCATGTGATTAATAGCTCCCTCTAATTTATCTCCTAAAAATAATTATCCACGTGTTACTTACTTCTTGAAGTTTACTAATCAGATCTCTGTTCATAACACACGAATGACGACGATGATTTTAATTTTGATTTTAATTTGATTGTAATTTCGATTTTGATCTTATCTTAATTTGATTGTGATTTTGAAAACGATTTTAGTATTGATTTAATTATGAATTTAAAAACCATAGCTGAGTGTGGTGAGTACTTAGGTACTCATCTGATTTTTAGTAGACACACAACGACAAATAACTATTGCATGATGTGCTTACCTGTATCTTGTATCTTTGAAGCAGTGTATTCAATTGTTGGTGAGCCAAATAAATAACATAAAAATAAAATGACTATTTTTTTGGTACTGATATTGAAGTACACAAAGTTCTTTATATATAATAACTTACACGTGTACCCCCACCCCTCACCTCACTACCCCCGGTCAGGCGTACAGATCATGGTATTATTCTTAAAAGTTCAATGTAAACGGAACTATTTCTATTATAACTATGATTTCTTTCACAGGTGGAGTTTCACACAACTGAGTCCGTGGTAACAGTGGACTGGGAGAACGGGTTCGTGGAGGCTTCAGCAAAGGAGAACATAAACGTGTCGCAGATATTCAAGGAGCTGCTGGTGCAGGCGAAGGTGAAGTACAACCTGTCGCCGGCTCTGCGGCGGCGGCGGCGGCAGTCGATGCCGACGGGTCCCCAGGGCCCGCCGGGCTCCAGCCCCACGCCACCCGCGCACGCGCCGCACGTGCCCTCGCCGGCGCAGCTTGCACACCTCCAGCAGATCCGCGAGCGACACAGCAATAAACGCAACTCCTGCGTCATCTCTTAGGTCGACATGCGCACGCGGTGTTCTGCGGTATCGCCGCTAGTTAAGGACCTCGGGTAACTTTCGAATTTTCCATACGTACCGATAAATCTATTTATATAAAACTCTATTTAAAGTGGACTATGTATTAGATGTTCATGAAAATTCGCTATCATCGCTATTTTCTTCAGCCAGCCTCCTAAATATTTTACAGTGATACAGTAACGTAGGTAAGAATTTTAACGTTTCCATGGTAATTTCTTTCGTATGTTCCAAAAACTTAGGTATACCTAATAAAACTAACACTTTTTGATGTGTTGAAATTAAAAATGATTCATAATATTGGTGTTAGTTTAATTAATACAAAACTCTAGACAGAGTTCCAAGTTTGGTAAATTTTTAAGGTTTACAGTCGTATTTCCCAAGTGTCATGTCATGTGAGTTCACAAGCAGACGTCATCTGTCTGGTCACCGCCACTTCATGGTTCCACTAATTTACGATGATGTTAGGCAATAAAACGTTTCATACGTGATAATGTACTTAGATCCATTAAGATTTGTCCATTCCTTCGTGATTTTTCTACTTTATATGTGTATACCTAGATAAGTAGTGGAAATAACGCCAACATACAAAATATACCTTTAGAGTTAAGGTTTTAGTGTATTACAGAGTGACAATGTAGGAAAAAGTGATAATGTAGAAGTGACGGGTATTCGTGACTGGTTTATACTCTAGGATTATAATAAAGTTATTCTAACTTATAGGTAAGATAAGTACGAGTTGTGTGAGGAAGGAGCCACAAACGACTGAGTGTTCCACAATATATCAAAACAAACGAAAAATAATAAGTGTTGGTATTGGATCTGTCTTCGATTATATTTGTGAGAGATATGTACAAGCCGTGAGGGAACAGTGATGTCGTCACACAAATTACTTAGGAAAGAATAATGACCTAACGCGGGCGTGTAACAACCCCGAGTGTAGCATCAAGGCTATCCGATTACTTAATAACATTATAATGATAAGAATCGTCTAAGTGTACCTAATACATTCCGTTTGCAAAAACAGTATTAATGAATTTGTGGATCTTATATCAATATTGTGTGTAATTGATAAAAACTTTCATTCAAGGTGTATTAGAGTAACGTGACTTGTAAGTTGTAATTGCTTAAATACTATACTATTTTCTGACTTCAACTGAGCGTTGTATTGTAGGAATAACTTTTATCATAACTTTAACATTAAGACGAAAGTTTCTCTCTCGAGCAGTTATTGTGTTAGTTTAAATGTAATATGTAACGAAAATGTTGTGTCATTTTGAACTCCGAGGATAAAATATTTGGACCCGAAATTATAAATTAATAGGTGTTTTATTTAGAATTGAAATGAAACTACGTGGATTTTGTATTAAATGCGAGCCAATATTATTTCTGCTGGCAATGTAATCACGATTCACGAAAATAACATAAATAAGCATTGAAATGTGAAAATAAATAAAAGTACTGTTGTTTTTTCTAAATTGCTTGATTTGTTTTATTTTTTAGTTACGTTATGGATTCTGTTTGTTTATTTTTAAAACTGTTATTAATTTTGTGGGCATCACTTTTAATGACTACATTAACTAGGTACATATACTATATATATACTCCTTTAGATTGCAGTAAACTTGTGAATACTAAGAAGGAAATGAGGTCGGACAAAAAGGAAGTTATACTGAAATAATGCACATGAAATAGGAGGTTAAAAAATGTTTGTAAGATAAACATTTGCCAGTATAAGCAACAACTCTAATTACACCGCAATCTTCTGCGAGTAGTAGGTAATTAATTATTTAGGTGACACTTAATTTAGTTACTGTAATCATTTGGAGCCGTAAATGTGGGATTTTCCTTCAGGTAATCACTTCTTACTTTTTTTTTACACATTTGAGGTGACGAATATTGACTTTAGTTTCTCCATGAACGTTTCATAGTATACAGCTGAACTGTAATGTTTCAAATTATATGGATGTGCCTTTTTTAAAAGATTAGTCTTCTTAGTTAGTAGAAATTGTAGATTTTGTTGAATGTATTCAAATATATTTATGACATATTCCAAATTCCGCTTAAAAAAGAAACTGTGTTCGCTTCCTTCTATTACGTTTCAAATACATATATGTAGTTTTAATGTTAGTTTATTAAAAAAATAAAATAGATGTACATCAATACATAATTTATTTTTAAATTTAAATAATATTGGATAACATTTCAAAAAATAATATGTGGTCTATCAATGTTTGTACTTTGACGTACTTTAAGTGGCGTTTCGCGCACATTTACTTACGAAAATTAATACATAAGAGAAATTTTATGATCCTTTGTATAAATATAATAAAACTGTTCGTGTAACTTAGCACAGAAGGATTTGACATGTGTAGTGTGTGTATAGATGTTAATTTTCCACTCAATTTAATGGTCACGTACTTATCTGTAGTAAATTAATTTATATATTATATGTTTTAAATAAACGTATTTACTTCATCATTTGTACCGATGTAATGAAATTGTCTCTGAATAAAGATAATAACTAACTTCTGAAACGTTGTCCTTTATTCTCATAAACAGATATTTCTTACTTTTATGGAAAATGTCACGAAAAAATCTTACAAAGGTTTTTCCACAGTACTCTATGGAAGAAAGCTTAACTTTATAATTTAGTTTGTTAAAGACAAAGTAAGACGATCGTGTCCAGAGTGCGTAACTAGAATTCTTTGTAAGAAAAATACGTAATACAATTAATGGGCTCTTATTTTTGAAGCGTTCCTTACAAACTCAAGTACGGCTATAAGAGTGGAAAGACAAGTGGCATGAGAACTTTAGCTTCTGAACATTTAGAGACAAGAGCGCCGTGAATCTACGGAAGCGGCCGCTAGTACTGCGTGCAAGTCGATGCGACCATGCGGTTGAAACTTGAATAATGTTGCTCAGCGCAGTGTTGAGCGTTGCACGCAAGCTGCACATGTCAGTGACGTGCGTGCTGCGTGTGTGCGGCGTGAGAGCGGCGCGGCGCGGTGGCGTCACGCAGCACCACGCGGCACTTGTTGCGCAGCGCGTGCGATCGATACCCCCCGCGGTCGCCGCGCCCACCTGCCGCCACCTCACACCCCACCTCACAGAGACACTTTCCATTCAGCGCCGAAACCATCCTCACACCCTTTGTCACCAACCAATTCAACCAAGAGAAAAATCTCAACCACATTTCTATTTTATGTTCATCTCGTTGCGTTTTTGGTCCACAGTAATATAATGACCTTCATTTTAAATAACAAGTTCTTATGAAAGAATTCAGCCGTCTTCAGTTTCTGTTTAGTGGTATTGTCAGGTTTATAGTGTTCATAAATCACCGCTGGAAGGCAGCTCCGGTCGAGGAGCTTTCACTTCGCACTAATAAATAAAACAGGAATTATTGGGTCCGTTGGGAAACTTGAACGTGATACCTTTTTTCAAGTATCAACAGGTGCTGATTTCCAGCTCTTAAACATAGCAACATTGTTTTTGTCAGTCACCTGTGCATATTTTACATGTCACATTCTCGTTTAAATCGTTTACTAGATCGTGCAGATAAGGGTAGGTAAGGTATCACACATCTCAATATTTGTGTTGGCGTAGCTTTGAATTATGTGTACACATAATAGGTAATCGCCTCATTATGAAACTCCGCACGAACTGCGGTTCGCGAGTAATATCCGAACACGTGTGCTACAGGCGATTAGCGCGCAAATCCGAAGCAAGACGTAGCCGCGTAGCAGCGTAGGCCGCGTAGACCCCCGAACAAAGCCGCCCACATTTCGAGTCATTAAACCCCACCGTTCGATACAATGCTGATAGCTAGTTCCGCAGTAACAACAAAAGAGTGTTATCTAATTTAAATATTGCACAAGCACATAAATCTGACATTTCACAATATTGTTGAGTATAACGCGCGTCTCCGCTGAGACTCTTTTCATAAACTTGCATGCATAATAAACAACGCGCTTTGTGGTGGATGACACTACTGTAGTCTGCGCTCCGCTTGCTTTTACCATATCTAAAGGCAATTTATCTTTGCCAAGACTACTCTTCTATTGTGACAAGTTAAATAACTTGGTTGATTGATTCAGTAAACCCGCCACCTTCTCGAAACGCTTTCAATCTTCAGAGCGCGTCTGTGAAGTTGAATATTTCAATTGAAACAGTTAATTGTGTAAAGCTTATTCAAATTCCGTTATAACATTCGCACAAAATTTCCTTTACATCTTATATAAAAGGTTTCGAAAAGGTCGTAAAGATTGTTTACAGCCAATATTTCGGTAACACAAATCAAAGAAAATTAACGAACAGTCCTAAAAAGTAATAAAAATTATGAGTTCTTTTGACGTACCGCAAAGTTTTGTTTCGCGGAATACAAAGTTCAATATCGAACGGAAACTGTGGTATTTATTTACTAGGTATTTTAATTAAATGGCCCTTGACAGCGGGTTCCGTGGAAAGTTTCCACTTAAGGATCGGCTCCCATAAGCTAAAACGATGTAAACAGAGCCGCCTTACTGTTAATGTTGCCATCAATTCTAATACTATGGCGTTAATACCTTTTATTTAATAAAATACGTGTAAGAAATATTTTATGAGACAGACTAATCCTTCACACGAAATTGAAGTTGAGTTTTACCTGAAGGCACCTTCACACTTTGAATACAAATCATAAATTAATTCTTCTAAGAAATACAGCTTCTAGAACCTATAAAATTTAAGAGAAAACGAAACTAATAAGGATAAGAAAATATTATGTCAGAATATTTTATCGAGAACAAACTCGATATAAATTACATCAAAATGTCAAACAAGTTGCTTGTTAACCTTTAATTCAAGGTTTACGTAAAAGTGATCCCTAGTTGATCCCTCTATTTGATTAACCTATGAAATCGGAAACTGAAAAACGATAGTATACATAGGATTTCTGCACGGTGCGTACACTTGTAAAGTTGTTGTTGAGATGAAGTGCGTAGAGAAAAGATCACTTGTTTCACACTAGATTTATTACGTATAAAATACAAGTAGAACTGTTGACGATTCCTTTCTCTAATGTTAGTCACCGCGTTGCAGTAATTACACTCACCCATTAAATGTAATGAGTGTGGTTTTATAGTATCCGAACAGACGCACGTTTGGTGCAGGGCACCGTGTCAGCATAACGTGTACAGTGTAAGACTGTACAATTTCATTTAAATATAATATTTTTTATACTTTTGTGACAGATTGTGTGTTTCCTTATACTTATTTTGTTAAAGTCGTAATACTTGTAAACCCTGCAACATTTCGCAATATTAATGTTGCTTTTTATACTGTAGCAGACTATAACACACACAGACACACACAGAACATTAAACTAGGTTGCTCCGGCACTATAGCTCACTGCTACGTAGCAATTTATTCTTCGCTGTAGCAGCTTCGTTATTCAAAAATGTTTTAAAAGTTGAAGTGTACAAATTACTCAAAGAGATCATCAACACATTTTTTGTTATAATTAATGGCCTTCTTACCCGCGCCGCTGAAACCGGTCGAAAAGTTCGCCCTCAAAGGTTGTCTTCTTAACAATAACGAACACTAATCTTTATCATTATTTCCCTTTCAATTAATTTTACCTAAATGCAAAATACCTAAACACAATAAAGCGCAACTTTTTAACTAAATGAAATATTTTAGTCGCGTTTTCGCGTCTCCGAGACAGTTAATTGCGTTTTTAATTATGTTGTGAATTGGCCGTTAAAAAAAATGTTAAAGGTTAATTTATTAACTTAACGAGTAGTTTCTATTAATGTTTAACAGTGGCGTGTTTAAAATTAGTAAACATTATGTACATATGCAGGCATATTTGTGGATATTTAGGTGAAATGGACGTGCGATGTGGCGGCTTTCATTACAGGTGGTTTTAGTCATCCAAGATGTTTACGGTTGGCTGTATGTCATAATTTAACTCCGTACCGTCATAAATGTCTAAATAGGCGTGTGGTTTATAATACTGCCTACCTGTAGTGTCTGATCATGTGATCATAAGACTATGTGAGAAGATAGCAGTTTTCATTACATAGATACCTAACTTAATATCTATTGTATCTTTTAGTTTTACTTTCCATATCAGTTAAACTTATACAATTACTACCATGTTTCGAATTCGTTTTCATTTAATTTCCCGTTTCAAATTTTCCACTGTTTCTCAAAGCCATTCTTCAGTTTTGTTGTCGATTGATCATTCAACTTCTCACCGGCTGCTTCAGACATAAAAACCACCACTTACATACCCCTCCTCCCCTCCTCCCCTCCTACCTCTTCTCTGGCCACTTGTAACCTCCCTAGATATTAAATACTGATAGCAAGCATTTCCTGTTCACCTCACCTCAAAAGACGCTACTTTGCATGATGGATTTTGCTAAGTAGGAGGCAGAAAACTAATCTTACTTTCAAATCTTTTAGGCAACTTCTAAACTTTTTTGCAAAATCGTAATAATCTTCGTGTTAGCCAGCTCTAAAATGTAAAGCTCTCAAAATACCGACAACACCCTGCAGTTGGTTCTCGTACTCCACCTGAAGAGACACAGTAAGTACATTCATCCCTCTCTAAATCTAAACAAATAGTTATTGCGAAACGTGGACGACGCATTTACTGGAAAACTAAAACCCCTAATCCAGGAAGAAAATATATTACCGGTGTGACTCTCCAAGCTTTCATGTGTGTTTTTCTAGTTCAACAGTCCATCTGATTGGACATATACTACTTGAAAAACTTCAAAAATCAAAGCCTTGTCTGATTGGTTTCCTAAAAGCCCAACGAGAGAGCAATACACAGATCAAACAAGTATTAGGTCAATTTATACTTAGCCTTTGCTCTCTGGGGTAGAAATGTAAGTTTTTTTTTTTTTTTTATAACACCTTAAAAGATGAAACGTCAAAGCGTTTGCGTTTACGCACGATGTGTTTTCGGAAGACTGTGATATGGTCGAGTTGTTCGTGCATCCTGGCTTTGCAAGCGCAGATTGGTGTGACTTGGGATTCTGCGCCTGGCGTGAATAATGTTATATACACAACAACAGTTCCACTTACTTATATACTATTACAGCAGAATAGTTGCGCTGTATGTTTTTCTCTTACAATCATATTGGGTTGCCAATAAGTTTTGAATTTTAGATAACAGAACATCACTACGTGTATACCTTCGTAAAAAACAGCTTATTTAGGTCTTTACCTATGAAATTGCCGTTTTTAATTAAATAAGTTAACGCCCTTTTTTCTCTATATTTTTTATTTTTATTAACGTTGGCAAAAATGCATTGATTGCATGGATAATTATTATTACTTATAATTATCCATGCAATCAATGCATTTTTGCCAACGTAGTGGTAGCTTATTGATGCCCTTTTTGAAAAAGTCTGCTGGACTGGGAGGCAACGAATTCTTCAAAGGCATTTTGAACTACCTCTCGGTTGTTGAATTTTTTCCCCGCTAAGAAGTTATCCAAATGGAAAAAACAGAAGTCAGTAGGGGCAAGGTCTGGTGAGTACCGGTGGATGACGGAGAACTTCCAACCCCAGCTCTTGTAACTTGGAGACCGTCTTCTGTGCAGTATGGAGCGCGTTGTCGTGCAGGAGCAGTGGAGCCGAACGATTGACCAAAGCTGTTTGTGCGAGCTTCTCCATCATTGTGTTCAGTTCTTCACAGTACACATCTGCAGTAATGCTCATCCCGTTTGGTAAGAAGCTATGATGAATGACACCGGCGCTAGATCACCAAACAGTGACCATCACTGTTTAAGGGGTCAGTTTTCGTTTGGGGCATTGTTTAGTTGCTGAACCAGGATCTAACCAACATGCTGAGCGCTTGTGATTGTCGAACAGAATCCATTTTTCGTCGCGAGTAACAATGCCTTCCTTTGTGTGCCTGTTGAGCTGTGCAAGGCTCGACTCGACGCGTGCTTCGCACTGGCGATCATTCAATTCGTGGGGCACCCATTTGTCAAGCTTTTTTACCTTGCCAATTCGACGCAAATGGACTAATATTGTTTTGATGCTAACATCGAAAGCTGCTGCTAATTCAGCTGTATATTGAGAATCATCAGCTTCCACTATCACTTTTAATTTGTCATTGTCGACTAAAGTTTTCGGTCGACCACGGGGTTTATTTCTTAGGTCGACATTTACAGAACGGAAGCGGGTAAATCAATAACGGATGGTGCGATCGTTAGTAGTGTTCCCTCAGTATACGTCGTTGATGTTGCATGCCGCCTCTGCCGCTTTGCTGCCACGACGGTACTCATACTCTATAATCACTCGAATTTTTAACGTATCCATGATGACGAAAAACGTACAATTGCGATGAAAACAAAACGCTAACCATTAAACAAATGAATAATTTTCAAAAAAGAATACCATATTTTAAAAACAAAAATTATTCGAACTTAGAATTCTTAGCGAAAAAAGAACGGACGGAGCAGAACGGCAATTTCATAGTTATAGACCTATTATTATTCCGTGTATATAATTTAGGTAGCTATTATTACACTGTTATAATTAAAAGCACCTATTTTCGTACGTATAATGGAAACATTTTTAGGTCACAAGCTTTCTTAAATGGTGCTTTCGGAAACTAAACTTGAAGCTAAATTACAGCAACAGTGAAGCACGTTAATTGTTACATAATTTGCACAGCATATTATTATTAAATTACATATACACGAGCCTCGAATTCTCGAATTTCTTAATTATAAGAAAGCTTTATACAACAGTCTTTCGAAGGAAGGTACCAGCAGGAAAGATAATTCAAGCTAAATTATGTAGTTAGTTTTTCCATTTTCCATGCAGAATTTTGATTATTTCAAGGATTATACAAAAACTGAGATCACAAAAACCTCTGACATGCTTAAGAATCCATATTCTAGACTAGCTAAGTTCGATAATTGTCCCACGGGATCATACTACTTTGATATAAAGTATCCTATGTGTTAATCCAGGTTATAAACTATATGTGTGCAAAATTTCATCCAAATCCGTTCAGTAGTTTTTGGGTAAAAGAGTAACAAACATCCATACATCTTCACAAACATTATGATATTAGTGGTTATTCATAGATCTAAATTTTGATCATAGATACAGTCTGCTTACGATTCAGAGGTACATAGGTATGACAATGGCGCCGTGTCCAGCAAAGAAAGTATTGCTAAATTGCCTTCAGAGCAGCTATGTTCGTTGACCAAATACCAAGCTCACCACCTCTCAGCCTAAATACAAGTAAAGCCGTGACTTATTAAACAACTGAAGTTACAATTAGATAAGCATCGAAACATTAGCGTCGCAATTATTTGCCTTATCCAGCCAATCGCGTGTGGCATGCGAATAGGGTGTTAGGAGCCTGTCCAGCCCTCTTGACGCCGCCGGTACTATGCGTCATGTTAATAGGAGATTAGTTGTTACACATGTGCCTGTGAAATTCTATTGCTGACATTATTTGCCAGTACTACTAGAGCCAGTACAACTGAATAGGGACACTTATTACTTCTTCGTCTACAGCTATAGCTTTTACAATACCACAAAATTGTCCGTAAGACCCTCATGGTAAATTTTTGTCCATGATGGCCAAACTAAGTAATGGGATCGCTGTTCAATATTATGCGTTGAAAAATCTTAAAGCCGACGGATGCTTAAGGATGGTTCAGGCCTAAAAGTCATCCTAAATCACAGGATAAGCTGAAATATACAATAGAATTTGCTTTTACAATATTTTGCTAATTCGAAAAACACAAAATAGCATAATGATTATACGATGAAACACATCGATACAAAAACTTGACAGTATCAGTGATTATTAAAGCAGCTGCAGCTCGTCAGGGACCTGCTGGGTGTTAGCAATTATTTTGGGAGTTCAAAAATATAATTGTCAAAGACAATAAAGTCCCATTCGAATACCGTACATCGTACAACCGACAAAACTCATATTTTCATCGGTGAAATTTGGGATTGTGGGTGTTACGTCCACTACACTCCTCTGCCAACACCTCTGGGGTATGTGTGACGTGTATTTATAAACGTGAAGTGGCTAAGTTAGCCGCCACAGCCATAAATCGTGTTAATCGTATTCCAAAACTATTTCACAGACGAGCGATTCTAAAAGGTGAATTGACTACAAACGTTGATACTGATTGCAACGATTAAACCTAATTTGTGATCCACCTGCAACAACGGGAAATAAACATATGTTACTAAATATTTCTACCATTACATTTAAACGTTAAGTTAAAAAGAGAATAAAACCTAACCAAACTAGAAAGAACTTGGAATTGAGTAAAAAAAACAAGAACAAAGAAACAAGAACAAATGAAAGAAATTGCTTAGAGCATACTAATACCCGACTACAGTCAAGTTAAAGTAGCAACTTATCCAAAAATATTTATGCAATAGACCAGAATTTAAACGAAGTAAGAACCGTCAAAGATAGCAAAGCAAAGAAGTCGAACTTTTGACAGTTCTGACTTCAAGCAATTACTATACCTACTACAAAATAAAAATAATGACTTTTACTCTAGTAGTCACTTTGACTTGTTTATGATTAGATGATTAGATGATTAGATACGGGTTTACGGGTGTACACCGCAACTTACGACATGAAAGAAACAAGTGACGGGGCGTCGCTTGACGAAAGTTGCATCGCCTGGGTGGTCGTCGTCAGCAGGGCGCAAAGTAAGATATACCTCCTGGTACCAGCTATATAGTCGTATATAGGTACGCAGTCACTAGAACTAAATTAAGGCGAATAGGCTTAGTTAGCTAGTTAGCTAGAGGTACATTCATGGACTATTAAGAATCTGCCAACGATAAAATAACCTAGCTAGAGCTATAAATTACTAGAGGATAACACTAACACGCTACGATTCTAGCTATATTATTTATATTGTTTGTCGTTATATAACGGGAAGGGTGACCTTTGCCCTGTACAAGGTTGGTAGACGATAAATACATAGCTACCTTTTCGCAATATGTTGTAGTGAGTTACCCCTTTGATCAGAAGTGGATTTATCTGTATTTTCTTGAAAGCTTGGTAACTAGATTTTTAACAAATACTGGCGTCAATCTCTAAGGGCCTGTTTCACGATATCTGAATAGTCACTACTAGCCGAATATATTCAGAAATGACGGGAATTAACGGGCACCTACGATAAAACTGACAAATTAATGTGGTTTTCAAGACGCAAAAGAGTTTGAACTTACCAAAAAATTTTCCACTCCGAATATCGCAAGAAATGATCGATCGAAAATTCTCGACAAACCTTATATAAGACTATCGAAAAACGACTGACGTACCTATGAAAATGATTCATGTTATTATGGTCTTTATAGACATACACATAGGTAACAGTGACAGCACCGAATGTACAATGCCCTCTCACTTGTTGAGCGCCTGATAGGCCGCAATCGATAATCACTCCCGTCCCACGGGACGATTGCGGTTAGCCATATTAATTCACGTTTCCAGCATTTCCAATTTAATTAATTATTCCTGTGTAGCTTAAGTGAGCGTAAATAAACAGTTAGTATCTACATAGGTGTTAGAGGTTATTCTCACGAACAGCTGTTTGAATCATAACTGAATGATTCGACGGAGAAAGTTTCTTTCAAAAGCACAAGGCGAACATCTGTGCAGCTATTCTCCGAGTTATAATTTACAACAATGCTGTCGGTCCAAATGATATTTGCGGCCGTGTCCGCCAATATCGGATATTACGATTGTCGCAGTAACGGCCATGTTTTGTCTCTTCCAAATAAATTATAGATTATCGACAGCAATAAACAGCACATATGGGCTTTAATATTAAAACTGCGACAAGACGCACAGTCATAAAAAACTGCAAAGAGACTACGAACAGCCCGTAAATCATCGAAGTGAAACGTTCCGATAAAAAAATATTGCAGAACAGAAAGTAACGACCTAAAAAATCACTGAAACAAGAACTGCAGTCTAAATACGAAGCAATCTGGAAAGTTTAAAAGCTATTCAAGTAGTTCTTCAGAAAAAAAAACTTGCAGGAGAACGAAGAGGTTTTAATCTACACAAGTAGTCAGGCTGAAAATCGGGCAGGCAACCTCACCTTTTTGCTCATCGAATTTGTTTTTCGAACAGAAAAAAAGTATCATAACGAGCTTCCTTCAATCACTTTGAACGCGAGGACCTTTTAAATTAATTAATCATTTATACTTCCACTATAACGAATAGGTTAGTATACACTGATCGGGTTCCTATTCACTTAGCAATCTCATTACTTTAAGCAATCGATAACTATATTCGTCTACGCGTAATATTTAAGAGTCACAGCGACTAGAACAACAAATGAATCGATATGAGTATATGAGTAACACTACAGTATCATCAGTATATTGTAGTAGGTAGATTTCCTGTTGCCGCGAGTATTTTCCGCAAGTCGTTATCGGCTGTTAAGCTGACACGGGAAGTGAACTTGGTAGAATTGCCTCAACTTGCTTTAATATACGTCTGAACTTTGACTACTGTTCAACATCACTTCGAGAACGAAACTGAACTTTGTAGTTGTTTTTAAAATGTAAGTTAAAAAAGAAGTTTAACTTGTTCCATAAAAATGGAACGATTTACTTTTCCCGACAACCCAGGCGTGTATTTAATCTTGGAGTATTAAAAAAAAAGTAATTGGTAGAAACACAGGTTACAAGAAGCTTTACAAAGGCAGTAAATTAAGAAATATATTCTTACATAAAACATCTTCATACCAAGATGTTTGTGTATATTAAGGTCGGTACTCTATTTCGCAATATTAACAGAGGGCCACGACTTATGAAAAATCTATTCTTATAATGAAAGTTTCTTTTAAAACGACTTCATTTAGGAAAATACGATGTATTCCAAGAGAAAAACAAACCTATTTTAAGAGTAAGTATCTACTACGACTATCAATTGACAATATTCTAATATCTAGGCTATGTATTAATACTTCGAGTTCTTTCTAGTTTCTAATAGCCTAGTTAAATCTTGAGAGTTGCACCTGCTCTGCTTCACATTATATCTATCCACTCAAATTAGGTTAACATCTCCGAGATCTCGTTATACTGAAAGGTTAAACCCGATAATATGGCGTCGGAATACTAGGAGAAAATAATTGGATTAAATTCGCACGACCGGTTTGCAATAATTAAACGACAACACGTTTTTTTTCCCTGGTACAGTTGTGGCCTGTTTATAGGCTTGACAACACATGTTTTTGATCCCTGGAACAGTTGTAACCTGTTTACAGGCTTGACAACACGTTTTTCTGATCCCTGGAACAGTTGTGGCTTGTTTATAGGAGTTGACAACAGGTTTTTTTTCAAGGCTACAATGTGGTTCTCATTTAACATCTCTTACGGGGCGGCTAAGTTCAGCAGCATGTGCCATTAGAAAAATCCGTCAGTTTACTGATGTAGATACCGCTAGACTGGTATATTTTAGTTACTTTCACCGTATAATGTCTTATGGCATTTTGCTATGGGGACGGGCTGCAGATATTGAGTCTATATTTATTCTGCAAAAAAGAGCCATCAGAGCCACACATAATCTTCGTAGGCGCGATTCTCTACGGGAACTGTTTAAGGAAATTAACATGATGACGGTACATTGTAAATACATCTACGAAAACATAATTTACGTCAAAAAAAATCTGCATCTTTTTGGTAAAAGAGGTGACAGACATAATTCCAGTACTAGAAATAGGGACCAACTAATTCAGCCAGGCTTTAGACTCGCTAAAGTAGACTCATCTTTCATTGGGTACTGTTTGAGATGCTATAATAAAATTCACAAAGTATTCTTGAACTGAATGAGACGAAATTTGAAACATGCATTAAAGACACACTATGTAAGCAAGCATATTACAAGTTGAGCGATTATATCGCTGATAAAAATGCTTGGCTTAATGCTGGTGCTGCTCCACAAGGACAGGGGCGCATAAATTGATAGCATTAAACAGTATGCTGGTGCTGCTGAAGATTGTACAACTATCTTTGCATTGTATAGATTCAATCTGTTTAGTATAATATAATCGCATAGCCCATATTGTGTGAGTACTATGTACTAGAAAGCTATCATTCACTGGAAACCTACGTCTTTTCTTGACTTGAATGTGCCCTGGCGGTTGTGAGTTTGTCATGCTCACTCCAATGTCTCGCTCATGGTGGCGCGTATGTCGGATCATTTAGCTCCCTTCAAAATGGTTGTGTTGAATGGTGCTGATCCATGTGTCATGTTCGTGAACGGGCGCTATCAGTTGTGACTGGTCATCTCTCAGTTGCAATGGCTTGTTTGAATGAATTATCTTGTTTTTCAATAATTGTACAGGTAGTTTGTTTTACTATGGACACTTTACCGTGCACATCTTGCTACATTGTTCTCACATAATATACCATCTCAACATGATGTAACCGAGATTTTGTAACAATATTTCGATTTAAAAGAGTGTCCATGGAGTTTCTTGCCTGTTCTTCCCCATACAGATCTACGCTAGGGAATGGGCAACTACAGAACTTTCACAGTTTTTTTGTCTTGTGACTGGGACTGTAGCTACATTTAATTTTCATCTTTATGTGCCTGTAACTGGCCTACTTGAGATAAATGCTTTTGATTTCGATTGATTTTGTTTTTGACGAAATTTCATACTTACAACTTACATCCGATATCCTTTCTCGTTTAAAATTACAAATGTGGATTTCATACTTCTCAGACTACAATCATCGGCTTAGGCGTTATTTTAAAAAAAGCGTATTTGTGATTGAAATTATTGTTTGAGAATTTGTAAAGGTTTTATTGTGGATACCTATCGATAACCGAAACTTGAATGAGAATTTTCAAAGAGACTCGCGACGCCCACCTGTAAAAGCTCTGGGAGATTCATTGTCTACTATTTCTTTTTAAGTTGCTTTTCAATTGGAAATATTGTTAGCCGTAAGCCGATATTCTACTCCCAATCTAATCGTTTTATACAATTGAAATTTTATTATTATTTAATTCGGTTTCTATTGTTATGTATCAGACTGTTTGACCTAAATGCGCCCGAGGAAACTAGAAAGCACTTTAATCCCACACTTCACATTTTCAAATTAAAGTTTCATGAACGAAAACCATTATATTTCAGGCGTCAAATTACCTTCATAAAGTCACAGCTAAGCTTTGTGTGAACATTATCACCGCATATACCTACCTCATTTGATGTATAAACACAAACTTCTGAGAATTTCCTTATTTAGTAGATACTTGCAGAGACGTAAACTCAAGCGTTTTTCGCACCTAAAACAACATTTATCTTTAAAATTTATATAAATCCTTCGTCGAAAGTTTTGTAGGTAAATTCAGTTTTGCTTTCCTTGCACAGCGAGTTGGGATTAAGGCTTTGAAAGAAAATTGTAAGACAATTTGCCCACGTGTTCGGTACATATTGTTGTAAACTTGTGTGCAAGCGAAATCTCTTGCCTACAATTTATTGCTGTGTACCTAATGCATGTTGTATTCAGTTTTCGTGTATGCAAATTGTGCAAGTCATCTCGGCGTAAACAGATTTCTATGTAGAGTGTGTTTGTGTTTGTGTGTGTGTTTTGTAAAGTTATAAAATGACACCAACAAGACAGTTACACATAAAGTTACACATTATACTGTTTGTTTCTAACACGCTAAAACAAACTGTTTTATCATTTTAGAAACAAACAGTGTAATGTGTGTACACGTGGGAGGAGTAACTACTCCTCCCACGTGTACCGCACTAATGAGTACCAATTAAAAACGTTTATAATAACAAACGGTTAGGTGCCGCTCCAACCCTGAAATATGAATAATTAGTTGCGATTTTTAAACGTAAACCGCTTACATCAGGGCGGACATCACATGAGCCTTTTTGTCCAACCTTGTTGAGTTGAGTGGGTCGATTTTATCTCTAAATGACCGTCAATCGAACGGTATTAAATAAATACTGGGAGCGACCAAAAAGGGTTGTGCTCGGGTGATATAATGAAAACGTGTCAAGTATTCGGTCATCCATTACCTCGGTATGTAAACATTTTTCACGAGGATGATTTATTGCGGCGGAGGCTGCAGCACCATCAGCGCCGCGTCGCGACGCGTCGGTTAAGTCACAGCTCATTAGTCAAAGTGTTATGATGTAATATTCTCACACACGTTTACCGTCAGCTCACACACTGTATCGATGAGCGCTCGTCCTCACTCGCTAGCTCTGACGACTGACACTCGATTAACTATCTAGTTTTTTTCTAATAATGCTAACGAGAAACCATGTTACGTCGATAGGTACCTCTACTTAGTTACTACGTGTGATCCGCCTTTGGTAATTTAATTTAAAACGATACCTGGTTTAGCGTGTTCTGTGTACCTAGTAACATATTTAGATCATAATCGTATAAGGTTAACGAACCAAACAAAACTAAAAGGTTTTATCGAGATAACAAGACCGTCTATTACAGATTCCGGTAATGAGAACATAATATAATGTTATTATTATAAAAATCTACCTTTAATGGCGCCCCAATTCTCATCGTTTGAATGAAAATGTTATGTACGGATAATGATTTAACTATATTCTAGGCAAACATCGTTATAATCCATTTTCCTCGGCTAAAACATATATAGCGCTGTGTGAGAGGCACAGATAAAACATGGCTGGAAAAGTTTTAATTTCCGGAACAATACGGGAACAAACATACTTGCGCTACCAGCTAGCAGTTATCGCAAAAAAAATACACAGATTCTCTGAAACAGGCTGGCAAAAAGTCCATCAGAGCAGACAAAGCTTGCTAGCTCGCATGTTTGGCAGAGTTCTGACGAGAGCGCCACCAGAAATTCTTTTCGACACGCCAAAAGGATTAACGCAAAAAGCTCGGCTACTTTTTTTTATTCGGCCATTGACGTTATACTATTTCTGATTTGTTTCTAGAAGAGAGCAAAATACTTATGCAGTAAATAACGTTTTCACTTCTCATGCTCTAAAAGTACGCCAATATAGCCCTACGAAGCTACGAGCCCTACGAGCCCTACGAGTAAAAAGTAATTAGTTTTTTAATTTCCTTCATGTGACATAGACAAACTCAAACAGCCAGTTAATATACTACTATTATCTGTGGAGTGTGGACCATCTTCATTGCGAAAATGTTGAGAGTTTTAGTTCCATGGTTTTTCCGCAAGGAAGGTGGCGCCATGAGTTTTAAATTGTTTTCACTTCTCATGCTCTTAAAGTACACCAATATAGCCCTACGAAGCGGGACTAAAGTGACCACTTTAGTCCCTAGGGAGTAAAAGTAATTAGTTTTTTAATTTCCTTCATGTGACATAGACCAACTCAAACAGCCAGTTACCTAAATATACTATTATCTGTGGAGTGTGGACCATCTTCATTGCGAAAATGTTGAGTTTTAGTTCCATGGTTTTTCCGTAAGGGAAGGTGGCGCCATGTGTTTTAAATTGTTAATCTGTGACTGGTTTAGAAGAAAAAAAACTGACCGCGAAGCTTTCAGAATTTTTGTCGAGTGTAAATTTGTTCGGTTTTAAATAAATTTATTAAGAAAGTCCAGTGACAGTGACGAGTTTGACGTCGAGCAAAGAGCAAAAGACATAATAGATAATCTTTTGCCGCCAAAATCGCGGAAGAATTATTAAAAACTTACGAAAGTTTTATGGACTGGAGGAATAATAAATGTTTTTGTACAAAATTGACTAATTTTCTCGCACTCAAAGTGAAAAGTACAGTTTGCACCTCGAGACTAAACGCCAACTTAATATACCCTCGGTTTCATTGACTCCCTCGTACGCTCGGGAGTCAAACCACCTCTGGTATATTATGGCTTCGTTTAGTCCCTCGATATAAAATATTAATCTTTTGTTTTTAAAGAGCACCCAGTACATCGTATAAGTTTATGTCAGCGGTGATCACAAAGTAAATGTGAAAATGCCCAGAAAATGTCAGATTCAGCACATTTATATTTCACCGACTGACACATTTGGACACTTTGTATCTTTTAATTACGGGTGATTACCATTGTTTACGCCTTTGTTTTTATCTATACGTTAGATTTTATGTTCCATGAAATGACAGCGTGGGTGGTGGAAATTAAGATATTCGCATATGAATACAATTACATATACTGAATTTAAAACGAATATTATAAAGTTAATTATTCTTTTCAGACAAATAAATGAAAAGGGTTTATTATTCTAGTATTTTATGTCAAGTTGTCATATTCATCACTTATTTAATTTGTAACACGTGGTTTATTACTCGTTTGAAGTAGAAAAAAATGTCGTAAACCTACATTCTCTTTATGCTGGCATAAAAGGCTATATAGGGCTGCTGCGCTTGAAGTACTAGACTATAACAAGGGACATAAAATATACGCCATTAATTTAACGATGCTCATTGAAATTTTAAAGAAAACTTCACAGACGGTTGCTTAGTCGTATTTTCACACCCGGGTTGGCCTCATCTATATTTACAAAGAAGTTCCGTTTATAAAATGAGACGAGTGACTGACTGATTTAATTTACGATACCTTCGAAATTCCTCTGGAATTGTATCTACGTTTACTGATTGATCGATTGACTGAATGACAGACTTCGGACGAGTAGCCTCAATCACTAAAAATAGAAACTCCACGTTTAGAGACAAATATGTTGTTTTAACCTAACACTTATGCTCATATGAATGGATTGTTATCTTAGGACCGAAGCTAAACTAGTCCGTCACTATGTTGTTGTAACCTCATTATTAGTTTCCGTGGACGGGAGAACAGCTGCACCAATTAGTTCGTCTTCTTCCAGATTAACGTCAAGTACTTACGTTAAGGAAAAAAAAAGGTTTTACAAGGAAATAATTCTGAAATTTTCGCTCAAAAGGCTAATCCTAATTAAAGGCCCCGTTTTAATCGTTTGAGGTTCAGGTTGGGGGCTCTGATCCGTGTTATTATTATTTTAAACGGGATTTTGTTACTCAATCATGCCATCGGCACTGAAGATCTTTTGTTGCTTTCAAACGGAATTGTGTGTGTAATTTTGATTCATATAACATTATTTACATGATTTATTTATTATTATTTGATTTATTATTATACATGATTTATATAATATTCCGTTTGGATTGAATTTAAAAGCCTTTTGAGGCTGCTCAAAAGACTTTTAAATTACATTTCTTGCAAATGTTTTTTACTAGCTGTTCTCATTTTCGGATAACCAATTTCCCACCAGCTAACACGAGATTCAAGCCATATTTACTGATCTAGGGTCTGACAAGCCTTTAGGAAGAGGGTAAAAAGACGAACAGCGTTCCATCAATATTGGTAGGATATCGTTCTAGTGCGGTGTCAGCGGAATTTAACAGGAAACGATTACCGCACCCAAGAGAAAATATGTTATGTGCCAGTAGATACAGAAAAATGATAGTAGAGAGATGAAACGGCATGGAATGGAATTTAATCTTCTACTGCAATGCCGTAAAATAACCTTGCAAGAAATATAATTGATTGACGATAAGGAGGTACGCTTTGACATTTTACTTATTACTGTGTTGCTTTACCGGGATGAATAGTGTTGGACACTATCTTATTATGATAAGTATAGCTCCCATGGAGGATTGCGTTTCTAGGATCCGAGTTTAAATAAAGAAGATAGGTAAGTATCTTTAAAAAGGTTCTTTATCTCTTGAACTGTGTGGTAGCCAAGTGGTAGCGTTAACATTGCTGGCCGAATTACACGTGCGAAAAAAGGAAGCCTGAGAAATTGGAAAAAAATAACTTTAATGACATCTTTGACCACGTCAAACCAGTGTTTCTGTTTTTGAATATCTAAAGAGTTTGTTTGCCTAACAAGTGGCCTTCTGTAGAAGTTATTCAAAGCCTTTTATTTTTCAAAAGGAATGAAGAAGACGACAAACGGACCGTTAACTGTTATTTTTATTGCGTTTTCAACTTTCCTTTGAGGAATCTTATGCTTCATGCGGTACAAGTGACTAGTGCAACCGGACTGGTTAACTACATCTAAAAATAAAGTTAGGTATATGACACAAATTACGACTACAGCTGTAATACAGGATAATTTGATACTCAAATAACGTTGACAGGGGAGCGCTGGTGGTATGCATTTGTTTTATGAAATGTTTTGAAAAATCAAGATAGCGGCGTAAATTTTAATTTTGCCCGAAATAGAATAAAGGGAAAGAAAAGAAAAATATACGTGCAGTTATAAAATTTATAAGCTTTTAGGTGAAATTGCTCCTTTACAGCGATTGTGCGTCGAGACAGTGTGACATAATTGCCATTTATAACACATGTGCTCGTAAAGGATCTCTTATTTCACCAATTTCAATATCGTATTGTATCTCATTACGTACTTGTGCGTTATTGTAATGTAAAACGCACGGTTTATCAAGATGCTCCGTCTAAAACGAACGGTACCTTTTTTAAATCTTAGCAAAGAGTTTTTATGTCAGAAAAGATGAATAAAATTAACTTTGGGAGGTGAAATATAATAAATAAACATTTAATTCTTTAATTTAATTACTTTTGACAATAAATTACAACCATTTATCTGTAACAAAAACACTAAAATATTAATTTACTTTATTAGTAATACTGGCTGTTTTTTGTGTCTTTGCCTTGAAAAAAAGCGCTGATGCGCACGCATCGCTAATTTGTAAACAAGTAAAACTTAATACGCGCGTTTTTCTTTTCGCTGTATTGTTTTTATTTGATTTATTTATTTCCTCGCAAATGTGTTATAAAATGTCGTATGACACGTGCGCTTTGGTAATAATATAATGTACTATGCTTTGGATATCATAATGTACTATTAAGAACCAAGGTACTGCAACTATTTAATATGCTTAAAGCTATGATTTATCACAATATTACTCGTCGGCAGTCCGCCCTGACATTTTTATTATATTATAAACGTTATGTGATGTAGATGTTATCCAACCTTGTTGGTTTCCAGGCGTTGAAACCTTATTAAAATATTTGATCCATTGAGCTTTGTTTTCTTTTGTGATACTACAGGTATTGTAATATTATCGGTGATCTAAATATTGTCTATCTTCTATATACATATAATAAAATCGTAGAGACCAAAAAATCTGTACATTGAAGTTTAAAAAAAAAAAAATCTACCAGGGTGACTTAAAATAAGTAACTGAACATATTAAAACCATTTTTAAAATTTTTGTTTGTTTGTTTGTTTGACCGCGCATCACGTAAAAACTACAGAACCGATTTTGTTGAAATATTCACAGATATATTTAAATACATTCAGAATAACATTTAGGCTATAGAAATTTTAGTTTTTTTTTTTTAAAGGGGGTGAAAAGGGGGGTTAAAGTTTGTATAAAACAAAATTTTGGGATTGTTCTACAATCATGAAACTCAGAATAAATAATAAAGAAATACCTGTTTTAGCATTTTTTTCTAAATCTCATCCAGAGACGCAAAAAGAGGGTTTTGTGTTTAAAATTAATAAACTTCAAACACCTATACAATCAAAACCAATGAAGTGTAACCTTTTAAAGTTGCTGCATATACTTCATATCTAATACAGGTAAATATAATTTCTCAGTTTTCACGATATTTGATTTTTGAGGTGAATACACACAAAATAGCGGAACTCAAGAAAATCAGCTTTCCTCGGTATAAGTAGTTGGTACGAAATGTTTGTGCGCGCATCACGTCAAAACTACTGCATAGATTTCTTTAAAGGCTTCTTCAATATTTAGGCTATATATTATCACGCTACTTCCTTAAGGGGGTAGGCAATTTTGCATTATGTCCGTTTACTTCAATTGTTTGACGTTGCAGTCTTGACGTAAGTACATGAGAACAGCTATTTGTAGCATATGTCAACGAAATAAATAGCCTAGCGGTTTCATCACAGTTCTGTAAACTACGGGGTTGCAGGTTCAAACCTTATTTTCGCTTTTTGTGATTTGTTTTTTTTTACGTTGTGAGATTTCATAGATTTCTTTTAGTATTTAAATTGTTTGCATTTCTATATTTCTTATTTTTTTTCATGAAATATCTTTTTCCATAAAGTAATAGAGAAGTATAGAAGAAAAATAGAATCATGCTGCGCCGACCCCAAAATAATTGGGATAAGGGCAGGAGTATGATGATTTCTCCAAAATGCAGTATAGCGAACATCAGAAGCCTGATACATTCATGTGTTCTTGCCGTGTAACGTGTACTGTACTGTGCTATTGGCAATAATCGATAATCCAAACACAGTTTACGTAGATTATATTTACAGCTAAATTGTTATTGGCTTCATTTCATGCACCTTGGTGAGAATTTAAGACCTGCCTGGACTGTCATCGAAGGTCTGACGATGGAGACAAAAGTCAGTTGCAAGAGGTCCTCAACTGTTTACAGCAGCTATATCGTGTTTGGGCTCATTTCATGCACCTTGATGAGAACTTCCGACCTAGCTGGAGTATGACTGTTATCGAGTGTCTAAGGATGAAAACCTAAGGCTGTCGAGGGAAGCCCCTAATTGGAAAAACATAGTAGAATATTTTAACGATGAATGCAAATATTTCCGAGAAATTAAATTTATACCTACTTGAATCTATACTTATTATAGGATAAGAGTTTGTTTGTTTGATTGGTTGAACGTGCTAATTTTAGGAACTACTGATTCCAGATAAAAACATACGTTAGTGTTTAATAGCCCATTTATCGAGGAAGGCTATACGTTATATAACATCACGCTACAATCAATAGGAGCGGAGCATCAATGAAAATTGTTGCAAATACAGCGAAAAATTATTGTTTTTGAGAGCTTCCGTTGCGTGCGCTGCGTAAACGGTTAAAGTTACTCAACAATCATGCATGTATGACGGGATTGTTCCTCTTAAAAGTCCGCTATAGCATATCTGCATTTTTATTTAGGTTGACTCACACTCTCTAAGCCTCTCTCTCTCTTACGTAACGCAGACGAAGTTGCGCGGGTCAGCTAGTTTTTAATAAAACTGTTAGCTGTCGTAAACTATTATTGCTGAGAATGTACTTCATTCACTAAAAGAAGTCAAATTTGAAAAATCTGTTTTTAATGGTATAAATGGTTGTGGACCTTCGATCAATAATAGATCGAAGTTGTGGACAATGGGGGCATGAATTCGCCGCTAGAGGCATTCGTGTAGAGTCCGAAATGTCAGATGTCATACAGTGTTCGCGCGTTGCGTGATTTTTTATCACGTATTTTTACTAATACTCACGATGTGGTCTAGATTGAGCCATTCCTGATTTAATATGTCTTGAAGATTTTAAGTAGCAACTTAAGATCTTATTTTTTAGTATTTGGAGGTCCGACCTATTTTAATTCAAGACAGTTTGGCGATGTAAAAAATTTCGTTTATTTTTTCGGAATAGAAGTCCTAAACAATTGAGGTACAATACCATACTCAACATTATTTACAATATTATCTTACCCATACAATACTATTATTATATTATATAAAAAATTAAGAAATGGCAACCCTTCGATACACACATAGATAAAAAGGTGGCTTCACTTTTGATGTTCGCGGCGCTCCATCTTCCTTTTTTTGTTGATCTGAGTTCTTGAACAAGACTTAATAGTTCTTGGAGAAATTAAAGGTCTACAAAGAGGTTCAATATGATCTTGAGATGTGTGGGAATTTTAAAATATTGGCCGAATTGCACGTAAAAATAAAAAAGGCTATTAAAATTGCGAAAAAGAAACGTAGAAAAATAAAACTTAAAGGGCATCTTAGATTTATTTGACCGCATTGGGCCACTATTATTTTTAGTTCACTAAAGAGTTTGTTACAAACATTTTTCGAAGACAAAATTAAGTATGATTTTTACCTTCCTAAAATCTAAATCTATTCTAATATTATAAATAGGTAATGTTCGTAAGTTTGTACGTAAAGGGTAATTTTTGGAATCACTGGTCCGATTTCGAAAGTAGTGGTAAGCTACATTATCTTTGAGTGTCCTAAGCTACTTATATTTGTTTTATTTCCGTGGGATAGTTTCCGGAAGCATACCCATTGCTCATGATAGCATCTTACTAAAACTAAACGACCACTCAAAATTCAAGTTACGCCATCACTCAAATCAATGTCACTTACCTGCCTACACAATATTGAATTAAATATTACTCCTCTGGACGTACCAGGGTCAGGTTCGTACCTACATAAAATGTAAGTAAATAGTACTGTAACATAAGACATCCAATAACATATATACGGACAGACACAAAAGGTCTCGATATAATATGTAGGTACGGACGGCGCGGGTTACAAATCATAACCAATACACAGTTATACCTTAGATATAGTAACAGGTATATATTATAATACGATAAATTATCTTCAGCGACCCTTTTGTTCGTACCTATATAATAATATATTCATTGTTCGCAATAAGTTCTTTTGTTTTTCAATACAATGATATCTTACTGTTATTATTCTTATCTTGCTGATTTATCTAGTTTTTTCAACCCTTCTGACGAAACCAGGCAGAATTAATGAGCTGTCTTTGATAACATATTTATTTGTATGCCCTATACAGTTCTTGGATAGAGACATTATGGATTTTGTTTTTTATAGCATGTTAAAATGAAGACATACAAACTTTGAAGCAAAAATTTTTATGGAATTTTGTTGAAAAAATGCCTTGATAATTTTCACAACATCATGGAACGCAAAATAGCGTTGGAATTTTCTTATTAGAACGTTAAAATAGGAAATCAAACTCCGATCTAAGGGTCAACGGTGTTGGTTTAAAATTTTAACGATTATAATTTATAACAAAATTATAGTTGGGTGCCTTTGATATCAAGCGACAGTCCAGCGTAACCGCTTGCAACCGCACGCACAAGTGCCTCTCTAGCCGCGACAGCTACTACACAGGAAATAAATTAATTAGGGAATGCCACGATCGCGTGGTGATTCGACGCGATTGCGACGCGTCTGTCGGTACTCGTGCTTAGGAAATAAGTGACAAACGCGTGTGTCGCATCCGCTTTTTTTTTTTTTAGGATGGGAAATCATCAAATAACTCCTCCCGCTCTGGGCGGAGCAGGAGGGAGTGTCAGACTTTTACTGACTAAAACCCATCCATGTTCCTTCCTCGCCCTTTGTGTTCCAGGGCCACGGTATCTCTTTCGAATAGTCCCGCAGCCCCGGCAGCAAGCCTTCGCTAGCATGACTGCTTCGCAGAAGGAGGTGACGGCGTCACATTCCGTCACGCTCCGGACCATGGATTGAACCAAGGCCGGGAGCGACAGCATGCCGCCAATCGCCGTTACGAGGACACGGCGGTGCTCCGCCCAAGCGGGGCACACCTCCACCGTGTGCTCCACCGTGTCCTCGTGTCGCATCCCCTGAGGTCTAAAACGCGGCGTCAACGTTGACACCTCGTAGTTGCTACGTCACAGAAATGTTACAGTCACCCGAGTCCTTGCATTCCATTTATTTTACCCAATTTGCTAGGTAACTTAAGTCCTTCCAGTTACCTTAAGTCTTGACCATTTATTAACTAAGTTCACCTTCCCTGCCATCGCTCCGTCTGCATTTCACTCGAGGCGTCAATCTCGTCCACCACCCGACGTTCAGCATAAATCAAGACTTTTTAAATATGACAGTCATAACTCCCTACACATACGAGCAACTCAGGAAGTGTATTCTGTCGTAAATTCTCAGAAAAACAATTATGTTTGCGTTCCTTTTATCTTCCTACGTCCAAAAAAAAAACCGAAACCATACACACTCATTCATTCCAAATACCTTCATTTGGCAATCATACAAACGACGAGAAAAAGCTTCGTTTTTCCCAGGTGAAATCCTACAATACTACCAACGTTACAATCGAGGGTCACCAATGAAAAGTTTTTTAAAAAATGTTGTAGTTGTGACGAACGATACGTGAACAATACTGGCTAACGATGGAGCGCACTTGGCTTGGGCCCTGTGGGGCGGTGGACCGGTGGGCCGGTGGGCCGGTGGACCGGTGGGCCGGTGGGCCGGTGGGCCGGTGGCACTGTGGTTTTTGGAGCACGCCTCGCCGCGCCACCTACTCCATGATTCTCGCTCGTCAGCCGCTTTTGTTTACCTCTGTTTTAGATATTCTTTTTTTTAACGTATTGGTGGAAATAATTACGTGGTATATATGTCACCGTAAAATTGTTAATACCGTTAGATTACAATCGTTCTCGCGAGATTGTAAACTCTCGAAAGATTGTAAACCTGTCCCTGATTGTTCGGTCTTATAGTAGGCCGTTCTGTTAGTTTCTTTGGTTAATCACAGATTCATTTTACATCCACCACAATTTCATATAACTAATTCTAAAGCTGTGAGTTATTGTCAACACGAAATCAATTTATAATCACCAAACCACTGTCCGTTTACATTCGACAACAAACGAATTCACAAACAAATATGGCGGCGCGGGGCACATGAGGTTCAACCAATCAGCGCGTGAGGTGCGTTCCGTGTTCACAATCTATCGAGAGTTTACAATCTTGCGAGATAGATTATAATCCAACGATATTTACAATTTTACGGTGACATAAATATATTGCAGTAGATCGATGTTGATTTTCTACGGCAAATGATCTTGACAAATTAATAACACTACTTGATTAAATACAGCGCATAGAGGTTTCTTTAGACCTATGGATAAAGCTAGCATAGGTGTTATTAAAAGGAATGATGGCGTCTACATAAAAGAGTAGGTATTCTAGTTCCACATCATTTAAGTCATAATACTGTATGTAAACTATACAGAATATTATAAAAATATTAAGTATATAAGTCTCTTCAGCTGTGCTTTTCCGAACTTGGAGCAATATCACCCAAACCTATTGTGTCATTTTAATGATATCTTTTTTCAGATATCATTAAAACAAAAGAAAATGGATGTGGGCAGAAGAGGGATCACCGAATATTGTGCGCAACTATGAGAGACCTGGTTTTAACACTTGAAAAGTCTCATAATAAAAGACATCAAAGGCAAAAGAAGCTGCGTGAAACAAAACAAAGAGCTTTTCAGATATTATTTTCAATGCTATTCCATTTTAATATGTAGATACGAGTATGACCTTTCGAGGGAAAATCCTCTGTTGAATTTTTTCATGTAGGTATCTTATTACTTACGTATGAATGTTCGAAATATTTTTTTTTTTTTTCACTATATATTCTCTGGCCTGAAATAAAACAGTATTATCAAATTAATGAGCGATGTTACGCGTGGTGTGGCGGCCAGTGGGCCAGCCTGGCCGTCCATGATGCAATTAAAAAGTAAAACGTCAAAGAACACGCTAATAAAATTTCGCCAAATGTTCAGTCTTTTTTGTTAGCTTTTGAAATTATTATGATTGTCTTGCTTGTTGAATGTTTGTGTTGGACTTGAAAAATAAAGCTGAATTGAATTATGTGACGTGAAATTATTTTAATTTATGCTGGAGCGATTGTTTAGCAAAATTATACTAAAAGTTTCTTTTTTGTATCAAATTTGATACTGTAACTTTGGTCCGATATAGTGATTTCAGTTTTAATAAGTTACGTTATTATTTACATTTGCAGAATTCCAATTTTCTAAATAAAAATACCCGTAGAAATTCGTTCCATTAAGAGCGAAAGAAATCGACGTACGTTTGCTAATGAGCAAACTACCCTTTTTATAATATCGCGAGACTTCGAAATAGGCCGGGAAAGCATAGAAAGAAAATTAATGATACGAGTACCTGGCGTCTATCCTCATCTCTGAAATATTTTATATTTATGACAGGAACCAGAACTTGACATCATTAACGCCCCACGCTTTAGTTCAGTGGTTCTCCTCGGTTGAGGAAATCTGAAAATTAATGAGTTTTTTTTTTCATTTCAGTCTTGTATAACTGCCTCATAGGTGTAGTGGTTGCATGCGCTACTGCGAGCATGGTAGCTTGGGAAATAATCTGACTTTATTTATTACTTGGCGACATTTGGGTACACTGTTACATACTATAGATAGGTACACCTCTGCATAACCCTTCGGGCATTTACAGGCGTTATATTAATGCCATCAATTATATTTGGAAAATGAAGTTACGCTCACTGCTGTAGGTACTTTAATGCTGCGAAGTAATTTCTTTTAACCTTATCTAGTCGTTAAGATACTTTTACAAAAAACTTGTGGGACAGGCTGGATCGCATAAAACTATACCTACTATTAAATGAAAAATGTTTGTATATAATATTTGTAGTCACGTTCTCAAAAAAAAACTTCGATGAAATAATTTCGAATTGCAATGTGTCGTTTACGGGGGCAAAATCGATCTAGCTAGGTCTCATAGCTGTGGGAAAAATCGTTTTCTCTATTTTCACTCGAGCAAACCTCGGTCGCCAGGTACTACTCGTTAATAACAAAGTTTATGACGGCCAGGACATCAGACATATACTTAGCTCATGGGCCTCATTTTCCATATAACATACAGCAGTGAATAGATTCAAGCAGTTGATCCCTAAAATTTGGGCCATACATTTCCCGACTGAATTATATTAAGGAGAACACGTTGCACAATTAATTGCTCTACAGGTGGCTCTGTTATTGGGACTTCATTAATTCTACATAAAGAGGGCTCACGGTTTGTTCACGATAGGGGAAAACAAATTGCATTACATGGATTGTCTAAAAGGTTTTGAGTAATATACAAGGAAAACAAAGCAGTAAATTAGCTGCTCCATTTTTTAAATAAAACTACGGACGCTGCAGCAGTCTTTTACTCACATTCGAAACAAATAACTGATGCTTTTACTTTAAAAAAATTGAACATCATCCGAAATGCACGAAAATGAGTTTAACACCAACGAGCTTCAGCAATTATCTAATTGAAAAAGTTCTCAACTTTTCCGTCACAATTACTTTGTCCATTGAATTTCCGACATAATCATGTTTCAAAGTGTTCGCATTTTTGCTGTTACCATGGTTATTGTGGAAAGCTAGGGACGGACGTTAGGTGATGGTCAAGACATCGATCGTTCATGCTTGGCAGGTTGCTTATGCAAGGAGAAACAAATATTTGGTCAACGGCAACAGAATTACCCAAGGGACCAGGTTGAAATAACAGTATTTAAAAGTAACAATAATATATTTCTAGAAACATCGAGAAATATATTGAAATCTTTTAATAACAAAGTTTTATTTTCAGTGTAAAGTTCCATGTTCATTTTACATATTTATAAATGAAAAAAAAAAGAACTGCTTTTATAACGCAATTAAGAAATCTCTTTGCTTTTTTACTGAGGGCTTCCTAATAAATATTAAGACGTGGACGTAATTAACTTGTGATCTTTAAGACACTTTCGTGACAAAGTACTTTTTTATTATGAAGCATTTTCACACTCATCTGGGGTTATGAGAAAGACGCAACATAAATAGTCTTAGATAAAAGATTTTAAGCTCATCTAGAAAGCTACTAGAGCCTTCTCTAGATTTCTAGCTGGTATTTTATCGACCAGTATGGGCTAAACCTGTTCTTTGAATCTTGAAACCTCTCCATCTAAGAACCGCGAATTATCTGCAGCCGTAGTTTCAGTTTTCGCTAACCGCATAATATGTGACAAAACGGCCTTTAACCTTTTGAACGCCAGAGCATAAACGCATGCGCGTACCCTCCACGCCAAGTCACAATTTCACCTACGATTTTGTCACATATTCGTGTCGTTTGGCGTACGAGGCACGCACTTGCTTGTCACGTATATGTGACAATGGCGTTCAAAAGGTTAAACACATAGGAATGGGATGCGTAACTTCAGGTGCATAACAAGAGGAGTGTCATCTTTTCTTTGGTTCCGCTCAATCAGGTCATTGCTACCAAAACGGTTTAGAGAGCCCGACGTTTTATAATGTTATTGACCAAACTCAATTTTGGAACAAATTAGTTTTTCCCAGGCTAACCCGATTCATCTGCAGCGGGCCGGAATCAACTAGTTTAACCTAAACCAATCTAATTATACGGAGATAACTGTCTAGGGCTAAACGATACAACCTTGTCTAAATATAAAACATAAATAAAAGTCTGGTGATTCCCGTGGGCTTGACTTTCAGATTGATTTCGATCTCAATTATTTTTCATGCTAGCGTTCTGTGTATTTTGTACTCGGGTTTTATAATCCAACAAAATGTTATTTGGAGTCACCGTCATATAGTGAATCTGAATAAGACTGATGTCGGAATTCGGAATAGCTAATCGTTTCACGCTAGTTCGTGCAGACAAAAGAGACGAACCCTTCGGAGAAGCCATCCATCATACTTTGTGATCATTATTTCTTTTGCAACTCGTTCACACGATACATCACAAGCCCGCTGCTGAATAACCCGCATCTCGATATATCTACAATCAGACTTATGTTGATTATTGTGTAGTTTATTATACCAATGACTTTAAAAAAAAACTCAGTTTCATAAATTGCGTTGTTTAGAACACTTATAAATGTTACGGGTAGTAAAAATACTTATTTGCACCCTGTATAGTAAAGTATTGGTGTGATTGATGAATATTTTTTATATATTTTTCCCCATCTAATTCCCGCTTGCCTGAATATGTTTTCTTAGGCACATATTCCCATACAAACTAACAACAGGCCAGCGTGTATGGTGCAGGGTGGTGCCAAGATCCGTTCGTTCACAGTCGAGCGGGCAGGCGAGCGGCGCCCCATCGCCCTGTTGTACGTGGAACTGAGCCAAGCCATCAAAGCCTCGGGAGATTCTATTGACCTTTACGTGCTTCCGTCAGTGTCGTAAAGAAATCGAGAAAGATTGAAGCTAATCTCAATGATTTTTGTTCGTGTGTTTATATGATTCCATGTGGACGTGTTATTGGTATTTTAGTGTAATTTATTCTCCGGCGAAGGGTGATCATAATCTTGTTTTATTTAATTCCCGAAAAACATTCCGATAGGTACCAATCTGTCGCTTAAAGGAAATAGGTAATAATCAAATAATCTCTTTATTTCAGAATAAAATTCCATAATTACAAATTAAGTGGTGTGTGATCACTTAAAAATGTTAGTAACATAAAAACTTAACGACTATGTTAGTAGACATTAACCATATTTACGGGAGCATGAAGCTGACTTAAATACCAGATTAAAGGACAATCCAGTTTGTTGGCAATGACATTCAGGAGACTGTTGGTACTGGCACGCACCCTGTGCAACAAGAACGCTGCTCGCTTGCGTCTGATTGCAGCGAACATCCCTGAGGCACTACAGAAGCGTGGCAGCCCCAACAGCATCCTGAATGCAATAATTGTACTGGACGTAAAGGGCATTAACGGCCTTTTGAGTAAAGCTAGTCCAGAGGCTACACGTGTAAAATACTTGACAGTATGCTTTGAAAAGAGTTATTTCAACTGAACCCGTGCAGCGCGAGAACCTTCGGATCAACCTATTACATCTCACCGCCAATGCTCTTTGCTCCCGGTGCGCATCTAGATTGTCCTTCAAATCCTCCGTAACAATATTCCCTAGATATTTAAACTGAAGAACACGGTTCAAGTCACAACCACTCAACGAGACAGTGGGCATTATTATTGCCTACAAACAAACACATCGTCCAAAATCACATTTGGCAACAAAACCGATTTTGTAAGCGACACATTTTGCAAGCAATTCTTGGCAAAAACCAAATGTTTGTTTTTATTAAGTAGGTGTCATTAATCGAGGTTCGGATTGACACACCCACCGTACAAAACGGTCACGTCACCAATTTCCTCTTTCCGAGTATTTTGCCTAACTTTTTACATTTCTTAGAACGAGATGGAAATTGGGCGCTTGGGGAGGGACTTCGACTCCAATCAGTTACCGACTTTTGTTTAAAAATGAAAGGTAAATTGTTCACGAGAAAGCGATGTACAATAGCAAAATATTTGTAGGCAATTCATCACTCGTAATACTTTAATAAGCTACTTCCTTTTCTTTCACGTTTCAGAGAGGATTTTCGGAAAGTTCGAAGGTTTAATTTTAAAAGCCGCGGCCGTCACCATCACCATGTATGGAATTCTTCGAAATGTAATGACGATAATCTTTCAAGTTTCCGTTACATGACCGCGCAGTTTCTTCTCGACGTAATGACTTTTGAGAGCTCTTTAATTAATATTACTTAAGTAAGAGTTGATAATTAATGATCTCAACAATGTTAATTATGATAACGTAGAATAGAGGAACAAGTTGAGTATCGATCAACGTATTGGAAAACTTTTCTATGCGCTCTGTATAAAGGGTAAGTTCCAGGAACGGTTTTCAATTACCGATTATTTCAGTTGCATTGTGTTTTACTTTACTACGACAAAGCAAGATCTTCTTTGTCGGAGTAATAGGGTATGGGACTTGTATATTAGCGTGTAGGTGGTATATAAGTGGAAGTTTTTCATTATATATTTATTTTTGTTTTATTATAAGGTATATGAGTCGGTTGCCCTGTCACCGCGTGTCGTTGACTGGCGCGTCATGGAGGGGGTGGAGACCTATTCCGACCACCGGTACATCCGGTTCGACGTCTCCACCCAGACCTCAAGCGCGCCGGTCCAACAGGCCCCGAGTGGTCCGCGCTGGGCGCTGAAGCAGCTGGACCGGGAGCTCCTCCTGGAAGCCTCGATCGTGCAGGCCTGGGTGACATCACCGGACAGGCCTGCCGACGTTAACGATGAGGCAGGGTGGTTCCAGGAGGCCATGTCCGATATCTGTGACGTGGCAATGCCCCGAGTCCGGCCAGGAAGCGCCCGGCGTCAGGTGTACTGGTGGTCGCGTGAGCTGACGTCTTTACGGGAGGCGTGCGTGGCTGCGCGACACCTGTACGCCAGGCACCGCAGGCTCCGCATTCGCCCACCGAATGCGGCAGCCATTGAGGCGGAGCTATATGAGGGCTACAGAGCGGCGAAGACCGCCCTCCGCGGGGCTGTCCTGCGGGCCAGGGATCTGGCCCGCGAGGAGATGCTGGGGGCTCTCGACAGAGATCCGTGGGGGCGCCCTTACAAGATGGTGCGGGATAAACTCCGCACCTGGGCCCCCCCGCTGACGCAGAGTCTCCGGCCTCAGCTCGTGGAGGACGTGGTGAGCGCTCTGTTCCCCTCGCGAGGGGAACACCCGCCCCCGCCTATGGCTCTGCCGGCTGCGGTGCCGGAAGCGGACCACGAAAGCGACGACGACGACGCTCCGGAAGTGACCGGGGTAGAACTGAGAGTGGCGGTACGCAGGCTCAGTGCCAAAAATACCGCCCCGGGACCCGACGGCTTGCCTGGCAAAGCCTGGGTCCTGGCCTCGGAGGCGCTCGGTCCCCGACTAGAGGGGTTCTTAAGCGCATGCTTGGAGAGGGGCCAGTTCCCGCTTCGCTGGAAGACGGGGAAGCTGGTCCTCATCCGGAAGCCGGGGCGCCCGGCGGACTCTCCGTCCGCCTACCGGCCCGTGGTGTTGCTCGACGAGGTGGGCAAGCTCTTTGAAAGAGTCATTGCAAACCGCCTCGCCGAGCACCTTGCGGAGACGGGGCCGGACCTTGCGGAACACCAATATGGTTTCCGCAAGGGGCGCTCTACGGTGGACGCCATCATGCGCGTGAGAGCCCTTACGACGAGGGATGCGGTGTCCAGGGGTGGGGTGGTCTTGGCGGTGTCTCTCGACATCGCCAACGCCTTCAACTCCATGCCCTGGAGCTGCATAAGGGAGGCACTCCGGTATCACCGGGTGCCGACCTACCTTCGTCGTGTGGTCGGGGACTACCTGACGGATAGGGCCGTCATTTACCCCGGTCGCAGCGGAGACTGGAACCGGCGAGAGATGTCGTGCGGTGTTCCACAGGGATCGGTTCTGGGGCCGTCCTTGTGGAACATCGGGTACGACTGGGTGCTGCGCGCCGACCTCCCTAGCGGTGTCAGCGTAGTTTGCTACGCTGACGACACGCTGGTGCTGGCACAGGGGAGGTCGCACGAGGCGGCGGCCGACACTATGACACGCGGGGTTGCGATAGTCGTTGAGAGGATCCGGCAACTGGGTCTCGAGGTGGCATTGCACAAGTCCGAGGCCATGTGCTTTCATGGGCCTCGGAATGCGCCACCTCCGGGATCCTCAGTGATGGCAGGAGGGGTTTCCATCGGCGTCGAGTCGACGTTGAAGTACCTGGGACTTGTCCTCGACAGCCGGTGGAACTTCGTGGAGCATTTCCGACGTTTGGCCCCCAAACTGGAGCGGACAGGGGCTGCCTTCAGGCGGCTCCTGCCCAACCTGGGGGGGCCAAACGCCTCCTGCCGGAGGCTCTACGCGGGAGTCGTGCGGTCCATGGCCCTTTACGGGGCCCCGGTGTGGGCGCGTTCATTGAGGCAGCGAGCCGCCAACTATTTGAACGCGCCCCAAAAGGTGGTGGCCGTAAGGCTAATCCGGGGGTACCGCACGATCTCCCGCGAGGCGGCGAACCTCCTTGCCGGATTGCCGCCATGGGATCTGGAGGCAATAGTCCTCGCGCGCCTACATGAGTGGCGCGCGGAGGCGCTACGCCGGGGGGAAACTCCGCTGCCGCGGCAAATTGTCGCTCAGCGGACGGACTTCCGGCGTGATCTCATGGCGACATGGAGAGAGCGACTTTCGCAACCCCGTGCAGGGCACGCCACAATAGTGGCGGTAAGTCCCCTCTTTGAGGAGTGGCTGGAGAGACGCCACGGCGTCCTCACCTTCCGCCTGACGCAGGTTCTTACCGGACACGGCTGTTTCGGTAAGTTCCTGCACCGAATCGGGCGGGAGGAAACGTCCGGGTGTCACCATTGTGACGATCGGCCGGAGGACACGGTGGAGCACACGGTGGAGGTGTGTCCCGCTTGGGCGGAGCACCGCCGTGTCCTCGTAACGGCGATTGGCGGCGGCGACCTCTCGCATCCCGGCCTTGGTTCAATCCATGGTCCGGAGCGAGACGGAATGGGACGCCGTCACCTCCTTCTGCGAAGCAGTCATGCTAGCGAAGGAGGTGGCGGAACAGGACAGGGAGAGATCCTCACGTCCCGGCCGCCGCGGGAGACGCCCCGGGCGTCGGGGGCCACGTGGTGGCTTCCGGCCACCGTAGGCGCGGGCCTGTGGACGGGGAGCTATGGGCTAGCTCGCCGTCCGTCCGTCTCATGACGACAGGCCGTGTCGACGGCGCGTTCGTGTTCCACGCGCGCCTCAAAGAGAGTCAGCAACAGTGAAGGGTTTCCGCAAGGGCCGAAGCCTGCCGGGGCTGCGGGACTATTCGAAAGAGATACCGTGGCCCCGGAACACAAAGGGCGATGAAGGAACATGGATGGGTTTTAGTCAGTAAAAGTCTGACACTCCCTCCTGCTCAGCCCAGAGCGGGAGAAGTCATTTGATGATTTCCCATCCTAAAAAAAAAAAAAAAAAAAAAGGTATATGAGTCGGTTTGGTTCGTTAATTCGCCCATTAAACCAAATGCTTTAATAGACAAATTTCCGAACCAAACCGATTTTTTTTTTTAGATTTGTTTAATTATTATTTGTAAAGTAGTGTATATCTCATATTGGACAGGTGGACCTCATTACGTAAGTATTAACCTAAGCTTAAGACGGGCGAAGTACTTATAATACTTCCAAAAGTTTAAGTTTAGTATTTCGAAAGGCGGATCCTGGCCAGATCAGGGGTTAATCACTCATTGCAGCAAATTAAAGGTCATCATCATCATCATCCTATTAATGTTCCCACTGCTGGGACACAGGCCTCCGCTCTAAGAGAGAGAATGGGCTATAATCTACCACGCGGGCTCAGTGCGGAATCGTAGATGTCACATGTCTTCGAATTTTTTGGTTCTAGGACATGCCGGTTTCCTCACGATGTTTTCCTTCACCGTTTTCGAGCAGTGGTGATGAAATAAATTACACAAAGAAAATAAAGGTAAATATCAGAAAAGAAAGTGATGATCGGCAGCAAGAATTTCAATTAAATCATATTTTCACTAAGGTTGAAACTCCTATTATTGTAGGTATCAGTACAGTGAAGAAGGACCTACGATTTACATATGCGTTTTAATACCCTGTATAGAAGCCCCAATGTTATAAGGGTAATCCAGAACACGAACGTTTATAACATAATCTGCGGTAGAATTGAGCCCGCTTCAGCATACCTATCGGCGGGCCACCGACCGCAGCCGCAGCATTGATTACTGCTAACCCCTATAATATAAACGCATAAGTGAATGCGGAATTAAGCTATGTTATGTTAGAAAAGGCATTCCTAAACATACGTAGGTACTATAAGCTTAGTATGTATTAGTGGATCCGTTACTGCTTTACTACCTTTAGGGCGAATGTCCTTTGCATGTCATAAAAAAAGGTCTTTTGACAGTTTACATTCCAGTGAAGTTTATCTAGGAATTCGTGTTGAAATTGATATCAAAATTACGAGGTCGACTCTACGGGAATATACAAATAGTCCCCTAAAAGTGTTTGTGTAGGCTATTCTGAGCAAAGAATAGGAGCTCCCGAAAGCGTCGTAAAAGGCAACCAAAAGTTTATATCAACAGGTTGGTCATTGGCCACCTTACGATCATGATACGGTTGGGACCGCAAACGTAGGTACGAAGGGTAGATCTGTTCCTACATTATTAAAATAATATGCCGAGTTATCACGACCTTATTTCACCACAATGTTATTATTATACAATATTTTTGATAATCCATGTCGAAGTTTCACTATTCTGTGAACCTTACCCCTACGGAAGTCTTACTAGAGGTGTGTGAGATCGATTACCATTAAAGCTGAAACGTTTAGCTTATCCAACAAACTTAAAGTTTGGACCCAGAACTTTCAAGTGCTGCTTCTATTAGTTAATAAACAATTCTAAAAAGCCTTTGTATAAAATGTGCATATTCTTTTCATAAAACATGAAAGAGTTTTCCAAAGTTTGAGGAGACATTAGTGTCGTTTTTTGAAGATTCCGCGCTTGGACTAGGCATTAAAAGTTTAAGCCACCCTGGCAAACAACGAGGAGAGATTAGCTCAACCACGGCGGGTAATACTTTTAAGAAGTTACTGATGTCTCTTCAGAGCGTGGGCTTGTTTTTATTGAAAATTTGGATCCTTTCAAAATGTAATTTGCATGAGGAGCGACTATTGAGTGTATTCCGATAGGAGTGGGACGTGGTTTATTAGAATTACGTCGAGTTTCCATTGTATTTCTGTTTCAATGATTTCAATCTACTAAAGTGACTTAAAGTACCTCCCACTAGCAAAGTAAATAAATACTTCAATGTAACATTGAGTTAATTGCAAGATTGGAACGAGATACTTACAAGTCTACTCAACGAAGGATATTAAAAAAGAGATACTTCACGACTCACTGATCTGCTACAAGAAACATCGTTATTGGAGACAAAAGCATACTGAATTCCGGTTCTGAATGTGAAAATTCAAAAGCACGGCGTACAAAGGCGTGCAAGCTTATGGAAAGTCAATCAGTATTTGTAGCCCGAATGGACAAGGGGTCGCCTCGATGTGACAGTGGCTTTCAGCGGCGAGCTACCGACCGGGTGTGTAAATATTTGCTCGCCAGTGTAAATTTACGCTGGCCACTCGCAACGCAGCAAATTGAACAGCAAATTCGGCCGGACACGGAAATTATACGTAGTGATCAACAAATATTTTGATGCGACTTTACAGTTCAGTTGGCTTTCATTATAATTAATTAAATGTTAATTGGAAATTTGTTTACAGTTTTCCATTTGGGTTAAGGTATCCTTGCTTTTTATTTACTTTATTGGAGCCATATTGGAGCCGAGGTTCTATTTAATGCTAATATGCATTTCTGTATCGGTTATGGTTGTATGACATGTGTGCTATGTTTATGGTCAGTTCCATTTCACTTTAATATATTAAAAGAAATCTAATAGCTGAAACTTACTACCTAATCCGAAATTATAATACTTAACATAAAAATTAAAGCCTCTATTTTGATTTGTTAAGCTACTCTAAACCTGCATACAGAATAAACTACATGCCTCAACAATTTGTAAGTGTTATTCTAATTAGAATTATGCTAATGACTTGAACAAAGTTATCGTTTGTTTACGCCTGAATCAGGGTAACATCCCTGAGAGATATTCAAGTTGTTCTATCTAACGGCCATCTTGTGGGATAAACAGTTAAACACGAAGCCGAATGGCGCTCGAATCGAGTCCACAGTCGGAAAACCTCACTGACGTTCGTTTGTAGTTCAGTCTGCTATCGTCTTGAATGTTTTCGGAAAATTGTAGTAGATGGCGCTATTCGTCACGAGTTTTCGTGAAAACTGAGTGAAGTTTAGCGATGAAAATAAATGAAGCTGATTGTGTCAAGTGTGTTTTGATGTATAAATTTTAAAAAAGGAAATTCTGATTATTTGATGATTTTAAAGAGCTGACCTGGAACAGGTGGTTATAATTTCACCTGACTTCGGTGAAGCACCTCCTAAAGGAGAGACTCGAAAAAACTTCACCAGACTTTAAGTTTGGCGCGTTTCCAAAAATTAACAACAGCACCAGTTGTGTGTGTAATAGTAATTGTAATAGAGATATACCCATGCAAACGGCAAACGTAAACGGTGCTAAGGGCAGCAACAAATAACTGGTGAATCGAAAGAGCCTTGGTCGCAGTCACGCAGCGCAACCTGCGTAACTCATTAACGAACGTCCTTGAGCTCCTTTTTTGGCGAAAATCACACGCAGACCTTTACTGCGGAAGTTTCATCAGCAGTGTGTCAAAGCTTAAAAGTTTCTTCAACGTATATGTCACTCCATACAAAAATAACAATAAAAACTTAACTTTTATAGTACCACAAAACAGTTTGCACAAACCTACAGATTTGGAGAAATGAGTTCATTTTTATGAGGCTCTATGTCATAGACCGGTATTAATGATTTTAATTGCAATATTTCACGCCAAACCTTAGTCATATCGAATGCCTTGGGAGTAATGAAACCGTGACCTACCCATCAGCTGTGTAAACTAATGGATAATATAAAAATAGCGCAATATTTTCCAGCTGAACTTTCTATATCACCGTAAAATTTACATGTTAATATAGTCATTCTAAATTTAGAAATCCGGTTTTAGAATTCGCAATATCTGCACATTATAATCTATTGCTTTGTCTGTTGTTCGCTATATTTGGACTTCATTCAAGCGAGTTACGAACCGTTGTATATTGCTTGGGAGGCTCTTGCATATATTTTAGACGTCTATTAGTGAAATAAGAGGTGCATGACCAGCACTGATCACACTTTAACATGAACTCCATCAGACGCCGCAATAAGAAAATATTTGTGAGAAGACTTGATTGACAGGTTGATGGAACATGTGATTCCGTGGTTTCTAACATCCCAAATAACGGACGAGCACAAGCATAGGCTGATAAAAATAATAAGCAGTAGCAATCATTAATGACCAGACTTATCAAGAATCAATTTCTCGTTTTACAATCGCTAACTCAAGAAACCGCTAATGAATTACCATTAGTGGTTTCAATGATTGTATAGTGTGATATTGATAAAATAAAAGATTGTATACTTGGATTGGTACATGGGAGATACAAGTTTTCTTATCAATCTAAACCTAGAAAATTAAAAAAAAAAAGAAGAACAAGATCTGTAAAAAAATCGGTCATTCAAGGACGATGACTATAATTGTAAAGACGGCGTGTCATTCTGTGAGTGGAGCGTGATCACCGTCAACTGTCGCGTCGGGTAGTAAAGGGGAGCACCCTTTACTCTTTACCGTACATTGCTTTAAGTGTACTTACTCTTTAATGCTCCTTAATACAATATTCATTGCTCTAGCAAAAATATAACGACATATCACGGGAGATGGGAGGCCCAGATTATGAAAGGCTTCCTTTTTATGTACTCAACGGGTAAAGGATGTCAGTAAAACTTTCTGCTATGTTATTTGTCAGTCGCCTAAGCGTTATGTGCCATGATCTCTTCGTCAATTTACACAATATCTATATATATGTTTTACCTGAAGGGGGATACCTGAACCATCGGGACCCTATATCGCCTCTAGCCTTAAGGGGCTGACAGCATCTAATTGATGTTTTTTTAAGAAAAACTATTTGTTCTAGCTCAGCAAAAAAAAAATGTTAATATACATCACATTTCAAAGACGTAATCGGCTCGATAGAAAATATTTGCAAAGAGTGGTCTTAAAATCATCATTAAACGGTTCTATGTCTTTATTTTTTCGACGTATGGATCTGCAATTAAAAACATGAAGTCAACATATTCATAACCAAACCGCTACTGAGTCTTATTTCACAAATAACCCACACTTTTTTGTTCAATATTATTCATTATTTTCTTCTTAAACCTGGCAGTAACTCTCTCGCTCTCATTTACTCCGATACAAATAGACAGTGTGCGCGCATTTCTGTTCGTCCGTCCGTCTGTCTGCCAGAGGGCTGTATCTCAAAATCCGTAAAAGGTGGACAGTTAAAATTTTCACAGAATGCGTATTTCTGTTTCCGCCATAACAACAAATTAAAAATTATTAAAAATTAATACGATGGTACGAAACCCTTGAGCGCGAGTCCAACTTGCACTTGGCCGGTTTTATTATAAGCTTTTTTTATTGTTAACTTACCATTGATTTATTTAGCTCCCATAACATATAACTACTTAATTCATGCGTCATTAAACTACTTGCGAAAGGTTTAGTGAAGGTTTAAATAATACATTTAGGTATCATCTAAAATTAACAAAATCAATAAGCTGATGTAACCCTCGTGTCAGCGAGATGTCAGTGAAGCCACTACCATAGAATTTTAAAGTTCAATTTAGTGAATCAATGCGGGCACGTCCGCCAGTGATACACGAAAGGTCTGCCTTTATTTACTTATGGAGAAATATGACATTGGCCGACGAAAATATAAATTGGTTGATGCATTTGGTTGGCGGAAGGAAAATTATTAAATATATGAAACTTTTATATCTATTTATAGGGAACAGTGAACACCCAAAAACTCCGAAATCATTTATTCCGCATTTCTTAATTCCGATTATCAAAAGTCCGAATTTCATAATACCGAAGAATTATAATGTCTATTATTTAAAATCCCGAAATACATAATTCCGAAAGTCGTAAATACGATTTATTTGTTGTCCGATTTTCATGTGTCCGAAGAATCAAATGTTCGATGGATCGTTAGTCCGAAAAACGATATTCCGATTGTCAATACTTCGAATAAACTGCTATAATTGTCGTAAAGTTTTGTCGAAGGTCGGCGGAGCGACGACGAAATTTGTGACAGAAGGTGGGTGTGTAATGTAAAATGTGGGCGTAGCAAGCGCACGTCATGAATTCGTAGCAGTTCTTCTTCTAGATTGGCTTATATCCCAAAAACGGTGGGTCCTATCGCAAAAAAAAAGGAAAAAATTCCCCCCTAATAAGCCGTTTGTCGCGTAATTCTCAACATGTAGTTAATAAAAAATATATGGATTCGTGTATGGTTCAATATATGATTTCGTATTTTCAATGTTTCGTATTATCAATAAGTCGGACTATTGAAATTCGGTATTTTGAGAATAGTAATTATGAACGTTCGGAATATTGAAATTTAGGAATTATGAAAATAGCATTAATCGGAGTTGTTTTATTCAGATTTTGAACCATTCGGAATTATGAAAATCGGTATTTTGAAATTCAGATTTGTTACTTTCGGAATAATTTTTTTTCGTACTTATGTAGTGTACCCCTATTTATAGCCATATCAGAGACGGTAAAGGTTGTAAAAAAACTCTTAACGAAGCCGAAAGGAACTTGTTCTCCCCATCGTTGCGATAGATAGATAGATATCTGCAAATAAATAATTGGTAGCTAACTGCTACATGGTTGACAATCTCTTACACTACATAGTGCCTGCCATTGCTAGGTAGCCTATTCTAACATAACATTTTCCACATACACACAAGTTATTCATCAGGTAATTTATGGGCAACATAGACTCAAGTTAGAAAATTCTAATGTAATTTGAGTAAACACGCGAAATGGTACAAATACCAGGCATTGTCAAGGACGACAAGTGAAGGGGTTCGCGAGTTACGTCATTGACGTATGATTAACAACACACAATACACATTGCTTTCCGGAAACGTGTATGGAAATGTTTGCTTGATTTTTCCGGTTTTCTGCTAGGCCTTATTATGACCATGATTTGAGCTGTGTACGTGCGATCCGTATGAAGGAGCATAATTTACAAAACGTAAAAGGTAGGAAATGTGTGTCTGCCATTACACCTCTATCTAACCCTTCGGGGATTACAGGCGTGATGTCATGGCTCTTATTATTAAAGACAACGATACTCTAACTATGCTATACATTTGTGAGAGAAGCTCTACATAAAGACAAAAAAAAAGCACAAAAGAACAGAGAGAGGGGTCTCTAACGGCCGTTTTCTATAACTTACCTAGCCTACCAATAATATACATAGCTGTTGGTTAAAGTGCCTTCTTCAGTGGCTATCGGTGTTTCTATAAACAAAGAATATCCTATCCGTGTCACCTACCTGTCACTTGATTCATAGAAAAATCAAAAAAAGCTTTTCTGTGACGTTTTGTTTTTAACTGACAGAGACAGCAACTTACCGAAACCGGCTAGTAAGTCATTGAAAATGGCCGTAAGTAGATCGTATACCTAACCGTAGGAGCCAGGCAAATATACAGGGTGGAATTTTTCAATGCCACCTGGAGGGAAAGTACTCGAAATACTGGAGATAGCAAACATTACTCAAAGGAAACATGCCTCTATTTTTAAAAAGAAACTAATCTGCGTCACAGATTTTCGAAAATTCGCTTGCCATACTCGGGAATCAAATCGACTAAAGTTCGAAAAAATAACATCCTGTACCTTTTTGACATCAATTGATAGGATCAATGATATGGATCAAATCTCTCTAACAAACATGATAAATTAAATGAAGGGAAAATCATGAAATCTAAATAACAGTTATAAATTCAATAAGATAAAGCACTTTTATTTATGGTTTTTCTTTCATTTAATTTATCATGTTTCTTAGAGAGATTTGATCCATATGATTGATCCTATCGATTGATATCAAGAAAGTACAGAATGTTATTTTTTCGAACTTAAGTCGATTCATCCCGGGTTCGATGCCAGAGTGTGGCAAGCGAATTTTCAAAAATCTGTGAATGCAGATTTGTTTATTTAAAAAATAAAGGAATGTTTCCTTTGAGAAAAATTTGCTATCTCCAGTATTTAGAGTACTTTCCCTCCAGGTGGCATTGAAAAATTCCCAATAAGTACCTACCTAGGTGAGTCTTCTATAGCGTTAAGAGTGAATTCAAATATTATCCCTCCAATTTCAAACTAAATCCCCGCACCGAACAGCCAATCAAAGGACTCCCACAACCTACTTCTTGAAACAAAGGACTGCATCGTATTGACATTCTGTGACCCAGTTCCCTATGCGTGAAGACCGTGTCCTCTCTCCATGAAAATAACGTCACTACGAACTTTATGATCATGCAACATCGACTAACAAGTAGATACGTCTGCTTCGAAGATCGTATCGTGGTACCATATTGATTTTCAGTTTGTATGAAAAGATAAGTAGATAGTCCTCTTGACTTCTTATTAAAGGGACGTAATTATATATTCTATAGGTATTTGGATGACAGCAGGACAACTGATACTTAACGGCTCATCTTAGTTCGCATCTCAGACTGTGAATGGCTACTGATGGGAGTCATGTGACTCAGGCAATTTAGATTTTCGAACCTGCTTTTACGATGTTTTAAGTAAGTCATTTTAAGCAGCCTAATAGTTGACAATACCCAGTCGGGTAAGCGGGCGAACAAGCATCGATTCTTTGTCCCGAGCTACATTTCTGAAGATCTTTCAAAGGGCATAATTGTAGAGACCCAAAGAAAATATCTACAAGACAGCGTTCTTTTGTGCCAATATCTTTTGAGTTTCGAAGTAATGCAAAGGATCCCCTTATAACTATTCCCATTTTCACACACCATGTACCGCCGCTGCATTGTTTTATGAAATAGCCGGTAAAAAGATATAGTTACATAACCATAATGGTACAATACTATTAACTATTGCCAAAATTATTTGAAAACAAGCAGCATTAATAACAATTAAATAACTATTCCTAGTCAGTCAGTAGTAACGTAGTTGCCGACGACTTGATAGTATCAAAGGCAAAAGTATTTGTTTTGAATCCTAAGTATTGTAAAGTTTTGCAATTCATTGCAGTTCAGTCACGCGATTTTAACAGACTTGGTTGGTCCCAGTACGTATAATTACGTGTTGTTGCAACTACGAATCGCGTACACATAAATCATTATTAGCATACTATAGGTACTGTTATTTGTTTAAGCATTAACACTTGAAATATTATATTTCCTAAGCAAGTTTATTTCATGGGAACTTCTACGTATGAAAGTTTCCATAATTACATTTCAGAATTCGGCAATAACAAATGTTCGTGACTTTTGTTGTTGCCGAGTTCTATAAATATTTGTCAAACTATTTAGAAATTACATAGCTATATAATAGCTATGTAATTTCTAAATAATTTGACGAATATCAGAAGACATTTAAAATTTACTAAGATAAAGGTATGTAATAATTCTCCAAGTCTAAGTTCTAAAGGGTGTAAAAAAGCGAGCTCTTAACGAAGCCGAAAGGCACTTGTTCTCATTGTTATTGTCATTGTCATTGCGATCTTTTTTTTTGTTTTAACACCGTACCTGGGAACCTTCTACTTACGGAGATATTGGGGGTCAAAGTTCTAACTTTATTAACAAGTTTTTTTTTTTTAATACAAGTTTTTAATGTATGTTTTTACTTTAAACACCTCCACAACCCCCGTACTATTCAATTCATCCATCAGCACAATGTTTTGAGTGCGTTACATTGAGTTCTACCACAAAAACATGATTTTTCACCCAAAAAAAAAGTCGTTTCCCAGCAATAGCTTAAAAAAAAACCATTTATTTCAGGTTCTCCCATATGAAAATTACACGTTACGAAACATGAGATAAATGATGACCCTGTATATGTCTCTCACATTACAAATTAACCGATATTCCACCGATGTACGTGAGACGCTAGCGCTTTCATTAATCGATTCGCTAAACTGCAAGGGTTACTGAAACTACAATCGCTTTTAAATCATTCTTCTGCTCGATTTCGCGCGCTTTTTTCAGTACCGGGCTACGTCAAGTTGACAGCTATCATAATTATCGTTACAAAGACAACTTCGTAATTAGTAGTATAAACCAAATAGGTATCTATGGAAGCGCCGATTGATATTTCAACAAATGTTTACGTTATATTCACAAATGTTTTGGCAAGAAGGTTCTTTCTTTCTTTTGTTATTCTTTGTAATAGGTACGATAACGACATAAACACAAATGTTTCTTTTTCAGTTCGTGATACATAGCAAGGGCATCTCTGAAATAGCAACAAGCTGACAAAAATACTTCCAGTAAATTATATTTAACTGACATTTAAAACTGGTCAATGCATTCTAGTTTTAAGCCAAATCCTTGTGTCGACCGCAGACACAAGGTCTGGGTAATCCATAGCAATAAAAAATTCTATAGTCAGTTTACTGTGGTTTTGTATAGCTGTCTAGTTTAAACCACCATAAATAGCTAAAAGAGAAATATAATAAACATTGATTATACTGCCCCCATTTAATTAAATACCATATCTAATTAGCAGACAGAGTTTTACAAAGGTCTCGAGTACCTAAGTCACGCGTAGCAAGATGATTTAGGTGATCACAGGCAAATTTATCATCTGGATGCAGCTGATATGCTTTATATTGCATATTGCTGATATTTTACATGGAGCGGCTGCTTAGAAAAAAAATGTTGGTCGGTAATTATTTCTGAATTTATTTTAATTAATTTGTCATACCTACTGTTGAAACAACACAGAAATTTCAGGCTTTGTAAACTTCAAGTACGTTGGTTATTGTTCCCAAATAAAATACACTTATTTTATAATATAATCAAAACAAAACAGTACATATAATTATAACAGTACAATCGGCTGACACACAATAAAAACCCCAGTCGAGTTAAAAAGGGTATTCAAAGCTGAAGGTGTTAATTGTCGTACATGTATCCGGTTCACACCGGTTAGCGGTGCGTGCGCCGCAGTGCTCTCGCGCATTGCCCGGGCGAGCGGCGCACGGCGGCGGTGGCACGGCGGGCGGCGGCGCGCGCGCTGCTGCGATCTGGCACACACTCGCATGCCGGATTTATTTTGATCACCCGCTACCAACACCCAAATAATTACATTTTTTGAATACCAGACAACGTTACGCAATTTCAATTGACACTGTTTAACGTCCTTGCAGCAGAAGGTGCTACTAAATGCTGCACAAAAACAACAAATCATGTTTAAATAAGTTATTCTATTTCATTAAACTTTATGGGAGCATAACCTAGGCAAAGCACAGTACTTATAGTACTCGTAGAAAAGTAAAAGAGGGAAAAAGAATTATAACTATATTTGCATTCTGCCATAAACACGATAGGGTAAATAACTTGAACAAAGGGCGTGCAATTAAGCGATGTCGCTAACCTCGACTGAAAAACAATGCGATGTAGGGTATTAATAAATTCAACATTGACAAAGACCGCCAAAACACCTGGAAAGCCGCCAGACGAGAAAAAAACCGGCCTACGCGCCGAGCCACGTCGCGAGACAATGCCCGTGACGCCATAACCGTCGACACGACCGAACGACCGCTCAGATGTTCAGAAAAACAAGCGGAACCGAAACAGTGAAAACCAATAAACGGCTCAGCGAAATGATTCGAAAACTTTTGATGGTTGCATTGATCATTAGACGCAATTACATAGTCAATTGAATTTCTCGAGTTTGTACCATCTCACCAATTCTCAGCTATTATTGCAGTTCATAGATGACCAAGGATTTCCCAAAGTCCCAGTCACACTGATGGTGATTTGGGTTTTCTACGATGTCTTCTGCTCTTCGCACTGATAACAAAAATTTGTTTGCGTCGATCAATTTAAAATAAAAATAGCCTTTATTTTACTGTGACCTTCTTAATACATAAACAAGTAATACATTAACTTAAAACTAATCAGGTCAGGCTGTCTTGCGACATAGGCGTCCTCTATTTGCCTCCACTTATTCATGTCCAGAGCAGTCCTTCGCCAGCCCTTTGGCAGATCATCCTCCCACCTTGTCATCTGTCTTCCTCTACGTCTTTTTCCATTTTTTGGGTACCATTCTGTGACTATTTTGGTCCATTTTTCCGCCTTGGCTCTCATCATATGACCTGTCCATTTTGATTTGAGTGTTCTGGTTTTTATTCTAACGTCTGCCACTTTAGTGATGTTCCTTATCTTCGTAGCCTTCCATTTGTCTTGTAGTCTTAGGTTCATCATGCTCCTCTCCGTTCCTCTTTGAGATACACACAGATTGTGTTCGACTTTTCGTGATAATGGCCAGGTCTGGCAGCCGTACGTAAGACATGGAAGAATGCAGGTGTTGTATAGCTTCCTTTTTTCTGAAACGGGTACAGCTTTATTTTTCATTATTTCTTTAAGAGACCAGTATCTTTGCCAAGTGTTATTTACTCTTCGGTTAACTTCTTTAGTGGACAAAACTCTTACAGCTATAATCTGTCCCAGATATAAACACTCGTCTACATATTCGATCTCTCCTTTTTCTACTTCTATCTTGACTTTTGCCATGTTTGACATCAATTTGGTCTTGCTCGTATTCATTAATAGCCCTGCTTTTTTGCTTTTCGATGCTACTTGTTGAAGCATGGTTGTAAAAAGAATGAGATCGTCTGCAAATCTAAGATGGTGTAAGTTTTCCCCGTTTATATTAATGCGTCAATTTAACGTCGATCAATTCACTCCTGAGCATAAGATTGAGTCTTCCCAATAGTCGGCTGAAGTGTTCCACCCCATCAGAATTAGCCGCAACATATTTTTTCGTTCATGAGGCAACGGTTTCTTGCCTTGTTACTTCGTAGCACTGGTTCTTTCACTTTCTTTTTTGGAATGAAAAAGAAATCCTCCTTTTTTCATAATCAACATTTTGTAGTCACCCAATGATGAAAACATCACGTCTGGACGTCCACAGTGCTTTTGCGACGACACTGGAATGTGCGGGAAAACTATTTCAGGGCTACCTATAGCGGGCATCCCGCTTAATCCTCCCCATGCTCAATCGATCCCGGAAACTCGTCATGACGACATAGGAAAATTAGGGATTTATTTGTATTTCCAAATTATCGTAGGTATGCAAAATCTTCTTTACAAAGCTAGCGTGTGTAGAAGACCAAATTTGACGACATAATAATATATTATGATCTTGGTTTTTCTTAAGCAAACCCACTCTTTACCTCTGATACAATACAGCTGATGCTGGTGGAAAACTAAGCCAACTAACAGAAAAATCTAACAACCTCGAAACATATGGGCAGCGTGTATGGGAGCTCTGCTGAAAGCTCTTTATTTCTTACATCTTTGTACTGTCATGACCACGAAAAGATTTATAATCCCGATTTTAAAAAATATACTAAATAGGCTTGTGTTTGGCCGCAACTCGCCTGATGTGAAGCGATGATGCGGCCGAGCCTAGGGTGGAACACGCTTGCCTAGAAGAAACCAATTTACTTGAACTTTGAATAGATCCAGATTATAATGATAAGAATGGGAACAGAGAAGCCGATAGATATGGTTGAGTTGAATGGCGCCGGTATATGCTTCATGTTCGTGAACGGGCGCTGTCAGTTGGGACTGGTCATCTCTTAGCTACCTCGGTTCATTTTAATTACTATATTTTTAAATTGTTCATCTAATCTTTTACTCTGGACGCTCTTAATGTGCACGTCTTTCTACATTGTTCTCACATATATGTTTAATCACAAAATTAATGATGTAACCAACATTTTGTAACAACATTTTGATTTAAAAGAGTGTCCATGGATTTTCTTGCCCGTTTGACCCGTTGACCCGTTGCCCGCTCAAGCTTCCAACGCTTGCAGCTGGTACTTGGCTGATCCATTCCAAAGGTGCGAACAGTACTCCATGCACGATTGCACTTGTGTTTGGTATAATGTGAGCGTGAAGTACTTTTGCACCTTTGCGAGAACACCCAGCTTCAATCAAATCCATCCAAACTTCCGTATAGTAACATTATAAATGTGAAAATGACAATGTTTGTCTGTCACATTTTCACGATTTCGTTGTTTGGCACACGGCAGACCAAGACCTGGGTTAAGACCCCCCCCCCCCCCTCCTCCGTTCCCATGGGATATATTCCGGCCGTAAAGCGGACAAATGCCCAGTCAAAAACCAGTATTTTGGTTATATAATGGATGACCAGCAGTGGCAGACAATGTTGAAGCAGTACTACAAACAAACGTCTCCGTTGTCTTCGCGAGCCGTAAACAAGCCAGTCATAATTTTACGAGCGCCGTCATTTGGCATGCTAATCTATTTATCGTTAACAATGCATGTTATATAAGCTGCTTATCAGCCAACCGTGAATAAATTACTACCTTCATAATAGTATATTATATAAAAAGAAAAGGTAAAGGTGGTGGAGGTAAAGTGGAGTGAGATGACGTATCGGTTTGCGGCTTACAAATCCTAGGGCAAAGTAATCTTTGCCCTAGGATTTGTAAGCCGTAAACCGATACTTGGAATTACCAAACACTGTTCATTAGAACAGTGTTTAATTCCGAGTATGATACACTGATTACTGTTTATCAGAAATTTTGTTTTTAATATTATTTTTGCATGAAAAATAATAAAAATTATGTTTTATATCTTACATGAATTTATATTACAACATTACCCAGTATCCTTTCTTATCATTATTCTATTTACAAGAAACAGTTAAAAATAGATTTTGGTAAAATACTATAGATAAATAGAACGGTGGGTTCTCACAATCAACTATATCATTAAAAGTCAATATTTAACGTATAAAAATATTGTAATCGACAAATTAAAAGTCAATTAAAATCAATTAAGATATTTTAATCAACAAACCAAAATCCAAGAATAACATTATTGCAATCATAGTACCATCATCATCATGTTATCATGCCACTGTGATAATGAGCACATTGGGACTTTTCAGTGACTAATAAAAAACCAAACCCCATTCCTCATTTAAACCCTCTAACAAAGGTGACCTACCTAAAACTTTCATCTCAACATGATTAAAAAATGACACAAAGGATATTGAAAACAATATCTCACGTCCAGGTGATCGCCAAACACGTAGGTATTCTTCGCTATCTGGGAGGAATCCCAGCCGAGATTCATCTGACACTAGACATCCATCACCCAGCCATTGGCGATGGTTCATTTTTGTAGGATCAGTTTAGTTAGAGGGAAGATATGAAGAAATCCTTTACCCTTCATAATTTCATCATACCTGAATCATCTGTACCTACCTAGCCCTTCTCTCCAACCGTCACGCTATTATTCGCTCCCTCTTCGTTCATAACATTCCTCACACTCCTCTCCTCCAACTTTTGGTTGGCCTTCCTTTTCGTTCAACATCATTTTTAGTTATCACTCTTTTAGTCACATGTGTTTCTTCCCTCCTTATCACATGCCCATACCAAGCCAAATGATTCCCTTAATAGAATGCCCTAATAGCCGAGTGCAATGCAGTCTTCAATTATGCTTCCCAAATTTCTTACCTATAAACCTGCGTAAAGACCATCCCCCCTCAACTATGTTGGGGTCACCTTCCAGTCGCACCGGTTGCAGCTGAATACCAGTATTATATATGTAGCGACTCCTTATCTGACCTCCACAACCCAGTTAACTCTGGGCGATACGATACTGTTTGGTAAGACTGGTTGTCAAACTTTTGGGGCCACTAAGATACAAAAGTAAAAAAAAGTGAAGATCTACAAATGAGGCACGATTGGTGACCCATCCAGGCAAGCACAATCGACCCGTGACCCGTGCGGCTGTTATTACTAAGCCACGAGCTCCTCAAGAAAGATCCGCTCTCGTAGAAGCTAATTCCATAATCCCTAAAGGTCGTGCACACCGTACAAAACTGTTTGCAAGGTACATTCTAACTTCCGAACTAACATAAACATAGGTGTAGTGTTGTGTAGTAAGTGGATCACACCGGAAAGTATCGAGCAGCGGTTATCTAACAGCTAACAGGTAGGACGAAGGGAATCCGATCAAGTGCAAGTTTACACCGCGACTCGTGACACGCTCCACTGCCACTTGGATAGCTACGAACAGTTTGCGTTGTTTCGCAACACTACGTGGATAATCATTATTTTTGCAAGATAAGGGGGAAATAAACCCAGTAGGAATAGGGAAGTGGAGGCCCTGAAGATGTAAAATACTGATATTCAGCTCTATCCGGTTAGACTGGAAGCCGACCCAACATTTTAAAACAGCTGGGCAGATGACGATGAAGATGGAAGGGAAAACAAGCGTACTTATCGCCTGTTGATAGGGAACCAACGCTACCCATGAACATTACCCATCTGAAGGTATTTCTTGTCTAGTTTGAGACACACACAACAATTTTGTACATAAGATTTTGATCCCGGATTTACTATGTACCTATAATTCTAGTTTGTTTAGCTCTTGGGTGTAATCTGAAGTTATTGGAGCAATAAACATTTATAAGTTAAATAGTGCCTTATGAAACAAACAAGTTTCCTCTTCATCAGCATTAATTTACCCTATAAATCCACTGATTGTATAATTCCATCTCTCGTCTGTGCTAATGCAATGATGCGCGCTGATTGCATTCAGATCTTACTCAGTTGCCCAATTCCACGAACACGTTGCTATTGAGGAGCAATATCGTTTCATAAAGCAGGCTAGTATAATACTAACACACATGTGTATAGAGTAGAGAAGAAACTTCATAATAATGAAAACACTCGAAAATTTCAGATATGGAACACCTGGTTACGTTGCTATTCATAGTTATTATCCTCTGCTTTTGATAACGTAGGTAGCGTGTGTTCATTCACTCCCAGTTGAGTATTGTACGGATACTATACAATATACTCAGTTTTATTAATAAACGAACACTCCCATACATATCTAGTGCAGTTCCGATTCCAACATAGTAGGATTATCACGAATAAATAATACAGAGCAGGATTGTGCAGATCTCGCGTTGGAGCTGGTCCAAACATGTCAGATAGTGTAAGGGCTCTACGTGATTATGTATTTATTATACGAAGCTAAATACTGCTTTACATTTAGACGAATGATGTAACTGCAATACGAGGTCTGCAACGAAAGTGTCGAAGCAGACAAGAAACGAATGTGTCCACTTGACGTCCATTGAAGGTTTTCTAAATATAGTTGCGAGCTGTAATGTCTTTCAATGAAAATTTTAAAAAAGCAACATCGCGTTTTCGAGATTAGATACTAACGTAAAACCATGCGGCTCGCTAAAACTCGATTGTTCTGAATGGCATTCAAATCAATTTGCCGTCGGTACGCGGCGGCGTCTCCTTACGATTCACTCTATTTGTGTACCTTGGCTGACGTTGCGATCAAATTAAATAAATCCTCAATGTTGCACGCAAACCACGACCTGATGAGCACGGTCGATAGCTTCCCTAATTTACTGGTTTTACTCCATCATGTTGCCTAAGAGAATGCTCTCATCAAAATATCGTAACAATGAACAACCTGTATTCGTACTGGCTGACAGGACGTTCTTTTCTTTTGCAACTGCGGTAGCTAATCTTCAGAATTTTATGTGAACACCCTCAGTTTTTATGTGCTTGTGTGCAGTAATATTTCCGCGAAAAAGCGTTATTTATACTCAGTAATATTACTCATAAATAGAGCAGCTTTCATGTGCGGATATACGAGCAATAGAGAACGAAAAGAACAGGATTTGGTGCAGCCGAGAGATTGAAACTTATATTTTGAAAAATGTAACAATCATAGCGTTGCTTGAGGTTATATATGCCCTTGGAAATTAATATCTTGTTAGCAGTTTATTCGCTTTTGTTACAGTCACTCCGAGTAGATTTGCGAAAGTCAAATGTTGTCTAACGATTGGGCACGGCAGGCTCTGTCACGCGAGCTCGACACGCCGACTACCCGCGTACACTCGTACAGCACTGAACATCGGCCTTATTAACATTATACTTTGTTGTAATTACTCGTGTAAGTTGATGTGTAAAATTAGTTATCACAAGTCAAGCACGTGGGTCAGCCACGTCACGGCCGACGTGTCCGGTCAGTGCTCAAATATGAATTAACTGTTAATGGTCACTGCATATCGTCGCAGACGCCGTTCGTTCGTCTCGTAGTCGGTTGCGTAGCAATAGTTTTTCTCGCGTCGCGCGTCAGTCGCGTCACAGGGTGAGATCGCGCGGAAGCGAAGGTTGCGCCCGTGACCGCGCCCGCCCGCCGCCGCCGCGGTATCGGCCACCCGCCGCAGTCGCGTAGTATCGCGCCGCGCTCGCTGATCCTCGCAGCTCGACCCCGCTCGTGAGTAGCCCGCTCCCGCCTGGAGCAGCAGGACCGTGACTGTGTAGTGATGTGTGAACATGTGTAACCGGCAAGTGAGTGCAGTGCGAGTATGCCCGCGAGGTGACGCCCGGCCCCGGCAGCGACCGTAGCCCGCCATGTGGACACTGCTGGCGCCGCTGCTGGCGGTGGTGGTGCTCGCCGGAGGGGCTGCCTTCACGCCCGACCGGGACCTGCTGGAGTGCGCGAGGTTCGTTTATGACGAATGCTAACAACGACTCTGATCAGACCACCCAAAACATACCATAAAAATAAACAAAACTGTACGAAAAAATGTTATCATCAATCGTGATCGTTTTGCTGGGACCCAGAAATGAGCTACAAAAATAATTTTAATGGGCACGCAATTTATGACGTCTGCCCATTGTTACCGCGACACTACATAACTATTACAGAAGCATTTTAATTAATTCACAAATAACTAATTAAATTATGTAAGCGGTTTGAAAAGTAGGTTGGAGAATTTCCCTCTTATATGAAAATGTAAATGTTTGAATGGAAAGCAGAACCTTACTTCGTCCTATAAGGACATTATTTCAGACCTACTCAAATAAATATGCACAACTGAAGTATACTAGAATAAGGAAACTACCTCAACCAGAAAGCAGAAGACTTCTCTGACTTTGGTTTATATTAAACAATCACTCACCTTGTTTATCTAGTCTAGACTACATTTGTGAGTTTAAAATAAAACAAAGAGAAACATGATAAGAATCTACGACAAATTGAGATCAAGAACATTGCAATCCCTGGTTTTCTTCGAAAAAAATAATGATGTGATTAACCTGAAACATGGCGGTGATGTGTCGTAAATTAGCGGCATCCAAGTGCAGCTAATTGCAAATGTCTACTAGGTTCGTCTCAGCTCCTCCATATAAAACAAGATTCAGTGTTCCCATATAAATATAAATATCGGGTATATATAGTTGTGTGTAAATCTGGCAAGCGCGCGAGACGCGGGACGCGTGCGTGTGCGCCGGTGTCACCGCCACGGCCGCGTCGCTTGGCAAGGCTAGCTGGCCGCTAGGTAAACACCAACTCATCTCACTAATACCACACAGGTGGAAAGATCCGACTCCCAGAAACAAGACATTATCTGTCAATACCAGTGATTAGGTTAGGTCAAACAGCCGAATCAGTTAAGAAACCTTGGGTTTAAACTGTCTCGTCCTATATTTGAATGCGTTCAACTGGATTAGATTGAACTACATATAAGCAATTATAGATCTATCTAGTCTGTATCGGCCCAATGCTGGACCATTGTCCAGCATTGGGCCTTCCCTCACTTTACCACTCACTCCAGTCCTCTGCTATTGTCGACCAATCCTTACGGTAAAAGTAAATTTCTTTCTCTTTATCTTCGTCTTGGTTTGGCGCGATGTCGCCTAGCATACAATAGGTAATTAGGTTCCATCAGTCATTTTTTCAGCCCACTGACAGCCTATCTAACATACCTACAGCAGAACCCCTTACCACTAAGTTTAGCAGGCATCCGATTAACACCCGAACAATCAAACAAAGATGCAAAGAAATACGATTTATCACAATTACTTAAACCTAGTTACCCATCTCAGTGTCACACAGATACAAGCGAAAATAAACAATAAAAAATCTAAAAGCAGAGAGACATGTCTGTCGGGAAAAAATAAAATTAATTTTAGGCACACCGCACAGGTCATGGACCTATTTAGTTAGTTCCTTTCGGCATGAAAACAAACAATAAATTACTTTGTTTATTTAGATGTATCTTTTAATCACAGACCTACATGTTATAATGTTTCTGTGAAGTGTTACTATTTTTAACAATGTCAATATTATTTCCACTGGTAAGTTATGGAGAGCAACAAGGGTTTCCATCTTTCTTTCTCCAAACAACTTTTTTTTAACGCTGTGTATTATAAGTTCACATTTCAAAGACCTAATTAAATATTCAAATCTACTTAAATTGTAAGTATTGTATCTGTGGAATCTACTCTGAGTGAAAATATTTCCCGACTGACAAAGATTGGTTAAATGTAAGGCAATAATTTTGCGTCCAATACTCCAGCAGGGGAGAACCTCTGCTGACTGATGGTAATGATATTGTCGTTGATCAAGTCTAGTTTTAATCATTGACAAAATAATGATGATCGTATTAGAAAAGCTGTTTATCAAGAGGCGAAGTCAGAATAAAGACAAAGTTCGCTACAATCGATACATAATATGGCAGAGCAGTTAGATTCCCATTTCGAATATTGACGTTTTTCCTGATACACCTAGAAACCTAAATAAGACGGAAACAATCATTCAATATCCAGAACAACTTTCGACATGGACGCTCGATCGCCTGACTTACAACTGCACCTTCTTTTACTCTAGTCTAGTATACCTAAAACCTTCGTATCGTACCGTACTACTTTAAATTAGGCCATGAACCATTGCGTGTGAGGGGAAACGTCCAGCGTGCTAGATGGTCTCAGACTATGTTGTATTAGTAAACATTTACAAGCTATTAATAACCAATATGCTTACTAAGGTAGTATACAACTAACCAGACCTACAGCACAAAAATAACATCCATGTTTTCAGAACAGCCCAAACAAAATTCCCAGTGTGAAGTATTAAAAGCAAGTCACTAATTATTTTAAACTCTGAACGTGCCAAAAATAATTTCACCCACACCTCCATCTGTCAACGGAAAGATTATCCGAATGTATAAAACAATAGAAGACGAAACCAACTTCACCTCTGTGCTAAAAACTGACCAGTCAAAATAAAGATGAAAATTAAAAACTCAAAGTAACGGATGGCCCCCCAGTAAATCCATCTTAGACATTATAAAGGAACCTCGGTGTCCAATGTATCTGAGAAATGGCGTTACATTTCACCCGGGACAAACAGCATCAGATACATCAAAGGTAATCCAGATAGCTAACCTTGTCGAAGAAGACACTAATGACCTATTGACAACAATAGCTTTTGGAGAGTGGCGCGCCAAAATTAAACCCGTTTATCACAGCTATTTGCGTCACTAATAACCCAAATATAACTCAAGTGCTCGGTTGCGGTAACTGTGACAACAGAAATAAACCCTTGCTCTGAATACCTCTTTGCAGCGGCTAGCATTGCGTCTGTCGAGCGTCGGCCACTGTACGAGTGTCGAGTGTACGCACTCGCTCGACCCACTCACACTGTACTATAATGCACCGCGACACTATAACTAAAGTGTAATCTATCAGCAAATAATAATAATGCACCAATCTGCACTAAGGAGGAGGAATGACTTTGACCTTGAAAAAGTCTTTCTTGCACTTGTATGAGCTTGGAGAGTTGTATTGATGATTTTGATGATCATAATTCTGTAACTACATTCGTCTTACAGTTGCGAGGAATATTTTAATCAACATACAACCTAGCACTGGCCTGCAAATTGCAAAAAAAAGTAAGAAAATTTGGATTTCGCGGGCTACCCAGACGCTTTCACCTTTAGTGGTTGGTAAGACGGGATTATTTCGTGTAATAGTGCTGTAAACGAATCGTTTTTCATTCAACAACCATTAATTATGACGTATTATAGCTGCTTTGTTTGTGCTATTATGAGAAGCTGATTTTATTATATTTAGTTTAAAACACTCGACTTTTTCTTTTACGATCACATAATGTGTGATCGTAAAACATAATACCGTGACACGGTGATATGATATGCAATTTATTGTGTCATGAGAGTGTACATTTCGTGTTATATATTTAATGAGGTGTGTTAGAGATGTTGTCTTACACGCAGACATAATTAATGACAGAATAAACGTACCCATATTCGTTGAGCTTTTTACGGTGGCAATGAATCCGTAATTAGTACATCAGCTTGGCTTAAATCTAGTGTGATTGCTGTTAAGATCGTAGTCCTTCACGTTCGCCTCGCATCAAACTTTCCGATGCCTCTTCCGGTGCCAAAGGCCAAAGTAAATATATTTAATCGGTGCCGCATCAGTTTTTATTTTAATCCAGTTTTTGCCCGCGACTTCGTTGTTAAGTATAGTCAATGACAGTCGAGGATAATGAAGGTTCCCATTAGTAAAAGAATTTTTCGAATCTGATCAGTAGTTCAGAAGAATACCCAAACTTTGCAAGTTTACATAACATACCTACAAACTGTAACTGTACCTCTTTTAAATTAATATTATTAATATATTTATATATTAATCGCCCAAATATAAAAGTTGGGGAAAATTATTTTTGATCAATGTATATTTTTATTTGACCATTATTGTTCGAATCCGGCTGTTAGTCATAAGTCATAAGTCGTAAGTCATAAGTCATTTAATCATTTGTTAACACAGGTAGGTACAATAAATAGTTGTTATAAAAGATTACAAGCGCGCTATGTTATGCCCGAAGGCGTACAAATATTCATAGAGGTCATTGACATTAAAATTAATAACCTTTAAATATAATAATGGAATGCATAAAGTATTAATTAATTCTGACAAAAAATAAATAAAAACAAGGAAAAAATATATAAATGTCAAAAATGTAACTTTACTACGTCAAAAATTAAAATAAAGTATAAACAAAATAAAAAATGAAAATAACAAAGAAAAGGATTATTAAAATAAGTATACAAAATGTCATGTGCAAAAATGTCAAAAAAATAAAAAAAAATGTTAAATGGAATTGAACTTGAAAGTATACAAAATGTCATGTGCAAAAATGACAAAAAAATAAAAAAAAATGTTAAATGAAATTGAACTTGAAAGATAATTATTATACTATGTCAATGAGTACCAACTATGGTCAAAAACAGTCATTATATTTTGTCTGTTAAAAATTCTGAAATGCTGTAATATGCTTTATTCAACAGCAAAGATTTAAGCCTTTTCTTAAATAAGAGTATGTTTAAATCCTTAATTGAACTACGTATGTGGTTGTATATGATTGGTGCCATACAGAAAACACTTTTATGCATCAACGCTGTGTGGGACCTTTTTACGCAAAAGTTATTGTTCTGTGGTCGAGTTCGTGTGTTATAAAATGATATTTTGTTAAACAGGTCTAGATTGGTCTTAACAAATACAGCTACCTCATAAATATATAAGCACGGAAATGTCAACAATTTGTATTTGATAAAGAATGGCTTACAAGAATCTAAATTGTGGAGTGTGAACATTGATCTAATGCACCTTTTTTGTGCTTTAAAAACTAATTCCCTGTTGCTCGAGTAACCCCAGAAAATGACACCATACCTCAATACTGAACTCACCAAACCATGATATGCTGTGACTAAAGCATCGACGACTGGGGTCAGTTTGAATAGTTAGTAAATAACTCATCTCAATCCAGACACGAAAGAAACCTTTTTTATTACCACTATTTCACTGCAAAGAAAAACAACCTTTAGAAAAGTTTACGTACGGATTTTATTTTCCAGTTTGTGATGGCAATGGAACCTTTCTGCTTCAAAAGTTTAAGGTTCACATCGGTTCTCCGAGCGTATATTATGTGCCTAATCCTACCTACATAACGTCAGAGATATGTTCGATGGCTCGATTGGTGTAGTTGCTGAGTGATTGCCCGCAGCGCTACTAAAAGCGGCGAACAGAACAACATTTGTTTAGTCTTAGGTAATAATCCAGAGTTTAGGCTTTGCATTGGCGCATGTGCGTTTTCTTTGGCATAGAAGGAAAATGTGAAATACAAACTGTTGACTGGTTATTAAGAGTAAACCAAATCCTTTTACTTCTTATCTTTATAGCTTGATTCACCACCTACGATTAAGTTCCCGTTAACTTTCTTGGCAGATAATTTTATACAAATTCTGTTACATTTTTAATTTATTCGGTAAGTAGTGGCTATAAGGACATCGTGAAATAGGCCTTAAGACTTTTTACGCTGTTAAACTTTGTTGGTAGGTGATTTATTTATTTATTAATATAGGTTCACCAACAGCTTCCGTGTACAGCATTTAGGTAAACATTGGTTTTACAGTCTTGGACTTCACAGTCGCCAATTACAGGTTAACCAGAGTTCACAAAAATTAATGTCAGCTGAGAAAAAAAAAAATTAAATTAAAATAATGGCTAATGATAATTAAAATTAAATTAAAATAATGTGATATGGGTGATGTGGTGTATCTGTTACATTCAAAACTGTTATTCGGTTAAAACCACTTTTGACTGGTGTCAGTCAGAATCCTTATGAAGTTAAAATGCGTTTTCCGCATTAAAAATACGTTGTTTTAGAACGCCTCAGTATCTACCCACCTAGTCATAGAATTACATGATGTTTTTCAAAGGGTGATAACATAACCACCTAATAAGTTTCTAAGTAAATGTTAGTTATTGTTAAAATAGTTTTCACCGGTCAAAAGTAGTTTTGACTAGTTTTCACCGGCCAAAAGTAATTTTGACTAGTTTTCACCGGTAAAATTCAAAGTAGTTTTGACTGATTAACAGTTTTGACTGTGACATATCAAATAAACGAGCAGTTAAAAAGAAAATCTACGCTTAGTTTTCTCGAACAAACTTGATGTTTCCAGGTTCAAAGGTCAGGCCAGGTTCAGGTCCAAGTTCGAAAATCATTAACACTTTCATTTATTTCTTAGAACTGTTTCGGTTCACCGTATTGTTACGTTAGTCAGTTGCATAATTTAACAATGTATTCATAATATATATTATTCAAGCAACTGCTACCCTTTTGAAATATGAAAAGAGTAACGAATACCTACGTTGTTGTGTCTTGTTATTGCTGCTTTTGTTACTGAAAACGTATATATCCAAATCCAGTGTTACAACGCATAGTGTATTCACTTAAGGTGAATGCGCCAGCGTAGGCGGTCGCGAATCATACAGGGTGTAAACAGATCCTTTACGAAACCGTCAACCAAGCATTCTGTATATCAAACTAAGTAATCCTACGCAAAAAATATTACTGGGAAACGACTTTTTTTTTTGGTAAAAATCACGTTTTAGGGTAAAATTTAATGTAACGCACTCAAAACACTGTGATGGGTTGAATAGTGCGGGGGTCGTGGAGATGTTTAACGTAAAAACTTACATTAAAAACATGCATTTTTCAAAAAAAAATGTGAAAAAGTTGGAATTTTGACCCCCAATATCTCCGTTACTTACGGAGATATTCAAGGTTCCCAGGTATGGTCTAGAACAAAACAATGGGGTGTGTAATACATGGCATAATAACAGATAGTATATTATCACTTGAAATAACGTTCACATGATATGATTTTCTTAGGTTGTAAAAATTAATAACCTTATTTCATGTGATCTAATGTTACATTTCATATAAACTTCTTTTGCTCTAATAACATTTAGTATAACGTTCATTTCATATAATTTTCAATTTATATAATGCTCTTTTATATAGGTAACGTTCAGTTCATCTAATTATCATTTGACCAAATTTTTATATTTACTCATTTTCCGCCAAAATTAAATATAATATAATGAATATAATACTAACTGAATATTAGTTCAAATGTGCATTATAGAAAATGTTAATTAAACCATATAAAATAGGCATGACGACAGTTTCAAATAATTGCAAATCTATTTAGTCTACCAGTTAGAGTACTTATTGGAAATTAATGGACATGTATTTTTTGTTTTTTTAAATCAATTAATATTGTCAAAAGATAAAACGCATCCAAACTCAGGAGTGGGGGGCGGGGCTCGTGACGTCAGAACTAGCTAAAAATCATACCTAGGCGTGACGTATTGAGAATTTTAAAAGCGTCATATCTTCGTCAATTTTGGTTTACGTAACAAAAGAAAAAATACGGGTCAAATATTTTTTGATAATCTAACTGACGAACTAATTAGTTTTTTTTTTGTCATCTCGCCTATTAGGTAAACTGAAATTATATCAATAATTCTTTATATCATTTCATCGATAACTAAAAAAAAATTAGTAAATGAAATTAGGTTATGTGATCGTTAGAACTATTGTTATAAAAAAATATATATATATAAAAAAAAATATATATATATAATGGCACGCAACCAAAAAAAATATCGCAATGACGGGGAGAACAAGTGTCATTCGGCTTCGTTAAAAGTTCAACATACAGACACACTGACCTGCAAAGTGTAAAAACGTAAGAAAATTTGAATTTCGTGGGCTACCCCGGCGCTTCCACCTTAATGCAATCAGGGCCCATATTCCATTAAAATTAAATTAAAGAAAAATGAGTTAATTGTAGCGTAATGGCTTACAGGGGAAAATGGTACCCCAGTTAGGTACATGGGATACGGGCAGGTAGATGATTATTCCATGAACTTGCCAGCGCTTCAGTGGTCAGTGTTGATTGTATACTAAGTTACTTTATGACACTTTTTGTACCTGAAACAAATCCGCTAATACACAATCGAGAGACCAAGGCCTCAGAGCATGAAAAGTTAAAAAATCTCCATAGTCTTCTCTCGTTTTTCGCAAGCTTATGTGATAATGGAACAATCACCAATCTTCGTGCTTGACAAACTAATTGGTATCATAGTGAATCATTATTAATGCTTGTTATGTCGGCTCTCCACCTGGTAATCTTGTACGAACTAGAAACCGGGCAACAAAATATAACATCACGCTTGTAATGCTCCGAGTAGTTAGACAGTTCCTATACTTATACTTCACCCCAGTTTTATTAAAGACTCATGTAGTAGTAGTTTTTGTTTCATTTTACCTATCTTAAGGAAAATTCATTCAAAATAAAAATGATGAACTTTTTACAGATTTAGAAGGGTTAAGTTTACTGGGGCCAAGGGTTAGGTTAAGTTCTTCAAAGAATTTAAAATGCAATAGCTAGGTACTTAGGTACTTCAAAAATGTTAGTCTCCTGGGATTACTAGATCTTGGTTAAACAATATTTTAATTTGAGTGATTCCATTTTACGCTACAATTTATTTCGTACAATACCTAAAATAACTTTTAAAAATCCCGAGCCTCTAGGGGCAGCTGCCTCCTCCTGGCGACGCCCATGACAAGATATACAACTAGAATATTTAGTTTCAATTCCGTCAAACTAGTTCAAGTTTGGCTAATGACGTATTTGGTCCGGTTCAGGGGGGGGGGGGCAATTGCACCTATTGCCCCCCCCCCCCCTGTATCGGCGCCTGACCTATTGCCACCAATCGGGCACAATTCCAGACTCCGGGCTGTTACTGAGAAATACAACTACTACTAATGAATATTAATGTAAAAAAATCCTAGTGGCCCGAAAATACGATCTGTTAAAAACTCTCAACATTAATCAAAACATGTGTGTAGTCCGTCAACCCCGTGTCATCAAACATGAGCAACAATGTTGATATTTTTCCATCACGCGATAGGCCAGGATATATGGGGCGAGCTCGGCAGACGTCCTGGACGCTCGCCAGCGCCGCAGCCGTCGGCCGTCGCGACGTCTTCGGCCGACCGACACTTACAACACGCAATTATCAAACGAACACGTTCACCGCTGATGTTCACCAGATTCCATAAAATTCATGTTTCCGGTGGTACATCTTATATTGCATCTGAAATTACTCGTTTGCCGATTTTAAACCGAGAGAGCAACGTTTGGGACATCCAAATCCCGGGAAATATTTTGGCTTATGTAGCTGACTTTCTACTACATATTTTTCTTCATTAAAATATGAGATTATTCAAGTACTTAGTTGAACTTGAATAACCAGATATTGTAATGAAGACAAAAACCATTTTTTATTTGTTGAGTATTTGCGTTGTCTCTGTGACACATCGTGTCCTGAAAAGGTTCTAGAAGTTTTAAAAAGATATACCAATGTGCGTGTAATAATATGTTGCTAAATTGCGTGCTGTTATTATTTCTTCCGCCAATAACCCTAAGTTACGGGTTTAATCATAAAATACACTGTCATCATGGATGTCATAAAAACTTCCGCATTGATTTGGCAATTAAAGAATTATACTTGTTTACTACTTAGTATGTAAGGTATAATTTCCCTTTGAACTCGAGAAACGTATAATATGTAACATTTCTGTGAAGACAATGATGGGAAATCTGTAGCTATTACCTATGTATGTGTTTAAGAAACATATAATTTTTGCAAATACACAATGTCCATCACCAGTATAAATTAGCCGTTTCATGAAAAACACCCACTTTTTGCTTCATGTCCTCTGATTTTCTTATTTCTCGTAACCCGTTAATAGTTCGTTAACTCCATTAAGATGTGACTCCGTAGACAGTAGGTATATTCAGTATTCTCCCTGGATCGTCTTCTGCAACACGTATTAAAACGTGTTGGTATATTTTGGTGGGAATCGTCAATATTGAGTGTTGTGTACGGCACATTGCTCGCAGAACGGATGGCCGATGGGGCCGAAAAGTTCTGGAGTGGCGACCGCGAACCGAAAGACGTTGCGTTGGAAGGCCTCCCACTAGGTGGACTGATGACCTGATGAAGGTTGCGGGAATCCGCTGGATGCGAGTCGCACGAGACCGGACAATGTGGCGACATTTGGGGGAGGCCTATGTCCAGCAGTGGACGTCTTTCGGCTGAAATGATGATGATGGTGATGTATCCATGGTTCAATCAGTATTGGCCGTTATTCATAATAAACTGGTGCAGAAGAAAAGGTTAGATGACACATGCATCATAAAACAACTAACAAATCAAAAGCAATCATGAGCATAGAACTAAAATAGAACAATTTATTAGTGAACATCTTTATAAATAACTTCTAGCGCCATAATGAGATTCATCTGCAGTGCTGAAACAAAATGAATCATTGTAATTGAAACGATTGAAACAAATTGTAATTCAGCAGGGTAGGAGGTACATAATTGTGTTTTGTTTTTTTGTAACACTCTGTCGTATCTAAAGAAATTACGAGGTTGATGCTCTTTTAAAATTCATTTTCTGCTATAAATCTGAGCTACAAGCACTTTGAAGATATTTGCGAGAATAATTCAAGAAACAATAGAAACATGTGCGTATTTTATGGAACGAAAATATATTTTTAACATCGGAGGAGACGGGATTATATCCGATAATATTCAAAGACATTTTTCTTTACTTCATAGTTTGTTTAAAAGTAATAAAGAGAAAGAATGTAATGAAAAGACGTTTTAGTTTTCATGAACAAAGGGCGAGAGGGATATGTTTCAGTTTCAGTTTCTCTATTTTTGTCTAATTGTTAGACAAATATAGAGAACTGGCTAAATGCATTAGACTCTAACACATTTAGCAGCAGCCAAAACTCTAATGCCTCAAACATTTCAAATGCATATGGAAGTAAACATTTGAAGGCACTAACTGTTTGTTTACTTTCTTTAGATTTACTTCAAAGAACAGGCCAATCATCTGTGGGTATCGCAAAGGGAACTAAATGATTGTGTCAAGGCGATGAGCAGTATAGAGTTTTCTTTTGAAAGATAGGCAATATGCGGGCCCGCCAACACAAGTGCCTACCTAGAAAATTCTTATATTTTCTGAAGGTATTCGTCAGATGACAGTAACACATTCTAGTCAGTCGAATCTTGCTGGATTACAATTTGATCATTCCTCAGTTAAACCAGGCTGGTTATTGGTTGTAGCAGACTGGTTGGTTGTATAAACTGTGATCACCAATGCATTCATATACTGACCGCTGGGGTACCTGTACCTGTAAAGAAGTCTCATAATAATACTAACCTAGAAGGCGAACCACTCCTAAGCTAGTATAATTATAAGCCTGTAATAGACCATAAAACGATCATTGTATGCCAATAGGCCGTGTAATGTAACCTTATTCTATTTAAAAAAAAAACAATGTAAAGTCATAGACGTCATCTCATAATGACGCAAGTATCATAATATTGGAACTGGCGTTGATAGAGCAAGATTAATGATTTAATTGGTATTGGCGAACCCTACCATCCGTATTGTACTTCCACCTAACAAGCCCTTATATCCGAGACAGTTGACAATTAACATCAGAGCACGTGGCATGTTGCTCATTTCTTCGTCACAAATTCAAAGCAATTACAGACACATTATGAGACTTTCAGACGTGTAGGTATTGGCAAACGTCTTTGCATTTTCGGTTACTTTGGGTTATTAGGACTAATTTGCATTGGTCGAGGATAGTGGCGAGTAGCGTTTACAAGTATAGTGGCAAGTGGTGAAAACCTAGACAGTGTTGACTCGCTCCTGTCCGATCGGTTTCTATAACTGTCCTCACCCACTGTACTTATCTACTTCGCTAAACACTTGACCAATGTAAATCGGGCCTTAAAGCAATGCGGGTCTTGTGGTATTGGCCCCGGGTCTATACGAGCTGAGCAATAGTGTCGTAGGTCATGGTTTCGACAATTTTGTTGCACATGTACCTAAAACACAGGATGTAAACAACCTCTTCACGGAGCCGTCAACCAAGCATTCTGTACATCAAACTAAGTAACTTTACGCAATAATTATTGCTGGGAAACGCCTTTTTTTTTGGGATAAAAATCATTTTTTTGTGGTAAAACTCAACTCACTCAAAACATTGTGCTGATGGATGGGTTGAATAATATGGGGGTCGTGGAGGAATTTAAAGTAAAAATCTAACATTAAAAACTTGTATTAAAAAAAAAGCTTGTCAAATGGTTGGAACTTTTGATCCCTAATATCTCCGTAGCTAGAAGGTTCCCAGGTATGGTGTAGAACAAAATAAATATCGCAATGACGGGGAGAACAAGTGCCTTTCGGCTTCGTAACACCCTTTATATCAGTTTTGCAAACTAACACAGTCTTAGACCTACATTAAGATTTTTGTCAATGATTTTCATCAATCATTGAAGTAGGTAGAAGAGCATTTTTATAGGGTTTGATTTTAATAGCTTTAGGTACTTGAATAATTACCTCAAACTTAATAAAGCTCGTATTCAATCATTCTAAAAATTAAATCTGAAAAACACGTACTAACTTTTACATAAACTTTGTACATAAGTAGCTACTTACAAGTGTTCTCGCGTGACAAATAAAAGCCAAAGTATATTATTGTTGAACACAAAAGAGTTGCACCGATGACCTAGAACGATAAAAATATAAATATTATTATAATTCGTCTTACTTACTTTGTTCCGGGTTAAGTTCTAAACATGCGATTTTCATAAGTCGCAGAACCTAATTACTTACAATCTACAGTCTAGTTGGTAGCTAATACATACAAGGTTAATTTGAAGCCAGTGCAGTTTCATTACAGTTTTTCAAGGAAACTCATTATGAAAAATGCCATAAAAAATATGTCGTTAGAATACTAATGACCGTCATGAAAGTATTAAATTAAAATAATAAAACAATTTTATTTAAAACTGGCATACAAACTTGGAACTATTTATTTTTCGGCAATATTTTTAAATCTCATAAAGTGTTAGCCCCATTTACTGACTCGATTACAATCGCTCATCAATCATTTCAGCCACTTGAGAGCACGGTGAATAATAATAACTACCAAACATTTCCGAAGGCCTTCAAAACGAAACGTCCCTGAAAGTATGCAAAACAACAATTATTATTTTGGATTTTCCATTTTCTTTTAAAACGAAATCAAGAAAGACTTCTAAACAAACAACCTCATCAAGAAGCCGTCAACCAAGTATTCTGTACATCAAACTAAGTAACTTTACGCAAAAATTATTGCTGGGAAATTTTTTTTTGGGGCGAAAAAACATGTTTTGTAATAGAACTCAATGTAACGCACTCAAAACATTGTGTTGGTGGGTGGATTTAATAAAACAGGGGGTCGTGGAGGTGTTTAAAGTAAAAATCCAACATTAAAACTTGTATTTAAAAAAAATACTTGTCTAAAAGTTTGAACTTTGACCCTCAATATCTCCGTAACTAGAAGGTTCCAGGTATGGTGTAGAACAAAAAAATGATCACAACGACGGGGAGTAAGACAAGTGCCTTTCGGCTTCCTTAAGAGGTTTTTTACACCCTTTATTAAACTTAAAATAATACAAACACTAAATTATAAGTGGCACCCGCGAGCGTACTAGGTGCCTCCTATAACGTTCTTTATTAGGTCAAATATTCTGCGCCCACTGACGCTATAAACGACATCTGCTGCCAACCAATATTTATTTTTCTTTTCTCACAAAAAACCCTAAGATATCACACAAGGCTATTTCTTTAATAAACCCGCTTGTTTATCTAGTGGTAGAAGGTGTGGCTTTTGTGAGGTTGTAGTGTCAATGCTCTGAAAAAGTTTTCTTAGGTATTTTTCATTGGTGATTTGTATTCTAATTGATACTCCAAGGGCAGCCCTTGCGTTCACGTGCTTCTTCAGGTCATTTTTAGAATCTCACAAAGGCGTGGCTTTTGTGAGGTTGTATTGTCAATGCTCTGAAAAAGTTTTCTTAGCTATTTTTCATTGGTGATTTGTATTCTAATTGATACTCCAAAGGCAGCCGTTGCGTTCACGTGCTTTTTTAGGTCATTTTTAGAGGAGAGACTGCAATGAGTACACAAGTACACTGTACAATCCGTGAAATACATTTGCAACTCTTAAGGAACTCTAGTTTTTGATCTCTACAAACTCTGAGGTCTCTCTAATTCATCATGTAGATACTTGTTATCGACATAATAGGTAAATACACGTAGGTACCTGAAACTACTTACCTGTGGGTGAAATTATCCTAATGAACCACCTTATTCTCTTTGCTTGAATTCCTAACTCTGCCAAGCCAACGACCGCAACTCATTAGACCCTGCCCAAGTTAAGAACATAAAATACCATACCGTCCAACTCTTTAATCGCAAACACTTGTTATTTGTGAATTGCATCGTCCACAAATAGGCTTATCTTACCACCTGTATTGATCATAATCCATTCATGCAGCGTAACCGGTTACCATCGCGTCCGTAATTGTATTAAGTACTACTCTGTAATGCTCACGTTGAGCTGTAATCAATTAACATTACTGCTTGGCTGTAAAAGGGCTCTCCCTTTTACAGCCAAAGCCAAGCTCTGAGACTTTTCCCAGAGGCATACATGACATGATTATAGATATTCTATACTTACCTATATTTAGGGTCCTCAAACTAAACAGACACCCATCTGCTGTTGTCATTGTAACAATTTCACATCATCCTCGTCAACATAAAAGCTCTGGATATGATGGTAGTGTTAGACATGAGTTACTCCAATCGTATGCCCCTAAATACATTCGAATTTCGAGACCAACCTTGTCAAAGGCCTATTTGAAAGCTCTATGAAACGTGTACCATCTGACAATGTTTTCAAAAAGACAATAGGGATTTTTTTTAAATTTATATACAATAAAAAAAAATCGGCAAAATGGATTTTGTTCTTCGATAATTATGACGAATGACGGCATAAAACTTGGTCATTTTTTATGGATATAAAAAAAATCACTTTGCTATTTCTGACATTATTACGCTTTGTTTAGAGTGATAAAAAAAACCTGCATATACCTTATTCTTAATCCGGCCACCTAAGCTATCTCACCTAAAAATGCACGCTTACCTACCTTATAAAGAAGGCGGTACTAAATCCTTACTACATCTCCTTGCAAGGGACCCATGTTAGAACTTATTGATTGTGTATGAAAAAGAAATAAAAAGCAATTATCGTCACGAGATATGAACAGGATATTTGTCTAATTAATTACTATGAACGTGTCTCAGGCACAGTACAGACGCGTCACAATGTCAATTACAAGAGATTAAATCCATTATTGGGATTAAACTGTTGGCTTTACGTATCGTGAAGTGTCAGCAGATGAAAAATATTTTTTCATCCCCCCATCTCGGAAAGAGTATTTTTGCTCTTCGATATCTGAGTGCAAAAGTCGTTTTTATCCTCTAGAGGATAAAGTAAATTGAATTTAGAACATCGTGTGCACTAAGTTTGTGAATTCAAAACATCATTAAACCTATTTACTTCTACCTCCATGGTGCCGAATTTATCATAGGTACAACCTTTTTTTAATTTGTTAAAAACTCAGACTCGGAACCTTCTTGGTGTACTTTTATAATTTGCTTTGCGCGCGTCATTTTCTTGTCAGGTCAATTGTTAAAACCTTAGGTTAAAAACAAGTGAAAAACGTAAAATAAGTGGTTTTGGCGACCAAGAAGTTTATTTGACGCCAACAGAATTGACTGAAACTGTTAATAATGCGCAAATGAGCTTTCTCCCTCAACAATCACGCGATAAGGATTTGAAACAGTACGATATTAAAAAAATTACAAAAAAAATAGGTAGAAAATGCCCAAGGCATTAAGTCCGCCTTTGTACAGTTTTTACTTGTGCATAAAGTTTTAATAAATAAATAAATAAATATTACACTCAACTTAACTAACTGTAGCAACGTTACTTTGAATTTTTCTTAATTGTACCTAAGTATTATTTGTTATAATTTAAAGATTATTCTGTAATACTTACCTACCATAAAGTAGTAGTTAACACCTAAACTGAAATAAAAGTAAAAGTATCTTGTGATTGTAAATGTTTTTTTTTTGCATTTAGTCATTTCCTCGCTGAGGTGGGATGAAAAGTTACGTGTTGCACTCGAGTGCAAAGATTTTTCACCTCGTGCTCTTTTGATTCCCTCGCTAACGCTCAGGATTCTAATTTTTGAATCACTCGCTGCGCTCGTGACTCAATTTTTAGAATCCTTCGCTTGCTCGGTTATCAAAATTGAGCACGCGGTTAAAAAGCAACTTTGCACTCTTGTATAACAAATAACTATTGATGTGATTTGCACCATCATTTAGATTTTAGTTTATTGATTCCAGAAGTTGAGTGTTCAATACAAACTTGGCTTATTCAAACAGCGCAGAAATCCACAATAATTCTGAGGAAGGGATCCTTACTAAATTTATGTCCTTTCATCAAAATCGGTTCAATAGTTTAGTCGTTACGTGTGAAGTACAAAACCAGCTAACAGGCAAACTCGCTCTTGTTTTCAGTTCTTCAATTATACTGAACTTATATTTTTATTCAGTACACAATTTACCTATGGCTGAACTTGGGAAATGAGGGAGAGGATTATCTTTAATTCACACGTGTCCACCTTTTATGGTTTCGTACCTACCAAAAGGAAGGACTAAAGGTACTACATACATAATGCTTATAAAATTATGTACATACTTACATAAGTGACTATCAGTCAATCGAGTCTAACCCATTCTTTTCCTAGTTATATGCCTATGTATCGAGATGCCATAACACCCGTTTCCATGGCGACTTCCGCATTCAATAATTATGTCCCAATTATCCTAATCAGGCGTGGGTCCCACGACTTGAGTAGCTCACTTCTACTGTCAGCTTGTTTACACTATTAGCTATTAATGTCGGTGATTCGTATTCTTAACCTAAACTACTATACTAGAATAGAGGCCCTACTCCCTAACGCTTCGTCCAGATCTATCAGTCTCTCTCACTCGCAATCATCTGCAGACGTGCGCGAGAGAGATGGATGGATCCGAATATACGGACGAGGCGTTAGAGAGTAGGGCCCCAGAGCACTGCAGCGTTGTCTTTCCGTACGTACAAGGAACTGCATTAATCGCCGGGATGGTATGATAGTTTGATGATTTCAAAGTCAAGATTTTCAGACTGTCCTATGATGCTTTTTGGCACCGCCTTATTACTGAGAAGTTACAGATTAATTTAATAGTCACATTGTTACTTGCCGGTTTCTTATGTTAGTTAAACCCATAAAAGTCCTCGCTGTGACATATTAAGTACCTAGGTACGTATTTCCCAATCTATGTATATTACAATACTCTATGGTAAGTACGTACCTACTAGATGTTCTGCGATTTGTGGCATGTAACTTTTTTTTCATTTAATGGTTTTCTTTGTAACCGTTTACGAAAATAGTTTTCATCGTTATCGTTTTCTAGCCCTTCTTCGGAAACCTCTGTCTACGTTTTTTTAATGATATCTCTTTTCATGTACCTACTACCTAGGTGTCTAATTTATCTTACCTTTTTTTCAGCCAGATCCTGTACATGGACCAGCATGTATACGAAATTCCAAAAAGCTACAACAGAAACATTCCACCCGGTAAGTCACACTTATTTAACTTAATTAAATAATACAAACATTTGCGATGAGGTATGAGGTTTACGAAAATATGGTTTTCGGACAAATTCATATTGATGGTTGATTGGTTGGTATGCCCGGAATTCCGAATACCTACATATTGACCCACGTACTATTCAATAAGTGCTAGATTAGGAGACTATTAGGAATTCTGCATACATAACATACCTAATACATAAGTGTAGGTAGGTACCTACCGTTGATTATTTTGATGTTGCATAAGAATTTATAGGTATAGAGGTACGCATGGCTATACCTACCTAATTACCGATGAAACGAGTTATATAAATACAACCAAGGCGGTAACTAAGTAGGTACATTATAACTAACAACAACCAAGGGTTCTTTTAGGCGTTGCTAGGAAAAATATGTAAGTACTTAGATACTTATTTTGACTAAGTAAATAGTGATCTATTTTTAAAAACACTTAAATTAGATTTAAGATAGGTAGGTTATATTTTTATAAAGTCACGCGTAGATACCAGCCGTTTCTACTCGGCTATCCACTTAGCACCGGACATTATTCAGCACAACCGCGCTGTTGCCGGTGCTGGACGCAAAACCAATCATTAGTCAAGCCGTAGGTGATTGTCGTACGTCAACGAACGCTGCTAATTATAATTATAACCCACCTCCTTACGAAGCAACTTATAAAACCTTATTGCTATATTTGCAGACATTAAAATACAACACTGGCCTTCAATAAAAAAGAAAACAAAATACCTTTTTAAAATCACTGGATTCCTTTTACTCTTTGGTAAAAGTATCAGCTGTACTGTTTGTTATACTCGCGCCCTCGCACCTAACTAATTTTAACGAATAATTCACCGAATCACAATAATTATCATATTTTATAAGCGACGAGACATTTCTGTGTCTAAAACAAAAGTAGTAAAACTGAAATCCAGTAATCGTAATGGTTTTGCATCACGAACCTTCATGGACGTTCGTTTACCTATAGATACTTGCAATATCTAGCTAGGTGTATCGAACCTCGACCTTACTAAATCTATTCAGAAATCAGAATAACATTTTGTACAGTCGACAACACGTCAGTCACAAATCCAGTATAAGCTGGTCTCGTTTTCTATTGAAACTTCATACTATGGTAGGCCAACTCTAGATCAAAGTGACGCTGACGCGCTTTAGTCTGTACTTTTGTTATGTTAATAAAAGTCTCATCAATAAAAGCAACAGAATCTAGAACAACTTTATTTTCATTTTCAGTTTTTCACGGCTATTGTACCTACAAATTTTCATTATTTCTTTCGCGAGTTCCGTAATATATTTTCGTAGTATTGGACATGATGTAGTCATCTGTGCTGTGCTTTGCTGTTACAGTAAAGTGGGACCTAACTACCTAATCAATTCAATTAGGTACTATAAATATAGCTGAATACTTAGATGAACATAAGTATAGGCTTCTTCAAAATAAAAACTCAATGCAACTAACCCTAATCAAAATCTATGGTTGATAAGGGTCTTCGAAGAGTTTCGAGGGCTATGTTTGTTTGGCCTCAGCTAATATTGCGGTTTTCGGCCGTGATATCTCCGCTGTCGACCGTCATAAAACCATTGATTAGACGCTATTATTTCCCAACAATGTGTCATTATTTCAACGAACGCAATGTATAAGTTTTCCATTGTTTTTCCAGACAAAAACACGACAGTATACGTAGGGGTGAATGTCAACCGGGTATCAGGAGTTGATGAGAACAAAGAAGTAAGTTATAGAGACTGTTTCTTCTATCAATAGCTACAGCATACCGAATGGCTAAGTACGTATGTGTTCTCCTAATCATTTCGCTTGCATTAGCACCATTTTCATTTATTTTTGCAATGATCATTTATTTACTTATGTAAACCGCTCCAATAGTCCGCATGGTCTCCGCAGGAGATAACGCTGGACGTTTTCCTGCAAGTGTCGTGGGCAGACAGCCGGCTGCACGTGCCGCCCAGCATGCCCTTCATCGACCTGCCGTGGGAGTTCCGCGCGCTCATCTGGACGCCAGACCTGTACATCTGGCAGCTCCAGACCATGAGGATACTCTCCGTCCTTCAAGAGATGGCGTCGCTGAGGCTCTACTCAAACCGCACCGTCTCAGTCAGTATTGGGTTCGTCCATCACTTTATTTTATTATTTTACTATCTATTCACCTGCACATGATTTACACTGCTCTTTACTAAATCATAAAACATAAACACACGTCAAATTAACGTCCAAACATCATCATAATAAAACTCTCGCCTTCAGAGTTTTAGTTTTATCTAACGTAGTTTATTTATAAACTGTATTTAAATACAGCTCGTATTTAACGCATGGCCGACAATAAGTCGTAAATTGTAGTCTTGATAAATGACGTCTATTTTGATATATAAACATGATGAAGCCAAAACATGTTCATGCCATGGGTGCATACAGATTATGTTATAAATATGATGCTATACCTAATGCAGCTTATCGTTAAAATTCAGCCGTATCTGACTGGCAAACCCCAAATAACAGGAAGAAGGCCGGACTACTGTCTATGCATACCTCTTGCACAGACTACAACTGCCTTCATCGAATAGGGGAACGTCATAAGCTTCTAATATATATGTAATTGGCGAGTTGGCGATTCATTAACTATGATTATAATTTACTTTTACAGAGCGACAATAACAATCAAGTGCGAGATGGACTTCGTTCTGTACCCTTTGGACGTGCAGAACTGCGCAATCGACTTCAGTAGTTGTAAGTACCTCACTTAATTCCAAATTGGGAAAACCATGGTTCCGTTTTGTTCAGCAAGATTCCTTAAATCTTTGTTCGGATCTTGGCTTAAATTCTAAATATTCCAAATATTTTCTTAATAAAAATGCAATGCAAATGAGTATCGTCACGTGAGCTATTCAGGTCATTTACATCTAAATAATTAACCTATTCGCAAAGTCTTTCAGAAAGCCACTGCGAGAAGTTTCTCAGTCGTAAAAAGTGTTTTCATTTCTTATTACCAGACAAAATTATATGTTTTGTCTACACGCCAGTTGTTCGACTTTGATTTCTTAAATGTTTTTATAGATTTTGTCGAGATGCTACTGAAATCTTTAACGATTGTATATTACAAGTTTACGATGATGGCATTGTTTAATTTGTGCGTTATTTTTTTTCAGATAAATACACAACGCAAGACGTGCGTTTCGAGTGGCGCGAGGTGGCGCCGTGGTTGGGGATCGGCCCGGTGGGCAGCGAGCAGCGCAGCGAGTTCAGACTGCCCAAATATGTGGTCACCTTCGTCACGGACAAAAGTAATCATATTCGCAATTTTGGTGAAGGTAAATGTATATTTATTGCTTTGCGCTTGTGTTTGCGCCTCGTAACTAACTATGTACCTATTAACGCTAACGCGCTGTTGCTATACGCTGGCATGCCGCCCGCACTGCTTGGCGCGGATGATCACAATGGATCGTTATTGAACAACGTTTTAAATACAGAAAAGTATCTCAAAAACTTTAAATTGGTTATTACATCCGTGCCTCGCAACATCTTCCTTTCTGTGAACGTCTGTGACGCACGATTTGTATTTTGTGGTTGTTTAGTGGATGTCAAATGTTCTTGATGTAATAAAATTGACTATTTACGAAATCCCATATTTACTTACACGTTATTTTCAATAATTGATGAACATTGATATCAGATCAGAACCACCTGAATAGCGATGCATTCCAAGTTGTTTTACACAAGTTCAGGGCTACGTGCCGTCGAGGCATGTAATGGGCACTGAGAGCTAAGCTTCGGTAAGTGTAGAAGTAAAAAACACTGTTACGTACTGTAAGTAGATAGTAATAGTTAGATGTTAGATTATTAGGTAGGTACTCACTTGCACTGACCACTAAACACGTAGGTGAGAAAGTATTAGGAGGGTTAAATGTTCAATTTGTTTGGCTTCGCCAGGAGAGCATTCAGCGGCGCGGCTGCAGATCAAACTGTCGCGAGAGCTGCGGAGCTACCTGTTGGAGAGCTACCTGCCGTCGTCGCTGTTTGTCATCATCTCGTGGGGCAGCTTCTGCGTGATCCCGGAGATCGTGCCGGGCCGCATGGTGCTGCTCGTCACCACGCTGCTGTCACTCGTCACCATGTTCGACACAGTCAGGTTAGCACTAACAAGCATGTTCTATAATCATGATGTTTTGTTTATGAAGCAACAGAATTCTTGCATAAAATACCTACATCGTACATGTATAAAATAATGCATGTAAATGTATTTTTCATTTGACAACGCTGTGGAGTTCTCTACCAACGTGTTTACTATAAAAATGTAGACGAATTCTTGCTCAGGTATATTTGACGCAGAGGAGGAGTATTTATAGATCCCTGAAGGCACCCTACTAAAGTAAAACATTTAGGGTCGTGTTACATTCCAGTACAAACTCGCCAGACGCGCTTGAGCTCAAGTGCATTGAGGTGTGGTTGATTTCGTGCACCATCTTCGTGTTCCTGGCGCTGATGGAGTACTTCGTGGTGCTGTTCGGCATCCGCTACGACAAGAGCTGGAGCCGGCGGCGAGCCGACCTGCGCCGCGCCGCGTCCGCCGCGCAACTCGCACCGCCGCCGCTGCATATTAACCACTCGCAGGTCAGTCCCAGCAGCTTATGACGTAGAATCATTCCACCACAATACTAACCACTTGATAACTAACAACTTACTACAACACAAACTAAATACAAAGGTATTGAAACAACACGGTACTAAAGGGCGCGGGTTTGCCTCCACAGAGACTGAGCACGCCGGTGACGGGCACGCCGCAGGGCGGGATGTTCTCGCCCACCTTGAGCGTCGAGGAGGACGGCTTCAAACAACAGATGGAACACCAAACCATTCAGAGGGTAAATACAACTACGCCTGAACTCGCTCCTAACATAGAATATTTACCGTAACTTCCCAGTACCCCAGTGTAGCATTACACTGCATGTGAAATACTTAACATACCACGTATTATTTAGGTGCATTAATTTTTAAACTTAGGCCACCAATTTCTAGTCTCTCTCGGGAAGGAATTGGAGACAAAATAAGGTTGGATGTGAAACAAGATCAGTCAGCAAGGTAAAATATGAATTTAAAGCAACAACACCGCACAGTGTGGCTATCGTAAAACGCTGCAATGACACAATTATGTACTTACAACTGTACCTAGTTTAGACAGTATTTTCCTTGCAAATCTGATGTTTGGTTAAATGATAGCAGGCAAGCATAGTGCATGCCAGTGAAACAAACAACAACATTATTTTTAAGTATTGGTGGTTATCTATTGGTGGTGGTATGATTTGTAGAATACTTACTTAGATATAAAATCACCGCAGTAATCGGTAGTTTAAGGTTCTCGGCTAAATTGAGCTAGTAAGACAAAACTGTACGTAGGTAAAAGTATTAGAAACAGCAAAATTAACTCGCACTGCTTAAAATCACTGTGTTATTACAACGGTAGGCGTAGGTACCTTGTCGGAGTACTTTAGAAATGGCTATGGAACTTATAGTCTGTGTGTAGATCGTGTTAATACATTTCGAGAACTATGTTCAAGAAGATTTAGTAGAAAAAATATTGTGAGAATTATTTGTTTGTTATTTTTTAGGATTCGCCAATACTGGAGTCCATGCCGTCAGGGAACGGCGGGCCGACCAGCTTCATGATACGGCTGCGCCAGACGGTGGACCGCGGCGTCATGTTCTGCGGCGCGCAGCACGGCGCGCTCGACAAGTTCGCGCTCATGGTGTTTCCCATGTGCTTCTGTCTCTTTACCATTATATACTGGACCACGTACCTCAGTGAGGCGCACCGAGCCTCGCGACTCAAGTGAACGTTAAGTGAAACTACCTTTAGCACCGTAACATCACCAAGTTTGTGATCATAGTGCCTATGCAGACGATGTGACGTTGTTGTACATATTAGACGAATTACTAGTCGAATTATAATATAAATGTGTGACCCTGTATTTGTAAGTTAAATACCTTCTAATTGATGAACAATGTTGAACATTTTTACCGCGACGTTATGATATTTGTAAGGGTTTCTTCGTACGGGGAATAAGTACGCACTGTTTAAGGTTCCAACGAAGTTTTCTTTAAAAGAATACGTTTGTTAATAAATAGTGTTTTAAGTCAAGTTAGAGCTGTAAATGTGCCTTGTAAGAATACGGTTTCAATATAAAGATTGAGTACTGTGACGCTAGTAAATTCTAAAATTATTAGATATCTTAGGAATGCTCAGAATAAAGAAATCATTTCGAGAGATTTAAAAAACGAATAGCATGAAATGGAAACAATACTATCGTTAAGTACGTAAGCGGGCAGCATGGGGACCACAGTTGAGCTCAATAGTACAAAAACTATTCTAAGAAAAATGCCTTTTCTGACTCGGGTGCCTTTTGCCTTGTGTTTTTCCAACGAATTTTATCGAAAATGATTTTCTCTACCTATATACATGGGATAAATTAACAAGCCTGTAAGCAACGAATATGTTAGGTACAGCTATCATGTACATAAGTACAAAATATTTGTAATGGAGTGTTTCTACATTGCTTAACTATCGCGTCTTCTATGTAGCTATAATATCTTTAATAGTCTGTTTCTATATACCTTTATTGTTTTTGTTACGAATCATAGCCTTAAATTTGTGATCCTTGTTATTTATTTTTCTGAAAGCCATTTTCCGTATCAAGTAGATCATGTTTGTTATTGATCGTTTCGATCGATCGATTTCGATCGATTTTATTGATTCCCAAACTCGTAAATGGCATTTAGACAAATGCCTACCAGAAGGTATACATTGTAATATAGTGTTATGTAAGTCTAGGAAGTAAATATTTAATAACTAAGGCCTGATAATACCGATATCATAGAGATTGTAGTGCTCATTTAGTTTTATTAACTTATTATAAAATGTAGCTTAAAGGTGTCATCCTAAGATAATTTTATACCTTACATTTAAAATATTATTTTTATGAAACAATCGTTAAATTGTTTTACCGAAAATATAAACTAATCTTATCTTTTATAATTTTGGCCTTATCAAAAATTTAAATTGAGGTTGACATTTATTTTAACAAGCTCAGTAAAATAAAAAAAAATAAACAAGCTTTTAAATATGGAAGGCACACCGACGCGAAAACGATTAGGTACCACGTTCCTATTCCGTTCATCATTCTCATTTAGGCTGCCATCACACGGACTGACGGTTATATACAACTGCATGCAGTTTTACGTTCGACTTCGTTCAGTCACTATATCAACTTCATGCGGTCGGCTGCAGTCGTGTTAAGTCAATATTAACAGCATACGTGACTCGTGACTTCAACTTCACGCGGTCGACTACAGTCGTGTAGTGTCGACGCACGCTGTCCATCGCTAACCGCATACAGTTGCAACTGCACACTAACTGTATGCGATTGCTGCTCACGACTGCAGCCGACCGCGTGAAGTTGATATAATGACTGAACGAAGTCGAACGTACAACTGCGTGCAGTTGAATATATCGACTGGGCGCGGTTGCTGCGATGCAGTCCGTCTGATGGCAGCCTTACGTATCACGTACTGAATACGTAAGCGTTTTCGCGTCAATGGTGTCGATTCTGTTGTGCACAAACTAAACTTAATTTAGGCTATTGCTATTTTTCTCTAATAAAACGAGAAAGAGACGGACGTAATTTAGAGCTGTCAAATTTAATTGGAACTAATATTTCCATACAAATGAAGGGTGCACGTAAAAACATGTCGACTAAAAACACGGTGAAACGCAAAGCATAAACTAGTTTGACATCTCTAACTTAGTTCATAGCTATAGCCGTCCTTTTCTCGCACTGCCTTTTAGTAAAAGATAGCAATAGCCTAAATTAAGTTTAGTTTGTGCACAACAGAATCGACACCAGTGTCTCTTCTACCTCGTATAGATGTGACGTAAGTTTTTTCGTATTCTTCTTAACAAACCCTTTTAATTAATCATGGGGGTGCATAAAAAATTACTAGTCGCCCATCTATGGGTGTTCGCCATATTGGATTTAGAAAGACGTCACATAGCTGACCATGCATTGTCATCTAAACTAAACGTGATGCAAAATTTCAGCTCAATCGGTTGGGGATAACTGATTTAAAATTCAATTGCAAGATTTAACCTAAACAAACAAACAATTATATTTATAAAAATTGCAAGTTAAAATAAAAAAAATGTAATTATGAGCTTTCTTACTGTTATATTAAATTTTACGGCGAGCTCCACCATCATTTTAAGGCTTGATAAGAATTGGTTGGTATTGTAAACGTTCTTGCTGGCTAACTCGTTAGATCATAAACAACTGAACTGTGTTTTTTTTTATCAAATACACCGCAATCAAATTAGTAGAAGACTAAAATGTGATCTATGCGGGTCATTGGTACGGTTATCAGTAAAAGTAATTAATTCGTAGTTACTGATTACAAACGAACTGAGGTGCTATCAAAATTCAAGTTGTTAAGTGTGACCAGCCAAAATGCAACTAATTTTTATCATTGGTAATTAAGGTAAGGACGGTCAGCAACGATGAACGTTGCGTACTTTTATATTTGCACCTCAATTTGCACAAAACCGTTCGATTTACTGCTATTCAGCATGTCATATACAAGCTGAAGGTTTTTTTCATTTAATTTTGCATTGTGCGTAATCAAAGAAATTATAGTTACTTATAAAATTGACTTTCGTTGCTGACTGTAGTTACCTACCTACCGTTCTTATATAAAAAGATTTTATTTGTCCCATCTAGTCATGTGCGGTTATGATCTTAGATAATAATTTAAATTGCGTATGTCATCAACTCATTTATAAGTTCACATTTTGCTCATTAAGAGGCCATTATAACGTAGCACAAATCAGTTTTATGCACAAAATGCTTGATCAAATCATTTTGGTCACAATCCTGTTCTCATTGCTGTCATTATAAGTCATAGTTTAAGAACGAAGCATTGTGTGATAAATCAATAAGATGTAAGCATTATGTGGACTGTTTGTATTTTTACCGCCACGGTTATATGCTCATCCAAAATGATGTGTGTCTATCAAACTCCCATAAACCGATCCGGTTTGCCACTGTGCCATTATGGGCATGAACCGGGAAAAACCGGTTTTACTATGGGACCGAAATCGGGTTTCGCATGCCCTACGTGCCATTCAGTGTTTGGTCCTTAATTACTAGGCAATCTTGCATACCTATTATAGTTGGTGCCAGTCAAGATCGCAAAAGAGTTCATTGACCCAACTACAATTATTAAAGTTCTTAACTTTGAAATCCAAAAATAAGCCTGTTCAAGTCTTGAATCGTCATCTATCGTGATCTTCAACATTTTTCCTAATGAAAAACGATACATGGTTCATTTGTTTTGTTTCGTAGAAGAGATATTAGGGAAAGGGCAATGACCGCTATTGCGATCTTAACTGGCACCAACAATAGTAAGATTTTCAATTTTCTTTCCTGTCACTAAAATAAATTTGATTGATAAATCTACTTATGTAATTTTTAGCTGTATATCGCCGCAACAATTAATTGTGCGTAGCGTGGCGGAAAAAGGATGCACGTCGAAACAAGTTCAATTTCATAGTACTTATTAACTTCTATCATCTACTGAACAAAATTTGTGCCTTTTAGTCATTTACTTGCCTAATTAAGACATAGGGTTACGCTTGTGATTCATATCTGTTACCTAAATGAAACTGTGGGAAGGCAGTATTAAAAACCTTACAAATCTTAGGCAATACATAATAATTAAGTGAATAAAGAAAATAATGAAATAAAAGACATTATTTTAAATCATTTCCTAGTTGTTTTATTTTTGTAACGAGTTTGATTCTGTATAACTTTGTACATTATATTACACTATCTACATAATAATAAACAATAATTTATTCATACCCAAAGTAAGCAGCTTCTTTGAATGCCCTAAGCATGTCATCTGAGTTCCTTCGTATTCTTCGTCCTATTGGCTCAAGATCGTCGTAACATTTCGGAAATACCTTTTCAATAATTTCTACAGCCTCTTTCATGTCTATTTGTCTGACAGCAAGGACTGAATATAATGCCTTGGTTTTCACACAATCCTGGAAAACAAAATCAACAAATTATTCCCTTTTAGTTCCATACCTACAGCACTTGAGTAGAATTTTAAATAAGTACATTAACTGCATTCACAATTTAGTTTCCAAATATGTAAATGAATATGTAATATGTGTTTCTTGACAAACTACTATAATACCCTCACATTAAAGTTCAGTTTGTGCTGAAACTTCAAACATTTGTATGACTTTTCCAAAACTAGTTTCTATAATTAATTTAATTTACACATAAATACAGTTGATATTTGTTTAGCTGGAAATAGCATCAAATGGAAACAAGGAATCAAATACTCTACGGTGCGCTAAATTACCTGATGAGCCTTTGCAATTTTGCCCCAAGAAGCATCACCCTGGGACCATGCACTAGCAAAGGAGCAATGTGTGAGGTTGGCTGCTCTGATCTCCGTGCATGCCAGATGTTCCATATTCTTGAAGTCCAGATGATTCCGGCAGTAGTCGAACATATGGATCATCTCGTGTGCTAGGACTCCTTGTACCATTCCTTGACGGGTTGATACGTTTTGGCATACTACTATCTGTAACATTCCATCAATGAGATTTTAATAATTAAAATAAAAGGGAAGGAGTAAATGATGCCATGAAGTCAGACAAGGGAGAATGGAAGAAGAAAAACTATTGCACCAACCCCAAGTAGAATGGGACATAGGCAAGAAGATAATGATATTGTAAAATATCTATTGTTTTGAGATTTATTATCAGGATTCTTGAGACCGATTACCCCCCAGGGGGGGGGTCTGTATTTATGCTTTCGCGGTTGCACAACGACATGCTTTGCTTACGCTTTGCTTGGTAGTATAGATGCAGGCCTACCTTACTGTCTCCCTCAGAGGCGGTAAGGTGGCGGGGTCTTGAGGGGGAGCGCTACGGTCGTGTAGATCCTCAAGGCAAGTCTGGGGGATTCACCTTCACGAGGTTGCCACCCTGTTCTTGGTCTAATTCCATAAGAAATAGACGCAACTAAAACCCCCAGGCGCTTTTTCGTTTTTCTATCCCGAAAGCCAAAATCCGAGGCCTAGGGTAATCCTACACCCCACTCCCATGATCCTATGCCCAGTCCCTCCCTCCTTTTCCCTTTTCTCCTTTCGGTCCATGAGGACGGGTAACCTCAACTCCAAAAAAAGCCCACAAAACCCAACCACCATGTCGCAGAATGAAAAAAATAATATTCCCCAGGTGGGTCCCGGCGATGCCGGGGAATCCCACACCGATCCGTCGGTCTGCCCTCACCGTAATCTGGGGGAGGGCATCAATCTGCAAACTAGGGCCGCGCCTTCTGCGCGGCCGGCCTTAGCGCCAACAGCACAGGCTGCGACTAACGCGCCACCAGACCTAAACATGGCTGCGATTTCTGCGCCAACCACCCTAACGACCGTTACACCTTCCACGAGGTCCTGGCAACAGAGCATCGTTCGGAACAGTGTAACAAATAACCCTGACAATGACTCTAACAAAGCTCGACTATCCAGCCTTAGCAACGAACTCCGCGCGCTGGCACTCCAGCGCGAGAAGATCGAGACAAGGCTGAAAGACATAGACTCTCTCGGGACGGGAAAGGAAGCGGAATCTGATGGTTCTGGTTTCATCTCTGTGGACGAAGTACGTACGCTAAGATCTAAGCGCGGAAAGATCCGGAACAGAGAGAGAGAACTCAACAGCCGTTTGCGCAAAATCCGCGAAGGCAATAGCCAGCGCGAAGCGCAAACGGTTAGTTGTAAGGGAGTACGCGACCAGCTACAAGTACGCGAAGGGGAAACCCAGCGCGACAAGCAGCCGGACGCGGAAACGTGCGGGCAGGGAACAGTACGCGAAGGGGTAACCCAGCGCGAGAAGTCACTGCCCGTACCAGGACCATCCGGAAGAAACGACCGGAACCGCAACGAGATGACCCAAGACCGACACCGAACCGGACAGAAACGAGGCAAGCGGTCTGGGTTCCTGCGCGGGGCGTCCCTGGCACAAAATGTGGTGCCAAGCTCCTCAGAACCGCAACCCGGTCCCAGTGGCCAGGGAGCGGCGAAGAGAGAGCGCCCGGACGACACGGCTTCGCCGAGTGCGCTCCAGGGGGACGCCAAGCGTGTTAGAACCCAGACCGCTCAAGGGGAGCAGAGAACCTACGCACGGGCCACAAAGGATATCCCTGCGCGACTCGCCGTAGCGATCTGCTTCTCGCCTCCATCCCGAGACATGACGACTGACGAGGCCGAGCACATCAAGCTCAGCCTTGAGGACCTCATAGTAGAGACTTGCCGAACTGACCCCTCCAAACCCATCCCGGCCTTCCGCGGCTACCCAAGGGTAGCGGATGGCACGGTTCACATGTGGTGCGAGGATGACAACGCTCTGACCTGGCTGACCCAAAACGTACCCAGAATAAAACTGCCCAACACTGACGCGACACTGACCACAATGCGACAATCTGACGTACCGACCCGGGTCCGAGCAGCGCTTTTTGTACCCAGGTACAATGGGGACATAGCGCTGCTCCAGACTGTTCTGACCCGCCAGAACCCCTGGTATGCCATTGGCAGGTGGTCATTATATAGGGCGACATCGGTCGGTGGAGATAACTATGGGACTTATCTGACCCTAGGTATCCCACCGGAAGAAGTCGAAAAGGTCTTGGGGAGGGAGCGGCGGATATCGTACCTACTTCGGTCGATATACGTGCGCTTTTTCCCCAAAACCCATCCCTCCGACACTCAGACTGACACCGAAGTGACAAAACCGGCACCGACTGAACTCGACCAGACTATGACTCAACTGGAGGAGGAGATGGCCAGAACGGCAATGGCTGATGCCGACGCTGTGAGGATGCCAACCTCACCAGCAGGGTGGACGGAGCAGCTGCTCTCATCCTCACCGACACTGAGCGTAGACCAGCACGGATTGGAGGACGGGGGGGAATCATCCGATGGATCAATCTCCTCCTAACTCCACCCCACTGCCGCCCACATCCCATCCCCTAAGTATCATCCAAACTAACCTCCAGCATAGCCAGACGGCCACCGCTTGCCTACGCAGGGCACTGGAGATGGAACCCCGAACCATTGCACTCATCCAGGAGCCGTGGATCCGTAACAACAGAGTGTGCGGCCTTGGTAACATCGGAGGTAAGCTAACCCTCGACACACAAGGCACAGACAAACCACGAACCTGTGTCTATATACCCAAAGATGTACCCACCACCACGCTCACGCAATTATGTTCCAGAGACCTAACAGCCGTCAGGCTCATTACTGACGGCGATGCACCCGATATAGTCCTGGCCTCGGTATACATGCCAGGCGAAAATGAAGACTGCCCACCGAAAGAGATGGCCGACCTGGTAAGGTACTGTGAAGACGCCAACCTGGACCTGGTCATCTGCACGGACTCGAACGCCCACCACCCGCTTTGGGGTTGCAACAAAGCCAACACTAGAGGTGAGGTACTATGCACATATCTGTTCTCCACTAACCTTAACATCGCAAACCGCGGCTCGGAACCCACTTGGGTCACATCTCGCGGACAAACAATCATTGACCTCACGCTCACTTCGGAAAGCGCGACAAAACTTATCTCTAACTGGCACGTATCCAACGAGCCTTCCTGCTCTGACCATAGAAGGATTCGCTTCTCACTAGTAGCTAACATGAAAAAACCCGAACCTAGGCGCAACCCACGCCGTACTAATGTACCCGGCTACAAACGGCTGTTGGCCTCCTTACTAACACAGCACCAAACCCCCCAAATACTGACGGACCCCAAAATACTTGAGGACACTGTAACAAAACTCTCGGAATTTATAATCGAAGCCTACCACGCCTGCTGCAAACTAAAAGATCAGAACACCAAGAGCAAGGCCAACTCCTGGTGGAATGCGGAACTTAGTAAGCTCAGGCAAACCATGCGCAAGCAATTCAACAGAGCCAAAAACTCCAGACTACCAGAAGACTGGGACTCATACAAGAAAACACAGTACACCTTCAAAAAACAAGTCAGGTATGCCAGCAGGGCAGCCTGGCGGAAATTCTGTGAAGAAATTGAATCAAACAGCGAAGCCGCGCGTGTCAGAAAAATCCTATCTACCGATCAGGATCGCACCCTTGGGTCACTGAAAACCCCAGACAACACTTACACTAAGTCAGACCACGAAACAAGTAAAGTCCTTCTGGAAACCCACTTCCCAGACTGCAATCTCTCCGAGGACAGAACCTGGGCAAGTGAGCTAATGCACACACCAAATGACCAAGACTGGGCCACAGCCCACATCATAGTAACCACAGAGAGAATAAAATGGGCAATCAAGACTTTTAAACCATATAAATCCGCAGGCTTAGACGAAATCTTCCCCTCCCTACTACAATGGGGAGTAGACGTCCTAACGCCGTGGCTGACCGTCATATACCAAGCCTGCATAGCACACAAATACATACCACTTGCATGGCGAGAGGTGAAAGTCATTTTCATCCCTAAACCAGGCAAACCTGACTACACACAACCCAAGGCATACAGACCAATAAGCCTGACATCTTTCCTACTGAAAACTCTCGAAAGACTATGTGATCGACACATTCGAGACGGACCTCTTCGGGAGCGGCCACTTCACAAACAACAACACGCATATTCCACAGGAAAATCAACAGAATCTGCACTACATAGTGTGATCTCCAAGATCGAATGTGCAGTGGACCACAAATGCTCTTCGCTAGCTGTCTTCATTGACATAGAAGGCGCTTTTGACAAAACCATCTTCCATAGCATCAACGCAGCTCTCGAGGAACACGGCGTGGACTCGACCCTGCGAGGATGGATCACAAACATGCTCAGACTGAGAGCCGTACAAGTTACGGTAAACGACACCACCAGAGCCATAGTGGCGAAGGGCTGCCCCCAAGGTGGCGTCCTTTCGCCACTGCTATGGAACCTCGTAGTAGACAGCCTCATTAAACGCCTCAACAGCAGAGGCTACTACACGGTGGGCTATGCTGATGACCTGACCATAATAATAAACGGCACACACGAAAACACACTATGCAACCTTATGCGCCAAGCTTTGAGGATAGTAGAAGATTGGTGCAAGGAATACAAACTAGCAGTGAACCCTACCAAAACCGAACTCGTCCTCTTCACAAAGAAAAGGAAGTTGGCCACTTTACAATTACCAAGCTTCTTTGGGACCACCCTAAGCCTATCGACTGTAACCAAATACCTGGGTATCTTTTTGGACAAACAGCTGAACTGGGCAAAACACACTGATTACATAACCACAAAAGCCAGTATAGCCCTATGGCAATGTAAGAGGCTGCTCGGGAGAAATTGGGGTATAAGCCCCAAAATCACCTACTGGTTATACACCACAGTTATCCGACCAATCATCACATACGGCTCTTTAGTTTGGTGGCCCAGGACCAACCTAAGCACGACCCAAAAGGATCTCGAGAAACTACAAAGATTTGCCTGCGTAGCAATCACAGGCAGCATGAGAACTTCACCCACTGCTGCCTTACAGGTGATGCTGGGACTACCACCTCTACACCTCGTTGTAAGAGAAGAGGCGGCCATAGCGGCTTTCAGACTCGAAGCATCCGGCACCCTAAGTAACGATTCCAGAATTAAACACACACGCATCAGAGAAGATGCAATCAAACAACAGCCCATGATGGCATCACCCAGCGACAGAACCCTGAAGACCCACTGCTTCCAAAAACACTACAACATAGAGCTCACAGCGGAGTTGTATGACTACTCAGGAACAAAAGAGCTAAGAATCTACACTGATGGATCGAAAACCGACGACGGGACAGGTTTCGGGGTGTTCTCCGACGACCTAAACATTAAAATATCCAAACCGCTTGGAAAACTCAACTCTGTTTACCAGGCAGAGTGTGTAGGTATTATCCAGGCGGCACACGCTATAGAGGCCAGGGAGGTTACGGATACCAACATTCGAATACTCTCCGACAGTGCCTCAGTCCTTCAATCCCTAAAGAGTAATCAGATAACGTCGAGACTAATACTAGAATGCCATAACGCCCTAGAACGAATCACGGTACCAAACCACAACACGATAACACTACAATGGATCAAAGGCCACAGCGGATCACTTGGGAACGATGCGGCTGATGAACTTGCCAGAAGAGGATCCAGCACAAAACCCTGCGGACCCGAGCCCATTGTGCCCATTCCTTTCAAACAATTAAGAAGCTGGTTAAAGGAACACACCCGAATACAAGCGGAGCAATGGTGGACCTCGGCACCAGGGTGTAGGCAATCCAAGGAAGCTATGCCATCCCTGGACACAAAGCTGACCAGGCGCCTTCTGCGCCTGGACAGAGATAGCCTACGGCTGGTGGCGGGGACCATCACTGGACACTGTTCACTGAATAAACACTTTCACACCCTAGGAATTACTGACAGTCCCCTGTGCAGAGCATGCATGGAGGCGGAGGAAACGGTGGCGCATGTGCTCCTTGAATGCACCGGCGTTACCAAGATTCGCGAGGGGACTCTTGGAACACCAAGATCCCTTGCCGATGCCCTGAGAAGACCGGGAAGTTTGATCTGCTTCTGGAGGGAGGTGGGCTGGTTGGAGTAACGGCCACCATGGCTCACGCACAATGGTCCACTTTAGGGACTAAGTGCGGAAACCTAAACCCCCATGATGATGATGAATGACCGATTACCATTGGAAATGATCTTACAACTAACTAAACAAGGTTAAATTAAATTACCTACTGAAATTATGCAGATGTGATAGGTGTCAATATCTGCATCATGTTTAGATTCATTAAATAGTTACTAATCTAATCGTTAAGTATAGTTTTCATGTTTAGTGTTTTTTTTTAAACGAGAATACTTTGTTTCAGTATTTTCATTTTGCAGTTACCTGATTAAGTTCTGGATCATAGCCACCACTGACGGAGTAGTCACATACTTCACAAGAGATATGTCGCCGAATATCAATTGGACTAAAACAAATAAATAAAAGAGCTTTTAAATATTATATTAAAAATATTTATTATTGTTAAAATACAAATGATGAACGAATGAACTCTAATTATTTACATGTTCTAATAATCTAGGACTTACCAACCAGAACTTCTAAGAGCTGCCATCATAACCTTAACAATTGAACCTAGAAGTAAATAGAAAAGTGTTAAAACAATAAAATAGTTTGCATGCTGGGTATTCCTAACCAAAAACTTGGAGAGTGCTTACTGTTTTTAACGCATTCATAGACATGTTGCTCGCACTTGAACTTGTCAATATTCTCCTTTCCTTCTTTACCAATCAGAATATTACTCCACTTCGCAGAAAAGGTACCGCGTCTTTCAGGGTATAAGTCGTAACCCCAAGCCTCATCTTTCTTTGGACCTGAGCCCATTTGGCTTTTATTAGTATTATCTGATGAAGCACTAGCTTCTGATGCCGGGATTTTATTCTCTTCAGACATTCCTGTAGGATATCCAGCTGAATATTGTACCAAGTTAGGTTATCTCGTCCTCTGTGTGAAAAGATTAATGAAAACGTGTTCTGTCTGAATTATAAAAGTGCAGATATATTTGTCCAAATGTAATGATAATTACTAAAACCTGAAACAATGTATAAATAGATAAATAATAGTGGAATTGCACAATACTCTTGAAAACCGTAATGTTATTGTATAATTTGACAGAAGCGCGATGTCAGACATTGACATTGACAGTGACTGAATAAGTTCTTCTACTGTGACACTTTTAGCAATTTGAAGCATGGTATTTTGAGTACCATTCCTGTTCATACACGAACTTCATTCTTGCACAACCCTGTAAAAAAACGCGGAGTATCTAGCTCATTTCCGCTAGTTTTCTTAGTAAAAACACTTTGTGGAAGTTAAGTACGCGTCGACGCGAATCAGGTAGGTTTACAGAAAGCGGTACGGAACCCTAATAGTGAGATAGTGTTTTTTTTGGATCAACCACCGCAAATTTTTATTGTGATTAAAATTTAAATATCTTTAAGCCCTATCCTGCTTAATAGGAACTAGAACCTATTTGTATTTGTAGAAACCAGAAGAATCATCATCATACATAACATAACCCGTAATCCCTGAAGGGTAGCTTGGGAAGTCTAAAAGTTGATTGGTGCTATGTACAGTAAATCTTGTACCTACATCCAGTCAGCTGCTGGACACATAGATAAGTTCAGTGTGGCTGTAGGCTTGCATCAAGAGTCAGTTTTGAGTCCTTACCTCTGTCTGCATGTTGATTACATAAGATGAACACGGACGTCGGCCATGCAGGAAGAGGCTGCCAAGTGCATGCTGTTTGCCGACGACATTGTTCTCGTCTATAAAGATGGACCAAGATCCAGAACAGATTGGAGAAATGGCACCAGAAGCTGGAGAATATTGGCTTGAAAATCAGCAAAACTAAAATTGAATACCTTACCTATATAAGATGTACACTGTGTAGCGCCAGACGAAAATAAAAATGTCCCGGGAACAATCTGCGACTCTCGCATTCCCCTTAAACTTATGGTTAAAGCGCGAGGGTAGGTCATGACTGGCAAAAATAGTAAGATTTGAATATCGAATACCATATGGGAAAAATGGTTAGACCTGCTGCCATAGAAGGATCAAAATGTTGGGCCCCATGGTTGGGACAAAAATGGGATGAATGAATGGCAATTGCATGTGGCGTGGGTGAGATACTGCTAATCCCTTCTTCTCCCAATACTCGATTATGCTGATACCTGTTATCCAAGTTCTCTCTGTAGCGCAGCTACTAGAAAAGCATATGCTATGACGGCGCGTTCGTGTTCCACGCGCGCCTCAAAGAGAATCAGCAATGGGGAAGGGGTCCGCAAGGGCCGAAGCCTGCCGGGGCTGCGGGGCTATTCGAAAGAGATACCGTGGCCCCGGAACACAAAGGGCGATGAAGGAACATGGTTGGGTTTTAGTCAGTAAAAGTCTGACACTCCCTCCTGCTCCGCCCAGAGCGGGAGGAGTCATTTGATGATTTCCCATCCGGAAAAATAAAAAGGTAAGTACTCCAAAATGTTTGTATCCGATTCTTATTAACCCTTGATCTGTCCACGAAGTAGACACAATAGTTAAACAATATTGTCTCGAACAAATTGGTCATTTGACAGATCATGATTTAATTAGGTTTGCATAAATATGATTACGTTTCAGTTTTGCGCTATGGTGGAAGCTCCACGGTAGCCCGCGAAATTCAACTTTTCTTACGTTTTTTGCAATTTGCAGGTTCAGTCAGGTTGTAACTTGTATGTTGATTTAAATCATGTAACTGTATTGAATGACTATTTCATGAAAAAGTAGTTCAATACAGTTACATAAACATAGAGAGTTGTATTGATGATTTTAATGATTACAAAATTATAATTCTGTAACTACCTACACGTGTTACAGCCGCGAATCATATTTTAAAACAGGTAAATATTTGACAGATACTTGCGAGGTTGCCAACTTTCTGAATGTGGTTGCCTATCCGGCTTCGCCGAAAGGCGCATATTTTATCATCTACAGTATTCTGCTTCTGTTTGCCACGTCGTTTCAAGTTTCTTCATGACACACTTAGTAGACACATTCCACCAAATTGTATGACCATTCATTCTCGGCCACGGCTGTTCGTTTAAAAGGAACGATATTGTCGGTGCCAAAGTCAGTTTCCCGACGATTAGCTTTATTTACTTTTTGTTGTGGAATTGTATAGTGTGATGGTGGAGTAAGGCTCCCAAGTCTTGATCATCTTGTTTTTTCTACCACGTAATATTGTAAAACACATACCTATATAAATAGGTAAACAGGCCTTTTTAATGACACAATGTATTTATTTATACTATAAAAAGCTTTTATTTTTTAAAACTAAAACTTGTTCAATTATTTTAAATGTTTGTGTAGTGTATATTAGCAGTTCACTACAGACTACCCCCCCTTTATATATTATTATTGGTTGTCAGGCAGGAAGATGTCGCTAAAAGCACAGATATTTTAGCAATAAGGCCGCCATTGAAACCCTAGTAATAAAATAAAGGTAGGAAAAGAGTTGCTTCAATTATGGTGTACAAAAAAGTACATTCTATTCTTTATGACTAAAAGAAATAGGCAAGAGCGATTGAAGTAAACTCTAATGTCGGTCGTCGGACCACTAGTACTCATTCACACCCCCCGGGCGGAAATAGCGGCGGGATTATTCGAATATCAATACGTTTTGTTGGTTTATTTTAATTTTAAAGTTGAATTATTTGCAAATTTTGCGCCCTCCTATAAACAGCGCTCAGGACACGTGCCCTATGTACTTGCCCCACCTTAGATACGCTGACTGATAGCTCCTACAAAGTTGAGCAGTTTGGGTACATAAGTAAGTTTCTCCTGAAAATACTAAAATCAACCAGACTATTCATTTTAACTTTGATTTTATTTTACACAAACATATATTCATACTCTCATCCCACTCAATAAACACACTTTTTGATACTTCTATTTCTTCAAAGGCCATTTTCTTTTCACCTGAAATTACAAATAATAATATAGGTACATAAATGTATATGATTAGGTACATTTACTGCAGCTGTTAACACCAACCGTTTTGTAATTTACATCATTGAGCGATTACTACTATGTATAGAGAAGACAGCGCGAACTAAATCTGTGCTATGTTCAACTGCTGTCGGGTGGCTGCAGTTCAGTCGCTCTGTTCAGTCGCAGTTGCAGTCGCATTATATATACGGTGTTAGCCGCGCCCCGCGCGTTCGTTGTTGTTCACGCTGTCTTCTCTATACATAGTAGAAATAGCTCAGTGATTTACATCAACCATGCTCACCTAATGTTTTTAAAAAACTATTAAATGTTTCTTCATTCCTTATAACACTTGCAATATAAACTTCTAGATCCTTATTTCTACCACAGAAAGTTTCTATGACATTCGACAGGGGCTGTACAATTGAAGGATCGTAAACTATGTCAGCTCCAATCAATATGTCTGGTACGATGCTATTAGGCAAATCTTTAATTGTGTTCCAGTCCAGCATTGTTACACCTGGAAAGATAATAAGAATAATGTTAATTCAATTGGTAAATCTTTAATATTGTATTAGCTATTTTATGACCAGAAATGCTATCAAAATACATACCTAGAGATTTCTCCTGGCCTTTGAACAAAGTGATATCATTGTCTGTCTCTTGATTGAACTGAGGAAAATTAATGTGAATATTTTCACTTACAGTCTTCAATACGTCATTATGACAATCGGTTAGCATCAAAGATTTGATATCACAAAGCTTGCCAATAGTTATGGCAGTGAATCCTACCCCGGAGCCCAGTTCCAAGACATTCTTATTTGAAAATATGCTTTGATTGCAGAGAGCCCAGTCAGATAACATCAATGCAGCCTGAAACAAACATAGTTTACCACTATTGATTTACACAAACATTAGTGTAATAATATTCATTGTAATTCATTATTTTCAGTCAAAGGCTGTTTATCTTGAACTCATGATTTTGCATGCATCAAAGAAATCCAATTATGACTGAATTAGCTAACCAGAAGAGAGAGAGGGTTAGAGAGAATGGGTTGTAGGCACTAAAACATACCTAATTGTTGCGAGTTGAAACTTGCTATGTTTTTTCCATGATTCACTTGAGAACCATTGAACTGAATTTGGTACCAGATTTAATAACCATAAAAAAAGTTTTGATGAGTCAGCCTTAAAAGATGGACATAATGCTTTCATGGACTTTTTTTAGAACTTTTTAAAAGGACCAATTCCGTCGTTCATGATTTTTGCATAACTTTAACCTTTTACGCATCACACGCAATGGAAGCTCTCAAACAAAAGGAAAGAAATATTTTCCCCGTTTATTCATTGATTTTCTACTCCTATTGATCATAACATTATTAGGTTTTATAGCCTTTAGCCAATCCAACAGTAAAGAATATTTCAATTCCAACGGGTCATTCCTGAGATTAGCGCATTCAACCAAATTCTCAGCATTAAAGTATTAGTTTAGAAGTAACAAACCTATTTGTTCAAAATACCTCCCAAGTCTTCAACCCTGTTGTACCATTGACCACCAAGTTCCTGGTTTCTTTTATTGTAATAATATTATTTGTATCATTCCCTATCACATAATGTCGATATATAAACCCATCTTCAGTTGAGCAATTCATACTCTTGCACAACTGTGAGTAGAAATCATCATGGACCTCTTGATTTGGTTCCAAAGATTGAATTATTTTCTTCAAAAATAAGCTGGAAAATTTCTCGCTTATTGGGTATTCTTGAATCAGTTTACTATTAACAGTAGCATCCAAGAAAGCTTGCTGCCAATCCCAATCCATTTGTTTGATATCTTCAGACTGAAACAAATAACATACACATTAAAATAACATTCACATAAAAATAACATTAACTTGAAAATATCATACACATATCATAAAAATATTATAGTACTGAAGCATGAGGAGCTTATGGGTAAAAAATAACAGCAGCTCGGGTCGATCTATAGGTTAAGCCGTGCTTACCCATGTTGGTCTGTGGATGGGTGACCACCTATTACATACTGAGTTTCCTCCATGCCTCGGAAAGCATGTTAAGCCGTTGGTCCTGGCTGTAATTTGTAGATCTTTGACAGTCATTAGGTAGTCAGTGGCCCAAAAATTCTGACAACCAGTCCAGCTCCAAAATTAAAATTACTGGTTGATCCCAACATAGTTGGGAAAAGGCTAGGCAGATGATGTTGATAGGACTGAAGCATGCTAAGTGATAAGACCCATGCTTGTAGGAAGTTAATAAAATCTCTGGTAGTCTGGTTGAACTGCTAGGTTAGGGGTAGGCATATATGATATAAATGTTATAATCTATGGTAGTATTCGCACCACATGCAGATGTACAGTATCTTTTCTTACCATCAGACAAAAGTTAAGATTTCCTCTATAGAAATTTTGGATAAGCTTTTTATGTAATGAAACATTTGGTTCAGCTTCAGTAGACATTCTTGTTTAATTCTATAGAAACCAACTCAACACAATCGAGCATTATATCCTGAGTGGTAGTGCTCGCCCAATCAACTCAACTGTGCAGTTTAACTGTGGTTAGGTGGCTATATAAATAATTTTAGTCCATCGACACGCAAAGAACTCCACTGTCCTCAACATTGTAACTTAACAATAAATCTAATTCATTTGCAAATACATTCGTAATTAATTTATGTCGGACGACCCACTGACTGACCACGCATCTTGTATTCATTTTTTATTTAATAAAATTGAAAAGTCTATGATCATAGACAGACAAGTCTTCGAAAATAATAATTAATCCTTTTGCTGGAGGTGGAGAAAAAGGAGTCGGTTCTAGTGGTACTTAATTCTGAACTGAATATTAAATAGTATGTTCCTATGGTAACGCAAGATAATGAGTTGAGGTGTTTTTTTTTTCAGGGCCAGCTTTCACTGAAAAAAGATAGACGGCGCTGAGCAAGACTGAGTGTAAAAACCTTGTATGGAGTTGGCATTCATTGCCTTTTAAAAATAAAATAAAGACCGGCTAGTAAAGTCTGTGAACTGTTCTTTTCTTGCTTGCTTGTCAGTGATCCGAATAATAATAACTCTAATCGAACGAAGAAAGAAAGACACACAAACAGTAGTAAACTTTTTAAATTTGTTCCTTTTTGTTAAAAAAAATATATTTTGAATGGTTCAGATAATAATAATTATTAGTGATAATATTGTTTCAATAGTTTGTGTGCGTTCGTCTTTCTTCGTTCAATTCAGACGACCCGAATGGCCAGTAGTAAGGCTGCCTTACGTTCTGAGGGTCCCGGGTTCGAATCCCGGTAGGCGCAAATGTTTGTGTGACGAGCATGGACATTTGTTCCCTAGTCATGGATGTTTATATGTATATTATGTATGTATTTACAAACAAAAAGTATCTATGTAGTATATCAACTATCTGGTGTCCACGACACAAGCCTCGTTGCTTAGTGTGGCGCTAGATGGCACTGTGTGTAATGTCCAGGGACATTTATTTATTATTATTATTTAATTTGCGTTTTTGTTGCATTGGCACAATACTAATACCCCTATTAACTGATACATCAAAGAGAATAAATTACTTCACTTGCGTTTTATTTAGATTAAGACAAGCAAGCAAGAAAATGACAATTTTAGCACCCACACACATATACTAGCCACCACATTATTTTTAAAAGGCATTGAACGCCAGCTCCGTACAGCAAAACAAAGTTTTTACACCTAGCCTTGCAGAGCGCCATTTATCGTTTCTCAGTAAAAGCTGGCCCTGAAAACACATCACTGCTGCATGCTGGTAAGGCTTAAAAGCTCTAGAGTTGGCAAGGAGCGAAGAATCAGCTAACAGCACACACAAAGATAGGTACTTAAATAAAACCATGATAATGCATAGTTTAAGGCATCGTCCTAATAGAACGCGAATGTGCGATCATCGCGCGAGTAAGCGATGCGACCATCGTGTGTTCGCGCGATGGCAAAAACTGGGTGTCTTATCATCGCGCGAATTGACGACGTGAGCGAGCGAGCGACCGTGGACTAGGGCAGTAGCACGGTCGATACCAACAACCATGGATGTCAGAGACGCTCAATTTTTGCTGTCAGGAAATATATGGATGACTTATTGTGCGGGTTTAGATGGAAATGAATGCGGGCAGCGCAGTGCAGCGCAATATCGCGCGAATTTCAATTAGGACGCCTATTCGAATTCAATATGTTTGATCGAGCGTTCGTACGAATTAAGTTCGCGCGAATAGATTTACAAACATTCAAGTCACGCAACCGCGTCGTGCGATTGTCAGTTAGGACACCTATTCGAGTTCAATATGTTTAATCGCGCGTTCGTACAAGTCAAATTCACGCAAACCTACGATGAACGCGCATTCGCTTTCTATTAGGACGATGCTTATCACATAAAATATTATAGTACTTTCATGTGATACGAAACACCATGGTTCTGCGGATTAGATGTGGATGATCAGTTTTTACAACAGGCAACTGAACAATTGACCATTTTTAAAGATCCAACAATACTCAGTCACATTTGTCTGCGAATGAAATAGTTATAAGTAACGTCTAAGGTCAAGTGACCAAAGAACAGACGCCAGTACTTACATCAAGCTACTTTAAAACTAGCATTTTTTTCCAATCAACCTTGAACCGAATGATAAAGCGGAGTTGAAAATATATTAATGAAAATTGACAGATTGTTGTAGCTTGATGTGCTTGTGTCTGTACTTTGCCAGAAAAGTAAATTTAGCTATGTCAACTCTAGAGCTTATCCCTCTATGTGGTAAGGACAAGGAACTTATATTTAGGTTCCTTGTCCTTACCCTCCTTCCTTCCTTCCTTGTCCTTGTCTTCATTCCAGTTAGTATACTAACTAGAATGAGGATGGGCAACCCAAAAAAAGTTCCGAGCGAGAAAGCTTCGAGTGTGGATGTTGTCTCTTTCTAATAGGGTGTCCAATAATCGTAATAACTCTTGAGACAGTTACAGACTACTGTTATTTTATTAATTAATAATGATGACCTGCAAATCAATAGCATTCTAGGCGAGATAGCTACAAGAGTACAACTTTTTATGTTAACTTATTACATAAAACTTAAATATATGTCTGTACAGTCCAGTTGCAAACTATCCATTTTGAAACCTGTCTATCCAGACGACTTTTTTTATTCGGGGATTCGAGGACTCCGTTAAAATTATATTTATTTTTTTAGACATGGAAAATCGCATATTCATGCTATGACTGTTTACCTAAAAAGTTTTAGTAACATTCGCCAATATTTATTTTACCTTCCGAAACCAATCATTTTCACTTGCATCTCGCCAAATGGATTCTTTTGCTGGAGATGCATGGAAAGATCCTTTGGACCCTCATGGCATGGCACGGTGCGGCGGACTCTTTTCTTTTCAATATTTCTATTTAAAAAGCAAACTAGTTACTACCGACACCATGTGCGATGTTTCTAATTTTTATAATAAAAATATACTTTTGATTACTATGTACGACAACGATGTTCGAAACTTCGAACTTACTTACTTAATTTAATTGGATATTTCTCGTTTGTCAATCTAAAACATTGGTAACCCTAGTCGTAATAAACAACCAAAGTTAAAAAACTTACCTGAAAAGCGAAATTCCACGTCCAGCATACCCCTTATTACTACACCCCTTCACACATCACAATTTTACCATATTTAAAGCGGATTATTTCACTCACATAAATACAATAAAAAGCACTTAGGACTTCAACGCGAAAGTGTATCGGCCACAAGGTAAGACAGAGACACCATCCACCAATGTCGGTTTCTCGCTCGGAACGTTTCATTTCTATTGAATCCATTGTACAAATTGAAACGATGAATTTTTGAGATAGTTTTATTTTTATTTTTTTTAGTATTTTGTTCGTACTCATTTCAGTTAGTATACTATACGTTCCTTGAGTAAGGATTACACTTCAACTGAAAGTATACCACCCACCTACAGGTTAGTTAGTCGATTTTGAATGGTAGGTACCAACCTAATTAAAAACGCAAACAGCTGTACTCTAATGGTGCGTTCGAGTAGACACTATTAACGCTATCAACGCTAACGCTGTCAACTCCCGTTCGAGAAGCCTTAGCAGCGTTAGTGAAAAGAAGCTCCCCGAACGACTTTTACAGTGAACTGCAGTGACACTTGACAGCTGATTACGAATGACAACTCTATTGTTGTTTTGTTTGTTTTCGTCTTGCTTTCGACTAATTTTATTTTATTTTATATGATGCAAACTGAAAGACTTAATATAATAGCAGTTGTGACAAGTGTCCTGCAGGAAATAATAGATACCCGCTCGATTAGCGCTGTCTAGTTGACAGTGTCAAGGCTAACGCTGTCGGCACATCACCTCGAGAGAAATAGTGTTGGTAGCGTGAAGTAATGACGTAATGTGTGACGTCACGGCAGTGTTGATAGCGCGCAACAGTAGCTTCTCGAACGGGCGACAGCGCTAAATAGCGCTAAAAGTGAGCTACTCGAACGCACCATAAATGCAGCTGCCAGTGACAGATGATAGACTGAGTGTCAAACTGTCAATATTCAAAATACCGTCTTGCGTTATATTGATTTTTATGAAGTATTTCTATAACTGGATCTCTTCACCGCCTACAACTCTAAGTACTAGACAGTCTCCTGCGTTTGCTGATGGACTATCATAGTACATCAATCATATTGGCAAAATTGTGGTGACACTTCACAAAAGCAACCTAAAGAAGTTGAAGTTACATTGTGTTGTGTTCATGCGTATTAATTTACCTTTTTACGGTGTTTAAAACAGCTATTGAACATGGAAACTGCTGCTGCACCAAAACTTAGAAAACGGAAAGCTGTAGAATATACTGAAAATGATAGTGATAGTGATCTTTCTCCCAAGAAAAAGGCCAAGACTGTAGCAAAACCTACTAAAGCTAAAACAGGGACAAGTTCAAAAAGTGTTAAGAATGCAGAAACTAGCAAAAAGGTTCCGAAAAGTAAAGAAACCAAGGTTTCAAAGAGTAAAGTAGGCAAGGCTCCAGCAGAAAACGATGAAAATATTGACCTGTTTGATAACCATGAAAATATTCCAAATGTATGGAATGAGGCTGAAATGTTAGCCCAGGTGGAGAGAATCCCCCTACAATTAGCGCAAAATTTAATAGGACTTCTCACAGAAGGTTGCACTCTTCCATTTATTGCCAGATATAGGAAAACTGCTGTGGATAATCTGATGCCAGATCGGTAATTATTTTTATGGCAGCATTATAACTCTTTAATACGTTTTTTATTTGTTAACTTAAGATTAATTAATCACATTATTTACTTTCTAAAAGTATCAAACATGCACAACAATTATGTGTTAATTGTTCTATTAAAACATTCACAAAAGGCAATCACCAAAATTGGTGGTTTTTCTATTTTTCACTGCCATTAACGAAACTGTACATATGAGACACTAGCCTAACATACTGAATTTTGTGTTGTGGTAAAGCTCTAACTCAGTCTGGACTAAATTTGTACTGAGTGATTTTTATGTTAGTTCATCAGACCTAATATGAAACTATAGGTATAGTTGGTGCCAGTTAAGATCGCAAAAGCGGTCACTGACCCAACTACATTTATGATAGTTCTTAACTTTGAAATCCAAAAATAAGCATCTTACCGTCTCGAATCGTCATCTATCGTGACCTTCAACATTTTTCCTAATGAAAAACGATACATGGTTCATTTGTTTTGTTTCGTAGGAAGAGATATTAGGGAAAGGACAACGACCGCTATTGCGATCTTAACTGGCACCAACTATAGTAGAGTAAAGAGGTCAAAGGAACTATGATCTTAATTTTGGAGGAGAAATAAACGTTTTGTCAAGAGCCAAAAAGTGAACCTTTTATTTTTACAAAAATAGCACCCTGTATTACTGCACTAATCAATCAAGCTTTACCGCCATGCAAACAACGATTTACTATGTTATTTTCTCCTATATGTATACAGGGTGGAATTTTTAACCTCACTTGGAGGGAAAGTACTTGAAATGCTGAAAACTGGAAGAACTGGAGATAGCTACTGAAAGAAAACATTCCATTATTTGTATAAAGACACAAATCTAAAAAATAAGAAACGACACAAATAAAGACACTAAAAATAATGGAATGTTTTCTTTCAGTAGCTATTTGCTGACGTCACAGTGACACTATTAGCTCACACAAGCAGGCTAGAACATACAACATACTACATGTTATCTCTAAATAAATAACTTACCATCATCTCCAGTATTTAGAGTACTTTCCCTCTAGGTGGGGTTGAAAAATTCTACCATAATTACATTAACAGCTGAAAAAATTCAAAGGCAGCATTTTCCCATACATTTTGGTCATTGTCTTTTGAACAAAACACACAAACTTTAAAATCTGTAACATTGTTTACTTATTATCACTTGAATGAATTCCTAGCCTCCAGGAACTGCATGAAAGTTATGAAAACATAGCTCAGTTAAAGAAGAAAGTGAAGTCTGTTCTTGAGACTTTAAAAAAGTCTAAAAAGTTAACACCGGAAATTGAGAAAGGTATACTGAATGCCCGTAACTTGTCTGAACTTGATTTGATAGTAAGTTTTTTTTTATTGTTTTGTTCAACCTTTCCGTTGGCTTTGATTCATACTGGCTGTTGCGAGATCATAGTTCTGTGCTTTATCAGAAATGTCATTGTATTACAAATAATCGTTTATATCAATCTGTTTTAAGTTTTTATCCTATTTCTCTTTCACATTTCATTTATCCACAATGATTGGACATTTTAAAACTTCATTCTGTCTCTGCAATAGTGAAAACATTGTTTTAAAACTTTATTCTGCATCTGTAATGGTGACAATTACCTACTTCCTTATTCCTTAACAATAAACATTCTAAAAGAAGAATAGTTTCTTCATTTTAACATTATTACTTTTATTCAGAAAATGTAGTCCTATTATTTCAACACATTTTCTATAATAAACCATTTTAAACATTAAAAGCTTTCGGCAATGCTTCTATGCACATCCGGACAAGTAACAAGGGCTGTGGTTGGTGGGATGTAGATATTCTAGGTTGTTGTTTCCTGGTCGAAGTTAAGTTCAAATAAATAGACAACATCGTCTATTTTTTCAACAACACTTTCTATTTTTTTTTCTGTTTTAGTATACACCACTAAAATCACATTCACTATCCCTTGCTGAAAGGGCCCGCAACCTTGGTCTGGAGCCACATGCAATAAGAGCATTAAATGGAGAATACATTGACTTAAACATGCTTTGTAGCAATAACGATGAACTGGGGACAGTTGACAAAGTAGAATCTCACATAACTCATATAGTAGCAGATATAATGTACAAGGATACAAGGGTTTTAGAACAAATGAGAACCCTGTAAGTTTAGAAATACAATATGGAATGACCTTCTATCACTTTGTAAACAATTCTTGTAATAAAGAGAATATTTTTTCAGTAAAGCAGAAACTAGGTTTACTATACAAAGTAGTAGGACGAAGAGTTCAACTAAAGAAAAGGTGGATGATAAGAAGAAAGTGGATACCAAATCAGACCCCGAGACTTACAAATTATATTTTGACTGGAAGTGCCCCAGTCAGTTTGTAAAACCTCATCAAACTTTAGCACTGAATAGAGGGGAAGATGAAAAAATACTTTCAGTCAAAGTAGTTATTCCTGACTGGTTTTATAATAAACTTGAAAGGTTGGTTCAAGAGTAATTGCTATTGTTACTTGTACTTTATAATTTTGTACACATCATTATGTCCAATGATCATGTAAGGCATTAATTTAATATTTTTTTAAGGTTTTGTCTATCCTTGTGGAAGAATGGCGTCTGGGTTCGCAAAGGTCTGGGTGATGCTTACAACCGCCTTATTAAGCCTTGGCTGTCGAGACACGTAAGGTCCGACCTTACAGCCACTGCACAAAAGGAAGCAGTGAAAACATTCACCACAAATCTAGAGAAGTATCTCTTGACAGAACCTATCAAAAATAGAACTATTTTGGGCTTAGATCCAGGGTTTAGAGCTGGCTGCAAGGTAAAATTAGTTCTACTATTTTTCTCAATCACTCCTGTCCAAAGTATCAGTTATTGTAAAAAATGTTTATTTATTTTAGGTTGGCATAATAAATCCTAATGGGGAGAAACTGGACGTATGTACTATATACCCAGATTTGAGGCAGCATAAACCATTTGATCCAGCTGCCAAACAGCTTAAAGACTTAATTAATAAACACAGGTAAATTACAATACAAAATCTAATAGTAGAAAATCTTATATATGTTTTGCTTTTTAATGACACTTACAAAAAATACTTATTTGTGGTTTACAGTGTAGAATTGATTGGTTTAGGAAATGGCACAGCTTGTCGTGAAACTGAGTTGTGGCTGAAAAGTAATAATATTTGTGAAAATATTCCTATTATTATAGTCCCTGAACAAGGCGCTTCTATTTACTCCATAAGCAAAGAGGCGCAAAAGGTATGTGCAGTTGACATGAGTCTGTATTTGGTAGCTCAACTAGCTGATTATTTCTTTTAGATAAAAAAAGTAAGTAGTTGTTTTGCTCTTCAATTTCGATGAAAGTCATAAAAAGAAATCTCAGCTACCAGTTTATAATAAAATGTATCCGAATGATTATTTTTCAATTTAAAAAAACCCAGGAACACCCAAATATGGACCCAAACTTGATATCAGCTTTATCAATCGCAAGAAGAGTACTGGATCCTTTGGGAGAGCTTATAAAAGTGAGTACCTACCCTTCATGTCATAATGCTTTAAATGTAGCATTAAATGTGCTTCCACTAATATAATGGACTATTTTTTTCTCAGGTAGACCCCAAAAATCTGGGCGTTGGCATGTATCAGCATGATATTCCGCCAAAAATGCTCGAAACAGCGTTAGATTGTGGTGTCGAAAAAGTTGTTAGTTTAGTTGGTGTTGATATTAATACTGCATCTCAAGCAATGTTAAGGTATAAACAATTCTTGTTGTTGCACATTGTTATTGTTTGTCGTAAATTAATAATAAATCATGCTTCCTCGTCTATTTTCAGGCGTATATCAGGCCTGAATGAAGGCAGGGCTAAAAAAATCATAGAATACCGTCAAGAAAACGGTTGTTTTGAATCAAGGGCCGAGATCCTGAAAGTTCCAGGAATAGGAAAAATTACATTCCAACAATGCGCCGGGTTTTTGACTGTTTTGGGAAGTTCTGAACCTCTGGATACCACTATTATTCACCCTGAGAGTTATAAAATAGCTAAATCGTAAGTTTCCTTTTATCCTGTAGTGGCATTACCAAAAGTACCTACTACAAAAAGGACTATAGCGCCATCTATGACAAATATGGAGAACTAACATCAAAATTCTGAATCACGCTAATTCGCGGTTTAGGGCCGGTTTTTCAATCGCCAGTTTACTTTTATTCCATTTTGTCAGATTTTGTATGGACACTGCCAAAACGTCAGATTTACTCTTCACGTAAAAGTTATCTAATGATTGAAAAATCGGCCCTCAAGGCTATATAGAAAAACCCGACAACAACTGTTGGGCAGTAGACATAACACCCGTGGTCTGAGGATCCTCCCTTTTCTAAAAATTATTAAGGAACTTTACTCCCTGTTCTTCATACACCAATAATCCAAATTTTTTTTTTTTTGCTAAAGGAATATCATAAAGGAAGAAGCTTTAACCAGTGTATTATGCTTTCAGGTTTGCAAAAAAGATAAGTGTCAATTTAAAAGATCTCACGAAACCGCATTTCCCTCAATTAGTTGAAAGTAAAATAGTAATGATAAATATAAGCGAAACTAGTGAAGAATTGAAGACTGATATGTGTACCTTGGAGCTCATAATAAATGCATTCAAACAAAAGAAGTATGAAGACAACGTGATTTCATTTTGTAAACCTGTATATTCTCTTGCCGTGCAAAACATGGATCAGCTAAAGGACGGTACGACGCTAACAGGTAAATCAAATTTCTACGTGCAGTATTACGCAAATGCATATTGTTCGCACATTCATCAATAGTTTAGCCGACGTCATAATTGCTTTATAGCAATTAATATCAGTTTATATTTAAGACTTAAACTAAACTATAAAAATTTTGAATAAATTGAAGCTTAACATAAGAGTCTAAGATCCCGCCTAGGGTTGACCTACACTCATCAGTTTACCGAATGAAAAATATTGCCTGAGCAGTTAGCACTTTTCTATTTTTCAAATCAATTGTTTTGTAACTCGAAAGTTTCATCGAATGAATGAATATTTTCTATTTTTCAAATCACTTGTTTTGTAACTCGAAAGTTTCATCGAATGAATGAATAGAATGCGTGTGAACTATTTCAAGAATATTAATATTATCAACATTTTAGGTGTTGTTCGCAATGTTGTACCGTTTGGCTGTTTCGTCGACTGCGGTGTGGGAGACAACGGCCTGATCCACCGAAGCAATTTGGGAGGCAATCAAACGCCAAAGTTGGGCGATAGAGTCGCTGTCACAGTGATTGGAGAGCCTAAACCGAAAAAAATACAATTAAGATTGGACAAAATTCTAGACTGATACCAATAGGTAATTGTTTTTGTGATATTCATACAAGTCGACTTGGATTATTGTTGATTATTATTGAGTGAATAAATCATATTCACAAATTAATGTTTTATTGATTAAGAAACAAACAAGTAAAACTATTCAGCCTCCAGTATGGGAGTCTGTTTAGCATTCAGGCCGTAAGTGTGGAAGACTGCTTTATTGACGATAGCGTCGCATATCCCGGAGGTGACCCTGAAATCATAAAAAAAATAAGATTATCACAGGTTAAAAATATTAGGTAGTGGTTTTCGTCGTCATCAAAATAGTTCAAAGGGCATGTTGATTCAATTTAGTATACAGACTGGTAATGTCTAGAGCTGAGTACATGGTGTTTTTATTGTGGTAGAGAACTTTAAATTGCAATAAGACAAACATTATTTTACTATCAATGAAATTGGCTTTTATTCCATTTATGTTTGAATATGATTTCGGGTAAGGATGTCACCGCGGCTCTGTTTTAATTCTAAATACACGCAGTGTAGGGTTCCGTAGTAGCCCGTTATATTTAAGATTTTGTTTTTCAATGCAAGGCTTCACCCGTTATAAACAAGCAACGACTTCATTATAGTCACTTTATAGGATTTATTCTAAGGATTTTGTATTTGGTACAAAATTATCTAAGACCCTAGTTCAACGACTATTCCTGCTAAACTAATAAAGTTATCTTAACCGCTATAGTTTTTCTTTAAAGCTCATGAAATACACTATCATCATGAATTTTTCCAGATTTTTCAAGCCAGCAGTTTAGCTTTTAGGGGGGGGGGGACGCCCTGCTGGATAAAAAAAATGCATTTTAAAGTTCAATATTTCGTAAATGGAGCATTAAATCGAAAAGTAGTATTAGCAACCCCTAAGTCATTTTAAAGGACCTATTCAACGATACCTCACACCATGGGGTAGACGACGAAAAAAAAAGTCATCCCCAATTCACATGTCTCCCCTACATGGTAGGTACCTTAAAAAAATATTTTCCAAAATTTTATTTTACCACTTTGTCGGCGTTATTGATATTAGATATGAGCGCCGATGGCCAATGCCGCAGCGGCGGCGTGGCCTGGAAATTTGCACGGCGGCGGCGGCGTCGCGGCGGCGCGGCATGACCGGCCGTGGGCCTTAGTTTTTTTTTTATTATCAGGGAGAGATTTATTAAAAATAACAAAGAAACCATATTGTTGTTACAAAAGAAGTTAAACTAAAAATAATCATTTCAGCATTTTGAGTTGAAGTGAAACAGATTTTTTTTTAATTAGAGCACTATCTATTTAAATAATAAAAACGATTAAAAAAAAACGAAAATATAAGTATTTAATTAGTATCTTATATTTTGTTCATCTTTGATCTTATTATTTACATTTTTTTAATATTTCTTGTAAAAAACATTAAAAAACATTTAAAAATATAAAAAATAGTAGTCTGCCGGTTTTGGGAGCATGGTCCAAGCCACCGGTGGTTAGGGCTGCAGAGGACAGGAACCTCCTCACAATATATCGTATCGAGGAGTACTGCCTTCTGGCCCTTGATCCAACCGCCTAAAGAGAGCTTCGATAGATGCTCATCGAAGCTCTTGGCTATAAGGCCATTGGCCGTCACGACAATCGGCACAATGATAACCGAGTTCATATTCCACATGTCGCGAACCTCGTGTGCCAAGTCGAGATATTTTATTTGTTTCTCTTTCTCAGCTTTCACGAGGTTCTTGTCATGCGGAATGGTAACATCGATTATCATTACGCGGCGCGCTGATCGGTCTATCACCGCTATGTCAAGCTTATGGCGACAATAGTCCTGTCAGTAATGATAGACCGGTCCCAGTACAGCGTGACATGGTCTTTCTCGATATCTGGGTTGGGCACATAGCCGCATGCCGGGCGTTGTAGTACGGTACCACAGATTCCACAAGTTTATATTTCAAGGCAAGTTGCTGGTGTATAATCCTGGCTACTTGGTTGTGCCTGTGCAAGTACTCGCCGTTAGCCAGGCGAGAACAACCAGGAATAATATGTCTAATGGACTCACCCGGAAGGTGGCATGCCCGACACACGTCAACCGTCCCGTCCTTCATAATATATTTCCGGTACGAAGTCACACAGACAAAACCTTCAGTTTCCCCAAAGAGGTCGCCGAAACGTAACCAGGACACGGACGCTAGAAAATCCACATCGGGCCCATGAAGAGGCCGGTAGAAGCGCCCGTGAAGTTCTTTGCCTTGCCATACTTCCTTGCGGTCATCGGTGGTAAGTACTTCAGGTTTGCGCCAGTTCTCTTTAGCCATGGACAGCGGGGTGAGGCCCTTGTCCACTGCGACCACATCTCGGTGCATACCCACCTCGGTTTTAAAAAAATATTCTCTGAGACTGCACACCTCGCGGTTGTGGAGGGTCTTCGCGATTAAAAAGCCTCGACCTCCGCACTTCCGCGGGATGTACAGTCTCATCACCGATGATCGTGGGTGATGCATCCGGTTTTCGGTCAGCAGTGTACGAACTCTTCTATCCAGGGCGTCGAGTTCGGTCTGAGTCCATTTGAGTATGCCGAAAGAGTACATTAAAACCGGCATGACCCAACCATTGAAGGCGCGCACCTTGTCCCTCCCTGAAAGAAGGCTATTTAATACCTTCTTCAAGCGACCGAAGAAGCGCTCCCTCAACGATTGCTTCATGTCAGTTACGTTAATGCCTAACGCATCCGACATACCCAAATACTTATAGCTTTCGGATGAGGAAAGAGATCTTAGGTGTATGGAGTCCAGCTTTCGGACTCCATACACCGAAGTCCCTCGGATTCCATAATCTCCCCTCGCTTTACATACATGACTGCACATTTGTCCACACCAAATTCCATCCTGATGGCGCTACTAAAAGTTTCAGTTCCTTTAAGTAGCTCCATCAGTCGCAATTTGTTGGGGGCAAAGAGTTTCAGATCATCCATGTAAAGCAGGTGATATATAACCTGACCATCTTTCCTCAACTGGCAGCCTAGGCCTGAATTCTCCAGCAATGTGCTTAGAGGATTCAGAGCTAAACAGAACCAAAGTGGACTCAGAATGTCGCCCTGGAATATTCCCCGCTTAATCCATACAGGCTCATCGCTCCCCTGGATCTGTCGACATCCTGGATATCGAAGGACCGTCTTCCATTGCCCCATACATGACTCAAGGAAGGCGCGTAGAGTTACATCTATTTTGTACAACTCCAGCACCCTCATGAGCCACGTATGTGGCACCGAGTCATAGGCCTTCTTATAATCTATCCAACATGTCGACAGATATTTGCGGGATCAACGAACCTGTTGGCTAATGGCCAACAGGTTCGTATCATATATTTTGTTTGTTGTTAACACCACACAACAATACACGTTTACTCGGTAAAATATTCGACTCGACTGCGTTAGCGACGAGTGTGGCGAAGCGACTAGGCTAACTAATTACGGAGATGCGGCGCGTCGCGCGGTGCATTGTGCGGCGCGGCTCGCTTTCAATTCTAACATACTATGACGATTGACGATGTATGAGAGTGTTTACGGAGAAGCGATTTTACGCGCGTTTGCTGACACACGCGCAAAAACAAATATATCGCAGATGACACCGCCTCTCTGTAAACGGGAAAACGCGCAACGGGCCGCAAGACGCGCCGCACAACGCGCCGCCCGACGTGCCGCATGAGCACTTATGCGGTCGGGCCGCGTGTGCGAGCGAGAAAGCAAGTTGCGACTCGTCTCGTCGGCGCGCCGGCGCGGCGCTCATCTAATTGATATACACACCTCTACAAAAAAAATATTAAAAAACAAATAAAACCAAAACCCAAACCAAACCTCTCAGCAAAACCTCGGACGGACAGACAGACAGACAGACGGACATGGCGAAACTATAAGGGTTCCTTGTCAGGACTACGGAACACTAAAAACATCCGTTTTATCTACTTAACTCCACACTATTTCAATTTTAAATGCATGCCATACCTTTGACTTAGTTTTGTTTTTTTCTTACGATCCAACACTTTCATGACTTGTTCTAATACTGGTATTTCCTCCTTCGAGTAATAATCTATTTGGTTTCGGAACATTTTACTGTGCATTGCGTCCCTAAAATTGTTAAAATGATAAAAATCTGGAATTTTGTAGACATACCTGTGGCGTTTAGGCGCTGAATGTCCAATTCGCAAAATGTCCAATATTCACTATAACGTTGTCACTCCCCCGTGTGAAGAAAATGACACATAATATTCCACAAAAAATACCAGGCTGGCATGAGCTCAAGGTGGTATGTATTGGTATATGTGGTATGTATTTAGTTAAAGTTGAAGTAAAATGTTAATTTTTTTTTCTTAGGTTTGTAAATACAACAACAAAACGACAACATTTTTTTTTTTTCGGATGGAAATTCATCAAATGACTCCTCCCGCTCTGGGCGGAGAGACAGTAAAAGTCTGACACTCCCTCCTGCTCCGCAGGAGGGAGTGTCAGACTTTTACTGTCTAAAACCTATCCATGTTCCTTCATCGCCCTTTGTGTTCTGGAGCCGCGGTATCTCTTTCGAACAGTCCCGTAGCCTCAGCAGGACGGCAACAATGGGGCACAATTACGGGCAGTAGTAATCTCACGAAAAGTACTAGGCTAGCATGAATCCAAGATGGTATTTAAATGATTTTTCTTCCAACTATGCTTTAATTTCATCACAATCACACTAAAAACTCAGTAGAAAGCGAGTCTTTAATGCTCTAGAGAAATAAAAATGTATGAAATTTCATTATTGCACAGTTTTTTTTTTAATCGCACCGAAAGGAATCAATGGAATAACAATCAAACAATCAATCAAACCACTCAAAAAAATAATCAATCAATCAATTGGCAATCTCAATGGATTAGCTCTATTCAGCCAGCCGATATCAATACTTTTTTTTTTACGAACGTATTATTCGTTTCTATCCTACTTGTTCCAAATTTAAAAAATGATTGCTGCTAACTCTGATTTAATATAAATTTGCCCAACAAAACTCTTAACCTTACGTTTAATAATTGCTCAAGTATAACTTTTAATTTCAATAATTAAGCTTCTATTTTAACTGTTTGATATGAGTTTCTTTTATCTACTATTCCTATAGGTAATAGTTGAAAGAAAAGCAGATTATGCACCTCGCCTTAAGTAATTTATATTGCCCTCGTGCCTGTTAGTCTAAATCAGGCACTCGGTGCAATAATAAATTACTTTGTGCTCGATGCAATAATCTACTATTATTGTATTCATTCTAGTAGACAGATTCTTAAAATACATGCCACCTTGAACTCAAGCCAGCCTAGTACTTTTTGGGGTACATAGACCGATTCTTAAATACATATCACATTGAGCTCCTGCTAGCCTGGTACTTTTTGGTCATTATGACAGATAAAATGTTCCATATTATGTGTCATAATGACTCACACGGGGGGTGACAACGTTATGATGAATATTGGACATTTTGCGAATTAGATATTTTTCGAGCGCTGGACATTTTGCCAATTGGACATTCTGCGCCTAAACGACCTGTGGATGTCAGAGAGTAGACGGAGCCGGTAAACGACAGTTTTTCCCGGCCCCGAATAAAAAATTGGATAATATTTCACATCATACCATAAAATTCCGTCTATAATCCTTAGAATATCCTGCAAAGTCATGCTGTTACCAGCCGAAGGCCTATCAATTACGTAGTCGTTCAGGTCCGCAGATAATAAATCGTATGATGGAGGCTGAAAATAATTGTGTGAATTTTATTCGGCATGTTTATTTCTGCTGATATTGTATTCGCATAAGATGTTACCTGTTCCCACATTTGTCTCAGAAGCATTCTCGGGTATCCGTCACGCTGACCTTTAGAAGATATAGACACTGTCATCGCCAAATACATTGGCTGTGGCTTTTCTAAGTCTAGCACATACGGCGGCGAATCGTTAATTTCCTGTAAAACTCGACACGGTTATTCTGTACTCTTAAGATAGGCTCAAAATCAACTACTTACCGGGTGGAACATTCCTTCTTCGGTTATAATAAACTCCTCATTGCATTTTTCTATTTTGTTTCGTCTTAAAAAATCATTTTGTTGGTAATTCTTACGAGCTGTCAAATCCAAAATTTCGCACGCCACTGTGGTCCTATTGATAATTTTAAATTAGTGTTACAAATTACAAACCAGTTAGTTAGTAGTAGTTAGACCTTATTCAGTTAGAAATTGTGACTTCGACAAAACGAGATAACTTTATATTAATGTGGTGAATTGTGGTGCTGTCTTGACCAAAACGAAAGCCAGAAAGAAAAGTGCTTTTTTATCCAATATGCATTCTAGGGTAAGAAAATTGTGGGTCCAATCATGGTTATATAATGTAAACAAGCAGGGTTGGGACAAGATAATAAGTAAACACATCTTACGTGAAAGTGGCAGGCTCTTGAAGCGTGTAGACAGTCATCGTAATCCATTCTGCGCTTTTTGGCTGAATCACGCCCCAACAAGGAGTCATCACAACGTTTAGAATATTGGCTATTCTTTCCCTAGAATGTTGGTTAATACATAACTAAGAAGTTTGTTGTTGTAAATCCAGCCCGAGTACTCGACTGAATGAACAGTAGGCCGTCGTCCGCCTAACCGGTTAATGGACAGCCGGGTAGAAGTGGAAACGCGAGGAAATCATCGAAGCCTAAATTCCACACATACGCACTGATAACTTAGCCCTGAGGGAGGACATCCAGGGACTTTGACATAAAATGATGTCCGAGTATGAGTTTCGCGGAACCATATAAGTATGGATTAACAAGATTATATGTATTATTATGGCAACCACGGTTTCTCATTTTAAGTAGTAGCATCGGCCACCATGCGTTATCAAAAGCCCCGGAAATATCTAAAAAGATTCCAACTACGTACTTGTGTTCCGAGTTATTAACAATTTTTCTGACAGAAAGTGCCGCGTCTACGGTAGATTTTCCCACGGTGAAACCGAATTGGTTGTTATGAAATTTTGGCCCCTCTGGTAGCAGACGTGGAACGATAAGATGTTCCAGGAGTTCTCCCCAAAGATGGTAGTAGGGTTATGGGCCTGTACGACTTAAGCTGAACGCAGACCGGAACGGCATGGCAAGGGATTTAAATTTTTGCCAATGGATATTCAGACGTATTGATATAGAAGGGTAGTTTACCCTTAGATTTTTCCACCGATGCTCTGTAGCGGGATTTGGCAACTCGCGCATTTAAAGCAAAGGTAAGTAGGTCTCCGTTGACCCGTTGTTTTATAAGCTTGTTGAAATGTCTACGCGCTCGGCGATAGCTTTTACGTTGCTCAATTAACCACCACACCACCAATCACATCTACGGACGTTGGCTATAGATGCGCGACCAATGGCGATGTCAGCACAGTAATTGAGGGTGTCTGACATAATTTCAGCACTTTCTTCAGTTGACAGCCCATCACGAGCAAAGTCTTTGGCATGACACGCAAAAAACGAGCTAAAGAATTCCCAATTCGCGCCTTTACAAAATTCGCTTATAAATTTCAGCCTAAGGCTCATTACAAGTCCTCCAGGACATGATCTGCACCCAAGTAGCCTGCCCTAAACACAATTTGGTAAAATAGGGAATTAAAAATCCTTCCGACACACTGCTGTGCTCCCGACCAGACGATGTCCCACTTGCTGGAGTGTCTGAAGTGTAACACAACTAACAAACTGCACTTTAGAGGACCTAAAAGACGCCACAGACGCCATGATTAACGTGACCAAGAAATTTAAACAAGTCGTACCATCGACTCGAAAGAAGAAGACGAAGATCAAAGAAAATAATGTCATTCTGATTAACTTACGGTAGCCAGATGAACCTCATAGTATGATCAGTGTCATTGAAAATGCTTATTATGTCTCTGGACAAGGAATGCGTTGGCATGATCGGTATCGTCAAGTGTTCTACTGACAAGTATACCTGAAGAAAAGATTTCTGTTAGTCTCCTTTTTTTATCACCTTTGCCCAATGAAAATCCTTGATGGACTTTAATTATCTCAATTTTAGCCGATTTCTACCAGTTTTGCTTACGGTACTTACAAACTCTTTGCTTGGATTGGACCATGGGTGCCGGTAGCAGGATGCAAGGGACACCCCCTTGCATCCCTCTAACGGAAAAGAAAATACATAGAAAAGCATCCGAGCCAGAAAGCAAAAATTTATCTACTCCTATTTTGCTTTCTGGCTGTATTAACAAAATTAACTTAATTTATCCGAAAATATACGAGCGTGCTCAGAGATCTTAATCTTATGTCCTTTGCGTTCATAAGCTTTTCTTCATAAAAAATAGGCAGAATTAGGCGACTTTTTCTTTAATAATTTCGTAATAGGACAAAAGAAAACTTATCAAAATCGAGGTGGATACTAGAATTTTCGAGCTCGCTGTACTCGCTTTTCGAATCCTATTTTTTTCAATTGAAGGGCTATTCTGGATAGATCGGCCAAGTTAATCCTTGAATCTAACATATCCGTGTCGGTGTGCAAAAAAAATCGAGTTGTTTTCATGGAATGAAGGTGCACCTCCCTGGCAAAATATCTGCCGGCGCCTAGGATTGGACCCAACCAATAATTTAATTTCGCGTCATTTTAAACGTTTTTAAAGAAAGCTTCTCAATAGTTAATGGGAATATAGGAATAGTAGATAAGTCAAACTATTATTTGTTACCACTTCTTTCCTGTGAGCCTCTCTGATGACCCTTTCGACATAATATGGCATATCCAGCCTTGTCTCGATACAGTTTGGTAAACCTCCTTGTCCTTTCACTAAGATCTTGACGGTTTCATAACCAAATGAACACAGGAATACCACCTGAGTAGTATAAAATAGTTTCTTAGGTAGTATAATTCTGCAGTTGAAAATAACCGTATGAACATTGGATTATTGAGGTGTGATCCCAACATTTTATAAGCACGTATCGCTGTTGCTTTAACTGGTTCCGATCAAACACATCGTCTATAAACAGGAGGACCACAAGCACATAGTATTATACGTTATAAAAATTTACAAACAATACTTGTACTAAAAGTCCTATCAGACATCAGTTTACTGCAGGTCATAATCTTAGGCTTTGGCTACTTTGATAACAGTACTATTGGCTATTTTACCTCGTAATCGATCATTTCCATAGGCATGAACGCAAACGGTATGGCCAGCTTTCCGAGCGGCGGCACCTCTGCAAAGAAGAGTAAACAGCGAATCACGGAATTCGGGGAGACAGTATTGCCGCGAAGCAAACGCCAAGTTGTAAATACATCTGTCGGGTTGTATAGCCAAACGATCTGAAATGCAATTTATTTTATATTTTTTTGTAATTGGTAATACAATCTTCTGTCTTAATATGTTTTCTCTCTTTCTAAAAATAATAATTAATTTATGGGACAAAATCGAAACAGAGGCGTAGGTGGATAAGTAGGTATATTATATTTGCCCTAGTTTTCTTATCCAGGGAGAAAACGGGAATTTTGTTAATATTTTGAGTTCCCGATATTTCGACGCTGCGCGCTGTTGCAAGCGCCATGATCGCTGGTTGACTGGAGAATGCGGGTGGATGGAATAATAATCACGGAAGATATACCGTAAGTGACATTTTATGTTTAACAGGGGAACATGTTTGTTTGTATGGGCTAAGCGCTGCTAGCATTTCCTGTTAAGGTGAAAGCGTCAGGGTAGCCCGCGAAATTCAAATTTTCTTTCAGTTGATAAAGGCTCGACCTTTATGAACTTTTATGAATGGCTCGACCTTTATGAACTTTGAGGGTTGTTTTAATGATTTTGATGATTAGAATTCTATAACTACATACGTCTTACAGTCGCGAACAATATTTTAATCAACATAGACCTAACACTGGCCTGCAAATTTCGCGGGTTACCCTGGAGCATCCACCTTAAGTAGGTAATTTTATAAAGGCTGAGGCCCCTTGTGGGTGATACACTCAAAATTCCTCTTTCGTGTCGCAGCAGAGGGTATTATTTGCATCCAACTTAATCCATTATTTCTGGGAGACCAGCTGTATTCCACTGCAAAATCAACTCACCCGTATGACTGGATCCAAATTATTAATAGGCACTCTACCACAGTCTAGTATAGCCAGATAGTCAGGTTCCAAAGGACGACGCAATGGTGTCAGTAAGCCCTTAGTGTTCAAGAAAGCATAAATATGCACGTAAATGTAAATAGTTCTTTGGTTTGGCATCGTCATTACATAGCAAAGTCTATTTACTCCTTTGCAAGAGTAGTTGAACTTCAAAAACAGGAGGTTGGGATATTCTGGCTGTAAATAAATCATTCAAATGTATGTTTTTGTTACTTCTACAACGGTAAACGCGTGTTAATAAATTACAACAAGCGCGTATAAGAAGTAAGAAAGGAAAAAGTGAATTACCGATACGATTCCGCTAAGAGGATACAGTTCCACCAGCGATCTGTGTATACAATTGTGCCTCATTTCGTACAAGGAGGTTCCAACTTTGACCTCTATCATTTCACATTCGCATATCTTCTCTCTACGAAGATGCCATGGGACCGGCGCCTGGTACACACAGCCCATTACAAATACCAGCTCGACAGAATCATTCCGTATGCACAAATCAGGAGCGAAAATGTTAACCATTAGCGGGATTTTTGGTCTACAATCCACGAATGCTTGGTTTAGCCTAGAAATGAAATTTATTAGATTTCTAGTGGAATGAAGTCGGTGTAATTAGGTACCTAACTTAGTTAAAGTAAATTGCTACGTACTCCTCCACGTTGACGATATTCCAAACGCAGTGATTGCTCAAAATAACGGGGCATTTGTTTGATAGTGTGCGCTTTACCTGAAAAAATATGACAGGCTTTTGATTTCTCGGATTTTTACATAAAATTATAATTATGACGTTTGCATTATGTAGGTACCTACTTATAGTGTATTTTCTTAAAATTCATACAAGCGATCTATGCTTGCCAGTGCTGTCTTCTTTCGGCTCTTCTTTACTCTAGCTTAGATATTACCTCATTGGATAACCTCGAGTCCTCATTACCTCGCATGACCTTGCTGGACACGCATTGTGCGACAAACAGTTTGAGCCCAACAACCAGTTTCTGTATAATGCTCCAGAACTTATTTTTTTATCGGTTAATTTACCTAACAAAATCTTACTTATGCCTGGGTGACTGAATACAACAATCTTTTGAACTGTAGTTATACGCATTTAGGTGTGGATGGATAGTTTTCGTAAGTAATAATACATTGATTTGGGTGACGCACCTTGATAGTAGGATAAATCCCATCGTACCAGATAATACAAATTCTCTTATCTTTCGGCTGAATCTCTTCAATTTCACCGTTTTCCGAACGGAAAAGGACTGTGTACTTGATTGACAACTGTCGTGAGCCTGCCCCGTCTGGCGTCACCGTCATTCGCACTTCACAGTGATTTGATGGTCTTAAACAGTTCTGGGTGTGGATGAAGTAGGTAAATTAAATATTTAGTCTATTTCATGTATTTGTAAGCCAAATTTAAAATACGTGCATTTATAAATGGTCTCAAGCATGTATCAAGGAAGAACTTACCACAGATGAATCAATTTCAAGTCTATCACCGCTAAAATCATTTCCCATGCCATCAATGAGGTGGTACAATTTAGACGTGTAGTAACAAGAACCATTGTTATACAACGTCACTGGAAACGTCAAGGTTTCTCCAACAACTATGTCATGGAGATTATTTTCTTTGGGCAATATCTGTAAAATTATTGCAAGGAAATATATTTCAGGTTTTCGACCCCAACAGCACAATTTAAAGATAAAAATTAAATAAGTATTAACCCTCAAATCAGGCAGTTCAGAAAATCCTGAAACGGCAATGTATACCTCCGATGGTTCTCCGACGGGCCTGAAAAAAGTTTGCAATTCGACTGACTCTATTAATTCCAAGAATAAGGGAATTCTTTGAATTAATATAGCCAGCCAAATTGTCATATTGAAAAGCACTTTGCACCTGCCATCGATCAAGCAAACACATGATAAAGTTATGGTGGTTTCATAGACTTTATCATGCAATTTGGGAAAGAACCACCAGTGATAGTAAATTATCTCTTTGGGAGGCAGCACTATAGATCCACCTTCATCTGCACCCAACCAACCGACACTGCATAGAACTCGTATGCTGAAAATAAAATAAAATTGACATACGAGAATTTTTTTCATTGTCATTTGCGTAATATCACAATTATTTTTCAAAGCTTGCTCACCTTCCCGGGCGCTGCAACACAGACAGTAGCTGTTCTGCGTCCGTATGAATAAAGTATGACAGACACGACTACACCATAGACATTTAAAAAATATCTGCAATGTGGTCGACTCCGAAAGACATTGTCTTAGGTAACAAAAACGACTACAATATAGACCTACACAATTAGGTATACTATTTTACTAGATCCGTCTTAAAATGGTCAACTGTCCTGCGATGTCCAAATAATCTGTATTTATGGCGTGTATGGAATATCGACGTACTGTATTTCCATCCTCGTCAGGTTGTGAAGATATGAGGTGCAGTAGTTGGTGCATCCAGTGATGGTAGGTGGGAACTCGAGCATCGCATGCGTGCCCGGGTGGTAACCGTGTGACATCACCTCCACTTGACTCAATTCCGCGTTACCCGTAAAGCTGATACGGGTCTGTTGAAAGTAGAAAAGTTTACCTAGATAACTTTTCGTAACCATATTCTCTTGAATAGCGTAGTCAGAATTACTTAGATAATTTCTTAATTTTACTTAGAAAAGATTTTTTTATGATTTTAAAACATTAAAAAAAGCAATAGGTACAATGAAATTAACTAACTTTTTGCACTTTGTTTATTATGAGATCCCAAGCTTCACAGTAATCTCCAAAACACTTTGGTTCTAAAGCCACCGATATTATCTGCCATCCACGGCTTAGAACAATTCCACAAATAGGCATTACAACGAAATTCCTGCAATGGAAAATGTGCTACTCCCAATAGGCGCGGAAAAAGCGTGTGCCGGAGACGACTACTTACACGCATATGCTGCATCAATACCCGTCACACCGCCAGCTGACGGGTGGGCGAAGAGCGGGCGAACGACGTATTGAGTCACCTCTTTTCACAATTTGGTTCACACCGCAAACTGCCGAGCTAAGCTACGTCAGCTATACAAAAGTATGAAAAGGACATTTCTCGCGTCGCCGCGTCGCTCGCCCGCCTCCCAGCTGGCGGTGTGACATGCGGTTGAAGCACCTTGCCTTGAGTCTGTGATTTATTGTTTGCACATCATAATCAGCCAGAAGCCTAAAATTTACCTACTGCTGGGAAAAAGGTCTTTACGAGAGGAAGTGAGCTAAAATCTACCACAGGACCAGTGCGGGTGTCACATGTCTTCGAATTTTTGGTTCTAGGCGGGATGAGCTGGACCTGTGGTCCACTTTAGCCCTGGATCGAAATAACTGTTAAGACATGGGGTGAGACCTTTGCCCAGCCGTAGGATGATGGAGGCTAATAGTAAGTTATCAATAAAAATCTTACGTGCTATACGGTGGATTAAACTTGAAATGCATAGGAACTTCAAGATTGTTTGACAGCATGAAATTAGCGAACGTCGTTCTTGTCGGTACTGTTGGTGGTAGAATTACCTAAATACACAATACATAAATCTTATCACATGTTGTTTAATTCTAGATGGGTCTGAGTAGTTCATCATTAACACATTCCAACCTCACAAATTCTATCGGATTCCAAATAGAGGGGTGATAGTTGTGGTGTACCACAGGGCTCCGTTCTATATACCATAGAGCCCTGGGGTATTAGTGGCTACTTTTGCAGACGCCACTGTAATACTCAGCTCTAGTCAAAATCCGTCGCTACATCCAGAATATTTCAAAAGGGCATAGAAGGAATCCAAGACTGGGTAAAAAATGGAGGGTTAGAACTTTAACACATCCAAATCAGTCCATGTAACTGAAACGAACTGCCAACCAATTCAACTAAGCGGTCAACAGCTGCATGCATCATAAATGTGAATGCATCTCAAATGAAAACTGACTTGGACAGACCACATTAGAGTTAAAAGACTCAAGAGACACTCGCTTGACATACGATATCTGGCCAACAAACAATATAGATTTGGAATTTGTTTGTTTTGAAACCACACAGATCGCTAATTCTCCCTGGTTCGTAAAGATGTCATAGCTTCATCATCAAAGGACGGAATAAGATCCCATGATTTTTCAAAAAGGGTCTCCAATACCATACCACCATTACCATTGCATTACATACTAACTATTCCTGACTCACTAAATCGCCTGAAGAGACGCAAAATCCTTAAACTGAATCGCTTACAATGAGCTACCAAATACAAAGAGTCAATCTGGCAACACGTCCGTTCATAGTCAATGGACTGATTCGTGCATGATAAGTTCAAATAAAAATCTTCAATAACTTTATTTTTTACTAATAAACCAATCTAACCTACTAAGTAGGTAATAAATGGCTATCACCTCAGTGGGACATTCCCATTCAGTTAACCATTCGGTGCAAGGCAGCCACGTGTTCCCTGTACAAGGAATACGGAACACTGTGTGCTTCAACTTTAGCTCTTGTTCGTTGATGAAGTGTTTGTATTGATAGTCCCCGCACATCAGGTAGCCGTACACTTCGTTTTCGATTTTGGGCCTAGTAACATTTACACCAGGCCATCAGCCAATACATTTTTAGAAGAAACATGAGTAACGCACTTCTGTGACAGTATAATAATATGGTTTTTACCTGAATCTAACAGTGAATAGTCTTGACTCATTCGGAGGTATAATAGAAGCGATAGGGTCCACCATAAATATGTTATCTGGATCTGAAAATTTGACTTTCATAATGGAGTTACAAAGGTGGCTAAAGTTTCCTACTGCAGTACTTAAGTAAGCTTTTAATTTATAACCGGCACTATGATTAAAAAACGGACTTTAAATGTCTTGTTCACATAAGTAGACACAACTACGATTAGATAATAATGTAGGTATAGATCAATGAATGTAGGTATGGTATACCAACGTTCGTTGAATTTCAAACAGTAATAGTTGACGCTGCATCCATCGGGAGCAGGCGTTTATCATGCGAACCTGTTTGCATTGCCCGCGTCAAATATAAGTGCAGTGTGGTGTGACCCAGGGTGTTTTGTATGTTAAGTGAGTGTTACTACGGTACCTACATAATAATGGAGTCTGCGTCTCTTATGTAAGTGTTCGCTAAAGGCGTAAATAGTTTAATGAAAAGAAAACGAGTGAAGCAAACCTGGCATCCATTGAATGTAGCCGTCATTTTCTTCATGATTAGTAACACAAAGAGTTTGCGATATATTTCTTGTGACATCAGCCACACTTCCCGTGCCGAAGTCGAGATATCTCTCAAATACAGAAGCTGACGGTACACAGCTTAAACGGTTAAGACTATTCTCCATTAAATGAACATAACGAGACTTTTGCTTCCAATTCTTCTCAAAAGCATGCTCTTGAATACAAAATAATGGATTTCCCGGCAATACAACCGTTGCAAACACGCCCAAGAATAAGGGTTCCTGGAATTACGCGTTAACTGCATTGACAATACAATAATAGGCACCAATTGGACTCGCCACAATGGACGAGCAAATTGCACCGTTTTATTCTACGAGTCCCTCGTAGCTTGGAAATGACCCCGTCGAGTCAACCTATGTTACAGATAAAATTGCATTATTTTGATACAACTCACTTAACTCTCATACATAGGTATAACCGCGAAGTGTTTATGGCACTACAAGGAACTCTCTATTCTAACGAACTTCACCTGATTGAGGACCAGACAGACTAATTCCGCTGTATATATTCCAAGAGAAATGCCAGTGAACGTGACTGTAGTGGTAATATTCTCGCATGCCCTGATGAGCCCGCAGTTACCAGTCGAAATCTAAAAGCAAAGGATTGTCAGCTGGAACCGAACCTTCCGCCCGGGTCCAAGTTTCGCCCGAAACCTAAACTTATTTAACCTTTTGGACGCCAGAGCATAATGCACGCGCGTGCCCTCCATGCCAAAACCACAATTTCACCTACGATTTTGTAACATAGGTACCTAAGTATTTGTATCGCAACAAACAAGCGCGTGCCTTGTACCTACGCCCAATATAAGGGCACGCGCTGGCTTGTCACGTAATGTGACAATAGCGTTCAAAGGTGTAAACATGTGTAAAATTGTGTTTTTTTTATAAATCAAGCGTTAATGGTAAATAAAAAAAATACCTAATATTTATTTAAATTCTAGCTTCCACCCGTAGCTTCGGCTGATTTTTCTTATTTGTACTAGCTTATAAAGCCATGTTATGGCAGCGCATAAAAAAAACCCATGATTTTTATATTTTTGGTAAGTAAAAAGTTTAGAGCCGAGTCGGCGCGGCGGGGCCAAAGTTGCGGCCAACTATTGGCCGAAACCAAAACTGCGGCCGAAACCGAACCTTTGGTCACACTTCGGTGGTCACTGGTTAAAACTAATCAAAATTATGAAGTTCTTACTTGGAAGCAGCCCTGACCACAGGCTGGCATGTACCACTGGTATGTCGTGTCCACTGACGATTTGTTCACCATGTTGATCACTGCTTTTCTTTGCTCTGATACATTTTTGCAAATTCGAAACACTATTTTTCTTTTATCTATTGATACTTTTGGACCTAAAATGGATTAAAAAAAGTTACTACGAAGTTTGAAATACAAAGGATTTCTATTTTTTGGAACTGTTAAATTGAGTTTAGGGGACTTTACCTCGAAAGACATTTGCGCGAAAAACCACTTGTGCGAAAAGACATGCGCGTACGGACTTTTGCGCACATGGACACTTGCGCGAATGGACTTTTCGCGAACGGACTTTTGCGTGCCAGCACACTTGCCCGAATGGACTTTTGCGCCAAAGGACACTTGCGCGAATAGACATTTGAGCGACTTATTTCATCATGAGTGTCGTTTTTATGGTTTACGGGGTTGCTGATAACGAAAGTGAGGTCACAATGAAAATCCAAGATGGCGCCGACGAAAATCAAAAATCAAAATCAATTTTTCTTTCATGGGTGTTGTTTTCTTGACTGTGATGATGGAAAAACCAAAAATTTTCCTCGGCGCTATCTTGGAATTTCATTTTGACCTCATTTTCGTTATCAGCGACCGTGAAAACCATGAAAATGACACCCATGATGAAAAAGTCTCGCAAAAGCCCAGTCGCGCAAGTATCCATTCGCGCAAGTGTCCTTTCGCGCAAAAGTCCATTCGCGCAAGTGTCCTGGCGCGCAAAAGTCCATTCGGGCAAGTGTCCATGCGCGCAAAAGTCCATTCGGGCAAGTGTCCATGCGCGCATATTTCCTTACGCGCAAAAGTCCGTATGCGCATAATTATGTCTTTTCTAGCAAGTGGGTTCGCGCAAGTGTCTTTCGCGCAAGTCCTGTCCTGATACCAAATTGTTATAGTCTGGTATTTTGTACTTAGTAACCTAGCTAGGTATAGTACAGTAACCCAAGACATGCTACATGCGTCCTTCTCCAGGTTACCTACCTACATAACTGTCACATCACATTCTATAGATGGTATGGTAGAAACATTACATCATTTGCATCTGTATTTCTGTACCAATTATAAGTAAGTATATGTGAATTGAACCAAAAATGGGTCACTTGTTTAAGTACTTAGATTACAGCAAATATAACTCACCATAGCATTTCCCTGTAACAGTGAGCCTATACGCATCGCCACCAGAGTCGTCCACAAGGAAATACTCAGTGAAGGACTGCCCGACAATGTTGGGCTTGAACAGAATTCTTATTTGGGCGCTGTCGCCCGGATTCACAGAACCCGACATGACGGATACTTTGAACACTCGGTCCACGCTGTTCAGGACATAAACGTTTGACACCCTGTGTGTTAGGCTTTTCTGAAATGTAATAGATCTATAACAGTCGAGTACTCTGTAGCTTATTTAGAGTTAAGTAGGTATCCTTAGAAAATACATATTCTTTTTAACCGACTTCCAAAAGGAGGTTATCAAATCGTCTATTTTTTTTTGTGTGTACCTATGTTCAGCGATATTTTCGTCAATTTTATTGTGAACCGATTTTTTGTTTGAACAAGTATTATTCCGCGGTGGTCCTGTTTAAATTTGGTGAAGATCTGATGCTGAACTTCGGAGATATACAATGGAACTCTTCAATAATAGACAGCAAATCTGTCGTGATTGCTGCAATCGCTTGGATGTTTATTGTTTATGTACACAATATCATAAATTCATAAGATAACGCCTGTATTCTCTGCTTAGGGTTTACGCAGATGTGTAATAGTACAGTACTTACGCCCAGATTTCGTTCTATTTTATTGGGCATAAGACTATTACCATAAAATGGATTGAAAACAATGTAAAATAAATTCACTAGCTCGGCTAATTTGCATGAATTATTTCACCTGCGTAGTTCCTATTACCGTGAGAATATGGGGATGAAATATAGCTTAAGTTATTTGCTGATAATGTAGCTTTCCATTAGTGAAATATATTTTTATATAGGTCTAGTAGTTTTTGAGTTAAATCGTAGGTAACAAACAAACAAAAAATCAAATGTATCCTCTATTCTTACACGAAGGAAGCATAATAATTAAACCTTAACTGTACTAGTAAAATTGACCAAACTGAAATTTTTAAATAAAAGCGGATTTCCCAAAACACAGAATACCTATCTTTTAAGAAGCATCTAATCCAGAGGGTGGTGTGTTCCTGGCTCGGTAGGTTCCACACTTTAAATTCACGTACCTCAGTAGTATTTTCAATTGAAATATATTTTTTGACAAAGGTGTCTACGGGTATACATCCAAAATTTACTATTTTCACTTCCGAAATGTCTTCGTCTGGTACATTTTCCAAATTCGAGTTGTATTGCATTGCGATATGTGCCATTGCCAGTTAATAATATGTTTTTGAATACAAGTTAAAACTAAGCTTTCCTTTCGCCTCGTTTCCCAAGAAAAACTGATTACGACTTAGGATAATAATTTTGTCTGAAAATTTCTTTTTTTTTTAATATTGCCGCCATGGACTTTTCCCCATAGAATATAAATACCTATTTTTTTAGGTCCATGAATATCTAATAAGCTAGAGCGTATTGCCACGTAGACGTGGCAATTCGTTATGGACTCTGCATGGCAAAGCAATACTTACAAATAAATACTTTTTCACAAAATGCAATAAAAAATCTACTAAACTGCCATTTCTAGAGCTTATTCCTCCTGTAGCAACTCTATACTATATTCTTAACGACTTTCCCAACACTATTCCATGGACAAGTTAAAAACAAAAAAATAAACAAAAATTTTTACTTGACACTTTGACAGCGGACGATGCACGAGTAACACAAGGAATTATTTATGCAGATAATGTCGTGATTACTCTGATATTATTAATGCTAGCTGATACTATTATATATCAAAATGATCCTTAGGAACTGTGCTATAATATTTTGTAAACGTAAATACGTTTTAGAATCTTGAAGTTGCAATATTTTACCTATGGAAAAGTCTAATGAAATATCAGTTTTCGCAACGGTTTTTAACACAGATATAGATAGACATAGATAACGCAAAAGCAACTACTTCGCGTGCCCAGCTTATGATGCAGAATCATAAGCCACCACTTTCGCGCTCAGTCGCATCGGTGTGGCCGCGCTAGTCGGACGTCAGTTAAAAAACTTAAAATGGTTAATTGTGCTGTTATAAATTGTAAAAACAGTTCAAATCTGGTGAGAAAAAATAAAGTAAACGTTTCCTTCCATCGGTAAGTCATTTTGTGATTAATATTATGCGTAATTAATTTTAAAATCAATTATTTTGAATCTAATACGCACAGTAATATCTGGTAATACTAAATTTGAGAAAAACATAGGTCGTCAAAAGTAAGATGCATATTCGTATTACATTGCCGCTTTTACTTGGAGCGGTTGATGCGATGTTTTGTTTTAACAGATGATGGATATCGAAACAAGTGATACTATCGTATATCGCTTCGGTTTCGTAGTACAGGCGCTTTTATCATTTTTCTGTCCATTTTAGCGATTAGTGCTGTTCATACTATGCAACACCAATCGATTCTCAAGAATCGATTTTGGAAACAGAGGAATGATTTTGTATTTTATAGGTACTTAATATATAGACAATTTTAAATCGATTTAAACAATTCTAATAATTCTTTACCGTACACAATTACTCAATAACTATATATTGAGTAATTGTGTACAGTAAAGAATACTATTATTCGTACAGTAATTGAGAAATGGTATATACAAAGGCGAACTTTATTCAAAATTGAGTTTTCACCCAGCAAATCTTTGAGTGAGAGAAAGAGATGAAAAAGGGTAGAATCCCGTTGCTTTTTGTAAACACTAGAATTACATTGAATATAAGGTGTTTCAATCGAATATTATTTTACGTGTTTCTACTGATGAACTTACTTTAAATTATGGCAAATGTATCCAAAAACTAGCACGTTGACGGAACGCGAGCGCTCGAGCACGCATCCTCTCCCTACGAACACTCTCAACGTACTGCTGGGCTGGGTGAGCGCTGGCGCTAGGCGGGGTGTGGGGCGAGACGGGTGACGCACGCGGCTAATCTTTAAATCGATTTGATTTTCCCATCACTAAATAGTGCTTGTGACGTCATAGTAGGTAGTCAAAAAATGGCACGCTTGGTTTTCATACAGGTCGTGATACTTGCGTTATCTATGTCTATCTATATCTGTGGTTTTTAACTATACATTTAGTTTATGAGTATAAAATTAAAGTTATACATCTTGTTTTTTATTTAAGTACATTCCATAACTACTTATTCATCTTTACAAAAGTATATTTTAAATTGCTTTATCACTTTTAATTTGCCATCTATAGGTGTTTTTATCGCAAAGGTCGGAAACGTTCAAATAACTCATCTTTCGCGCGGTTGCAGTGATTTGGTGCAAAAAAGTCGCCCTCGCGGCTAGTGAGAGGCTATTTTTTTTGCGAAAGGTTTTCCCCTGTGACCTCAGTGGTTTTAGTATAGACCACTTGATAGAGTGAGTTGACAAGCTCTGCTCGTATATTAAATGAATTGAGTTTTGTTTAATAAATGTGACTTTTTAAGGAGGCACTATGTGGCATCGGGTGTCGACTCTTTATTGCATTTTAGTCGATTGCTTGATGAGAGTTGCCACATACAAAATTTAAAACGTTTGTGCCAAGGTCACTACTCTATTTTTAAGAACAAAAGAACTGTCATTTACGGGTAAATATAGTGTCCCAATCGACTCTCAAATCTCATTTAATTATTATTTTCTTCGCAAATGTGAATTTAACAAGCTTAAAATAAGCTTCTAACGCAAAGTCAGCTTCCTCTCCTATGTGACAAAATAAATTGAATTGCAGTCAACAAATATAACGGGATCTGCCCTAAAAACTTGCAACCATAATAATTCTGGTTTGTGTAGTAACAGACTAACACAGCCATTCGGACACATCCTTCTGATCGACTACTTCCTGCTCGAGATGCGTTTATATTACGTTAACCCAAACTATAGTGAAGAATAATCTAAAATGGAATCAGGAACTGATTGGCTCTGTGATATTCTGCAGAATGTACAACTGGAACAATTCTATTTACCAATCAGAGATCAGTTGCAGGTAAACAATAATTTCTAATGCAATAATTATTTGTGCATGACTGTCTTATTTCAAGTTTAGTTTATAATAGTTAGGTTGTACATTTAAAATAACAATAACAAACAATTACGTTTTTAGATTACAAGACTAGCACATTTTGACTATGTTCATGCTGAAGACCTTGAAAAGCTTGGTATCAGTAAGCCTGGGGTGCGCAGGTTATTTGATGCTGTGAGGAAAAAAAAGTTGCAGTTATGGAACCGAAAGTTTTGGAACAAATTGTTTGGTTCATCATCAAGCTCAGTTTCTAAGGAGAAAACTGACTTAGCAGTGAGGACACCACAGTCAGAATCTAGAACAACTTGTATTATACTGGAAAAGGATATCATGTGAGTATAAACCTAATAATCTCCAGCTGTATCTGACCAATAATCTTTAAGAAAAACCTGCTGTGTGGTTATTCCCCATGCTATGTTTATTGTTCCAATTATTGGACTATCAAACCTCAAGGAAATTGCGCCTTAGCCTTAGTGGCCTCTCATTTGATTGCCCATCCCATTCAAGTTATGTTATGTTGTCCTCTTTCCTGATCAGATGTGTTGTTCATGATGAAACTAAAAATTACTTTAAAAACAGCTTATTTTGGTTTTGCCAATAACTTGAAATTGGCCTTGCAGTCCATAGTTATGAGTTTTATGTTAATTAAATAAACACTGTAAACTGGATATCAGAGACAGAGAGGCTTATTGCTAAGCTTATTACAATGGTTTTCAATAGAAATAGTAGTGGCGGAGTAGTTGTGAGACCATTATGTCTGATAAATATATTTATTTTCAGATTACACAGTGAGTTAGGCAATGGGTCATTTGGAGTGGTCAAACGTGGAGAATGGCGGGTGTCTGAACACCCATCCCAAACAGTTCCTGTAGCAGTTAAGGTGTTAAAGGCAGATGCATTCTCACAACCAGGCATCTACGATGACTTCAGAAGAGAAGTCGAAGCCATGCACAGTTTGAAACACCCGAACCTTATCAAACTACATGGTGTAGTGTTCCATCCACTGATGATGGTTTGTGAACTGGCAGCCATGGGGGCTTTACTCGATTATATTGTGGCACAAAATGGCAAAGTGTCTCTCAACTATATTTACAAATGGTCAGAGCAAGTGGCTTCAGGCATGGCTCATTTGGAAAAGAATCGGTTCTTGCACCGAGATTTAGCATGCAGGAATATTTTATTGTCTACTTTAGAGTTGGTGAGTGAATCATTTGATTTTCGTTACATTTGTATACTCTTGAACAGGTTTCCCAGGGGTCGACATAAACAAAAACTGATTTTGGGGGTTGGAGAGGTCTAAAAATCGACCCCTATAAGATAACACAAGTTCTTATTTGAATCTTTCAAGTTACCATAAGTATAAGTTGTGTAACGTGTACCAACTTGTTATAAGAATGACTAATATTTAAGAAGGAAGTATTGTTGTTGTACTTTTAAAAAACCCAACAACTTGAAAAGCGTGCACAAGTTTGTACAAACTAAGTAATTTGGCTGTGGGGTCAGAGGTATCAGTTAATTTTGGAAAAGCAGCCTCTTGCCCAAAATAGTGTGGGAATCCCTGCCCTAGGACTTATGCTGTAAGGTCTGAAACTGCACCGTCTCGGGGCCCCCGCGCGGGTGTACGTCGTGCACTTTTGTATGGTACCGCGCGGGCGTCCGCTTCACGCAGTTTCAGGCCTAAGAGGTGGCTATGTAACATTTTTCTATGGGATGGGCAAATGCTTAGCCTGCGATAACATACACACATATTGCTATCTCCAATATTATTTGAGGGACAAACTGATTCAGTAATGTTTGTTTTCAAACTATTCACTGTTTGAAATGTGTGGATTGAATGACTGTGATTGTTGAGAAGCTGTTATCACATTGTTGGCAAACATTGTTAGTCAATAAGTACTTGGAAATGTTCTAGATTTACCTGAGGCATAGTTGTGAATCCTCTTGCATATTCCCCTTTACAGGATAACTAGTATGCACATGTTTACTTAGGAACCAACTTGTACACTTTTGACATAGCAGCTTTGTCACTTCTGGTCAATTCAGAATGATTTAATGATTATAAATGCGAAAGTTTGTATGTTTGTGTTTGTTACTCAAAAACTACTAAACAGATTTGGATGAAATTTAGCACACAGACATAACCTAGACTAACACATAGGATAATTTTTATCCCAGTAGTATAATCCTGTGGGACAATTATCGAACACGACGCGAAGCCCCGGGCATAAGCTAGTAATTCAAAATAAAAAATTTGAAATCTCATATTCACTTATCATCATCATCATTCCCCTGCCCTTTTCCCAGTTTATTTAGGATAGGCTTAGCATGTCGACTTTTACCATACTGCTCATCATTTAAATCTTATTTTATCTTACACTAGGTGAAAATAGGTGACTTCGGCCTGATGCGCGCTTTGCCGGACGCAGACGACTGCTACGTTATGAGCGAGGGGCGACGCGTGCCCTTCCCGTGGTGTGCGCCGGAGTCGCTGCGCAGTCGCCAGTTCTCGCACGCTTCTGATGTTTGGATGTTCGCCGTCGCGCTCTGGGAGATGTACACCTTCGGGGAGGAACCTTGGATAGGTAAAACCCATAAATGCACATTACTGCATGTGAATAATACAAAAGAAAAAGAGTAAATGCTATCATGACGGCTGACAGGACAGATGGAGAGTAAATAGTTACGTGGAACAGGGACAGGAATATAAAAGTATGCAGTAAAATTATTACAAAGCGCCTCTTTATTGCAGTCTAATCTGTTTAGGGCAATCAACTCAGACAAACAAACAACTAAGAAAAATAGTACCTACTTATTGCAGTTGTTTTGTGCATATCACCATGCGTCCTTTAAGAGTGAAAGGTGAATAGGGGGACTCATCTTTCCTTCTTTGAATTAAAGTTGCCATACAAATTAACGACGCAATTGTTCTTATCAACAATAAAAAAAACAATCACAGTTCTAACTGGCGAAAATATTTTATTAACTATTTGTTTACTATCAATAAAATAGATGTGTTGTTCATACTCGTAATAGTACATTGTGTATTAAGGACGGAAAGTAAAGAATTACGATCGAGGCTTTAGTAGAAGCCCGAAGTCGAAGAAGTCGGACTTTTTAGTCGAGGTGCGTAATTCTCGTACCACCCGTGATACATACAATGTTATTCATCACATTTGCGAGTAAATAAATAAAATTATAGGGCAGAAAAAGTAATATGTAGCTAGATTGCAATAAAATTCCTGTTTAGATAACATTTTAAGACAATTTTTTAATTTCGATCTGATGTAAACTCCTTGCTTGAACTTGAACCTGCTTGACCTGGTGCAGTGCTACAAATTGTAAAAAAAAAATACTTACCGACCTTCGGCTTCATGGGAAGAAAAAGGGTCGAGGGTTTTATACGGGGCATTGCGGCTAAGTTAAGCTGCATGTTATGATACTGTTTACGTGTAGGTAAGTGTGATGAAAAAAATAATTACTTACCGACCTTGGGCTTCATGGGAAGAAAAAGGGTCGAGGGTTTTATACGGGGCATTGCGGCCAACTTAACCTGCATGTTATGATACTGTTTACGTGTAAATGTGATGAAAATATTGTACTTGACCTCCTTCAGGCCTAAACGGTTCAGAGATACTGCGGCTAATAATGCGTGAAGGTCAGAGGTTGTCGGCGCCGAACGCGTGTCCTCCCGACGTGTACATGTTGATGATGCAATGCTGGGACCTCAACCCCAAGGAGAGGCCCACGTTCGCCGGCATACAGCGCTACATTGAGACCAATAAGTTTGAAACTGCTATCGCTGCACTTAGGTAAGCAAGTGTTGGAATTCTATTTGACCTTGTTGTTAGAAATCAGTTTTATTGCCGAATCAGGGGTAGTTAGCGTGTTTGCCGACTGTAAAGTCTTGGCTTAGATGCCTGGGTTAGGTATAGTGTCAGTTTTTATGTTAGCATATCACTTTCTGACATGCAATGGTGCAACTTTGTATACCTTCAGTAATTATTGTTTCTATTTTTAATTTTTATAACTGTTTACACAGAAATTCTTCTCATGAAAATAAAAAGCCATGTAGAATTATCCAGGTATTTAAAATTGGAACAATCTTAGTAACTACCTCAAGAAGTCATTGTTATAGATTCTCACATAAACAGTCGTCAAGTAAAATAATAGTTTATTAACTTCGACTTTGTCAACAGTTACCGACGACCGAGCAAGATGACTATCGACGCGGGCGACGCTATCATATTGATAGACAGGCGACCCGAGCTGCACTGGTGGAAGGGACAGAACCAACGCACTTTGGAAGTTGGACTCTTTCCAAGGTATCAAAATCAAAAGCATTTATTTCAAGTAGGCCAGTTACAGGCACTTTTGAATTATCGAAACAAAAATGAAAATTAAATGTAGCTACAGTCCCAGTCACAAGACATAAAAACTGTAAAAGTACTGTAGTTGCCCATTCCCTAGCGTAGATCTCTATGGAGAAGAACGGACAAGAAACTCCATGGACCGTCTTTTAATCGAAATATTGTTACAAAATCTTGGTTACAACATTCATGTTGAGACGGTATATTATGTGAGAACAATGTAGCAAGATGTGCACGGTAAAGTGTCCATAGTAAAACTAAACTCGGCATACTGCTAACTGACCAAAACCTTAAGTATTTCCAAAGTTTTCTATCAGCAAATATAATCAATGGAGACACTACTAGTGACCAGCATAGCTAACAAAACTTATCAGCTAAGATAAATACTCACCAGTTATTTTGTACCAATTCTGATTTAGCAGAAACAATCAAATATTAGGTATATTCGGTAATTAATGTTTATTTTCTTTTTTTAGCACCTTGGTAACAACTGGATTAAAAAGTAGTAAGAATAATCAGGCAGCTAAGAAATCTCAGACATTATCACCAGTACAAAGAGGTATGTGTATTGTAATTTGTTTTAAAGATTGTCTATTGATATTCAATGTAAACAATGCCTTTGTCAATGAGCGAGTTGAAATAATATTCTTTATTTTGTACACCATATAAGTAACAATCATAAAAGAAAACATACCAAAATACGATGCATTATTACTATGAAATAATTTTTATATAGAAGGAAACAATTTAAAATACTAATTGTTATGTAAAAAATAACAAGCTATTACGTCTAACATATTTCAGTATTTATTACCTACGATAAAAATACAACATTAATAGACAAATATAATACGAAAAAAAACTTCATTTCCATGAATAAACGTTTATGCATTACAACTTTATCAAAGAAGACACCCCGTATCAAGCAGCCTCTCTATTTTAGAATAAACAAGCATTAGCCGCCAAAATTCCGGCAGCAATTTGTTCTAAATTAACATAATTAAATGTAAATCTAAATAATTTTAGCGTATTCATTAGCCATATTAATAAACACGTTCACTTTTATGATACGTGCGCGTAATTGTGGCATTCCTCCACTTTTACTTTTACCGAGGAAAGTAAAACTATTGCACAGCTGGTCTACGAAACATACCGCTTGATATAATTGCGTATTGTTCGGCAACACCCAGCGGTAATGCTTTATTTTTCATTGTTTAATGTGTAACGAGAAAATTGTAGTGATTTGTAGTTTTGATATCCCTTGTTGGGCAATCTGGAATCAATAGCAAACCCCTACCGAAAGCGCCAAATTAGAGCTCAGTTCTGGACCGACACAATTAACGTACTATGAAGAAGAATAGCAAACCTGGAAAATTGATTAGTGCTAAAAAGATAGCCCATTCTAAAAACATTTTGTCGTCGCCACACCTTTGCCGCACTGCGGAGCTCAGGCACCGTCTAAGCGTCAGCGCTCACCAAGAGCAGAGCTGAGCATTTTTAGACTACTGAAAAATAAATCTTATGACAACTCCATACGTTGCAAAATTAAATACACGTCCAAACTTGATGCTAGACCAAGCTCGAGCTTGCAAGATGCATGTTCGAGTATGCGTTTTGCAATGTATGGAGTTGTCATAAGATACATTTTTCAGTAGTCTCAGATAAAGCTCTGCTCTGCTCTGCTCTTGGGGTGCGCTGACCCTAAGTTAAACGTTTAGCCTGTAGGTATATCGACGGCAAAAGGGAGTGGACAAGAAGCAATGGTTCCTTTGAAGCTATTCAACACAAACACTTAAATCAATTGAACTTGTGTAAATAACCCTATCTCATGAATCAATTCCAATACAACCTTGGCATTGAGTTGTTCAAGTATTAATACAAATAATTATGCATCTAGGTAGAAGCATATTTCGTCTTGATTCAGTTCTCGAAAAATACCATGTCACGCTGTACTGGGATCAGTCTATCATTACTGACTGGACTATTGTCGCCAATAAGCCTGACATAGTGGTGATAGACCGATCAGCGCGCCGCGTAATGATAACCAATGTTACCATTCCGCATGCCAAGAACCTCGTGAAAGCTGAGAACAAGAAACAAATAAAATATCTCGACTTGGCACACGAGGTTCGCGACATATGGAATATGAACTCTGCTATCATTGTGCCGATTATCGTGACAGCCAATGGCCTTACGGCCAAGAGCCTCGACAAGAATCTATCGAAGCTCTCCTTAGGCGGTTGGATCAAGGGCCTGATTCAGAAGGCAGTTACTCCTCGATACGGCTCGCATAGTGAGGAGGTTCCTGTCTCTGAAGACCTGACCACTGGTAGCTTGGACATTGCTCCCGACACCGGCGGACTACTATTTTTTATATTTTTAAAAGTTTTTATATGGCTTTTTTAAGAAATACTTAAAAAAAATTATGTATATAAAATGAATAAAGGAAATTCGAATGGTTATTAAAAATAAGTTATACATACATCTTGCATGTAGGAGCATATTTATAAAGACTTTTTTTTTTTTTTTTTTTTTTTTCGGATGGGAAATCATCAAATGACTTCTCCCGCTCTGGGCTGAGCAGGAGGGAGTGTCAGACTTTTACTGACTAAAACCCATCCATGTTCCTTCATCGCCCTTTGTGTTCCGGGGCCACGGTATCTCTTTCGAATAGTCCCGCAGCCCCGGCAGGCTTCGGCCCTTGCGGACCCCTTCACTGATGCTGACTCTCTTTGAGGCGCGCGTGGAACACGAACGCGCCGTCGACACGGCCTGTCGTCATGAGACGTACGGACGGCGAGCTAGCCCATAGCTCCCCGTCCACAGGCCCGCATATTTATAAAGACTGCGACATATTGTTGTCTTGTAAGAGGCACTCAGCATTGAAAATCGCTAATCTATGACTAAGTGAATGTTTTATCACCTGTGAGTAATATGTAAGTCTGTATGGTTAACACAAACATGGCGCACCTGGACATATTAAATTTGCATTTGTACATTGATTGTTAGAAACGTGATGTAGGTATGTTTGTTTCGTTCGTATCTTGAGTCAAGTCTACATCAAATACACGGAATATAATAATAGTATTTTAGCAGCGATATCGGCCACACCTACCGCGACCTACCAATGTCCTTAAAGGTGCTCCCTCACTAGGAGCATTCGCGTGTAATGTAACATTACAGATTCGACTTTGAGCATTACATTACAATACTACTTCTCTGACTGACGAGCTTTCATGTGTAATGTAACATTACAGATTCGATTTTGAGCATTACATTACAATACTACCTCCCTGACTGACGAGCGTTCATGTGTAATGTAACATAACAGATTCGACTTTGAGCATTACATTACAACACTACCTTCCTGGCTGATGAGCATTTGCGTGTAATGTGACATGTCGCTGTCACGTGGGCTACTGAGCGGACGGGGCGGGGAGCCCTCCGCGGCCCGCCAGACACATATAATTACAAGTGGAGTGCATTGGTGTTATAAGTTGTATCAAGGTATTGCACATTGTATCATTACAAGGTGCGCATGGTAATGCTCGGTTCTCCTCCTTCACTGATGTAATACTCGTTTTGTATCATTACAAGGTGCGTGCTGTAATGCTCGATTTTCCTCCCTCACTGATGTAATGCTCGAATCTGTAACGTTACATTACAGGCGAATGCTCCCGATGAGGGAGAAACTTAACATGTCATGAATTACAGAATGCCCGTCGCACACCGGACACAACACAAATTTGGCTCAACGTAAAACATGAAACATTTACTTACAAACGATTACTATTTATTATACGCGACGGCGATAAACCATAATTACAATAGAATACAAAAAGCATAACTTTAATCTTCTTCACATTCAGCCCAATCGGCCTCCAACACATCTCTCCCCACTAACGGCGTGCCGGACGACGCGGGCGTGGTGCTGCGCAAGCGCCGCACGATCGAGTCCACGCAGCCGCCCTCCACGCGCGGCGGCAACACCGGCAGCAAGCACTTCAACTACAACAAGCTCACCAACGATCGAGTGGCTACACTCAACCAGGAGCGGGCTAGATACACCAGGGAAGCACATTCTAAAAGTTTAAATCAAGGTATGAATGAGAAAAGGAAATCATGTTTTTGTTTACTGACTGCTTTGAAGGAGGCCCTCTTTTCAACCGACTTCCAAAAAGAAGAGGTTCTCAATTCGACTGTACTGTACTGTTTGTGTTTGTTACCTCAGAACTTTCGACTGGGTGAACCGATTTTGATGATTTTTATTTGATAGCTGGTGCTTCTCGTGTGGTCCCATTTAAATTTTGTGAACATCTCTGATTCTGATCTTCGGAGATATACAAAGGAAATCTTCAAAAATAGACGGCAAATCTGCCGTGATTGCTGCAGTCGCTTGGATGTTTATTGTTTATACAACAACATGACATAACATCACGCCTGTATGCTCAAGGGCGTACGCAGATGGGTACAATACACCCAGATTTCGACATTTAGGTATGTTAAGTTGGCGCGTTCATGTTCCGCGCGCGCCTCAAAGAGATGTCAGCAAAAGGAAGGGGTCCGCAAAGTCCGATGCCTGCCGGGGCTGCGGGACTGTTCGAACCGTGGCCCCGGAACACAAAGGGCTAAGAAGGAACATGTATGGGTTTTAGTCAGTAAAAGTCTGACACTCCCTCCTGCTCCGCCCAGAGCGGGAGGGGTAATTTGACGATTTCCCATCCGAAAAAAAACCCAACTTAAAATGGAAAATAAAAAACTTTTTTGCAAAAAATAAAACCGACTTCAAACTTTAACTTCAGAAGTCGGTGACAAAAAAACTAAATCAATCAAACAAAGGTCAACGACTTCTGACTCTGACACAATAATCATAATATTTACAAGTGTAATTAGGTATTGTATAATGTAGACAGCAAAATATGTACAGTACGTCTGATATGACGTCACTCGGCGCTAACCATAAGGTCAACATGGCAGTTTGTTGTGATACGTGACCACGGTGAAGGTAATCGCCACAGATCACGAAGCTACACGGGGCGTATCGCTCGGGTTACTCGCGTTATGTCAGTCTGGCTTAAGGATTCACGAGCAGATATTGTGTTCGGTATCCGCAAAACAGTTTTATATGGTGGGCGTAGGCGTAAATTACTGATTAGGTAATCTGCGAATATCATTGTGAATTTTATAAGGTTAGTGTTGTGGTTCAATACATTATTTTAATATAGAGGAGAACACATTTTAATGATGAGAAGTTGCAGTAGTCGGGTTAAAGAAAAGAAATTCTGAAAAGATAAAAGATAACTTTATTTTGCAAATATGGGTAACCTCAAACGATGACAAAGAACATAATAATAGTGCAGCCATATTTTACCACGTAGGCACGCAAAAGATTGAAAAATATAACAACTTATAACTAAATACCATTTTAAAAATTATTACACACTAAATACAATTTTAAAATATTATTATTCATTATACATAATTGTGCACTAGCTTAAAACTCTTTCTCAGTTAGGAACTCCTTAATATTATAATACGCTTTCGCCACTAAAAAGCTTCGGAGTCTCTTTTTAAAAAGTGAACGCGGAAGCTCTTTCCATGCCTTCGGCAATTTGTTATAAATGACTGGTGCCATGCAGTAGACACTTTTGCGCATAAGTGCAGTCTTGGCTGGCTCCTGACATAGCACACTATTATCGCGTCTGTTGCGTAGAAATGTATTTAGAAATCGTAAAATGCTAAAAAGCGTTGTAAAGAGCGCCAAAGAAATTTCGTGAAGAGGAAGGATACTGTCTACTTTGTGCTCCAAACTGATGTTAGTTTCGGTGGACAGGGACACTTGAATAACACCACGCCTGTTTTTAGGGTTCCATACTTTAAAAGGTAAAAAAAAGTTCCCTTATAAGATCACTCTCTTGTCCGTCTGTCTGTCCGTGTGTCACCACCGGCTTTTCCCCTAAGATGGCCGAGGTGAACTTACAGTACAGCCACATTTCTGCAATTAAGTCATATATACACTAGGAGCTCGTATATATAATAACAGCCTCTCGAATCGATCCTTAGGTTAAGCCGCGCTTGCCTAGGTTGCTCCGTGGATGGGTGACCCATAACATAGGTACCGAGTTTCCTCCGCGCCTCGGAAAGCTGTCTTTTTTAGATCTTTGACAAAGTTGGGGAAAGACTAGGCCAATTATGAAATCTACACACTGGACACTTAAATTTGTGAAAAAACAAAACATAATTAAATACATTTAACATCACTTATTTACGTTATTATCTCTTGATTTCAGTAAAAGAAGATATACTAATTGATTTGGATCTCCCCCCTGCCACAAGATTGAGTACACCCGTCAAAAAATCTTCACCAAACGGTCAGAATGTTGTCTCCATACTCGATGAGCCAATAGATGTACCGGAAATTGGTAAGTCGTCTTCGTCCAATCAAGAAGTAAATAACACGATTTAAGATTCTGAACCTATTGATCTTTTTCTTTTTTTCTATCACTAAGCAAATTTTTGCTTGCACTCGCAACATAGAAACGCTCTCTAGCCCCGCCCCGTTGACTTTGTATAGAAATAATGAATGAAAGACAATACCGATCGATCGAGCGCACTGACGACGCGCGCCACCCGAGAGTTATTGTTACTTTGCGCGCCAAATTGACGCTTTCCTAATAGGCCTAAACTTTAATGGGGCGTGGCTCGGCGCCTCCGCATGATTTGAGCGAAATTTTTTTTAACTGATCAGGCGGAAAAGTCACTACTGTACTACCTTTTTAAGTCTTAAATGTTAGTCGTAAGTAGTTTTTTTTTATAAAATTGTTAACATAATTATATTTTCTTATAAATAACACGTTTTTCGTTAACAGGGCTCGACAGTGACTGGGGCGAGCAGAGCATAGAGAGTTTACCCGGACTGTCTGCAAGTTACAGTATTCAACATTATAGTAATCTCTACGGCGCCAAGTCGCTAGACAATCTATCGAGTCCCCTGCACAGGAGCACCGCGCAGGCGACCGCACAGCCCGACCCCTTCGACACCTCGCAGTTCTGGCCCAGCTCCAACGCAACTAGATCTAATTACGAAATAACTAGAAACGAATCTAATATAAGCCAACAAACACAAGAATCTCACAGATACGCTACTAACAACCACTCAGCGTCCACTAGTGCGGACGTATCTGTTATATATAATAACGCGCCATCGACCAGTACAGCTGCAAACGTTAATAATATTTACGGTAATATACCGTCGACCTACGCAATGAATAATACTCTCTCATTAGAAAGAAATCTGGTACCGAGTGTATCAGCATCGCTAGCAGAAATGTCGCTGGACGACAGAATTTCAGAATCTCTAAATTTAAGATCTAAAAGTAATAACAGTGACTACCCGTATGGTGAGCCCATGTACAGTGCACCCTCGACTTCAGCTGCACCCGCGAATAACGGAATAGGAGAACAAAAGTATAACGACATCCCTCTATACAAGAACTACGACATCACTCCAGCTCAGCAGCAGTTTATATTAGAAACAAAAGACTACTACACGAAACTGTCGACACCTACAAAAGCTAACACTAGCAATGATTACCAGAAAAACATTTACGTGCCCAAGTACGAAGAGGAAGGAGAAAAGTTACAGAACTTCAGCGATTGTGTGGAGAATTCCAAGAATTACTCTGCCTACAAGTATCAGAACGTTGATTATGGATTTTACGGCGGAAGTATCGCAACGACGTCTCGCGTTGAGGCGCTGTATGACGAGGTGAACGATACGGCGAGTAACTTCTACAGTGAGATCGGAGAGCCGTCGGTACGCAGCGTGTACGCGGCGCAGCCTGTCTACTCCAACGCTAATCTATACGACGAAGTGTACGAAGAATCGGTCCCGCGGCCGCATCGCCCCGCGCCTCCCTGTCCTAAGCCTAAATAATAATAGTATAGTTTAATAGTCCTCCACAAACCAGTTTAGTAAATTTTTGCAAAGTAGACCTATGTTAAGTTACCATCCAATGATATTATCTTTGTGCCTTTTTAATTCATAAAACAAAATTTCGACTGATTTACAGGTTGACATTTCATAAGACGCGTTAGGAGTTGTCCAAGTTTAGAGAGTTTTACCAAATGGTTTTGTAGATTTGGATTACATGTACGAAGAAAAATGCACATATATCGAAATTATTAGTTTTTCTTGTAAATAATATCTTGTATAGTCTTCTGAAATGTCAATTTATTTAAGACTGACAGCATTTCGAAATGAATCCCAAGAATATTGTGAGACGATCCTTCCTATCATTTGATTGTATTTTTTTTTTGTTTATCCTCAAACTAAGATCCATTATCACTGATAGACTCTATGTCTGTTTCGCCCTCACTTTTATAAAAACAAAATTTTGTATTACGGAGTATGCAACTCGATACATAGATATAATAAATAATACTGTTACTTGTGCGAGATAATATGATTTTTTAAAATAGAAATAATTAAATACATTTATTGTGTTTTTAAGTCAATTTCTGATTCATCTAAAGTAGTGTATTGACTTCTCGTTACGCGCCGCTCCCCCACCTACCGACCGAGTCGTGTATAAAACAGGGTGCGCGGCGCTCGACAGATCAGAAGTTGTCTAGTAGCAGACACGGTACGAAGGTGCTCTGAACTGTCAGGTAACGTTGAGTTTATTATTACTTTATACTGTTATTATGCTTATTGCTATATTGATGTATAAATTGTGTATTTGCTGTATTGCTTCCCATTTTGCTTATTCCATGCCATAAGCTTCATGTTTTTATGTATTATGATGTGATTATAGTTATTAGGATTTAAATCATCATTTATTTATTTCATAGCCGAGTAATATAGCAATGTACTTCCTTATGGAAAATATATCAATTTGATTTACCTAATTATTTCTTTCGTATTATTTCCACTACCTCTCCCACATCAGAAGTGGGATTACGTATATAACAGAACTACGCCTGTCTATGTTTTGATTTCAGGAACTTCAAAATGAACGCTGAAGATTCTACCATGGGTCAGGCTGAGCGGTTGCAAGCTGCTTCAAGGTCTGTGTCAGCATCTCAAGACCAGTATGCTGGTAGACCTCCATCACCGATCCTGAGTCAACGAGCGTCGCATCAACCTACTGGCCCTTGTGCAGACGTCAATGGCGGAAACACTGCGTCATCATCATCATCATCCACGCGCGATGCAGTTCCCGGTGGTTCCACGGCCACGTGCGACAGCCGCGAATCAAGGACAGTAGAGTTTGTACCTCTTAATTTTATGCAAAATATGATGCAGGAAATGATGACTCAGTTAATTAACACTACCGCTCAAGCTTTTAACCCACCGAATGTGCGGCCTACCCCACGAATGCGAAGTCTTGAGCATATTTATGTCCCTGCTTTTAATCCCGACGATCGGACCGATACCGTACAAGTTTGGTGCCGAAACGTCGAAGAGCTCCAAGCTGAATATGAACTCTCTGATAGAGAGCTACTAAACTTGTCTCGAAACCACTTACGTGGACGAGCCGCCGAATGGGCTCGTCGTAATTATTCAAGTTTAATTAAGTGGTCAGAACTTAAAACAGGTCTTATTGAAACCTTTGCAGATGAGGCTCGTTACTATGACGACCTGACGTTGTTCATGGAATATACCAGCGAGCAGGCCAGCAACTTCGCCGAGTACGCAACCCGGAAATGGGAACTGGCGAAGAAGGTGATTGGTGTGGAGATGACTGAACAACGCCTCGTCGAAGCAGTTATTTCGGGTATGTCTGACTTTCGTATTCGTTCTGATTTGCTACGACTTACACCTAAAAATTTGCCACAGCTAATTCAAAGTCTCAATTCATATAAGCGTAAGAGGCCCGGTGGTGAGCCTAATCACAACATCCCATCTAAGCGCTCTAGAACAACTCCATCTTCAGATACGTCAACTCGACGATGTCATAAATGCCATAAAGTAGGTCACCTTCAAAAAGACTGTCGCTCAGGCACAAATAATAACGGTCCTCGTAAGGATACTGCTCCCAATCCTAATGTTAATCCTACTGATTCAAAGCCTCCTAAAGCAACAGTTTGTACTTTTTGCAATAAGAAGGGGCACACTTTTGAAAACTGTTTTGGGCGCATAAATAAGCAAAACAAAAACGATAAACCCTCTAATGTGAATAGTTTGAGTTTAAGCAATAAAAATTTGCAAACTATTCAGATTGACAGCCATGATTATTCTTGCCTCTTAGACAGTGGTGCAGAATGCTCCCTTATGCGCGATAGTATTGGCGATTCGGTCAAGGGTAGGATTATTTATGAGACCTCCGTTTTGCGGGGCATTGGAGACAATGCTTTCAGTTCATCACGAAAAAAGCTGTGCATGGTGTGTGTTGATGGCCTTAATATTGAATTGGACTTTATTCTAGTCCCTGATAGGTACATTCAATATGATGTATTGCTTGGTCAAAATCTTTTTGATGTACCTGGAATTCAGGTAACTTTCTCAAAGAACAGTGCTAAAGTTTATAGAAACTCTTATAGTATTAATTGTCTTCGAAAGGATTTTGATTTTGAAACATTGGATGTGAACCCTGACATAAATTCGGAACATAAAATTCAGTTACGTAATCTATTAGAATCACATTCTAACACGTTCACGTCCGGTAATGCAGTGTCACAAGTCACAACTGGTGAACTAACGATTCGCTTAAAAAATCCGGACAAAATAGTACAGAGACGGCCATATCGATTGGCTCCAGCCGAACGTGAACATGTTAAAAACTTAATTAAAGACCTAAAAGATAACAATATAATTCGCGATAGTAGTTCACCATTTGCAAGTCCTATATTGTTAGTTCGCAAAAAAGATGGTAGTGACAGAATGTGTGTCGATTACCGAGAACTAAATAGTAACACCGTTCGTGATCACTTTCCACTTCCCATTATTGATGACCATATTAGCAAACTATCTGGAGCTAAATACTTTACAGTATTAGATATGGCAGCAGGGTTCCACCAGATTCCGATAGCTAATGATTCAATAGAAAAGACTGCCTTCGTTACACTTGACGGGCAATACGAGTTTCTACGTATGCCATTTGGTCTTTGCAATGCACCCTCGGTTTTTCAAAGGGCCATTAACACAGCACTAAAAAAATTCGTTGACGATTTTGTTTTAATTTACATTGATGATGTAGTAATTTATTCTGAAACTGTTGATCAGGGTATTGAACGCCTAAATCTTGTACTTGATACCCTACAAAAAACGGGTTTTTCCCTTAATGTTAAAAAATGTAAGTTCCTACAAACTGAAATAGAATATTTAGGAAGAATTGTCTCCAATGGCCAAGTAAGGCCAAGCCCCGGTAAAGTTAACGCCTTGTTAAATTCTCCCATTCCAACAAATATTAAACAGGTCAGGCAGTTCTGTGGACTAGCCAGTTACTTTAGGAAGTTTATTCCTAACTTTTCACTTATCATGATCCCTTTGTATAATCTCACCCGTAATAATGTCAAGTGGAACTGGACATCTGAACATAATGTTGCTAGAAATAAAATTCTTGAGTGCCTTTCTTCTGAACCTGCATTGACTTTATTTGATCCGACAAAGCATGTAGAGCTACACACAGATGCCAGTTCCGCTGGACTAGGAGGTATCCTTTTTCAAAAACATGACGAAAACTTCAAGGTCATAGAATATTTTAGTATGCGCACCACCGAGACTGAAAGCCGTTACCACTCTTATGAGTTGGAAACGCTTGCGGTAGTTAGATCCATTAAACATTTTCGCCATTACTTGCTTGGCAGACCATTCAAGCTTGTTACTGATTGTAATTCTCTGAAGGCCTCGCGGAACAAAAAAGAATTGCTTCCCAGAGTCCATAGGTGGTGGGCATATTTGCAATCTTTTGATTTTTCTATTGAGTACCGCAAAGGTGAACGTATTCCCCACGTAGATTATCTAAGCCGCAATCCAACAACTGTCAACATAAGTAATGTACAAAATTATAGTGAATGGTTAGAAGTAGAGCAAAATAATGACCCTGAAACTAAAAGTATCATTGAGTCAATCCAACAGGGTACCATCGATAAAGATGTAGCTTCTAGTTACGAAATACAAAATGGTCTATTATATCGTATTATTTCTGTCCATAATAAAATAAAAAAACGTCTCTTTATTCCTAAGAGTTATCGATGGCACATAATACAAATTTATCATGATGCACTTAAACACTTTGGCTGGGAAAAAACGCTCGAGAAAATTAGAGAGCAATTTTGGTTCCCCAACATGTCAAAGTGCACTCGTAAATATGTTGACAATTGTCTGACTTGTAAAATTAATAAAAGTCAATCAGGATCGCGACAGATTACGTTGCATCCAATAGAAAAGCCGCCTACTCCCTTTCATACCGTCCATATGGACACCACTGGCAAATTGAGCGGCAACAAACCCACTAAACAATACGCGGTTGTCTTCATAGATGCATTTACAAAATATGTTTTCATGAAACCCGTTAGTAATTTAACTGCTGGAGCTACTGTAAATTGTTTGAAAGAGTTAATTTACACGTTTGGCACTCCTAAGCGTATTGTTTGTGATCAGGCCGCTTCTTACACTGGTAAAGAGTTTTCAAATTTTTGTGAACATTGGTCTATTGAATTGCATTTTATAGCTAGTGGTGTGAGTCGAGCAAATGGGCAAGTTGAGCGAGTAATGAAGGTTTTGACTAACTGCTTTACAATTGTTGAAAATACCACCAAAAGAAGTTGGAAGGATGCTGTAGGTGAAGTACAGTTGGCAATTAATAGCACTTTCAGTAAAAGTACCGGTCATACTCCGTTCCAACTTCTTATGGGCTGCGATCAGTCACCTCCAGCCATATCAGCTTTACTAAACGATGTTGAGCGCTTGGACCTCGACACATGCCGTCAAGAATCAAAACTTAAAATGGACGAATTGGCTCAAACCCGAAAGGCAGATTTTGATAAAACTAAAGCTAGAATTGTACCTTTTAAAGTCGGCGATACTGTTTTGGTCAAACTAAATCCGCGAGCAATTAACAAACTTGACAGTAAGTTTAGAGGTCCTTGCGTCATTACCGAAGTCAAAGACAATGATAGATATATAGTAAGAGTTCATAAAACTGGTAATGACTTATATGTTTCTCATGATAACTTGCGAGTTGTTACTCCCGATATGGGATGTGAGTTGACTGAATCTTTAGATACATCTGATTGATAGCTGTTTATAGATTTGATTTGATTGTTTAAGTTGGATTGTCTTGCATAATCAGTAATCGCCTGGCCAACGATCATTGTTATGCTTGATAATCGAATTTTTGTTGTCATGTGATTTGACAACTGCCATGTGATTTGGCAATTGTATTTTGTTGTCATGTGATTTGACAACTGCCATGTGATTTGGCAATTGTATTTTGTTGTCATGTGATTTGACAACTGCCATGTGATTTGGCAATTATGTTTTGCTGTCATGTGATTTGACTAGCAGCCATGTGATTTGGCGTTTGTGGTCATGTGACTTGACCAAACTTATTTGTGAGCCATGCGAGTTGGCAGTAGGATCATGAGATTTGATCATTTAACGGATGTTAGTACTTTGAGTAATTTAAGATTTGTAATTTATGTTCGCGAGCCATGACGGCTGCTCGTCAGAATGGCCGTGTGCGAGATAATATGATTTTTTAAAATAGAAATAATTAAATACATTTATTGTGTTTTTAAGTCAATTTCTGATTCATCTAAAGTAGTGTATTGACTTCTCGTTACGCGCCGCTCCCCCACCTACCGACCGAGTCGTGTATAAAACAGGGTGCGCGGCGCTCGACAGATCAGAAGTTGTCTAGTAGCAGACACGGTACGAAGGTGCTCTGAACTGTCAGGTAACGTTGAGTTTATTATTACTTTATACTGTTATTATGCTTATTGCTATATTGATGTATAAATTGTGTATTTGCTGTATTGCTTCCCATTTTGCTTATTCCATGCCATAAGCTTCATGTTTTTATGTATTATGATGTGATTATAGTTATTAGGATTTAAATCATCATTTATTTATTTCATAGCCGAGTAATATAGCAATGTACTTCCTTATGGAAAATATATCAATTTGATTTACCTAATTATTTCTTTCGTATTATTTCCACTACCTCTCCCACATACTATACTCATACGTTACTATGTTCATGTAACTCGAATGTTAATATATCTGTAAATATGTATTTTATGTAATCTCAAAGCGATTTATACTGCGGAGTGTTATTTTTATAAGTACGGTTCTATTTTGATATAGCAGAATGTGGATATTGTATGGCGGCCGCTAACAGAAATAGTTGTATGTAAGTTATGTTTCGTTAAAAGTAGCTTAATGTGGATTATAAACAATGTTGATTATTTCACTGTTCAATGAAAACATCTCGATGTCTGTAGATTTTTATGACAGTGCTGCAAAATGTAGTTAGTTCTATAGAAAGCGAATAGTTTTATCGTATGCATGATAGCTTTTCTAAGGGGGTACACACTACATAATTCCGAAAAACAACATTCCGAAATTCACAATATTAAAATTTCAATATTCCGAACGTTTACCATTCTCAAAATACCGATCCTATCGATAAGAAACATTAAATCATTTTTCAATCTTTTTACACACACTTTTTTCTTTTTATATGTTGATAATTACGCGGTAGTGGGTTCATAAAAGGGGGCAAATTTTTCATTATTTTTACGACGCACCGTTTTTGAAATATAAACAAATTTAGAACCTGCTACGACTCCCATGACGCGCGCTCGCTACGCTCGCATTTTACATTACACACACTTTCTGTCACAAATGTCGTCGTTCCTCATGCCAGCTAGCAATTTTTTCGGACTAACGATCCATCGGACATTTGATTCTTCGGAATTATAAAATTCGGACAACAAACAATTCGTATTTATGATTTTCGGAATTATGAATTTCGGGATTTTAAATAGGCATTATAACTCTTTGGAATCATGAAATTCGGACTTTTAAAATCGTAATTGTGACTTTCGGAATTTAGTTTTTCGAAATTTTTGAGTGTTCACTTTCTAATGCGATATTGGCAGCATGCATAATCGTCCTCTCAAAGTTGATATAGTTTTAATATTCTAATATTTGAATGAGCCAGGAGTGTTTACAATTTTTACAACGTTTACATGTATTACTCATCTTACTCATTTTATTAGTTTTAACATTTGCCCTGTTCATGGAAGCTTGTTTAATTTAATCTGTTGTCAAATCTCAGGCAGCTTGGTGTTACGTATTTGAACCATTGTACCAATCGTACGTGAACCAATGAAATCAGGAACCTATACAGAAGTGTTAAAAGCTATTATGATTCCGGTTCAGAAACACATGGACATTTACTACAAACATATTTCTACTTCCCTTTACCGTCCATGCTGATTTGATTATTTATTAATATGAAACAACTGAATAAATTACATAAGCTTTTACAAACCGGGTGTCAGTGTGCTATGTATTTAGTTAGGTGATAGTCGGACAACATCACACGGTGCCTCACCAATAAGTACCTGCTAGTTTAGTTAGTTGGACAAAAGCTAAGATGCGTCACCGGCACGTTTTAAGTCATTTTTGTAATTATTTATTTCGTCTTATTTGTAGTGATTTAAGCTTGCCTCGTATTGCCGGATCGGGGGACATTACTTTCTAAATAATTTCCTTCTTGAACAGCAATTACGCTTCAATGCAGCTATTACAAACTGTTAATTACACAACGAAAATAAGTAGTGATGAGGTAAACCAGTGTTCAAGATCTTAATGTCTTCAAACGATACAATATTTATGATAGAAATTTCATATTAAATACTATGTAATCAATGCATTAAAAGAAAAATCTATGCCTGAGGTGCTCGCCATTGTGATCTTATTACATTTGGATACGTAAAAGGACGTCAAATTATTATAAGTCAATATTGTTCGAGAGCAGCGGTGGCCCAGTGGTGGCGGCCCCGACTTACGAATTGTAACTCTTGGGTTCGAACCCAGGCAGTCGCATTACTTTGTGTAATTTATTTCATCACCACTGCTCTCAAAACGGTGAAGGAAAACATCGTGAGGAAACCGGCATGTCCTAGAACCAAAAATTCGAAGACATGTGACATCTACCAACCCGCACTGGGCCCGCGTGGTGGATTATAGCCCATTCCCTCTCATAGAGAGGAGGCCTGTGTCCCAGCAGTAGGAACATTAATAGGCAGATGATGAGTATTGTTCAGTAAGTTACACCGCTATGCTGGTACCGTACTTTATGTAGGTACTTTATATGCGTCTGTTACTGATAATACCTATTCAAGTTCAATGTTGTGCAGATCCGGTGTAATTATTCGATGTTGATAAAAATGTAGATTTAAGCAAACCTAAGGCAAGTTTTACCAAAAGTATTTTTTCTATTCCACGTTTTTATTGGCGTTTAATACTATTGTACACGTTGGAAGAAAACTAAGTCTATTGTGTATATTATAAGACTACTAACGTTTTTAACTTTAACGCACTTTAAGGTTGGATACAGTCAAGATTAACTCGTAATTACTTCGCCAAAATGAGTCTCACTCATGTCTCATTTGAGTCTTAAAATTGTATGCCGAGTGTTGTGGAAACAGCATAACGACTAATCCACTCAGCTGCCTCCATTTATACTTACATAGAATATCTTTGCTCTGAGTGTATGTCTTAGGGTCCGTTTCCACCAAGCAGGAAAATCCTCGAACACATTTTTGGTGCCACTGAAGGACAGAATTAGTACACGCGCGAGGAGTCTCTTACGTCTGCGTCGAATTGCTTGGTGGAAACGGAAACCAGACTTTGACGTTGCGTTTACTCTGCGTTGCGCTGCGTAAAGGCATTCTAAGATTTTCTGTCGTTATAAAACTATATAAACAGCAGCCGTGTGTATTTTATCAGATATTAATCCGTCGGAGTGTGGAACCTGTATAAATGTACAGTATTGTACAGACCTTGTAAATATGCTTCAGCATCATCTAGGTTTACTTGGATGACACTAATAAAAGATCTTATCGGCATCCTAAATACTCATTGGCTTTTATTTAACAAAAAACCTTATTATTTTACCGATGGATTTTGAATCACACACATACACACTAAATCATATTATTTCGAAAATGCGTTACAGATTGTTTTGATTTTTAGGTCAAAAGATTATTTTGTTCACTTGAGCATATTAAAGGTGAACGCACACTTATCCGAGCCGAACGAGTCGAACGAAACGAATTTGAGAATTCTTTACATGAAATCTTATGAAACCTCGCACACTTGCCCGCGTCGAAGCGTCCGAATCTGGAAAAACCAAATAGAAGGATTTCTGCCTAGACGAATTCGGATGACGTCATCAGATTCGGCGCGGCTGATGCGGTCGACTCGACCGATACGCACGCATTCTATCAGTTGCGTACGACAGAGCAACGCGCGAGTACCACTTCTTAATTGTTTAAAAAAATGAGTGATTCTAATCTTTCGGCGTGGTCGATTTTTTCGGTGCGGATGTGTGCGAGGACTCTTTGACTTCGATTCGTTCGACGCGTTCGGCTCGGATAAGTGTGCGTTCACCTTTAACCCCATTCCTAAAATTGCTGAAATGTATTTCGAACAAAATCGCAACCTCGTTTCGTCCTAATTAAGACCCACCCACGTCTTTTACGTGACACGTATCTAATTAACATCCCTCTTAAAGGTCACAATAATTATCTTAGTAATAAAAAGAGCCTTTTTCAATACACTTCCTTGAAAACGGGTTTATCGCACTACGATTAGGTTCAACATGCAATGTATTTCACACGTGTGCGTTTTTTTTTTTCATTTTACCGCACGTGTGCGGGAAAAAAAATCCACAGATAACTATACTTATATGAAGTTCAAATCGGTTCAATGCGTATAGTCGGAGGTGAATGTTTTTTTTATTTCGGCAAAGCAATATGCGACGACGTAAATATTTTTTGATCATACAAATTGTGTTTATAAATAGAATATCATAGATGAACATGGTTATTTAAAACTAATATTTACATTTTTAACAAATTAACATTTACTCGTGTTCTGAATTCAAATATAAAAATAAAAAAATAAAAACATTTTTTTTAATATAACACTGTTTAACGGCTTCATACCTTTGCCTCTCCTTCAACCTGGCAAAAGCAAAGCGCGGAAAAAAAGAAAATTAAAATCATAGTTTCAATAATTCATGACAAAAATATTTTTCGTTATTTTATTTCTTCAAAAGTGTATTGAAAAACGTCGTTTGATACACGTGGAAATTTGTTATTGCAGTTCTCGGCTCAAAAACACCATCGCCTACGGCTCGGGTGTTCATTCCGCCTCGAATTCAATAACAAACTTTCTCCACTTGTATCAAAATGTACTATTTCAATACACTTCCTCGAAAACTGGTTCTTATCGCAATATGATTAGGTTCAACATACAATGTATTTCACACGCGTGCGATTTTAACATTTTCCAAGACGTGTGCGGGAATGAAAATTGCCACAGATATACCTATACTTACTCCAAATTGGTTCAATGCCTATAGTCGGAGGTGAATGTTTTTTTTTATTTCGGTAAAGTATTAATGCGTCTTTACGGCGTAAATATTTTTGAATATTCAAATTGTGTTTATAAATAGAATATCATAGATAAACATGATTTTTAAAACGAATATTTACTTTTATAAACAAATTAACATTTATTTGTGCTCTAAATTCAAAAATACCAAAAAAAATGTTTTTTTGTATTAGGCTGTTTAACGGCTTCTTACCTTTGCTTCTCCTTCAACCTGGCGAAAGCAAAGCGCGGAAAAAAAAAATCATAGTTTCATAATAATTCATGACAAAAATATTTTTCGTTCTTTTATTTAATTTATTCGAAACTGTATTTAAAAACGTCGTTTGATACACGTGGACATTTGTTACCTATTACAGTTCTCGGCTCTAAAACACCCTCGCCTACGGCTCGGGCGTTAATTCCGCCTCGGATGCAATAACAAACTTTCTCCACTTGTATCAAAATGTACTATTGTCAAATTGTCACTTGTTGAATGTGCAGTCGTATTACCAACATTGCGGGACACCTACCCGCCTGCCCCTACCTATTTTAAGCTTCGTAATTGGAGCCGGTTTTAGGTGTAGATGGGGCGCCTACTCATCATAACGGGCTGTAAGTAATTTGTCGTCATTATATTTTACAACAATTCGAACGAGGAAGGGGGACGACTTTCTTAACTTGTACTGGTCGTGATCTTTTCTTTTGTAACGAAAAGTCCTTGGTTTTCTTGTTATAAACTAGTCTGTTCTGCTTACTCTTCAAAGTCAACAGCTTTTACCGTCAGCAATGACCTTTATGTACTTAACTACCTTATTAGTTTACTTTAGCGTAAACGACAATTAACTCATAATTTATTCGTGTCTGGGTAGGTACACGCCTAAATTAATTCTTCTGGGAACTTGCAAAATGCGTAGGGAGGTACATAATTTAAAATTTTGAAACACATCGCGCTTTTCTGCAATATATTGTAAAAGATCAGCATCAGGAACATAGGTAGGCGTAGGTTAAACTCGGGTACGTCTACCTCTCGTTTCTGATGGCTTTACCGAAAAATACTCGTAAGATTTTATATGCACTCCACCTCACGATACTCAGTAAATTTACAGACTGATATAGGTATAGGTGCCTACATATTTGATCTAAGTACCCATACCTAGATGCAGACGTTATTGCAAATCTCTCCTATAATATCTCTACAGCTACTGTTGGAAGCTGAAATGAATGACTGTTTGCGCGAAACACGTTATGATCGACTTCTATTTCTAGTCGTGTTTCAGTGAAGCTTTTATTAGTAAGTAAGTATATTTTGTTTAAGAAGGGGTCCGCAAGGGCCGATGCCTGCCGGGGCTGCGGGACTGTTCTCAAGAGATACTGTGCCCCCGGAACACAAAGGGCGATGAAGGAACATGGATGGGTTTTAGTCAGTAAAAGTCTGACACTCCCTCCTGCTCCGCCCAGAGCGGGAGGAGTCCTTTGATATTTCCCATTCGAAAAAAAAAAAAGTATATTTTGTTATAGGTAGATAGTAAAGTAAGTATTATATCTGCTAAGAAATAAGAGTGACGCTGACTATGTTTAAATTACTTTATTTTCTAGTAGAAAGTCATCATCATCAGCCTATTGATGTTCCCACTGCTGGGACACAGGCTTCCTCTCTATGAGAGGGAATGGGCTATAATCCACCACGCGGGCCCAGTGCGGATTGTAGATGTCACATGTCTTCGAATTTTGGTTCTAGGACATGCCGGTTTCCTCACGATGTTTTCCTTCACCGTTTTGAGAGCAGCGGTGATGAAATACACAAAGTAATGTGCCTGCTTGGGTTCGAACCCACGACACTGTTCGTAAGTCGGGGCCGCCCCACTGGGCCACCGCCGCTCCAAGTAGAAATTGGCCCAGTAGAAACACCCTGAACTTAGCTGAACTGGTCAGTTTCCTCTCACTCGTCAGTTTCGTTGGTTAGTCAGTTTTGTGAATTAGACAGTTGAGTCAATTCATCAGTTTCCAGTGTTTGCCATGTTTCTTCCATGGACTTCCATCACAACTACTTACATGTCGTTGTCCTGCCAAAGCTATAAACGTGATAATGTGTAGAGTACTAGTAATAATATTCCACTGAGAGCAATTTCATTAACTTTTGCCCTTAGCTCAAGTTGTCTAATGTCTTAGCAGTTATTATCTGTGCGGTCTGCGTCTCACGAACCCATGACCGTGTGGAAATGTGTCGGCGAATTATGTATGCATGTCGCAGCGTTGAATATATCTGTGTTATCTGCTCTACATAACTTAGTGAAGACCAAGTTCGTCTGTTTGTCATACCTACTACCTAGGTAGGTACCTACATATATATCTGTCTACCTACCTACTTTTGTAGAAGGATATCTACATCACACAATACACATCAAGAATTTGTAGCAAATTTATAACTACAGAGTACAGAGTTGGTACCCCCAACATTAACCACAATTCCTGATCCTTCCAAGGAATCGAGATGTACCTATGAAGCAGAAAATTTTGTACCATAACTTGTTGGATTAATGGATGCAATAGATACGCTCATAAGCTTAATAACTTAACATGTTGTCTCTAATTTAGTATTCACCTAGAATAGAACATTACTAATTACCTACATAACAGGTAACCGAAGACCTACGAGTAGCGACAAGTAAATGGCACATAAATTAATGATGTCTATTGTAGTGGTAGAAGTTAGAGCTATACATTGGCGCGGCCCGAAGTCGTGTTATCGTAACTACGTCATTTGCATGCAGGGTGGTGCCGATAACTTAGCGTGGGCGATGCCGCCTCCTAACATGCTCGTATTTACTCAAACGTGATCCTCCGATTAAAATATACGTAGTTTGGCATAGCTAGCTAGCTAAGATATTAGAACTAGACTGAAACGACATATAATTACGTAATAGTTGAGTCTATCGAAAACCAGCTTTTTCATGAAAGTTTTATCGATAAAGTCTTAATTGTAGTTGGAGTGAAGTGGCTCAAGTGTTCAGTTCAGAGAGTCCAGTACTAATATCGCGTTATCTAATGATGATTGGTGTGTAACAGCGAGTCGGTGCGTCGTTATGTAGGCGGCGAAGTGGCCGCACGTGAATGGACGGGCGCAGGATCGATAGAGCGGAGTGCGCAGGCTCCTCGCGGCACACAGCTGGCGGCTTCGCACCGCCGACGCTCGCTCCAACCGTTTCTCAGTGTCTACAGTGAGGGGGCTAAGTGTATCAGCTGTATCTCGAACATGTTCCAGTGTTATCGGCGGCTCTAAACGGTGCGTAGAACAATCATTACACCTAGCCTAGCTCACACGACCCGCCCTTTCAGTTCACCTACATGTTTTCAGTCGTCGTCGCCATATCTGCATATTAACGGGAAACCTGTTACACGAGTTCACATAACAATTCATTAAGACTGTGAGTGTTTGTTTATAAACTAAAGGCTTGAGTGAGTTCTAGAATGTGTTCCTAAAATCCCATTATTCGTCTCCATGTTTAATTTTAGCTACCGCAATCGATAAAGTCATTCCAACCGCGGCAGCCCCTTGCTGCACGGTCACTCATCCATTAATTAATTAAATATGCTCATTTTGCGGAAATATTCGTTACAAAGCTATCTAATAACGATAATTACAGTTGATGTTCAATAAATTCAGTCATAAAAATGGTATCAAGATACAATTCGCGTGGGAGGCAAAGGGCATGAGTGCCTACGTCAGTGGATCCAACATAACAAACTATAGAACGTTCAACGTTGTATCTACGATCTGCGCAATTTTAGCTTTTATTCCCATGCGATTGGGGTTGATATCAAACAAATTGTTTGTGGAATTACATTTCTAAAACCCAAACTTGTTCGTGGTAAACATAGAAGATGGTACTAGTCGCGTAGGTAGTAAAAAGGAGCCATTTCACATCAATAGTTAATGCTACCTTAATACCTAGGTAGGTAACCCTATTCCACATCAGAGGCCATTTGTCAAACTTATTTATTTTAATGAATGTAGGTAAGGCTAAAGCTTATTTTTTATTAGACATCTTTTCTCCTCAAAAGCATGTTTATTTTTTGTAAATCTTCTCCAATTAGCTAAAGAAGGGCGATAAAACCTTGTTTATTAACTTACTTAATTAATAAAGTGTTGTGTAATGGAGCCCTTCAGCAATGAACTTATAAATTCAAAAAGTAAATTACGGGGGAGGTCTTTGCCCAGCAGTGGGACAGTACAGGCTAACAAAAAAAAGTAAATTACAAGTTTTTAACGCCTGAAATGCCATCACCATATACTCGACTTATCAAAAAAAAAGGGGAAATCTATTACACTACAAAACATTGAAAATGTACCTATTTTAAACATTTTATACGTACTTATTTAATTAAAACTTCCTGTAGGTAATGTCCAGATTGTTGATGGAAAACATATTGTAGTTTCTATTTAGATATAGACAAAATATAGCTACATTTATACCAAATTGGTGACTTGATCAATAAAATCAATGTAAACATACAATAAAGGCATCATAGAGCATTGACTTGTTAATGATATCATTAACAACTATAGGGGTTACGTTTTTTTATTTTTTTGTACATAATAAACGTCATTAAATCTTGATCGTTTTCCATTTGGTACTCACATTTTCTCCACCAATCTTCACACATGCCGCAAACGTACCTACACTTATCAGCTTTCAGCTTAAGCCTGCAATCATATTAACATTCTAGTCCATGTCTGCAACTCTTTATATCGATTTGTAACTTCTTCATAATGTATACTCTAAAGGTACCTATGAGCGTTTTCAGCGACATAGCGATGAATCCGTGTGAGAACTCGTGAAGTCGTGTCGATAATAAAAATAATGATAAGGACATTTAAATGTTTTATTTGTGAGTATGCCTAATAACGTTGATCTCGTTCAAAGAAAAGGTCATGGGAAGAATAGAATTCCATATAATTATGTTTTACTCAAGTTACTTTTCTTCCAGTTTTGGGTTTCGTTTGTTAAAGGTTACGGCCTATTCTTAGCAATATTTATTATTCTATATAGTTTTTCCATTTCTATATCTACTACCTAGGGATAAAAGGGTGTGCTTTTTTCGATTTTCTATTCATTTGATATAATTGGGAACCCTACTCTATATATTTTTCTATCTCCTCAGACTTCGGGACATTATTTAGGGACCCTTTGTAGAAAGGCAATAGTTTCTCTAGTTACGTTAAGTGTGTCTACTTACCTAATTTCATGAACGTTGTCTTTCTAAAAGCTGATGATAATAACATCAGGTTTTGTGGTAGATCATTAGAGAAAATCAGAATCCTAAGGTTTATATTCGAACTTGATATTAACAGGAACTTTTTGAAAGAACACCAGAGTAACGCGAATGCCTTACCTAAACATGTATTTGCTATGTAGGTAAAATATACACGCGTACGCGTGATTTTGCGTTTTAGTCCAATTGTCACTGGATTCGCAAAGTTTTCAAGAGTCCGGTCGGACCCACGTACGTACGTATGTGCTATTCAGTCGGCCCACACGTGACCTTTCCCATTACAATTGAATTCCTTCACCTCTTTCAATCCCATGTACCTGGATTACTCGTACAATGTGTGCCTATGTGTTGGAACTTTCATTTGGCACTTACTGCAGTTTTATAAGTATTTATGCGTTTACCCAGGCAGCAGACTAGCTAGTATTGCTGATGTTATATCGTTTTCCAGAGCACGTTCTTTTCTTTTGCATATTCAATCAGCGTACTTTTCTAGTCTTTTCTGTAGTGTATCTGTAGGTATTTGCCGACCTAGCCATATTACTTACATTACTGGCCGATCTTTTTTTTTTTTTTTCTGATGAGAAATCATCAAATGACTCCTCCCGCTCTGGGTGGAGCAGGAGGGAGTGTCAGACTTGACTTGACTGACTAAAACCCATCCATGTTCCTTACTCGCCCGAGCTAGCACATAGCTCCCCGTCCACAGGCCCGCGATTACTTGCCTATCTGCCTTTAAATAGAGAAAATTCCAGTTCCTAGTTACACATCGGGCATGAAGCATTTTTAATAAGAATGACCTACTTTCTCTACTTAGAGCAAGAAATATGAGATTTTCATCCAACAATTTATTCGACTAGAAATCAAACGTGGAAAAGGGACGGTCGGCAGCTCGCAGCCATTTTTCCAACAACTAACTCGATAACTGGGCCGCTATTGATGTGATCAAGTCATAACGCAATATCCCTTTTAGGAGAAGCAAATACATGTGTCTATAAATAAATAGAAGTCGTAAGGGTGGATGCTAGCACTCAGTGAATATTGCATTCGGCATTTTCCGATAGTCCACGTCCGAAGCAATTTATGTTGGTTTTGTGAATAGAATTCTGTTTACTTTACCACGTTTCTACTTTGACTTTACAGTTTATTACACTCTTTCAAATCAATTTCAATTGAAGTAAAATTGTAGAGTAGGTGTATACATACTCTACAATTTTACTTCAATTGAAATTGATTTAAAAATTGATTATTTCGAGGATATATCCTCCATGAACTTGGGTTTATTTAACGGCATTCTAGGTAAAGAAGTTCTCCTATTTACCTAGGATAAAAATAAAACAAATCGAAAAAACGTTAAACAATTTCTTAGTTGAGTTCCAACAGTTTTTCCTCATCCACGGCTTCCTTAAGTTTCAGGCTATTTCAGAGAATGTAGTAATACGCCCCTACCTACGTTGATACTATGTTATAAATAACATTCAACGACAATTTTTCCCTATTTTCGTTACATAAAATCTATAATTAAGCGCCTAAATCGGGAATAACTTAAACCTCAAACTTTGCAAATGTTTTGGCACGTTACGAGTGAATTTTTTAACCGACTTCAAAAAGGAGGAGGTTCTCAATTCGTCGGAACTTTTTATTTTTATGTATGTTCCCCGATTACTCGAAGAAGGCTGGACCGATTTGGATTTTTTTTTGTTTGAAAGGGTATGCTTTCCAGGTGGTCAGTCCTTCAAGTCAGGATCTGATGATGGGATCCCGGAGAAAAAAAGAGGAGTCTTCAAATTTTATGGGCACACTTGAAGCGATTTGGGTAGGTAGTTTTAGGAAGAGTACTTTCTCGGAGTGGTCCCATTTCAATTTGGTGAAGATCTGATGAAGAACTTCGGAGATAGGCAACGGAACTCCTCAATAAATGATAGCAAATGGACTGGGATTGCTGAAATCTCATGTCTGTCTATTGTTTACACTAGTTCATAACATAACATTACGTACGCTGTAAAGGAGTAAGCACATATGAACCACTAAAAAGTCAAAATAAAAAAGTTTTTAGCAAAAAAAAAAACGACTTCAGAAAAAATGCCAAACAAAAAAAAACACAACAACATACAACAAAAACACTAAATCAGTCAATCAAAGGTCACCGACTTCGAAGCTTGACCTTTGTTTAATTGATTTAGTGTTGTTATCATCGACTTCTGAAGCTGGTTATTTTTTACATTTTTGTGTTTTTTTTTTGTTCTTTAACTTGGATTTTCACTCCAATGCGACATAATTGACCATATTTAGGGGTAACACAACATACCATAGAAGAACTTGCTTACCGTAAAAGAATAAACTTCATGTTAAAATAGATACTGCCGTAAAGCTACCTAACTTTACACCTACACGGTTTCTCCCAGGCTAGATACATAGGTACGTACGAGTATATAGCCTGTGCTTCCAGTAGGTGGTCATTAAATTAGTTACCTGCAGGGATGCCTGTCACCTGCACAGGTGACTCGACAGCTCGGGAACACCGCCCACGCTCACATTGCAGCGTTCAATGAATGCCACGCGGCGACTATAATTATTTGCAATTAACTCTCAAACAATGCCCTATTCTAACAATTGTTGTACAGACGATAGCCGTAAATTATTCTGCAAATTTATATGCTGGTAACATTGTTGAGTGTTGATATTGTTTTGAGCGTTTAATGTAGTATGGGCTAACAATATCAGGCAGGCAAGCAGACTGTTCAGAAACTCTATCATCATGAAGAGAAATAGGCTAAAAGGGCCAGGCAGGCTTCTAGGCTTGAATGAAAGTACCGCTACAAGGCAAACAGTAATTAAATAAATTCAGTCACAACACTCCATCTCATAGCATTACTGTTTCAAAAAGAAATACAACTGAAAAACATTCCGTCAAAAAATCCAAGTTTGTTATTCAATTTCATGTAAAATGAAATGGACAGAGCATGAAAAAAAACATTTTATACTCTACACCCTGAACATATGCAAATGTTTATGTTTTTACTGCTAAAAACAAATCTTATATTTAAATAATATTTGAACCTACTTCCATTTAGAAGCAAGTTTTATTTGAAAGCTTTCAGCGCTGAGATTTGTCTTGTGACTTGTGCCAGCACTAGCGGCCCACGCCCCGCGCCAGCATACGCCCACGATGACCGACGTCATAACTCAATACTGAATCGAGGAAATACATCTAACTTGTAGCAATGTAAACACGCCTCGGTTATAAATCGGAAGCCAGGAATATATTACCACTCTCAAAGGAAAATCGAGATATTCCGCCGTCTGTTTCAAAATAAAATGTATGTTTGCTTGGAATTGGATTAGACCACTTCTTTGGGTAGGTACATATTGTCGTTTTATTCATGGCAAATCAATATCAAAGTATGTTAATTAAAATTCCTGTTTCTGGGATTAATATGACCATTGGAATTTTCACAATGCCGCTGCTACGCAGTAGGAGCTTATGCAATAAATTGTTTGAATACTGCTGCAGTTTCAGCACATTGTTGATTCTCAGATATCATCGATTCTTATTGTATAGTATAGACAAGGTGTTATATTTTATAGATTTCCTGAAATATTATCTAGCCTTGTTCAGATTTCTGAGTAATGTAGGTGCTACGCCAAAGTGAAAACCTCGTAGCACACTGCTACGAATTTCTTATTTGACGTATTTGTTTAAACATGATTGTTGTTTCAATGTTTATAAACTTTGTGTTTTGTTTTTAGATTCGTGCCAAAATGCATTAATATACGACTGTAGGTCTATTTGGTTTTCTAATGGAAAAATACCTTGTTTACAAAAAGCGAGTTAAAGGCCTTCAGATATCTAAGGTCACGATAGTGGGTGATAAGTAACTAATGCCTAGCCAATAAGTAATACCGAGTAACTAATGTGTTTAGTACCAAACGCGACATTTCTAAGTCTGGTCATCTCATGGTCAATTGGTTATTTGATGTCAGTTTTATATTAAACGTAGAGGTGGATTTTCGTGCATCATTCTCAAATTCATCATATTCGGCTCCGAACAGCCAAGATGAGAGGTCAGTAACATTGCTTCTTTAACATCTTACATTTTCTTACTTTGATAACTTCAAAAACATTTTTCTGCGAATCCTTATCCAATCATTAATATTAAAACTCTCCTCTAACAACATAGTGTGTTTGAGAGTTTTCTTCGAGAAAATCCGACTAATTTTCAGAGTTTCGTCCGTGAATAAGCAAATTGGTTGTAATTCTATAAACAAGACTGCAGAATGGTCCTCGGTATTTGAACGTTAATATAAAGTCGCCCACAGGCCTGTGACTCGCCCCTTCGGAATTAATTCCCCAGTCTGAGGTGAGGGATGGAGGTCGTGTAGCTCCAAACAAAGACAGATGGCTCGAAGGTTTTATCTATCGCTCTGATTGTGGATTTAACCGCATATTTTGTCTTTGAGTTGAAAGAAGATTGAGTTGTATTTATAGACGCTCTGACTTTTTAAGCAGGAGTCTGCGTCTTTGTAAGCTTTTTTTTTTTCTTGGGAAATATTCAAATGACTCCTCCCGCTCTGGGTGGGAGCAGGAGGGAGTCTCAGACTTTTACTGACTAAAACCCATTCGTGTTCCATCATCGCCCTTTGTGTTCCGGGGCCACGGTATCTCTTTCGAACAGTCCTGCAGCCCCGGCAGGCATCGGCCCTGGCGGACACCTTCTTTTTTGATGACTCTCTTTGAGGCGCGCGTGGAACACGGACGCGCCGTCGACACGGCCTGTCGTCATGAGACGAACGGACGGCGACCTAGCCCATAGCTCACCGTCCACAGGCCCGCGTCTACGGTGGCCGGGGCCACCGCGTGGCCCCCGACGCCCGGGGCGTCTCCCGCGGCGGCCGGGACGTGAGATTCTCTCCCTCTCACGTTCCTGTGTTTTTGTATGCTTACGGATAGAGGTGGACGTGTGACAAGACAAACCAAGACCCTGTTTTGCTTCACATCAGTTAAAATTTATCTTTATAATTTACAGATAGCTTTTGATTTTGATTTGAGACGGAGAAACAAAAAAAGAAAAAACGAGAAATTAACGACAAGCATAAGTATCTATTAGAACTACATTTAGGAATCTTGAAAAATAAAAAATGTACTACTTTCATCTGAAATTGAATCGTCAATTACCGCAGACTCTTAGTACCTATTAAGTAACAATAACAAACAACTGCAAACTCCCAACAGCCCGATATTGACGTAGCTGTAGTGCTTAACATACGTGTCGCCAATTTATAACAAAATACTACTTATGTAAAACTACCAGTTGTTGTTGTTGTTGTTTTCTAACAATACCTACATCGACATATTGCGCCGCTAGACTTGCACTTAGTTTTCTACTCCAGTTACTTTCTTTGTAGACACACGAGATTTTATCTGCAACGATTTGGATTTCTTGTTTATAAAGGAACAATCTAAGAAAAAGAATAGTCGATACCAAACTAACAACACGAACACAACACGCTGATGTTCCAGAACTACAAGCAGTTACGGTCTAAATTACTTTGTAGGTTTTAGCAACGTCATCATGTCTTAGCGCACTTTTTGGACAGGAGTTAGACCATTACTTACAACTACGGCACAAAGAGAATTTTACCCTAATCGCTTTACGTTGTTTGTCAGGGGAATGGAAAGGGTCAGGTTTTAACTTTAGTCGTTACTTTGAGGCCATTGTGAGCCACAATAGTTTATGCGTAAAGAGGTTTATGTAGGAAAATTAGGTTTGTAGTAAAATATTCCACAATGTACGCTAAACTGACTCTTCATTAATGTCCTAAATTAGAATTAACGGCGAATTATCTCTTTCGGAAACGTTTTCTTAACCTATTTAAGTAGCTATCTTACTTACTCTGGAACAAATTTTTATATCAATTTATCATTTCGAATAGTGAAAACGCCGCTTCAAAATGTGGAAAAAGAAATATTTGGTATCATAAAAGTTATTGAACAAATTATACGTTTCATGTTCACAGATGTAATGTGCCGCCTGTCCATACGACAGGCTTTTTGGGCGCTGGCGCTGCTCTGCACGCTGGCGCCCTCGCATGCCGATGGAAACATAGGTAAGTCATCTACAACTTAGCATAACCACAACTGGCTTATAATTTCCCTACAGCTGGGACTCGGGCCTCCATTTTATGAAAGGGAGTGGGTCGTAATCTTCACGGGCCCAGTGCTACTTGGCTACAGCTTAAGGACCTAAAAATGATCATAACTTTAGCGTCATATGTAAAGGTCAGATAAGAATACAACAGATCGTTAATTTGAATAAATGTGCGGTCAGAACAATGTTTGAAATAGGCCCACATTGTCATATTCTCCAATGCTGTAGGTCATGACCACGTCATGTATTAAAAACTTTCGCCTTTATGATGTTTCTCCACTTGCCTGCTCTACTTGCTCCTACTTTTAGCAACAAGCACGTACAAGTTTACAATACTGGCAGGATTGTGAACCTTTACGTGCACCTTTCAATTTGCGACACAGAACACAAATTACTATACGTTGGTAATATACAAAACACTACAGTCTATCAATATCTGTCTATCTGAATGGACATGAACGATTATTTAAAAGGGAACCTCCTTTATATAGCATACATAGAAAAATCCCGGTCCAATCCCTATACTTACCTGATCGTTGTAACAAAATACCTACAGCATTCACTTGATAAAGTGTACAAAATCTTTTACAACAGCTTTACAACACGTTTGAACACGAGCTTATTTTAAACCCGGTACAGCTTTCAAAGCAGACGTGCGGATCTCTTGGAACTGTTGAATCTTAGATTTTCTTACGAACACGACACTCTGTAGTATTCTTATTCTTAGGACCCGTATTGATCTTCATTTTTGTCCCCGTTTCAATTCTGCAGATGTTTCAGATGAAAACCGAATATATTTGAGTAGATACCGTTTATTTATGTACAAGGGTTCAATGCTTATAGGACAACGTACTCGTATAAACCTCAATACTGCACAGGATCAGTAGATATCGTCCCAATCCGAGTCGTTAAGGATTCTTTCTATGCAACTCCAAACTTCACCGCACACTTGCATATAACCGCCATAATCATGTAAGCAAAAGACAATCAGCTTACAATGTTCCCGCTGCTGGGACTCAGGCCTCCTCCTCTCTATAAGAGAGAGAGTGGGCCGCAAACCTTAACGGCATCACTCAGTAAAACTGAGTTGAACCCAACTTGGAAGTAATCATTTTAAACTCCAACCATGAAAGGAAGGGGTGAAGGACATGTTGCGGTTCTGATAATATCGATTAATTTTGAAAGATTTGAATTTTATAATTATAATAATCTTTTCATTGTCCAGGTTGCTTATTCAGCGCATCATTATGCGTGGAGGGGGTGGAATGGTGCTACGACGGTAAGTCAACTTGTAATGGAAAATCTTTTTACAGTTATACATGTGGTTATACACAACACTACCTATAATAACTGAGTGGCTGCGGTTTGATTTCCAACATAAATGTGCAAAGATACAGGTCTGAAATTCTGAATTTCTATTTCATGAATCCTGATTTATTTTTAGCTTTCGTAAATAAATCAATAGTAGTTTTTTACTTGGAGTATCATATTCAATTATCGTCTTTTATCATTCATAGATTTCGCCTTCGGTAAATGTATACCGGTGTACGAGAAGGAAGTGGAGGAAGGATCACTTTATCAGTAAGTTAACTTTGACTTTCATTCATCTCATTCAATTTACGCTTTTTGTTTTAATTCCTCTGTCTTTTGCAATTTATGTTTTGCGCACAACCATCGTCGTTGAACGCAGCTCGCCTCTCTCGACACCGTAAACAATGCCTTAGAATCCTTAGACGATTGAGTACGTCTTTCTGGAAACTTTCTGAAACTATTAAATCCTTAAATTCTCACCCCTGTCCAGGTATGATATGAGCTCGGAGCAGCTGCAGTGGTTCGAAGGCGAGCTACAACGGCTGGCGTCGCGTGGCTACCGCTGGGAGAATGCGTACACGCAGTGCGTGCTACAAGCCATGCTGTACACGCTGCGCCAGGACCTGTTAGTTGTGGCACACTTTAGTTTAAATCAGTAGTATCTTAGGCCATCTGCTTCAAATGGGAGCGTACGAAACATATACTCTTCGGTTTTGCATCGTTCCTTTGTGATACATTCGCCACGTTGGCGTTGACCAGAAAATAATCTTCGATAAAAATCTCGCTTGAAACGTCATTCTATCTAAATTATTTAATTTTATTTAAATGTTTTGTTAACTTCTTTAACGGCATGCGAGCTGCAAGCGATTGCTCCGTTATGAAACATTGTTGATTTTATTTTTTCAGCGATCCAGCTACTGTTAATACCAAAATATGTGACCACTTTGCTGACCCTAAATTAAGTACCGACACCGAAGAAAACCCCGAAGAAAATGCCGAAGAAGTAAGTTGCACTTTATACATGAATAATTACTTATGGATCCTATTATAATGTCTTGATTAATAATGCCTTTCTTATTCGTGTTAATTAAAATGCAGGTTGATCCCGATGAGACAGCGTATGTCCGCTTTATGCCTAACTCGCCAATCTCAGACTCGAATTTTGCAAATGAGGTGTATAACCCTCCTTTGACACCCGATGATGACCCAACTCCCTACATACCTAAAGGTAAAACAATACTAAACATTTTTTTATAAATATTTTCTTTGAATCAAGTAATGAGACGCCCTGTAACCCAAGAGGGTTAGATATCAAGAGATACCTGTACATATATTTTTTACTAAGAGTTGTAGTTTGTAAATTATACTGTTTTCTTGTAAATAAAAGTACTTATGTAATGAGATCTTTTTATCGTTGAAGATGACGAAACAACGGATGGCGAAACACCGAGTGACAAAATACGCGATTTGATGTTAATGGGTGGAAACGAGGAGTCCCCCATTATTCTACCATTTTCAGGATTCAGAGAACGAATTTTAGCTGAAAAAGAGCGAAGGCCAACCAACAACGCAATCCCTGTACCTAGGGTTTTAATCGATAAACAGAAAAAATCTGTTTCGGACATTCTCGGTGAAAATGAACCCAACATGGCGTACGCCGACGAAGAACGCGTAGGAGCTCACTTCCGCAAGTACAAAACTAAAGCTCCACCATTCACTGCGGAATATATAACGAGCAACAGGTTTTCTCCTTTGGACGAAGAAATTCGTTCCAATGCTTGGAAGAATTATAAACAGAGTTTTGCTGAGAAACACTTTCCTTTTGAATACGAGAATCCGGGTGAAATATCTGAACCTAGGGTCTACATAGATGAAGACGGAATGGATGAGATTCCCATTGATGCTGGCAGTGGGGAGATGAACCCTTTTCATATCAAAGGTAATACTGATATCTGTATGAAATATTTGCTTTGTTATAAAAATAATTTATTAATGTTATAATGTAACGCTGCAGATAATTCGCCCGCACTGGACGCTAAACATTCGAAACAAATGGAGGAATACTTCATGAATTACTGGCGAGATGTCATTGATTCTAAGCAAAAGCCACAAGGCGCCCTTTACGCTGAAGGAGGGCCGCTCAGGGCAGACGAGTTACAAGGTGAGTCACATGTATCGCAGCACTTGACAACATAGAGTATTCTCCGTGTAAAGACGGCAATTTGTGTTGCTTTCTGCTTCGTTTGCATTGTAGGTACAACAGCAACATTATCTCACTCATTCTGTTGAAGTATAGATGTAGGTACTAACATTTTTAATTAATTTATCTTGTTTGTACTTCTCAGTTAACCAATATGTTATTTTAGTTCTTGGTTATATTTTCACATAGGCCACTTGATATCAAGAACTTCGACCAGTATCAGAGACTCATACCAGACCGAGGGTGTTTCATATACCGACGATGTTTCAGGTGAAAGTCCCAAATTTTACCCCGAGGATATTCAAGATTTGCTTAATAACGAATGGGGCTTTAAGCGTAGGGAAAGAGACGATGTTAAAAAGCCTGGGCCGCGCCTGGACGCAAAAACATTAAAGATTTTGTACCACAATAAATCAGTGACAGGTTAGTGTCACAGCGGCCTGAGATAACTGTTTTAGATACCTATCGATGTTCCCTCGAATAGTCAGGCAACAGGCTAGAGCTGATATTTTTTTACTATTCGCACTTCCACGTCTTATAGAACACCGCACTAAGTGTTTCCCTCAGCACATTTTAGTTATTGTAAGACACGAAGCATGGGATGTGTCAGTCCTCTATGCAACGTGTTGCCTATGTGTGATGGATGATCTCTAAATGTTTTTTTTTCATGGCGTTTCCTTTGTACTCTTCGATGTGTTGATTTTGGGCTATGTTCTATGAGCCCGCCCTGTGTGTCATTTATGTTGTCATTATGTCAGCTTCAATGTTTATAATTTTATGTTTTATATCATCTGTGCATACATTGCCCGCTCCCGTGATACCTGTTCAGTTTTGTGCTTCATTAACTACACACGAAAAATGTTTTCCTTCAATACTGCTTAATAACTCAGTGTTAGTAAACCTATCTTGTCTCTTGAACTCAATTTGCTATTTATTCCTTTGCAATTTTTATTGTATTGTATTCTTCACTAAATGAAAAAATATGCATGCTTCGAGTTCTATATCGGTGTTGTATAAAGCCGTTTGTGATTGTATCGCCCTATTTACAGCATCGGTCTGCTTTTATGTTTCAGCACAAGGTGTGCAGCCCGTAGAAAAAGAAGAAAAGCCTGGTGACCATGATCACAATGATTATGATTACGATCCATCATATGCATACGTCTTGTTCAAGAACAGGTGAGAATGTTCACATTGCTAAAGCGTAAAACAGAAATAATTGTAAAGGTACTTTCCCATTGATGTTATAATCGGTTTGCCTCAGGTTCCTAACTGACTGGGAGAACGGCATCTCATTTATTTCAAGACTAGAAGAAATGCTTGGTTTAGAGAAAAACACTTTTACAAACCCCCGGTAACTTTAATAAAGTCTACTTTAAAATCTATAGTTTTTACTTTTTCATCTATTTTTTTATATCTATTGTATGTTCGGGTATAATATTCGAACAATAACAATTTTTTGTTGCAGAGTTGATCCAAGTGAAGTTACATTCAAAGTTGAGAAGAATAACAAAGGGTATGATGCTATGGCCGTAGCGCGTCACGTTGGTAAGATATTCTTAGATAGTACTACAAACTTTTCCTACCTCCTTTACCTATAAACACCATTATATTAATCTAAATCTTCATTTCAGATGAAATCAAAGAAGATTTGCGCCGTGAAACTGGAGCACAAGTATCGTCTACTGGCATCGGCGATAGAGTAAGCTCTCAAACAATATTTGGGACAAAAAATTTGCCTCATCTTACCCCATTTCATGGTTTATCTGTGATTACAGAGCAAGCGCCCAGTGAGCCACCACTTAGACGCACCAGAGCAACTTCTTGGCATGGACCTGCCAGTTCTATCGGCGCTCATCGGAAGTCTGATGGTCCTGGTTGTCGGAGCTGTGGTCTTCGCTGTGCTGTTGAGGCGAGACATGAGTAATAAGAGGAAGATGAACGGCCTATCCTCAGCAGCTGAGATCGACGCTGAAGCTACTAGGGACTATCAGGTAAGATGATGAATAGCTTTACTAATTTCGTCTTTAAACTTATTGTTATTCGTACCTTCCTACGTCTTATTAGTTATTTTGCTCTGACAAACCGGCTCCTCAATTTCCAGGAGTTGTGCCGAGCGCGCATGTCGGGCAAGTGGACGGGACAGCAGCCTGCCGCTGCTGCCCCCACGCACTCCACCGAGCCGCCTCAACGTATCACCTCGCTCTCCAAGGAACCCACTGAAGGCAACTCTCCCTCGACTCGATCCAGTACTTCGTCATGGTAAGATTTTTTAGGGTCGGTATAGATTCGTGTTTCTTTAGAATGTAATATGATAGAAATTGTTAAAAGGGTCCTGTTTTTAAATATTTGTGAAATTTTCTATGGAAATTGTTTATAAAAAACAAGAGAGCGACCGGAGCGACATAAGTCACCGCGCGCAAAAAGAACCATGAACCATGCAGCACTAAACGCACTTAGGTAGTTGAATCTCTACTAGCTAGTTTTTATTTGTGTTTCATTTTGTTTCAGGAGTGAAGAACCAGCTCTAACTAACATGGACATCTCTACCGGACACATAGTTTTGGTAAGCAAGCTTTAATACCTAAGTGTAGATATAAAACCAATCACGATTTAGTCAGCTGCATGTTATAATACCCTCTGTCACTTACAAAGTTCGAACCAGTTTACTTATTTTCCGCTGATATTGTTTAAAGGAAGACGAAGACCATTATACAATAAACTTCTTCAACAGGCTTATATGGAAGACCACCTCCGCAACAAGGACCGTTTGGAGCAAGAATGGCGCGCCCTGTGCGCCTACGAGGCGGAGCCCTGCGCGACCACCGCAGCCCTGAAGCAGGACAACACCGGCAAGAACCGCTACGCCGACGTACTGCCCTACGACCACTCCAGGGTCACGCTCAACACGCTCTCCAACCATCTCGGATCTGACTACATCAATGCTTCGACTATCGTAAGTTAACAGTAACAAGTGTTAACAGTAGTTGTTGTAAAGCTTTAAAACATCACAAATTTTATATGTTGTGTCTTGTTGTGTTTGTTGTAACTCAAAATGTGCTTAATGGCCTCAGAGAATCTGTCCTTTGGGGGAATTAAATCTATCATCATTAAATTAATTGATGGGCTTACAGTTACAGTATATCGAGTTGTAATTTTGTTATCTTCCATCTTGCAAGTTTTCTCTCCTATTCAATGCTTACTAGGAAAGTAGGAATATTACTAATTTGTTAACCAGACTTTGGAAGTTTGGACTACCTCTTAGATCTAGTGGTCGCAAACACTACTGCTGAGCATGGTTCATATGCATGGTGGCATATAGTGGAGGTCCCATGGTTTCTGGGATATGTGTCCGGTTGATGGCAATAGCAGGTTCGCCCCCTATTACAAAGCTGCTGTCGGTACACCTCTGCAAATCCTTTCAAGGAAACAGGCGTTATGTTATGTTATTGTTTATTTCGCAGACGGACCACGACCCCCGCAACCCCGCGTACATCGCCGCCGCCGGCCCCATGGCGCACACGGCGCCCGACTTCTGGCAGATGGTGTGGGAGCAGGGCAGCGTCGTCATGGTTATGCTCACGCGCCTCACCGAGAACGGACAACAGCTGTGCCACCGCTACTGGCCTGAAGAGGGATCTGAACTTTACCATATCTATGAGGTATTAGGACCTAGAAAAGTATTGATTATTAACTATAACAAACACCTGATTCTTTTAGAAACAGTTAGTAGTCTGGCAGAAACTAACGTAGCTTGCAAAAATAGCTACTTAACGAGAACAGGAAGCAAAGGTCATGTGAGCCATCATGGCGATGACTGACACTAAGAACTCGTACTAATTTCGTTTCAAAGAGAACAAAAAGTAAAAACTGCTCTGCATTTTCCAGGTGCACCTAGTAAGCGAGCATATATGGTGCGATGACTACCTGGTGCGAAGCTTTTACCTGAAGAACCAACGCACCGGCGAGACCCGAACTGTCACCCAGTTCCACTTCCTCTCCTGGCCTGAGAACGGCGTGCCATCATCGACCAAGGCTTTGCTGGAGTTCAGGAGGTGAGGTTTAAGATATATTCAATAACACAATATATTCTAGACAAAGCGTTATAGGAGGTAACACATGTTATGAAATGATTTAAATTGTGATATGAGACCTGAAAAGTAAAGACTTTTTTTTTGGATGGGAAATCATCAAATGACCCCTTTCGCTCTGGGCGGAGCGGAAGGGAGGGTCAGACTTTGACTGACTAAAACCCATCCATGTTCCTTCGTTGCCCTTTGTGTTCCGGAGTCGCGGTATCTCTTTCTAACAGTCCCGCAGCCCCGGCAGGCGTCGCTTTTGCTGACATCTCTTTGAGGCGCGCGTGGAACACGAATGCGCCATCGACACGGCCTGTCGTCATGAGACGGACGGACGGCGAGCTAGCCCATAGCTCACCGCCCATAGGCCCGCGCCTACGGTGGCCCCCGACGCCCGGTGCGTCTCCCGTGGCGGCCGGGACATGAGGTTCTCTCCCTCTCACGTTCCGCCACCTCCTTCGCAAGCGTGACTGCTTCGCAGAAGGAGGCGACGGCGTCCCATTCCGTCTCGCTCCGGACTGCATGGATTGAACCAGGGCCAGACGCGAGAGGTCGCCGCTGCCGATCGCGGCTACCAAATAGTACAGACCTTACACTACCTTTTTGGTAAAAAGTGTAAATATCAGAGTAACCCTGGCCGGTTTAGCAAGAAAAAGTTTGTAAACGCCAAATAATTAGTAAAAAACTATATTTACATTGTTTTTTTAAAGTTAATGGCATTAAGAATTGTGAATTGTATTAGGAACAAATTAAATAGTGTTTAGATCTTCTTACTGAAAATAATAAATAGAGAAATGACTAAATAGTCATCATCATCATCAGTCTATAATGTTCCCACTTCTGGGACACGGCCTTCCTTTCTATGAGAGGGAATGGGCTATAATCCACCACGCGGGCCCAGTGCGGATTGGTAGATGTCACATGTCTTCGAATTTTTTATTCTAGGTCATGCTGGTTTTCTCACGATGTTTTCCTTCGCTGTTTTGAGAGAAGTGGTGATGAAATAAATTACACACAGTAATGCGCCTGCCTGGGTTCGAACCCACGACTTACTGTTCGTAAATCGGGGCCGCCACCACTGGGCCACCGCTGCTCTTTATGTTTTAGTGTCGCAGGGCAACTGAGTGAGTAAGCGAGTCGGCAACATGCCGCTTACTTCTGTGGGTAGAGCCCAGTACAGTGGCTAGAAAGCGCCAAGACAGAGAACTCGGCCTAGTGCTTGCATAAATATGTTGAACTAAATAGTATGACTATTTTAATAATATAGGTACACTTCCACTAACTTATCTGTGCAGGCGGAAAAATACAGAACTAAAATAAATGTAGGTACAAAGCTTGACATATCGATGCAAATTTTCTTTTCAGGCAAGGCCACCTTGAACTGCACCAGTATTATATATAACATCATTCAACTGCTCACAAAAAGTCGTCATACTATACTTATTTTGTTTTACGTGTTGCCTTTAATAAAACAATTATTTGTTTTCAGAAAGGTGAACAAGTCGTACCGAGGAAGATCATGCCCCATCGTGGTCCACTGCAGGTAAACTATTTTTCAATACACTTCATCGAAAACGGGTTCTTATCGCACTACGATTAGGTTCAACATGCCATGTATTTCACACACGTGGATTGTTTCGGCACAGCACGCGGGTGTTGGAAATTGCCTCAGATAAAACTATACCTATACTTAGTACAAATTGGTGCAATGTCTATAGTCAGCGGTGATTGTTTTTTTTCATTATTTTATTTTATTTCTTCAAAAGTGTATTGAAAAACGTCGTTTGATACACGTGGACATTTGTTATTGCAGTTCTCGGCTCAAAAACACCTCGTAATTAAAAGTTAATTCCGCCTCGAATGCAATAACAAACTTTCTCCACTTGTATCAAAATGTACTATTCCATTCATTTAGTTTAGTTAACCTGAAACGAACTTATTCAACCTTGAACCACGGAAATATTTTTGTAGATCTTTGATCTCTCCTTTGTCCTGTACACGCGTACCTAATCATAATGACTTCAGATTACGTGGGTAATTATTATTTAATCATGATCTTGTTTCCTATCTGAACCATCAAATCGTTTGCATATCGCGTCGTTTCGTAATCTTAGACAAAGAGATGTCATCGTGATAAGATTACTACCGTAGTAGTATCGAAGATAATATAAAATTAAATATTCGATTGACCGGTAATTCAGTTATATCACTTACAAGAATTTAATCAGTCTAGATATTTCATTCGATCCGTAAGTCTTAATATTTCTAAGGTATGCTTTAGATCAGCGGTCGCCAACACGCGGCCCGCGGACGTCTTACTTGCGGCCCGTGAATGTTTTATAAATAAGTTATAATTATCAAAATAAATGCATGAACGAACCGCAATCGACCGTATGGTGTGGATCCAGCCTACCACATCGTGTATTGTGTGCCTGTGGTGCCTAGTCGACATTTTTTCCATAGAAATTTCGGGGAATTACTCCACTGTTTGACACATCCAAAGCTAAACATGATATCGTTGTGTCTCATTAATTACTTTTGTCTGTGCGGAAACAGAATGGTAAAATAAAAAGCCATTTAAAAGTTACGAGCTACCAAAGATTCGTTTTTATTGCCAATTTTAAAGCAACTTTGGGCGTAAATTTGTAATAAAAGAAGTGTTAAATTTCCAAAACAAAGTCGTTACCGACAAAGCACAATTATCGAAGAATTCAATTAATTTTATTTGTAATTGATTTATGCAGTGGTTTTTACATAAAACTTGATTTTCCAAAGGCCTTTTTGTAATGTTTTACGCGCGTCTTTAATATCACAAGTGCGGCCCGCCATTAGTTTATTATGCCACCTTGTGGCCCTTGCCTGCCAAAAGGTTGCCGACCGCTGCTTTAGATATTTCAGTTCGATTGCTTAATACTTAGCATACTAAATAGATGTACAATATAGTACATTATACTTATATGATGCGATTGAGTAAGCCTTAGCAGTCACAGGTTTGGCAAACTGCTCTTTGCAATTGGTTAAAAATAAACTAAGTATATCATCACCCTTCTACTCCTCTGAACCTTAAAATTTCCAGACAGATAAATGCAACAAAGAGTTGACTCAGGGTCCTACAACACCATAGTCGCCGTATTGGGCGATATACCAGTATACCCGTTCAAATAAACAGTGATCAAAAACCCTTGTATTCCAGTGACGGAGCCGGTCGCTCAGGTACCTACTGCCTCATCGACATGGTTCTGAATCGCATGGCCAAGGGCGCCAAGGAGATCGACATCGCAGCCACCCTAGAGCACATCCGAGACCAACGCACTCGCACCGTCGCCACCAAACAGCAATTCGAGTTCGTGCTCATGGCCGTCGCTGAGGAGGTAGGCGTTTGATGCGATTGGACATCATCTATGTTATTCCTTGACCTACAATTGTGGAGTTACAAGATATTTTTTATTACGTTTAGGCATATTGCTGATCACAGATTAATATAAATTTGAGAGTAGTATACGATTGGTGCTGAGTATCCACATAATCAGTATTATAAAAAGAAGCGTACCCCAAGGTTCGATATTAACACGTACGCTTCTTTTTCCATAACGAGCCAACTTTTCCAAAAGTCAAAGGGAAGCATCTAGTACAATCGTATTATTGTCTGAATGGTTAAGTTTCTAATGATTTCTAATGCTCCCTTTTTAGTTAAGTGCCTCTTTTTACTTACCTGCCTATTGTTACTGATTTTATTTTAATCCAAAGGTCCACGCAATCCTGAAAGCTTTGCCGGCGCACCTACAACAATTGCAAGAGAAAAAAGACAAAGATAAGGAAAAAGAAAAGGAAAAAGATGGCAGCGACAAGGAAAAGGAGAAGCCTAACTAAACGCGCACCCGACACGAACACGTTACGTTACATTATTTAACATATATTAAGTATTCTATCAATGTGGAATTGATGTATTTCTATCAACTCCGAGTTGAGAATTTCGCTACGTAAAACGAAATTTTGAGCTAAGTAACATTCATGTCATATTGGTCATAGTAGGTAATTTTCTTTTTATTAGTAACATTCGGTTGTTATTGTAAACCCCAACAAGGCATCTCCAGGACTGCATTATTTATAACTCACAATTGGAAATTCTTAACTATGAATTGTCTTAACTTGACGATGATTTTAGAAGGTACCGCTGGAAATGCTGGAAAAAGTTTCTAAAGCAAGGATTAAACTGACTGTGTCTAATTGAAGTGAGCCGCTATCTATGGCATTTATTTTTTTAAAGCTTTAATATTTTCATAAGGTAACTTCACATGAGCCTATTTATTCTATTTAGAAGTTAAAGAACACAAAATATGAAGTTTCTTTGTTGTAGCAGTTGTGTTAGCTTTTTATTGGAGTGTTGGAGACATGGTCAATTGTTAGAATATCAATTCTAGTGAGTTTCATCTGGGTTGCATACATTTTAGTTTATTTATTTCTACATAAAACTATTAATTGCGATAAATTAATGAAATAGCTGATCTAAATGAATAGTGATCTTAATGTAAGCACTTAAATTAGCTTGTTGGTCTGCGTATATTAGTTTTAACTTTGTATTTCGTTTTATGTTATTGTCATGCATATAATGCGTATCCTGTGAAATTGATCTAGTCAGTTAAAATGTTACTTAAGCCAGTTTATAGTGGGTTTCTATTAATTAGTACTTAAATGTTTATTTAACTTGTACTTACATAATAAGTTATTTTAACAATGGTCAGGTGCCAATAAAAAAATGATTAAATCTGTAGCGTTACTTTATATCATTTAATTGAAGTAGTTATTACCCAATATTGTTAACGATTGTACGAGTAGTGGTACTGACCATAGTTAAAGTTTCATGTTTATCATATTTAATTGCTTTCTGATTAGTCATCGTGTCTAAAAGTTTTAAGTCATAATGTAAGTACATTGTTATATGTATAGGTCTACATTTTGCAACTTATATACCTAGTCTTATAACAACAAAGATAAGCGATCGACTTTTCCAATCATATCCCGAATTAACGGAATACCTGAGAAAAATAATCAGATTTAAAAAATCAAAATAAAATATTTACAGAATGTAGCAGAAACCATAGATGCATACTAATACGTGTTATGTACGAGATTTATATAAGATATATTTATTGCATATTATGTGGAAAATGTAAAAAAAAAAAAAAACCTACCCACGAAATTATGGATGTAGTATTAGACATAAGAGAAAATATATTTAACCGTATTTCTGTATGAAATTATATGTAGTTTTTATGTGAATGATTGAATAATGGATTTTGATTAAATTGTTTTAGGGAATAAGATATAAGTATCCTAATTTCCCAAACAAAAGTTCCTATCTCTTCATAGACAGAGTGGCGATTTAGTTATCTGTACATTCAAGGAGGTTAGTCTACAACTTTCCCAAAAATCTAATATCCGATTAGAAAAAAATATCCTTTCACACATTCATTGCTGTTGTATTTTTTTTCAAGAACTCATGATTATTAAAAAACAAAAAAATTCCCTACAACAGTAGACTGACTATTTTGATGCATGAATGAAAAGCTATTTTTTGACGTGATGTCTTCTTATAAATCGATAAACACGTGCCGCGCGCCAGTTGATCAACGCTAAGCCCAGCACAAACCCTTGGACCTGGAAAACTAAAATTTTTCACAGTGGTTCCCTTTATAATGCTGACAAGGAACAAAGAAGGATTTTTTGAAATTCAACCTCTTTTTTTTTTTTTTTTAGGATGGGAAATCATCAAATGAGGTCTCCCACTCTGGGCGGAGCAGGAGGGAGTGTCAGACTTTTACTGACTAAAACCCATCCATGTTCCTTCATCGCCCTTTGTGTTCCGGGGCCACGGTATCTCTTTCGAATAGTCCCGCAGCCCCGGCAGGCTTCGGCCCTTGCGGACCCCTTCCCTATTGCTGACTCTCTTTGAGGCGCGCGTGGAACACATACGCGCCGTCGACACGGCCTGTCGTCATGAGACGGACGGACGGCGAGCTAGCCCATAGCTCCCCGTCCACAGGCCCGCGCCTACGGTGGCCGGAAGCCACCACGTGGCCCCCGACGCCCGGGGCGTCTCCCGCGGCGGCCGGGACGTGAGGATATCTCCCACTCACGTTCCGCCACCTCCTTCGCTAGCATGACTGCTTCGCAGAAGGAGGTGACGGCGTCCCATTCCGTCTCGCTCCGGACCATGGCACGAACCAGGGCCGGAAGCGAGAGGTCGCCGCCGCCGATCGCTACCTCGAGGACACGGCGGTGCTCCACCCAAGCAGGGCACACCTCCACCGTGTGCTCCACCGTGTCCTCCGGTCGATCCTCACAATGGAAACACCCGGGCGTCTCCTCCCGCCCGATTCGGTGCAGGAACTTACCGAAACATCCGTGTCCGGTAAGAACCTGCGTCAGGCGGAAGGTGAGGACGCCGTGGCGTCTCTCCAGCCACTCCTCAAAGAGGGGACTTACCGCCACTATTGTGGCGTGCCCTGAAATTCAACCTCTAAGGGAGTTCAAGGGATGAAAGTTTGTACGAAAGTCCATCAGTTTTAAAGTTAGAATCTTAAAATTTTGTGTTTAGGCTGACGATAATTCCACCCCCAAAGAGTTAAAAAAGGGGATGCAGTTGTGTATGGAAAGTTCTTAATTTTCGAAGTAAAAATCACAAAATTTATTATCTAGGCGTATACTATGGTTGGAAGCTAACGCAACAGTGTTGTTAGAATTTCTTCTTAAGGGAATGAAAAGGGGAATGAAATTTTGTTTTTTAAGAATATCATGAAAAATTACGTTATCACGAAAAATTATCGTTCGTAAACCGACTTTACAGACAGCAATTTTTATTTTCTTTACAAAGTTTTTTTCATTAATAATAGAGAACAAGACCAAATTCTCTGTTAATATGTATATACCTGCTTACCCTGCTGTAAACACCTGAATTTGCGTGCATCATCAGAGCACATCAGATATCAGTACTATTGAAATAAATGAACAAGAGGTTCATAGGCTACTGAAACAAGTTGATCTTAACAAGTCCGCTGGACCAGACAATATTCCACCGTTATTTATAATGAACTGCGCCAAGAGTCTATCTGTCCCGCTCTCGATCCTGTTCAAAAGATCACTCGACATTGGTGTGGTACCCACGATCTGGAAGTCGGCATACATAACACCGATACACAAAAAAGGACCTAAAACTTCTGTTGACAATTATAGACCGATCTCTAAATTGTGCGTGTTTGCAAAAATACTGGAGAAAATTGTCCATAAACAAGTCTATTCAGCTCTTCAACATAGTTTTAGCGAACATCAGCACGGTTTCTTAAGAGGTCGGTCTACCACGTGTAATCTAATTCTCTGCAGTGAATTCCTGTCGGAGTCTATGTCACATCGGTCACAAGTCGATGTTATTTATACCGATTACAGCAAATGTTTTGACAGAATAGATCATGTAATCTTAATGCGTAAACTTTTATCGATGGGTATCAGGGGTAACCTCTACAGGTGGTTCATGTCATATGTTGAGGGTAGATGCCAGACCGTGGTGCTGAATGGTTATTCGTCTAGAGCTATGCGTATTCCCTCGGGAGTGCCCCAGGGATCGTTATTGGGGCCGCTCTTGTTCAACATTTTCATCAACGATGTAATTTCCTGTTTTCAGCACTGTAAAATACTGTTGTATGCAGACGACATGAAGATCATGAAACAGGTTATTACACAGGCAGACGCTCTCTTACTGCAGGCGGATTTAAACTCTTTTCAAACCTACTGCAAATTAAATAAGTTGGATTTAAACGTCTCCAAATGCTATGTATGTACTTTCACCCGCAAACCACACCCTCTACATTTTTCCTACAAACTTATGGATATCCCAATAGAAAGGGTCAGTGTAATCAGGGACCTCGGGGTTACTTTTGACTCGAAGCTTATTTTTGACACACATATAAATAATATTGTCAGCAAAGCGTCGAAAGCTCTAGGTTTCATCTGTAGGATCTCATCAGAGTTCAGAAACATAAAAACTATCAAAATTTTATATTGCTCATTCGTTCGTAGTCACCTCGAGTATGCCTCTCAAGTCTGGAACCCTAAATACAACGTCTATATCGCTCGATTAGAGGGCATACAGAGAAAGTTCTTGAGGTACATTCAATTTCGTTCCAAAATATATCTACCAAATTACTTTAAACGGTGTAAAAGGTTTCATATTCTTCCTTTGTATGAACGAAGAAAAATCTCTGACTTGGCCTTTCTAGTCAAAATTGCAAACGGATCCAGTGATGTCCCTGAGTTGCTAAGCAAGATTGGGCTGCGTGTACCTGGTTCGTTTCTGCGTAAATCTCGTTTGTTGCACATACCAACGACTAGGACCAATTACAGACAAAACTCGTACATGATTAGGGCAAGCCGTGAGTACAATGCGACTTGCCAGGAGGTTGAGATCGACATCTTTAATACAAGCGTGTCTAAATTGAAAAAGACCTTATGCAACCACTTCTTCGACAACCCTTAATCATTGATTCATGTTAATTTGTGTTCTTTTTTCCCTTATTCTTTTATCTTTAATGTACCTACTAATCCTTACCACTGTCTTCTGGTTGCATTATTTCTGTTTTATTTAACTATTACGTACTCTGTATATCTGTGAGAACTTGTAATTGGCCATATTAATTTTATAAACTAAACTATTGTGTTTGCCTAGCTGTAAGTTTTCCGAAAATAATAAAATAAAATAAAATAAAAATCATATAATGGAAAATCAATATGAAATCAAAGATATAACAGTATACTATACATACAACAATATACCTAAACACTTCATATGTGAAAACGAGTCGTTTTCGTGGCTTTACGGTAGCTCATTATGTGTATTCTTTTATCTAATTTTTAGCACTTTTCATCCTTTGCGTTATTTCGGGTTTGAGTTATTAAGGTTGTTCACAAACGACTGAGGCAAAGTTCAAATAGGCGATTTTCGATACTGATGTTTTACGGTAAGTGGGTAATAAAACCTATCGCTACAGTTAAGCATGAGGTTTTGGGTTCGATTCCAAGATAATGCATTTTTTTACCTACTTCTCAATTAAATCCAGTTCTCCTGATCCAGGACCAATGAGAACCACTGATATTTGGTATAGTTCACCTTGACCTACCATTTTCGGCGAGGTCTACTGCGGCACACATTTGCCTGAAAGTCATGGGGAGAGGCCTTTGGCCACAGAATAAATTTAGTACATTGGCCTAGCAGGAATGACGCAGGCTAATAGTAAATGAATTAAATAATCTATAACCACACCGTTCTTCCTGTAAGTAAATTATTTGGGGAAGGAATGCAAAGCTAATTCGTTTCGTCTGCTATTCCTGAAACGATTTATATTATTCTGGCTCTAGCCAGTGACCCGAAGTCGAAAAGTTTCGCAATTCTGTAATTATGACTCACCTACGTGACGAGTGTAACACAGATTGAAACTTGGTTTTAACCGGTTAATTTTGAATATCCAAACCAAAATTCATGAAAAACTGGTTTTCCTCATAAACCGGTAAAGTGCAACCTTTAACCTTAATCGATTTCGGTTTGGGGTCAATGACCGTAACCGTTTAGGAATTTTAACCGGTTTCCGAGCCCTGGCTTTGAAAATGTAGCTCTTATACAGGGTGGACACGGTAAACGGGGCAGTAAGGGGAACTACCTTAGCCGTTGCAGCTACACGAAAATGGTCTTAGGAAACTATACATAATTTTTCGCGAAATTTTGATCCTCATTCACAGATTTCCAACATTTTGCTGATGCCAATCGATCCTGTTTCTAATACTGATCAAAAAGTTCTATCGAACCCTACACTTTATCGAAGATCTGTGAATGAGGATCAACATTTCACAAAAAATTATGGATAGTCTCATATGACCATTTTCGTGTAGCAGCAACGGTTAAGGTAGTTCCACTTACTGCCCCGTTTACTGTATCCACCCTGTATAAAGCGTTTGTATGTAGGTCGGTACCTACTTAAATGACTAAGCACAAACCTTGGATATCTGAAACGTAGCTATCTATCTAATACGAAAGATATCTATGAAGTTAATAACGGCTAATAGAATCAAATTGACCATTAATAACGTCCTCAATCGATAAGCGACAAGTGGGTAGGTACCCTTACGTCATTCATAGTTCGATGTGCACGCACACTTATATCGGTCTAAATAAATGGTTTTATCTGGGAGCGTTTGAATAAACATTATCACTACGCAACATTTACTGTCCTAATCTGGTTGATGTTATAACTGATTAAGGAGAATTATTATTTTATCCCTTGCATCTAGCTAACCTTAGAGCGAGACCACACTATGCGTTGACGGTGCGGTGCGGCGCTGCGCTGGAGCGGTGCCGCAACGTCATCCTACATACAAATCACTATACCATGACAAACGATGCGTTGGGCCGCAAGCACGCCGCGCTTGTGAAGTGCGAGTCGAGACGGGGGAGGGGTGATGCGCTGCGGTGCCGGAGTGACATAAGCGACAATCGTGCCGCCACCGCAGTATTAATGTCGAACGTGTTGCGCGATGCGCCGCACCGCGGTAAACAGCGTTGTACTGCGGTGCCGCACCGCCCGTGTGGCACCCTTTAGCTCGAATTAATTGCGGTGCCGCACCGCACCTCTAACGTATCGTTTGGGCTCGCTCTTACTGCCATGCCTAGTGCTCGTTTGTGGCAGGGCCTCAATTCTAAGTTCTAACGCATGGTTTTCTGACAGTGGACTCAACATTCCCGTTCCTCTAAGCTCCTTTCTTTGTGTCTCTATGGCAACAAATACTAGTTTCATTCTAAGTTTCCTTTCTTTCATTACCTTTCTAAATACCTACTAGTAGTTAGTGTAGAATACGGAGCAGAGCCGTCCAAGACGACAATTTCGTTTTACATTTTTAAAGATACCTAGTTCTTCCCAACGGGTGCTTAAATGTATCCTTCAGATGGATGAACATAAGTATCTAGGAGTACCGACCGACACTTTTCTTCCAACTACAAATCAAAACATATGTGAATCTATCTACTTTTGGAGCCTTTAGTGAGTTTAGCGACTCGCACTTGGCCGGTTTTATTTTAAAACCTTGGGCATTAATATAGTCGTCTTACCATAATTTGAAATGAATATAGCCACTTCTAATTTTGAGGATATTGAGTGAGAGATGCAAAAATTAGGATCTTATGGTACTGAAATACAGGTCATTCATTCAGGGCAATGTAAGATAAACCAGTAATGTGTGGTTAACTTACTGATGTACTTCTTAAATTCAGGCATTTACACAACCTGAGCGAGTCTGAGTTTAAATACTTTTACTGTGGACTGCCTCGTTGGTCTAGTGGTCTCAGGCACGACTGCTGACCAAGAGGTCCTGGGTTCGGTTCCCGGGGTTCGGGTCGGGCAAAGTGTCATTGGGTTTTTCCATCTAAAATTTCTCAGTAGCAGCCACGGCGTCTGAATGTGCGCCCGGTTGATGGCAATAGGCTCACCCCCTATTACATGGGACTTAAACATAACTGGCGAAATATGGGTGTACTATTAAGTACACCTCTGCCTAGCCCTTTGGGGATTACAGGCGTGATGTTATGTTATGTAAACAGGTAATTAATTCACTGTACCCATTATTTTCGAACTAGAATGGTCCACGGGGCGGCGTACACCAAAAACACCAACCGCCTTTCGCCTGATTTTTTCGTTTTTAAAATCTATCTATTTTCTAAAACGTCCTACTTAGACTTCTAACTTAACAATTTGTTTACCCATCTACAGTCAGACAGGCATCTTTGCTAGGTGTCATATATATTCTCCGCTGATGTAAAAAATTACATCATCACCACTTTATCATATACAGGGTGGAATTTTGTAATGCCACCTGGAGGGAAAGTACTCTTAATACTGCAGATAGAAAATTTTACTCAAAGGAAACATTCCTTTATTTTTGAATAGAAAGCAAACTGCATTCAAAGATTTTCGAAAATTCTCTTCTCTCAAACCCGGGAATCGAACCGGCTAAAATCTGAAAAAATTATACCCTGTACTTTTATTGCATCGATCGTTAGGGTCAATTTTAAGGATGAAATCTCTCTAACAAACATTATAAATTAAATGAAAGGAAAACCAGGAAATCTGAAGTTACAAAATCAATGAGTCAAGTTAAAGCTCTCTAACTAACATCCATCTTTTGTAGTGCAGACTGCTTTGCGACATACTCGTAGCTGCGTGTATGAGGTAATTTAAATATGGAATGTTAGATTAAAATTTGAAAATTTTATTGTCATAGTTGTTATTCATATTTGATTGTTTTTACAACTCATTTCACATTTTGTCTCACGGTGAAAATGGCTTATCAAGAACAGTTTGATTTAATGGAAGCTTATTTTTTAAATAACAAAAACGTGAATCTAGCTCTGCGGTGGTATGGAGAGAGATATCAAGACCGACAGGCACCAACTCGGTTCTTATTGAAAAGAATGTTAGAAAATTTAAAGGTGGTTTCAAGAAGAGACGGCAAACTATTCAGCAAAACTATTTCGATTTTGAACTAGATGTTTTAACATACTTTGAATCATTTCCGAAGGCTTCAAGTAGAGATGCTGCCGATGAATTAGGAACAACCCACACTCGCGTACTTAAAGTGCTGAAAAAGTATAAGTATAAATGCTATCGTGAAGGTCGGTTGGTGCAAAAATTGTATATTGGGGATCATGAGAGACGATTACAATTTTGTGAAAACATGCTTGGAGAAATTGACCGAAACCCTAATTTTTTGAGTAATATTGTATGGTCTGACGAAACCAACTTCAGCAATAATGGCATGTACAATCGCCGCAATAACCATTATTGGTCTCGAGTGAATCCTGTTCGTGTTCATGGAACTAACAATCAAGTAAGATTGTCTTTCAACGTTTGGTGCGGAATTATGAGAAATAATGTAGTGTTAGTCCACGTGTACGAAGGTCATTTAAACACTGTCAAGTATATTGAAATACTGGATCTTTTAAGAAACGAGTTAAATGGTTTCCCCGAGGAAGAGCGAAACCAAATAATTCTACAACAAGATGGTGCTCCAGCACATAACAGCAGAATCACTAGTGCCTACATTAATAACCATTTTAATACCTGGATTGGTACAAACGGCACAATCAGATGGCCTGCGAGATCGCCAGATCTGATGGGGATATGTAAAAAATCAAATTTACATCAAATCTTATGCAAATGACAACGAGTTGAGAGTTGAAGTTCAGAATACGATCTTATAATATTCACAACAACACTTTATTAAAGGTTACTTGAAACCAATTCGTTAAAAGAATAAATTAGTGTATCCAAGAGAATGGAGCCCATTTCGAGCAACTAATTAGTTAGTTTACCATGTTTTGTAAATAATTAAATTAATTTAAGATTTCCTGGTTTTCCTTTCATTTAATTTATCATGTTTGTTAGAGAGATTTCATCCTTATAATTGACCCTAACGATCGATGCATTAGAAGTACAGGGTATATTTTTTTCAGATTTTAGCCGGTTCGATTCCCGGGTGTGGGAGAAGAGAATTGTCGAAAATCTTTGAATGCAGCTTGCTTTCTATTCAAAAATAAAGGAATGTTTCCTTTGAGTAAAATTTTCTATCTCCAGTATTAAGAGTACTTTCCCTCCAGGTGGCATTACAAAATTCCACCCTGTATATTGTAAGATAAATGATAAAAACTGATGATGAAATAGTTGGCAACTCTTTATTGCAGATTCATTCGATTGTCAAGTTGACATTTGAAAAGTAGTTGCCTGTTCGGCGTTCGCTTGATGACGTTGACATTAGTGACAGTGCGTGGCTAGATGCAGGGTGTCTTGTATCTGTTTTCGTAACTAAAAAACTTTTTTATTTATTATTAAATAGTTTTATCTACGTTTGTTTTAGTAATACATAGTAAATACGTCTATATTTCTTTGGTAATCTCAATAATATAATAAGAAATTCAAGATGATTAACGGCCGTGCTCTACATTTCGTATTCAAAGTCGCCGACAGGACCCTGACAGCGAAATTCTACAGAGAAATCTTGGGCATGAAGGTAAGAAACACGAACAACATAAAATAATAAGAGAATTATATTAGAAATAAAAATAACATGGTTTGCAAGAAACTATGGAATCATGAAGTGATATTAAATACTAGTTTCAAGATTAAATCTGTGACCAAGGTCAAACAGGCACAGCCTCTATAATTACATGTTCTAACTACCTCGCTCGTCGGCAATTTTAAGACTCATTATTTGTAAATGCTGTAAACTATAACTTTAAGTACCATAATGATCAGATAAAATCACAGTATGATTGTGTTACAGTTTCTACTGTTCTATTGTTTAGATTTAAGTAATCCTGCTTTTTAAAAATTATTAACCACCTGTTTTCTTACACAAGGACCTAGAACACTCTGAACACTAAAGGTTAGATTACAGAAAAGTTGCTGACAATTTTATGACCAAAAACAATATTATTATCTTAGAATTGGGACCTCAAGTCGTCAATCTGTACAAATAAATAAAATTGAAATGTCTGTCTGTTCCCGCTAATCTCCGAATGGTTGGACCATTGTGATGGGACTTACTGGCAGATAGCTTAAATATGTTTTTATGCTACTTTTATTTTAGAAAAAGAATTAGGGTTCTGTGCTAAAGGTTGCGTGCCACAGTTTATAAGGCTAAAGGAGTAATCTAATTACCCGTGTGTTATAATTGGTACTAGCTGCACCATCAATAATCCTTAGGTTTTCTATTCTATTGATCAAACAGAAACTTCATAGAAGGGAATCTCTTGGTTTCCACACAGCAGAATATAGCAACACTATTTGATTAATTATAAATAGATTATTTATTTAATGTTGTTAGTAATAATAATAGCTTACTTTATGTATGTGAGTAGTTAATTATTTATAATTTAATAATTAAAACATGTTATAGTTCAATTAGCAAAGTGGAAAATGCCCTAGTGTGCCAGACAAAATAATAAATATTAGCCTCCAATGTCCTAGTGACACATTCGTAAGTCTAGAGTAATTATTTGAGGCCCCACCTAATGAGACAATTAATTATAATTAAAGACAATAGTAGTAGTAATGACTACCTTCAATTAAATTCTCATGTTTGTAATTTGCCATGTCACTATGTCACATTATGGGCAATGGAGTATGTCTAACTGTTGTATATGTTTTGCAAAATGTGAAACTATTAATTAAAAATAGATAAAATAACTAATCGGTTAACGCTGACATGTATGTAACAGCCTTAATGAATTATGAAATCAATACAAATGTAACTGATGTTATGTTAACCTCTAAGTCCCAAGTGTACCGAAAACACTACCAAAATCTAATTCCCGTCGAACCCTGGTGTTTGGTACGCCTTGTAGTAGCTAACTTAAACCTTATTTTTACACAAAATATGTGATGTAATAATGGCTCTACATCAGTGGTTCCCATCAGTAGACCACCTTTGGCCTGCAGGAGCTTCGAATATGGTCCGCTTAAGTTTAAATATACAGACTGATATTATTTTACTTAGGCTACTATCGTAGCTGTGTTGAGTCAGTTGTAGGAACACTGGATTTTATAAATATTTCGTAAAAACGTATTTTTGAAGAATGCTTTTTGCCTTTTGGAACAGTTCTGAATAATAATACTTTTTACAGGTCCTGAGGCATGAGGAGTTCAGTGAGGGATGTGAAGCTGCCTGCAATGGGTGAGTTATTTAGAGTTTAAAAAATAATGTATAATTTAATAACAACATACAATGTGAATTTTGTGTTGTGTTATTAAAGACTCTTAAAGACAGTTAAAAATTATGATTTTTATTTCTAGGCCATACGCAAACAGATGGAGCAAGACCATGGTTGGTTACGGACCAGAAGACTCACACTTTGTAGTGGAGCTCACATACAACTACGGTATCACACACTACGAAACAGGCAATGACTTCATCGGCCTCACAGTACAATCCAGTGAAAGTCTCAAAAGGGCCGCTGCTAACAATTGGCCCATTAGGGAACAAAATGGAGTGAAATATGTTGAAGCTCCTGGAGGTTACAAGTTCTTCATTGTTGACAAACCACAGCCTGTTGACAGAGGTGAGTTCCAATTATTGAGATAGAAAAGGAAACATTTGAATACTTCTAGTTTGCATGCATGTGGCAAAATATTCTGTGCTGAGACAGCATTGTTGATTCAGCACAGAATATGTTAAAATAATGCTATCATTACAGTATGGCAATTATTGGCAGTAGATATAATTACTATGATGTCATGTGACCATTATCTTTCTTTTTTACCCAACTACGGCGAAGCCGAAAAGGAAGGGTTATGATTTTAGCAGTCTATGTATGTTTGTATTTACGTATGTTCCTCCGCCTAAACAATTCATCCGATTTTGATGAATAAGGTGTCAATCGATTCGTTATTATGGTCCGGGTAACAAAGGCTTTAACATAGGCATTTTAACCGACTTCAACAATAGGAGTCGATTTTACCTTGTAAACAGCGAATTTAATTAGAGCGTGATTTTTCAGTTAGTAGTCGGGTTTTTTAGTTGTAGTCCTTGCGTCGTATTCCTCAATGGTGAGGGTCGTGACCTCCCTACAGTATCACCTTCTCTCCAATGATCTTTGGCCTTTGACCATGACCTTGGTCTTAAACCAATTCATAGAGTGCCCCATCTCCACGCTAATCCGCTCCATCCGGTCTAAGAGTGCAAACATTTCCGACTCATTAGCTGCAAAAAGAGTAGTGTCATTAGCGTAGCACAGATTGGCGATTTTCACACGACCAACTGTGATGCCTCCTTTCTAGTTCTCGCAGGTGCGTCTCATAATGAGTTCTCCATAGACGTTGAACAGAATGGGCGATAAAACGCATCCCTGGCGTACTCCTTGGTGAAATTTAAAGGATTAAGATGTTGGTTTGTCGACTCTTACGTCTCTCTGACTTGAGCCATACAGGATGCGAAGTAGGGCGATGAGATGGTTTGGTACTCCAAGTTCTTGTAGGACTCCATAAGCAACCCCAGTTGACAGTATCGAAAGCTATGCTGTAGTCGACGAAACACAACAACGAGCTGCCTGACATTGAGAATTTACTCTCGAGTAAGTGAAGGGCAGTCATTCACGAAACCTGCTCGCTCCTGCGGAATTTGCCAATCCAGGTAATAGCGGATGCGATTGTTCAGAATATAGAGCAAGATTTGGTTGGAGTGTAACAGGGCACTGAGAAAAAAAGACAAATTTCGCCAAAAAAGTGTTAATTTCGCAAATTGTTTATTTTCTTGATTCTATCGTATAAAACACCTAAATATAAGACTTAAAGTGTCTTGGTGTTTTTTGTCTCCGACTAACCATTTGTCGTAAAAACGATGTCGATTTTTTTAAATCCTTTATGGGCCGCATGGGCACCGGGCCGTAGACCGACGAAGGAGGCCGGCGGAGGCCCGGCACTTCGGAGACAGAAGTCAATGAGTGTTATTTAATATGCGAACGAAGCGAGCGCGCCTCATGGAGTCATAGCAGGTTAAGGTCAAGGTCAATATACCTCAGGTCAAGATCAGTGATCTTAGGAGAATCGCGGATCTTGACTTTTGAAATTTCAATAACCAATTGGTCAATAACCCCAAGGGCAACCCAACTACTCCCACATCCCACCGGGTCCCGAAGGTTTGATTAGGCGATGGATCATTGTGATTTTTTTCTAAGTCTTTTTTCCATAGTGCCCCGTTTCGTATCCACTGACCCAAGATTTTACTAGCATGTGAGATGAGGGACAAGGTTCGATAATTGCCGCAGTTCTTGGTTGACTCCTTCTTGTGCAGCGGAAGAATTACGGATTCTTACCAGTCCTGCGGCCAATCACCGTTTTTCCAGACAGTGTGAGCAGATCCTGAAAATTGTTTCTTCGCCCAAGTCACCCATAACCTCAAGTATCTCTGCTGTTATTTGGTCACTTCCTGGCGCCTTTTTCTTCTTGAGAGACTGTATAGCGAAAGATATTTTGGAGCGAAGTATCATGGGTTCCAGTTCTAGATCCTTCCAATCTGGACTAGCTCCGGGGGTTGAATGGGGATCTGCGTACAACTGCTTACAGTAGGAACGCCATCTCTCGGCAATAGTTAGTTGTAGTATACCACACAAATTCTTGTGTACCTACAAATAAAAATAAAAAATTGAAACTATTTACAATATCATTATTGTACAAACTAGAATTTAGGTTACTATAACGAAAATATCAGTATCATAGAGCAGCTGTACATAGTACCTACTTCTGTATAATTTGCCATATCATGGTGATGGGGATATTCAAATCAATACAACTCACCCAAAAAAGGTGTGCGCTTTGGTAATCATGTTTCTAAATAAGCACGAATGCGTAACAGACTACCCTTCTCTAACGGCGTTTAAGTTTCGTGCTGCTGCGTTTTGTAGTGGTAGGTACATCTATCATTTCGGTCATACCTCGTCATCCAAAAGTTCAGAAAAGTTTTTTAGAATTTTTTAACCATGGTAATACAAAATAGGAAAGTAATTGCATGGATGTTGTATAATTAGATCTCATCATGGCATGTTCTTATTTCAAAAGACAGACAATGGTTGCAGGTGCGCATATTATCATGGAAGCCTACAAGTCTATACATGTTTGGATATGTTATAGCTAGTCTTGTTTAGCATACAGTGGCAGAGTGATCGTCATTAATGATAATTATTGTGAATTGATAAGATAAGGGACTTATCTGCTGAAACATCACTGTCTGAGATGTTTTTGTCATGTGATGATTTATATTGTTTCGTGGATAAACTAGGCACTGACAGTACCTAGGCGTCGAGTGCGAATCATGTGATGGGCGCATGATTCCTCAAGAGATGCTTTGATGACAAATATAATGTACCAAAAATATCTGTACGCAATATGTTTATGAAGTTACACCATAATAATAAGTCTCTCCATGGAGAGAATTATTCTATCCTACAAGTTAATAATTATAAAAACTGGTTTCACTTTAACGGTCCCGTACCCAAAGGGTAAAAACGGGACCCTAAAACTAAGACTACACTGTCTGTCCGTCTGTCTGTCACCAAGCTGTATCTCATGAATCGTGATAGCTAGACAGTTGAAAATTTTCCAGAATGTGTATTTCTGTTTCCGCTATAACAACAAATAAAAACAGAATAAAATTAATATTTAAGGGGGCCTCCCAAACGTGATTTTTTTGCCGTTTTGTCTAATGCTGTATGGATAATGGTACGGAACACTTCGTGCGCGAGTCCGACTCGCACTTGGCCGGTTTTTTCAATATTGTTACAGTCCTGCATAGCTATTCACAACGCTTCGATTCGATTTTCGATTCGGAAAGTCGTATGTCTATCTCGCTCGATTTCATAATGTCAAAAAAAGATAGACATACGACTTTCCGAATCGAAAATCGAATTGAAGCGTTGTGAATAAGGGGCCTGAAACACTGTAAGCAACTAATATTAACATACAGTAACCATAACTAAATGGCGTGCTTACATGATACAATTTGTGTAATTTAGTTGAGTTACCTACCTATAACCAAAATAAAATCTTTTAAAGACTAAGTAAATTTAAGTAAAACTCTGTACCATCAATTAAAAAAAAAACTCGTAAGTAGCAAGTAAGTAGTGAATAGCACCAATTATATTGATTCCAAAATTCAAAACGAAATAGTGTCTTATGATCTGTTGACTGTCACAACTGTTTTCTGTTGTTTTGTTGTTGTGGAGCAGGAAAATTAAATACCTATTTATTTGTTATGTTCTTGGAGTTGGATTTAACGGAATTGCACCGTTAGTTGAACCTCATACTATCTTATAGCCATCACATTTACGTCCATCGCGTCTTAAACGTAGGTTTTTATATGCCGGATACTAGAGAACAATGCCTATGTTTATTGGATAAATTGTCATCTACAGATCCAGTGGTCAAGGTGTCCCTCGCCAGCTCAAACTTGGACAAATCCATCGCCTATTGGAATGGTTTACTCAGCTTGAAGATCTTCGAGAAGACGGCCAAGACAGTCACCCTTGGCTTCGGCGATCAACAAGCGAAATTGGAGTTAGTTGACATTGGTAAGGACATTGTAAAAACATGTTTTATTTTTGTAAATACCATCTTTGGCTGCTACGTGTTTTCAGAGAATAAACAGTGGAACGAAAAATGATTAGAAATATTTAAGAACCATACATAAGCGTGTAGTGTAACTTATATTTGCATACGACTGATAAAAACTCCATAAATAATTCGAACTCATTCCCAGATACATTGCTTCTGTGAATTAGCAAGTTACATTATTGATTGGAGGCCTTCGAGCAGTACCTAGGTACTTTTCCATACATTGCGTCATCCGTGCATATTACGGTGAAAGCGTCAGGCTAGCCCGCGAAATTCAAACTTTCTTACGTTTTTTTGCAATTTATAGACCAGTGCTAGGTTGTAAGTTGATTAAAATATTGTTCTTTTGACTTTTATGAACTTGGAGGGTTGTGTTGATGATTTTGATGATTATAATTCTGTAACTACATACGTCTTACAGTCGCAAACAATATTTCAATCAACATAAAACCTAGCGCTGGTCTACAAGTTGCAAAAAACGTAAGAAAATTTGAATTTCGCGGGCTACCCTGGAGCATCCACCTTAAGTACCTTCGTATGTTATGCAGGAGTCAGTCATTTAGACAGGATGAAACATGTTACAGACAGTAATACAGAAGTGTGACATAGTCACATGCAGGTGCATGCGTGATTTTTCTAACCACTGGACCTAATAATAAACCTGACATTGTAATGATGACCGAACATATTATTTATCACGACATTGCCATGCGTTCCTTTGTTAGATTGACGCTATCTTAAGGTGTTTTATCAGACGAAACGTAGACACTACTAGATGTCAACAGAATCTAGTTGAGATGATGCATCTAATATCACGATCACGTAGAGTGGCTGCCGTGTGACACCGGGATTTACATGTCCACACATCTGACAAAGGAAAGATTTGAAATTGACGTATAAAGGCGGAAACATACCGCGGTGCATACTGTGCAAGGGCACGCGGCGCATTTAAACTGTGCGGTTTCATTTGTTTAACAACGTGGGTCTACGTTTCCACTGCAGTACACACTACACATCCACAACTATTTACACCTGTAGCGTGCGTGGCCCGCCGCAGCGCACGGAGAGGCTAATATTCGTGTACAGTGTGTACCGCATGCACAGCGTGCATGCATGGTGTTGACAGCGTTGAGCTAAATGAGCGCCTTATTCGGGCAAGCCAACATGCGTGGCTAATGACGTCAATTGATGAATAGCGTGTCCGTTGTTTGCAGTGGACACAATCACAATCATATATTTTCTTGCAAAGCGAAACTCAAACACACGTGCGTGGCCTATCCGTGCGCCGCGGTGGGTATGCGCCTTAATTTGAGAGATTGATAAAATCTTACATGTGGAAGGTAATTGATATTCAAGTATTTGTCTAGGAGTCTGTTATCAATGTTGACTAATTCTGTCGAGTTTGTAAAACGTAGTGTCGCAGATGTACAAACAAAATGTACATACATACTACCTTTTTATATAAAGAGGCTAAGCCTCTATATGTGAAAGGGTAGTATGTATGTGTGTGTATAGGGAACCTACCCCGTTTACGAATCCTGTATAAAAATAAAGGTTTTATAGTTCGTACTAAACTCGATATTTGAATGTGTCCAAACTTTCTACCCATAAACCATAATTCAAAATATTTGAAAAACGAATCTCGATGTGTCTCGATGTTAAAGCTTATTATTAATTATAATTACCTTTTAATTAAAACGACAGCCAGTTTTCACAAGTCAAAACTGGCTATCCCACTTTATGGTATGGCCTCATTTTGTCAAGTTTTTTATAGCCTTCAAATCGTGGGCAACCTGCTAAACAAGTACTACTTTTAATAAAATATTTGCAGATCCTTGATATAAAAAAGTTGCTTAAGTTTTCAAATACTAAATTAAATGTAATGATATTCCAGGTGAGCCAGTGAACCGCGCGAAGGCATACGGTCGCATCGCGTTCTCGTGCCCCTTCGAAGAGCAGCCCATCATCGACCAGAAGATCCAAGCGGCGAAGGGCGCGATCCTGACCCCGCTCATCTCGTTGGACACGCCAGGCAAGGCCACTGTCAGAGTTATCATCCTGGCTGACCCTGACGGCCACGAGATCTGCTTCGTGGATGACGAGAGCTTCCGACAGCTGTCCCAGGTCGACCCGGCCAGCGACGCAGACCTCGACAAGTTCATCAAATCAGACAAGTCGCGAGCGTAAAACTAACATCCATTTCATAGCTATCGGGCAAGGGTACTCACATACATTTTTATAATATTTTCTCTAGTACTTAAGGTATTCCCGCTTAGCGTCACAATTATATTGTTTCTATGTATACTATGTATGCAAAAACTCATCACATATATCTCTGCGTAATGTAGAAGTGTTGATAAATATGTTATTGTGCATATTTTATCGGCTCATACTAAGGCTGTATTATCATCGTCTGTCCAAATTATTTATTACGTTGAATTTTTATCCTTATGTGTAAGTATTAACTTTGATTTTTCTGAGACAACATTGTTGTCAATTGCCACTTCATTGTTATGATAAGTTTGTCTTAAAATAACCCTCTTCAGAGTAGTTGAGCATTCCATGTTGTTTTTAAAGTGGCAAGTATTATTTTGAAGGTTGTTCAAACATTGTTGTAAAGTGATATGTTTATTGTATATTGTGTATGTTTACTATCTACTGTTGCGCTTAAGTACACAGCAATATGTTAACTCAGTAATAAGAATATATAATTTGAATTTCATGTTTTTCTTATGGTTTTTATATTATGTAAGACCTAGAGTTTACGAGACTTGAGAAGGACAAAATGTTCCCTGAACTGTCAAAGAATGGCACCAATCATAATAACAAATGCAATGAAAGCAGCGCCCTTAAGTACTTCTACATATATCTGTCCGAACACGCTGACTACATGTACAAATTCCGCGATAGCAGGCTTAAATTAAAATTAAATAATTTATGTATGTATTTAAACTTCATGTACAATAGTGGTACATAGGCGGACTTCATGCCAAAAGGCAAACTCTACCAGTCTTTGGTTAAATAGGAAAACATAGTGATAGGGTACAAAAAAATGTCTATAAAACTAACTTCTTGTAAACGAGTATTTATATACTTATATTGATACTAATGCACATATATATAATAAGAATAATTTATTTTTAAAAAGTAGGTATTACAAAACTGTACATTTGGGTGCAGTAGTGTTATTTAAACAATTGTATAATTAGTGCTTATAAGTAAACTATAACTAAAATATTTATAACAGTTGCAAGTAACGATAATGTCGAATTCAAATGTTAGGTAGCGACCTGCCTGATCTAGGTTTATTTAAACCTGTGTTTCAGGCCATCACTTTACATTGCATAATTTAATTAGGAAAGTAAAAGTTAATAATGTGTGTGTGTATGTGTGTGTGTGTGTTATAATAATGTTGTTTTAGCAAGCGAAAGAGAACTAGATATCATATCACGATTTTCAATTCCATTCTGTATTCTCAAATAACACGAGATACAACACGAATACGACATAGTTTCTCTTATCATTATCAGCTCATTCTATAGCCTATGACATTCGCGGATGACGTAGCTTCCCATTCGTGAAAGAATTTTCGGAATCAGTAGTTCCGAAGATAACCCCTACATTAAGTATAGACTAGCTATGTCCCGCAGTTTCACCCGCTGTTTCTGACTTTATGAACTTAATACAAAAAGTTTTTTTCAAATCCGACCGGTACTTTTAGAGATAAATGAGTTCTAACCAACGAACTCTTCAGCTTTATTATAATACTATAGGTTCACGGACGGTACGATTTAACTGGAGAATAGGGATATGCAGAGGTATACCCAACACCTATGCCCTATCCCTTTGGGAAAACATGTGTAGCGGCACAGTACAGAAAGTACTACAGCGCCATCTATCATCAAAAACTGAATCGCGCTATCGCGACTTAATCACTACATAGTATAAAACAAAGTCGCTTTCTCTGTCCGTATATCCCTATGTATGCTTAAATCTTTAAAACCACGCAACGGATTTTGATGCGAGGTTTTTTAATAGATAGAGTGATTCAAGAGGAAGGTTTTAGTATATAATTTGCGGGCGGGCGAAGCCGCGGGCATCAGCTAGTACCATAATATAGAAAAACCCAAAAACAACTGTCGGCCCACCAGACACAACACCCGTCTGGTTGGAAGATCCTCCTTTTTCTTTGGGAATGAAGAACTTTTCACCCTGTTCTTCACCATCATTTCAGCCGAAACACGTCCACTGCTGGACATATGCCTCCCCCGCAAGTGTCGCCGCATTGACCGATCCCGTGCGTCTCGCATTCAGTGGATTCCCGCAACCTTCACCAGGCCCCTTATTCACAACGCTTCGATTCGGAAAGTCGTATGTCTATCTCGCTCGATTTCGTAATGTCAAAAAAAGATAGACATACGATTTTCCGAATCGAAAATCGAATCGAAGCGTTGTGAATAAGCTAGGTCATCGCTCCACCTAGTGGGAGGCCTTCCAACGCAACGTCTTCCGGTTCGCGGTCGCCACTCCAGAACTTTTCGGCCCCATCGGCCATCCGTTCTGCAAGCACTTCCCTTCCCCTTCCACCCTTTCACCCTTTCGCCCTTCCTACTGCCACTTAAGTGTTCTATTTTCGGGCTGATATTGATCACCAGACACATTTTTATTGAGCTTGTGCTGCAACCACTCTGACTTCAATTACCATTTTTATGAAATTGTTTTGTCAGGTTAATGCTGTGTTAGAATGAATGCTGTGGAAATGCGTTCCATGCGAAGCATGTTTGGTGTAACTCTGAATGATAAATTGAGGAATGAAGTTATACAAGAACGTTGCGGTTTAAATAAAAAAAATAGGGTAGATGACACACCAATCAATTGAGATACTTTTTAAGAGTTGTCAAAATGCTGTTCTCTCATAGATTTTGTATGGCAATAGCAAACTGTGACGTCACTGTTTAGTCAACTCATAGACTCAATGTGCAATGAGTTTCTACAGAAAGGTCAGGTGCGTAGTACTCACAACCGGCGCGCGTGTATGACCAGCTGGCCTAGCCAAGTTACAAACGATTCGTATCGATTCTCTTTCTACAATCGTAAACGTTAAGTCACGTGGTCAAAACAAACGAATAGAAACTTCGTAGACAAGTTTACATCGATCAAGGTGATTTCATTAGATAGAATTCGTTTCTACAATCGTGATCGCTACATCCCATAGAAATCGTAGCCAACTTACAGTTTTGACTGAACTTTAAAGTTTCTATTCGTTTGTTTTGACCACGTGACTTAACGTTGAAATGATGTCATTCCCATACATTTGGTTAGTTTTCTATGCGTTAACGATTGTAGATTGTCAACTTGGCTAAGCCTACTGATGTATGTACGTGGACGAGGCAAAAGGCGTATGTAAGGATCACAGCATGTGGTGTTCTGTGGTGCCTTCCTTGGGTATGGGAAAAGGGCGTGGGTTTATGTACATACAGGGTGTAAACCACCTCATCACGAAGCCGTCACCAAGCATTCTGTACATCAAACTAAGTAACTTTACGCAAAAATGATTGCTGAGAAACGACTTCTTTTTTTGGAGTGAAAAATCATGTTTTGTGGTAGAACTCAATGTAACGCACTCAAAACATTGTGCTGATGGATGGATTGAATAGTACGGGGGTCGTGGAGGTGTTTAAAGTAAAAATCTTACATTAAAAACTTGTATTTAAAAAAAAAGTTGTCAAAAGGTTGGAACTTTGACCCCCAATATCTCCGTAACTAGAAGGTTCCCAGGTATGGTGTAGAACAAAAAAATTATCACAATGACGAGGAGAACATGTGTCTTCTGGCTTCGTTAAGTGGTGTTTTATCCTTTATGTATGTTTGGTCAGGTTTTCATTGTTCACGTCAGATACAGGTCTGGAGAGATCATGACGATAAAATACGCTTGGAAACGTCTTTGTATGTTAATATTTGTCGGTGAAAAGAAGCCTGTGGGTTCCGCTGAAATTTGTTCCACTCTTTTTAGACGTTATACCTTTTATGCTAAATCCGAACTAGCAGAATCCATCATGAATATTGTCATGATACAAATTAAATGCAAATGCGAATTTTACGAGGGATATGACTATGTATTTCTAATTCCTATATACAATGTTTGTTTGTGAGGACGTTATGGACTCGGACTGCCTCATAGGTCTAGTGGTTGCAGCAAGCGCGACTGCTGGCGTGAGGTCCTGGATTCGATTAACGGGTCGGGCAGAGTTATTTTGTTTTCCAGGAATTTCTCAGTAGCAGTCACGGAGCCTGGACTTGCATCCGGTTGATGGCAATAGGCTAGCCCCCTATTACATGGGACTTAAACATAACAAGCGAAATGTGAGTGTACTATTAGATACACCTCTGCCTAACCCTTCGGGATTACAGGCGTGATGTCATTATGCTAGGTACTTGGACGAAATATTTTTTCTTTTCATTTATGTACACCGATTAATCCGTTATTCTGGATGGGCTGGATACTTTTTCATTTAGTGGATTCAGCCCGCAAGTAAAGTTATTTTTTACTTTTTCTGTGTTTTTATTTGGAAGTCGGTTTTTTCTTTGGAAAAAAATGTTTGTGGGTATTGATACGGTATTAAAATTTGTTAGCCGTGAGGTTCAGAAATGAAGAGCTGCTTAGATACCTACTATCCGTTAACTATAAGCAACAGTTGAGTTATTGTGTGGATGCGGCTTGAGTTTTAAACATGTCCTCTCGTAACGCCCACTGAATCGCAATAAGAAAGTCTACGCTCTATGCAATGTTTCCACTTGATGTTCTGGCATCCAAGTTGAGTAGAAGATACAGGATAATAGTTCTTTACCTGGACATTTCCTTACCTATTGAGGCCGTTGACCGTTGTGTTGTTTGACGACTTTGTATGATCGACAATGCATCTACATTTTCTTCGCGTGTTGCCGACCACACCTGTATTTTATGCAAATAAATGATTCTTATCCGTTGACGGATAATATCTGTAACATTCTGGCAAAACAACTCCAAATTCCAACAATAATGCCTAACCCTTAATGTGGTTTTGCCATCGAAATGATCAAGCTAAGCTAACATTCAAGCCATCGCCCACGTTCTTAATTATAGAGCTACGTCCAGGCCAAAAGTAGATTCGCGTGTTGCCGGCTACTTAGCGATAAACACGTAGATATAAATCGCGAAGTGAATCGAAATCGCGGTGAGCGGTTAGTGCCAAATGACTTGACCGTATCGATCAAATAGCTCGGGAGTTGCGAAACGGCGGGATCGCCTAATATCCGCTAGAGAAGCCAGGAAGTCTTGCCTATCTACATTCCGATAACAATCGATTAGCATTCGATGTATTCAAAGTCTTGCTCAGCTATAAACACCTGGTTTTTAGGGTTCCGTACCCAAAGGTTAAAAACGGGACCCTATTACTAAGACTCCACTGTCCGTCTGTCTGTCTGTCACCAGGCTGTATCTCATGAACTGTGATAGCTAGACAGTTTAAATTTTCATAGATGATGTATTTCTGTTTGCCGCTTCATCATCATCATCATCAGCCTATTAATGTTCCCACTTCTGGGACACAGGCCGCTTGTCTAAGAGAGGGAATGGGCTATAATCTACCACGCGGGCCCAGTGCGGATTGGTAGATGTCACATGTCTTCGATTTTTTCGGTTCTAGGAAATGCCGGTTTCCTCACGATGTTTTCCTTCACCGTTTTGAGAGCAGTGGTGATGAAATTAATTACACAAAGTAATGCGCCTGCCTGGGTTCGAACCCACGACTTACTGTTCGTAAGTCGGGGCCACCACCACTGGGCCACCGCTGCTCTCGCCGCCGCTTTACCAAAAAATTATAAAAATGAATAAAAAATTAAAGGGGTAGCCCCCTTTAATTTTTTAGGCGGGTTACTACGATGGTACGGAACCCTTTATGCGCGAGTCCAACTCGCACTTGGCCGGTTTTTGATTTCAAATAACAATATAAAGTACCTACTCTTATTATTAAAATCTGAGACTGATGACAGCTTCATTGGGCCAGTGGTCACAAACGGCTCTGCTGACCACGAGTTCTTTAGTTCCTTGGTTCTATTCCTAAGTTGGGCAGTGTTATAGGGTTCTTTCATTAGTACTTATGAGAAGTAGCACTGAGTCTGGATTTGAGCCCGGTTGAGGCTCCGGCGATGAGTACTATGTTGCATCTCTCTGCCAAACCCTTGGAGGATAATCATGCGTGATGTCTGAGGCTGACGCCATGCCTCTTATGGCTACTGCACACTATAGACAAGACTGTCTTTAGACAGACAATTACCCTACTAGTGCGAGCGAGAATACATAGTATGTCTCGCTCGCACCCGTAGGGTATTTGTCTGTCCTTATACTGTCAGGTTGTCCTCACTGACTGATCTCAACGAACCACCCTTAACCATAACCTGACTATAATATTGTAAAGGCTGTCGAGAAAATAGTAAACTTCTTCGCATTTAAAAATAAAGTAAAGAATTAACATTTAAAAATAAAGTAAAGAATTAACATTTAAAAATAAAGTAAAGAATTAACATTTAAAAATAAAGTAACAAGAAAAAGAATTAACATTAAGTTTAAAGAATGTAAAAATACTAGTTTTTATGGTTATAACTTTACTTTAAATACCTCCGTAACCTACCTACTATTTAATGCGTCCATCAGCACAATGTTTTGAGTGCGTTACATTAAGTTTTACCGTAAAACGTGATTTATCATCCCAAAAAAAAAAGTCGTTTCCCAACAATATTGTTTGCGTAGAATTACTTATTTTGATGTACAGAATGCTTGGTTGACGGCTTCGTGAAGGGTCGATCCGTTTACATCCTGTATATTTTCTTTAAATATTTAAGTATAACTTTTCAAAGATGACATGACAGTATACCACACTGATCGGACGTGTACCACTCATGTATAAAAGAAACTATGTACTTACCAACCTACCTAACAATAATAGGGAATATGCAGGTATTTTTTTCTTCAATCAATTTGAAAATTCAAAATCAATAAAATCCAGTACTATCAACCCAAGAAAAGTATTAAAAGTTAAGTTCAGCTACTGCTTGTCGCACAAAAATAATATTAAACTCCTGCAATTTTCTACGACTGTTCAAACGTCCGTCGGGTAGCTGTCGCGGCCATGATGTGACGTCATTATTCACAATCTGCCTTGTGTACATCTATTTTTTTGGCCTTAATAAAATAAATTTACCAATTATATGTGCTTTATTTAATCAAGTCAAAATTACAATAACAATATTATAATAAAATTTTAGTGAAACTTTTAGCACTTTTCAAATAAAAGTGTTTTTTTTACACAATGAACTTTGACGTCAATACCGGCGTTATCGAGGACGGTGTGTTTTGACAGTGCGTTCTGTTACTTCAAAAACATGCTACATAAAACAGTAAATTGTAAAATAAGTGATGTATTAGAAACATAAACAAGTGTACCACAATGTATTTTATAACACATTTGCTCGTAAAGGGTCTCTTATTTCACCAATTTCAATATCGTAATGTATCTCATTACGTACTTGTGCTGTAAAGTAAAATGCACGGTTTATACTTTTTTAAATTTTAGCAATAGTTATTTGTTATACAAGAGTGCAAAGTTGCTTTTTAACCGCGTGCTCAATTTTGATAACCGAGCAAGCGAAGGATTCTAAAATTGAGTCACGAGCGCAGCGAGTAATTCAAAAATTAGAATCCTGAGCGTTAGCGAGGGAATCAAAAGAGCACGAGGTGAAAAATCTTTGCACTCGAGTGCAACACGTAACTTTTCATCCCACCTCAGCGAGGAAATGACTAAATGCAAAAAAAAAAACATTTACAATCACAAGATACTTTTACTTTTATTTCAGTTTAGGTGTTAACTACTACATTATGGTAGGTAAGTATTACAGAATAATCTTTAAATTATAACAAATAATACTTACTTACATACTAGTACAATTAAGAAAAATTTAAAGTAACGTTGCTACAGTTAGTTAAGTTGAGTGTAATATTTATTTATTTATTTATTAAAACTTTATGCACAAGTAAAAACTGTACAAAGGCGGACTTAATGCCTTGGGCATTTTCTACCTATTTTTTTTTCAATTTTTTTAATATCGTACTGTTTCAAATCCTTCTCGCGTGATTGTTGAGGGAGAAAGCTCATTTGCGCATTATTAACAGTTTCAGTCAATTCTGTTGGCGTCAAATAAACTTCTTGGTCGCCAAAACCACTTATTTTACGTTTTTCACTTGTTTTTAACCTAAGGTTTTAACAATTGACCTGACAAGAAAATGGCGCGCGCAAAGCAAATTATAAAAGTACACCAAGAAGGTTCCGAGTCTGAGTTTTTAACAAATTAAAAAAGGTTGTACCTATGATAAATTCGGCACCATGGAGGTAGAAGTAAATAGGTTTAATGATGTTTTGAATTCACAAACTTAGTGCACACGATGTTCTAAATTCAATTTACTTTATCCTCTAGAGGATAAAAACGACTTTTGCACTCAGATATCGAAGAGCAAAAATACTCTTTCCGAGATGGGGGGATGAAAAGAGTTCTTATGTCAGAAAAGTGGTCAACATTTTATGAATAAAATTAACTTTGGGAGATGAAATATAATAAATAAACATTTTATTATTTAATTTAATTAATTTTGACAACAAATTACAACCATTTATCTGTAACAAAAACACAAAAATATTAATTTACTTTATTAGTAATACCGGCTGTTTTTTGTGTCTTTGCCTTAAAAAAAAGCGCTGATGCGCGCGCCTCGCAAATTTGTGAACAAGTAAAAATTATTCCGCACGCTTTTTTTCCCGCTGTATTGTTTTTATTTGTTTTATTTATTTCCTCGCAAATATGTTATAAAACGTCGTATGACATACGTGCGCTTTGATAATTACAGCCTCTGCTTTTTTATCGCCCTCGCCTACGGCTCGGGCAAGCAATATCGCCTCGGCTGTAATTTTCAACTTACCGCACTTATATCATAATGTACTATTATGCGCCAATACAAGGTTTTCATAAATAAAAAGAGTTTTGTATTTCACGCATATTCCCTATTCCATGGCATTGTATAACTCGTAGAGTAGTGTTTACCGCCGTTATCCGTATAGTCCGTGCGTCCACAAAACTGTCAGCTTCGTAATTTATGGCGTCGCTGGGAAATGGCAATACGTTGTAAATTGTACGACAATTAGGAGTAATCACTAGACATAACTACTGTAAACTGTGTTCAGCTTTTGGAATGACACGGTATTTTTACAAATCTAGGAATATCATTACGTCATCACGTATGAAATTCTCGAAAGGCTAGGCAGAGGTGTAACATTTAGGAGACTCCAGTACCAGTTAGTTATATCAATTATGTAGATAGGAGGGAGTTTATTGCGATCAACCGGATACAAATACATTCCTGCATAGCTATTCACGACGCTTCGATTCGATTTTCGATTCGGAAAGTCGTATGTCTATCTTTTTTTGACATTACGAAATCGAGCGAGATAGATATACGACTTTCCGAATCGAAAATCGAATCGAAGCATCGTGAATAGCTATGCAGATGCTACTGAGAAATTAGATATATATATACATATATAACACAATATCACGCATGTAATCCCAGAAGGGTTAGGCAGAGGTATACCTAATAGTGCTCCCGCATTTCGCCAGTTATGTTTAAGTCCCATGTAATATGGGGCGAGCCTAATGGATTGCCATTAACCGGGCTACTGAGAAATTCCTGATGGAAAAAAAAACCGAATAACACTGTGCCCCACCCGGGAATTGAACCCAGAACCTCATGCTCAGCAGTCGCGCTTGCCACCACTAGACCAACGAGGCAGTCAAAGTCACTTTTTATGAAATACCTCAATAACATTTGCTGGAACCCGTGAGTCGAACAAATGACTCCACGCTCAGTAGAAGTACTTGCTCCTCTCTAAATAGCGGAGGCAATCTAGGATGTGTCTGTAAAGCAGTTATTGAAGACACTCATCATTAGAGCACTTTTGCGGTTATTTAAAGTCCTTTCTTTTCATACACGGAAAACATTCGCGGTATATAGTTGTACCTATTATAGAAGTAATATAATTAAGACCACAGGTACGGCAATGTAGTCGATAGTGTGATGAAGCCTTTTACAAAGGTATCAAAAAAAGTCAGGAAAAGTCGTAGTTAACTAAAGGATGATTTCCACCAAACGGCTCGGTCGGATCGGAACGGATTTTACAATCTTTAAACGATTTTTAATCGTGTACATAGTATTTAAAGTCTTATTACCATGCCGCGCACAGCAGCTTGACCGCGGGCGTCTTCCGAGTCCCCCGCGACACGCGATCGTAGCCGAAAGTATGCTGCGATGTGCGGTCGGCTTCGTTCGCCTGTTGTCGTATCCGAAACGGTAGGAATTAAACTATTTGTCTAGGCGCAAAAAAAGGAAACGTTAGCAAGCGACAGTACGGAGCCGATCGTATCCGTCGACATCCTACCGGACGCGATCGGCTGTCGCCGCATCCGTTCGTATCCTTTCCGATCCGATGCGATGCGAGCCGATTGGTGGAAATCATCCTTAACGCTTCTTACCGACCGTCTTTTATTGCACACAATTTCTTTCAGTTAAATTATAATGAAAACAATCGCAATTTTTTCTACCGTACGCGCGAGTCAGTCGCTTTTTGTTTGCCAAGAATGTCCATATTTATGTAGCTTGATTGACATCTATTTCTTTCAAGTGATGGACACGATAATGAAAGTGTAAAACCGAAGCTGAACTAAATATCCATTGGTTTAACACTAACATGTATAATAATATCTAGTGTTAGACGGAAAAAAACCGAAAACCTACTCAATCGATACAGCACAGCACTACGTGAGGGCGCTATGTGGGACATCACTAATCTTTCTCACTTGACATTCGATGATTTTTGCGGTAAAAGTGTCTCGAGTGTAATAAATACAAATAATAAAAATAAAATTATATGATTAAAAACTCTTTAAATTACTAATACTAGGAACGGAAGCAATACCTGCAACAGAACAATAAGCCTGAAAGTAATCTATGCTGAGACCTACCCTCAAGCTACTGAAACCCACATCACATTTCGCGCCTATATTCCTGCAAACGCCTAAATAGCGGTGTAGGTCCATTTACAGTCAATAGAGGCGAGCTTATTTACAATTACCAGTCACTTATCAGTATATCGCAGATAAGACTTGGTTTGACTCCCGCCAACCAGAGAAGAACGGCACACCACAGAGGAGCCCTTTACTCAGAAGTGGATAGAACAAGGCTGCCAATCATCATGATGTTTACGAGGCAGATAATCTAGTCTATGGGCTGCTACTAATAATATCCTCGTATTCAACTCACAAATAAATAGCCAGGGAATCAAACCCAGGAGTGACTAACATGGGCGCCGGCAGCAGGGTGCAAGAGGGTGCACTTGCACTCCCCTGTCGAGAAAGAAAATACATAGAAAAGATTTAGATTCAGACAAATCTATCGAAGGCGGAAAGCAAACATTTTCTTACTACTCTACTACTACTATTTTCTACGTACTTGTACTCTCTTTTCTGTTTGTATGAGTAAAAACAATCTAATTTATCCGAGCATATCCTTAAATATTCGAGTTCGCTTCGCTCGCTCAGACATCTTTGTCCTTTGCGTGCATAAGCTTTTCTTTTTAATGGGCAGCATATAATTTTAATAGATTTTATTCCATTGTTTGGGTTTTCTTTTATTGATGTAGTTACTCCTCGAAAAAAGTGACAAATAAAAATCTAACATATCCGAGCTGGAGTACAAAAAATATCAAGCTGTTGTCATGGAACTGAAGACGCACCCCCCTGGAAATAATCCTGGCGGCGCCCATGGTGACAACGACGTCCTCACGACTCGTGAAGTTCGGAGGTCGTACTTGCCGCCGCTACGCTAGGCCAACGAGTCAACCAAAGAGTTACGGATATGTTACAGTAAAATAAATCATATCGACGATCGAGTTATTTTTGTTTAGTATTTAAATAACCTTAAATTATATTTAGAGGAATTGTTTGCCTTTGCGGTGACACTACAAATTCGGGAAAACTTTACAGAACTTCATTCCTACGGATCAACCGACCATAATGTTGAATTGGTTTGTTGACAAACAGTTAAAGAAGAGTAGACCTGTACCCTCTACTAGTGTGTTGGAAAGGCTTGCAAGTGAGCAAGTGACTATTAAGGTATTCAGTATCAGAGGGACAGATTGCCAAAAAAGTGATAAATAACTTTACTTTCTGAAGTCTGTGGCAAAAAGGCCAATGAAACAAACAAAGTCATCGACTTCCAAAAGTAATGAAAAAATATATATTTATAAATAAAGTATAATAAAATTGATATGGGACCACCACGCGTGCTTCCTCTACCAAATAAAAACACGTCACGTAAATCGGCCTGGCCAGTAAATAGTAATCACGGAGAAAAAGGCCTCCGTTTTAGAAGTCGGTTAAAAAGGAGTGTGTTTTTTTTTCAAGTTACCGAATCCTAATACACTTAGTGGTTCTCGTTAAACTTTAGTTTCAGTTCAGGATTAACATGGTCTAAGTTTGCCCTAATTGTGTCTTGGATTTATTAAAACACATTTCTTTAGCTGAATTATACAACATGTTCTCTTTTATCTATAAACGTAGGTAAAATAAAGTTGAGCCAAACTCAATCTTTAAAATATTATGATCAATCGGAAGGTTGAGTTAGGTTTTTCAGGTGACTCTTTTTCAGCACTGAAAATGAATTACATTGGTATCATAAGACGCATCTCCTTCTGAAATGGTCGTGATAACATTTCCGTATGAGCGGACGTTATCCACTTCCGATCTCGCAATCTGTGCGTGTATCGTGCTGGTTCCAATTATTATCCGCGGCTCGGGCGGTATCACGTCGATAATAGATCCACGACCTGTCATAAATTTCATTGCAATCGAGGATCCGGCTGATCAATTTGGCTTGCTGGGCGGGCGGGGGCGGCGCTGGGGCGCGTGCGCGGGCCCGGGAGCGGCGGGCGCGGCCCGGCGGCGGCAGTGCGCGAGTCGTCGCCGCCTGCCGCGCCGCCGCTATGGCCGCGCCGCGCCGCGACCGCTGACCGCGACCGACCGCGCCCGACGGCCCCGCACACCGCGCCACGCCGCCACTCCGCACAGTACGGCTCATCGCCCGGTCGACTGTCCTCGCCCGTAGTGCTGGGCCGCGCTCGTCACAGGATTCGGCGCCGGGCTCGGGCGCCGCGCGCGCCTCGCCTCGCGCCCCGCGCGCCACCCGCCCGCCGCCTGGTTCATGACGATACGTAGGTAACGTTGCCGACTACGAAAACAGTTGTCATAAAATCCTTGCGAACTTTACTGTACCTCAGGACGCAGTTACGATCCCAGAGAGCATCTGGACTCTGCCAGTCGTTTCTACCCCGGAGTGCACCCGTAAACGACGGTCGTGTGTTGCGCAGCTGACTGCTCCGATGTTCTATCGGTTAGTTTTATTTTTACTTATCGTAGTTTTAATGTAGAGCATTGCTAGACGTTCAAATATCATAAGCACAAATATTTTCCGAGTTGCTAGTTAAGTTTTCAAGTTAGTGCTTAAGTAGCGGACCTTAGATGGGTGTTACATAATGGAATATCGGTCGATCTCGTGGAGCGAGCGCGCCACAGCACTACGTTACGGCGCAACAAACTGTTACGGAACGCTGATTTTCTTCACACTGATTGGTGCCACTGTTTATACTCGTTGTTCTTGTACTATTCTGTTAGGTTTCATATTCTGTACATAAATGAAACTAGCTTTGTCCCCGCAACGTCATGTCGGAGCTTTAGTCTGGCAATAGAGGTTCAGGATCAAGTAGGTTGTAGTAATTATTGATTAAGCCCTAGATTGTTAATATGTTAGTCTTAGTGAATAGAGATACAGCTGCTTGTTATTCCAAAGGCAGTCGAAGAGATGCACACAATGGAGACACACAGAGGTCGAGTTAGCGGTAATCAGTGTTAATTGAGTGGTAACTCGTCGCCCGGGGCCGGGTAGAGATGTGCGAAAGTGTCGATGGGAAGAGACGTCCCTCTCGTGCGGCGCGTGTCGCTGTGCGGGATCGTTGGCACGCCGCCCCGATGCGAGGTACCCACCACCATGCACTATCTACTGTGTGTGCTATTGTTTCTTTCTTCTCTGTATCATCAACTACACTCATACTGCTTAAGTGTTCGCTGTCTGATGTATGGATGTAAAGAGTACAAGCGAGGTTCTCATTGTCGATCACTGGACGTTCACTGTGTATATATTCGGCCTCCACATCCATGGATGGTATGTCGCTAAGTGGATCTTTATTTCGATTGCTTCCGTATTCTGAGGTGAAAGCAATCAATGGACGGCAGGTGGCCCCGTCCAGGCTTACTCATTTGTTTATGTGTGCATTTAATGTGCTTTGTGCAATGTCAAGGATATAAGTACTTATTGTTAGTTTACTGGATTTAGGTACTTACGGCTGATGAAACGATCGGTATGCTACATGTTAAGCAAAACACTTGACTATTTCAAAACTTCTAAGTTTGACTGGTTTTTAATGGAATGTATGAATGAATGATTTTACCCTAATGAACGAAATCGATTCAAAACTAAACCAACCGAAAAATCTCAACCATTTAACTGTTTTCAGACTTATTTCTCAAACATTGAGTGTAATATACATTGGCAGTTAAAAGAAAGTGTTTATTAGGATTATTTACGGTTACCCAGCTACGCGCCTGATTTACCCATACGTAAACATTGCGTGAATAAACATCAGTTCAATCTTGGCCCCGTAACCACCGACCAGTGGCCACTCGCACTAACGCGTCTATTTTGCAAATAACCGATTTATTATCCGTTTTATAACATGTGCTCTTTTTACGACTCTCACTTGAGATTTCCGGTGATCAGCCACCAGAAACGTTTTTACTTCACGCCGTTTGGTTTTATAGGATTTTTTCTCAAGTCTACGAATATTAAGCAGAACAAAATATAATTTTTGATTTATATTCTAGCAGAAATTGCTATTAATCATTATCATCATAGCTTAGACTCTCCTGATGAATCATGTTTTGGTCCACTTAATTACATAAGCATAAAGTGGCTTTTCTCTCACTCAAGCGAACCTGAAAAATAACCTGTAGATCACCAATAATAGCTACCTGAAGGCTTAAATACTCCTTTAGCATTTCCGAGACCGAGATAAAATTCTTCATAATTACTTACGTATGCATCTTGATTTATGTACTCACTTACCTGTATAAGCGTGGATTTTCTTTCATTTTCTATTTTCGCTATACGTAGTATTTCATAGTTAACGATTATTTCGAACAACTATTAGAACACATAACGTAACATCACGGCTGTAATCCTTGAAAGGAGAGGCACAGGTGAATAGACACTCACTTCGCGCCAGTTATAGCGAGCCTATGTCCACCATCGTCACCATCATCTACAGACCGACTTCACTCTCAACTGGGTACGGGGTATACTACAACTGTGGTAGCGTCGTACAGGTTTTACCCGCGATGGCATCAATGTCGTCTGCCCATGTGGATGCCGGAACCACCAATACTTCTTTGTCCATTCCTTGGATGCCACTCTGTCACAACTTTACTCCACCGGTGAAGGCTCATCGCGCCTTGCTATATGTCTTACCCAAGTTCACTTGAATTTCGAAACGCAATTTCCGATATCGAAGACTTTCGCGTGTTCGGATTTCAACGTTTGAAACTCGGTCTACAAGTTTCATCCCGAGTGTTGAGCGTTTCATGGCTCACTGTGCAACTCTGAACGTGTACACAGCCTCTTTCGTGAGCGTCCACGTCTCAGCACCGTACGTCATTGTGGGTAGATCACACTGATGATAATGGCGGGACCCCAAGCAGGAATTTTGGCTGATTTTAGAATGTTGTTCACTGTTTTGATTGCGGCTCACCCTAGCTGTATTCCTCTCGAGATCCCCGTTTGTTGGTGTTATTCTTTGCCAAGTGAAAGAATATGGCCAAGATGGGCATACTGGTCAACCATCTCCTAGCTACCTAGCTCATTTCCAACTGTGACAGAAAGATTTGAATTGCTTCAGATACAATATTCATCATTCCTAGTCCTACTTTGAAACAAGAACCATATAGGTCTTGCGGAATCTTCTGGAGATCCTCGAAGTTCAAAAAGCTCAAGGTCATCTGCAAATCTTAAATGAGACAAGAAGACACATAGATGTTAACACCACAATAGTTCATCAACCGGGCTTAAATGCAAGCTCCAGACAATAATTTAAAATTCCAATGATACTTTGCCCGATCTTGATATCGAACCCAAGACCTTACGCTCAAGCAGTAACTTAGTGCTTTGCGACCACTAAACCAATGAGACAGATTTAATTTAAAGGGCAGCCGTACCAAACTGACGTAAACAGTTATAGTAGGACATATTAATACTAAACACCAATAGGTTCACACAGTCAATTCTGCGTCAAAAACCGAAGGCCTCAGCTGTACCCAATTCCTTAAAGTTACCAAGCACCTCACCCCGGGTGGGCGTCACCCACCCTGTGTGCCAAGACATTAAAGAGGCAAGAAAAGTTCGGAATATTTGATGTCCGAGATTTTCTCCGGAAAACTAATTTGTCGATCTGGGAACTATGCAAAACTACCCCATAATTTTGCTACTGGTGTGGTGTTCCCTCCTGTCTCTGGGAGGAAACACCAGTAATTCACCATGCGGCTCCAGTCGCCTTGGTGAATGTCACGTACTTATTCGATTTTTTCGGTTCTAGGACATGCGATGCTTTTTTTCACCGTTTTGAGAACAGTGGTGCTGATAATGAAATAATTTACACAAAGATTATTAAAAATGCCCAACAAGGAAGTTGAAAATACAGAGTGTGTGTTCTCCCAAAATTTCTATTTGAGCAGAGAAGTGCCGTAATAATTAAAGTCACAAGTCATATTCAAATGAGGTTCGCTATGGCTGCCATTTTACTGCTGTTTATTGGCTTTATTGCTCCTTTATAGACACTTCCATAGGTACCTATACAATGAATGTCGTTCCTTAAATGCGAGAGCTAAACTGACGCAAATCGGGCAGCTCCATATATGGAAGGCTTTTATTTAATGTGCAGCATTACTGCCGAACCATATCCGTATGAAGAACGTGATTGTGACACTCCATTCCATAGATAAAGAGTCAGTTATAGAAAACATGTACCTACATTAGCTTAGCACTAGTCAATTCTGGGTAGAAATACTTTGCCCACTATAAAGTTTCCAAAGCAAGAATATGCAAAAAAATTGCAGTATCTTACTTACCCAACAGAAGTATATAGAAAATAATTCCAAATTCTTCTTCTCCGTGTTGGTGGATTATATTTTTATTGTCCTAAAATTTCGCCACTTCGGCTACACCGGCTTCATCGATCGAAGCGCAGGCATTTAACAAATATTTTAATTCTAGGTTTTAACTGGTTGCCTGAAAATTTTGCGCGTACCTATTCGTATTACGAGTTTCCTACTTTGCCATGCAAACTCGAGAGATATCCTTGAAATCATATCAATAAAATTGTAAACGTACATAATTACTACTAAGTGCAAATCCTCAAAACGGGTTTTAATAAATCGAAGTTAAATGTTTACTGCCCATAGGTACGTATCACAGACTAGCTTTAGGTAGGTACGCTAGGAATAAATAATAAACAAGGCCATGATTTCCAACGCAACGTAAACGTCATAATGAAAACTGTGTGAAAATCTACGCTGTAGTTATTATTCATACGGGGAGCCTCTCGCGAGCGACGTCGGCACTTATCTCAGTTATCTAAAGGTGCTTAAGCCTCCCAAAATTCCCCTGTGACTCTAAAATTTACGACTTGAGGAGAGATTTAACGGACGCACCGTTATCTGTTTTATCAGAAGATATTGTGAGTCAGTCGGCGTCTGTCGGTTGCTAAACAATAGCTAGTTGTCGAACGCTGCGAGTGGACGCGCACCGATCCGTCGGAGATCTATATTTATGTCAATCGTTTAACTCGATCGCGTATAAACAGCAGTGCACATGTTTACAACATGGCCGAGGTGCGAGGTTTGCGGGCACGTGTGTTTAGATGCGATCAATGAGCTCTATCACGGTGACGCACGATGCGCCACATATTTATGATCTCAATTGTTGGATGAGGTTAGTGATATTTTTTTGTATATAATTCAATGAATGGGTTTATTTGTCAATGAAACACATTCAAATGTGATAAGTGTACCAACATAGTTTAAATATTTTGTATTAATAAGTGTTACATAAACTTAACCGACTACTTAAGCACTTCTAAGAGCTGAAATTGCTAATAGAACTTAAACGATTTATTGGAAACTGTGGCAGTTAAATCCCCGAAGAACCAGAATAAGCACTGTGTCAATACATTGCCGGAACTGTAATAATAAACCGCTAGTTGTATGTATACGATAAAACATGGCAATATAACTTTTCAGAGAAACAATCAAATGAGTTTAGACGAGTTCGTGAATTCACCGGCATGGCTTGTCAAGGTACACACTTTGTTTATATTGGCTTCATAATCCGTGAGTATCTTAATACGAAAGTAACCGAAGTATCAGGCTACTTATCTAAAACAAATCCTAATTCATGAAGTAATCAACATTGATCCTCCAGATCTTGTCTGGTCCATTCAGTCTTGACGAAGCTGGTCAAGATAGGAGAGGAGATAAGACACATGGAGTTGAGAAATTGAAAAGAACATTGGGCAGTCTAATCATTATGATTAGAACTTTGCAAGAGGAGGTAAACCCAGCAGATGTACCTTAAAATAATGCAAAAATCCCCAAATAACAAATCTCATGTACCTAGAATTATTTGCAGATAATAGAGACAGTAAACCACAATATTCAATAGGAATTCCCATGGGGAAAAACTTATATCAGTAGCGCCAAAAACAAGGAAACTCCTTCAAAAGCAGGCATACAACCGCACACATCAACCTGTCACTGTCGAACAATATTTCAAGCGTTGACTCATTAGTTTTATATCTGGCCACTAATGAGGTTGGATACAATTAGAGCACTTGAAGCACGCAAACATGACTACATGTCCGTTAGCTAACTTTAGCCGGGTGTCGTAAACACGCACTTGGCCATGGTTTATAATTTTTCCGCGTGTATGTACTAGGTACAAATCTAATTTGGTCACACACCAACATGCCCGACATGAGTAGGTATGTGCCCACTGTTAAATAAACACTGGTTTAATTATAGGAGTGAGGTATGAGCGGTGAAGGAATGCAGAAAAATAAGAGTAGAGGAAACTGTGGGACATTATATGAGGACCAGTTGGATATGTGCCACTTATTTTGTGTCTGAGTTTGCCATTTACTCTCATATGCCTTTGAAATACACATTTCTATACTCAGTATATGATTGGCAGTTCAGTTATCTATTAATTTTATTGTTGCCTGCTGCTTTACCCGCAACCTAGAACGTTTTGGGAAAATCCTCAATGCCTAATCCTCTTTAGACATAGTTTGATAATAGTCTTCGAACTTTCTCGTCCACAATGTTAGCGATGTATATTAATCACCACCATCACAATATGCACAGTAGTTAGTAACACAGATATACAACAAATGCTGAAATGTATTTAGCTGACCCCGATGTTAAATTATGAACACTTCTCAGACTGGCTCTACGTTTATTTCCAACTAAGGATGATAATAGCATTGAAAACTGTCTATTATGTAAGGAAAATATAATATGCGAGTACACCCAAGGTTCCGATTAATTGCTTGTAATTCCTCTAGTATCATCATGATTAGCATGACTGTAGTGTAGTTACACGGTTATACATATGTAGCTATGCTTAGTGCCTCGACTAACGAGCGCACGTACATAATTAAATGCAAGTGATCGATGCATTTATACATTTTAACGGTCTGATCTCATCAATCGAACGTTCGGGCTGTGGCGGACAGTGTCGTGCTCACGGCCGCTCGGAGAAAGCTAGTTTCATTTGGCTATGAGTGTGTAGTTGGTCCTCCTGGCTGAGTGATGCTTGTCAGTGGCTGTGTCTAACGAGTAGTGGTGCCGGCGTGTGTTGGGCAGGTGTCGGGGGCGCAGCGCGGGCGCGAGCGGCATGCGGCCCCGACGGCAGACGCCCATGGAGGTCGGCTAGCGGCGCGCGCGCACCCCCCGCGCCCGCTCCCCCTGCTCCGCCCCACCGACGCCATGGAACTCGCTGACGTGCCTAGACACCGACCCCTCGCCTTCGATAAGGTCAGTATACCACTTTACATGACGTTTTTATACACAAATTATATATTTAAATATTATTTCATGGCTCACTTAATATTTCATACGCCAAATAACTTTACACTTACATTCTTTAAACGATAAAAAAGTCGACGATACACGAAAGCAATACCGGTCCAAAATAACGGTAGTTATTATGTATTCGGTGAGTAACAACAGTTGTTACATTATGCAGCGTGGAGGGGGTAGGCAGTGCTTGCCCGGTCGTCTTTAACGTAATGCTCGACAGGCGCCGGGCGCCGAGCCTACTGCTGCTGTCTGAAAATCGATAGGGCTTGCTTCCGACAAAGCTGCTCGTAGCTTGGCGCAGGGCCGGCAGTCTCGACATAGATAGCGAATCGCTAACTTTTGATCGCTGATTACTCACGAAAGAATTCGGTTGCAATAACGATGCTTGCGGGAAATGCAAGTCTCTGCATCCAAGATGGATTTCCTGCAAGTATCGTTATTGCAACCGAATTTATTCATTAGTAATCAGCGATCGAAAGTTAGCGATTTTGTAGTTATCTTTGTCGAGACTCAGCCCAGGGCGCTCACTACATGATCCTGTTTATAAGATAACAGTCGGTAGCTCTGACAGAAGAGATATACGTGTAAATAATACGAGTAATTAAACCGTTCAATGGTTCTGATAAGTATGGTTCAAAGCAGGCAGGCAGTCTCGCAATGGCCGGGTTGGTGCTATTTTGAACTCTATTACTGAAATACTTGCAATTAGATCAACAAGGCAAAAGCATCAAAGTACGAACGTGCAATATTTACAAACACTGATGCTGTAAGCACTTTCGGCAATATTCAGACAGATGATCGGTTTATATCTTCTCGTAACGGAGCATGCTTAAGACATCGTGGAAACTTCAGGAGAAATATTCTATAAATAGTAACCAATATCAGCACTGAGTACTGAAACTACGTTATTGATTACAAATATTTATTTACCAACCTGCAGAATAAACAGAAATTATTTCCTTATGCTCTAAAATGGACAAAAATGTGCTCATTTGTTACAACAATAGTAATTATTCGTGCTAATGACTTTGATTTACAAGCTGACTATGTGTATAGACGATTGTAATAGACCCCGCACGCGCCATTACTCTTTGTCACGGCGTCGGGACGCCCCTAACAATAGAGGGTTAAATAATAAACAACGGGTTGTTTCCAAGAATCTTATTATTCGACGCTAGTATGGTTTCGACGAAGTGTTAAAGGCTTAGACTCTTTTCAATCCCCCCTTAGTGAGGTGACCTGACTGAAGAAGTTTTAAGCTTTTTATAATTGTTATTTGAAACTGTGCTTTGGATAGTATAAAATACTGAAAAGTATATGTACCCTTGATACCTACCTACTGAAAGTTTCGATTTGAATTAATATTACATGAAAGGACTTAAAATTAAAATAACGTGGCGTCATGGGTGGTCCCATTTCCCATACAAAACACGTTGGGACCAAAACGTTTTATTTTCCTATTTTGTTAGTCCCTTCTTGGTGACCCTTTTTTAGTGAGCGTTCGTTTTTATTAGGGATTTTGTTCTGACGGGTGAAAATATTTTATTAATTGAACAAGACTCAGCGAAAATGCAAAAGGTTCGGGCCGCCCGCCCTCATCCCGCCCGCCTACGCATTGAGCGCGCCGCCCTAACCCTTAATGCATTATCGTATTTGTGCTCTATTTTTATGTCACTCGCTTGTTTCTGAATTGATATAAATAATAATGAGAATGCCAAAAATCATGAATGTAATAATTTTCTTAGTTAAGTACTGCGAAGACGACAGATTCTAACTGCAATCTCGCAAATTGCAAAGTGCACATTTAGATAATCTAGCATAATTCAAAAGATAAATAAAGTAGATTAGTAAACAGAGGCTTATTTGGAGGATCCCACTCACCTAGGCAAATCATTCTACCTACAAAACGTAATACCCAAACAATCTGTAGGTGTAATGAATCGTACGTAAAACCGTGGCGAAGGTGGCCGAGGTGGCGACGAAGACGCTCGGGCTTGCGAGATGTGACCCCTCCCTCCCTCCATCCTCCCTCGCCCCACCACGCTCGCCCTCGCTCCTCCTCGGCGCCGGGGAATCGATCGCGCCCGTGACGTCACCCACTTAGCCTTCCAGCTCCCATCTTCGAGGACGAACGGACAAATCAACGTCCACCCCCCGGCACGGTACACATTGCTCCATAACAAATATTATGTCAACTGATTGCCTGTGTCCTTCGCTGAGATGATCCCTATCAAACAAACACCATATTCATTACTGGAAATAGAGGTCAGCAATCGTCTCCGATCTTGTCGAGAAACAGTTTTGATGTCGCAATCTACCTATACAACCTATACATGACATCACATGGATACATAATAGATGACATTAACATGATGACTCGTCCGCGGCTCGAGGCTTACATAAGAACCCTGAGCAGCCAAATTGTACAATTTGCTTACTCGACGTTTTACTTAGTGCGTCACCGCCGAACGAAGATATCTAGTTTTGAGTCTTTTCATTATTATGGCATATTAACGTGAATTTGAAAGGAAATAAATTCTATAGCTGCTTTTGTATCTTTGTTTACGCAAGTTTGAGACTTTTATAGCCTCGTAAACTTCGTAAAGCCAACTATTTGTATGTTTTTATTTTATTTTAGATATGAACTATGAAACAATTACAGTTATTTAAACAAAACATAACAAAAAATAGTAAGTGAAACAGGCCGACAATTACAAGTCCTCGCTTATAAAAAACAGACTAATAAAGAAAATGTGAACATTACATAACAAGACTATGAATATAACTAAATCTTATTCAGGTAGGTTTTGAAGTACAAACCTACCTGAATAAGATTTAGTCATATTCATAGTCTTGCAACACCATTTTGTTTCTGCATTCTGCCTTTTGAACATACGGACAAAATATTTAATAAAATACCTATCTCAAGTAAAAAAGCTAAGGCTTATAGGCAGGGGAAGGGAACGGCTGGGAAAGGGATGTTCTTAAATTAGCACCCGGATATAGCACATTAATTGTGCCCGCTCTTCTGCGTGTATTTCAAATCCGATTGCTTAATCACGTTCAAAGCACTCACGGACTAGAGATAGATAGAACTCAACACATTTTTGCGTTTAAAGCGCAGTTTCCTGCCGTATCTCATCCATCGTGCAGAAATTACGTGGAAATAAAATCAATCTCAGGCAATAAGCGCTCTCGATCACATTAAATGGAGTGGAGCGTGGCTGCATTGGCTTTGTCCCCGATGGAGGCGGCCCCTCGAGAGAGTCGAGAGCTCTCGGCTCCTCTCGGGCGGCATTCACCGCAGGGTCAGCCCCTTGCGATGTGGACAGCCCTCGACGCCTCGGCGCCCCTACAGATCAGCTCGAGTGCACGTTGACCTAAAAGGACGCGAACGACGTCATCAACGAGCGGTGCTTTAAATCTCGCTACAGATTTAGCTTTTGTTGCATAATCAATTTTATGAGTAGAGCCTATACGCTCAACTGTATGGTAGGTTTGTATGATCATTTAATAGGAACGTTTTCGTTTAGTGCTAATCAGAAAAATATTGCGTTTATTATCTCAGTAGTGCTAATAGCATTAAATCCATCTGCACTGTTAAACTAAAATGAGTTATACTAGAACAATTCACCCACTACATTCATGAAGATGAAACTAGGATTGTTTGCTTTCGTAAATTGCGGGTCGTAGGTGACTTCAGGACTGATGATCATATCAGTGTGGGACAAAATTGGACCTCGTTCAACAGTCGCGATTGTGATCAGACAGAAATTAACCAAACTTCTGCAATGTCAGAAGGTTTTTAAAAAACTACGTAAACTCTTAAATTCACTGACAGATAACCAACGCCTAAACCGTGGGGCTAGAAACAAGAGATTTTGTAGAAGAGTTCCTTATTTATGGAAAACGAGGATTTTTGAAAAACCGTCGCCTCGGTTTACCTAAGATATTACTACTTACTACTACTTAAAAGTTTGTATGGAAATTCTTCATTCCTCAATCCCAGTGGGTGCGAGAAAATTAAACTTTAAAATGAAAAATCATCTTTGTTTTCGCGTTGATGTGGAGTGTTGACTCTAAAAGTTGTAGTTTTAAAATATTAGTAAGTATTCAAAGAAGCCGAGGCTGATGTCACCGTGATCGTCTTTCGGAAACTCATTCCTCATGTAGAATACACATAGGTATTGCACATAAAGCTGAATCACCTTTACAAATAACACGATTACTTAACAACCTAGAGTCATATCTATTATTTAGAAGTATTAGGGTACTATATATAGGTAATTATGTTCGGAGTGGCATGATTTGGAACAAGCCAAATAAAAGCCGAATTTCTTCGGAGTGTCTTTATTGTTCAACAAATTAATGCTGCCGAACCGAACAAGTGTGTAGGACCCCTTTTTTACCCGACTGCGTCAGAAGGAGGGTAATGTTTTTCGAGAGTATGTATGTATGTATTTTAATACTAAATAGGCTTGCGTTTGGCCGCAACTCGCCTGATGTCAAGCGATGATGCGGCCTGGGATGAAACACGCTTGTCTAGAAGAAACCGAAGTTATTATTGTGCTTTATGAAATATTTATTTAATAACATCGATTTTATCGGTTCTCTATAGGAGTTAAGGCGCTCCCTCACCGGAGCATTCGCCTGTAATGTAACGATCCATGATTCGATTCTATGCTGAAACAAGTGATTGTAACAAATTAACGTTAACAGGTTGCGGACTATCACTCACACTCACTCATCACGGATCTACTCACTCACTGATCTATTGTTCGAATCTGAACTGTTATAATACAGGCAAATACTCTTGTTTTTACAACTATTAAGATAGTCTTACTTATGTACTAACCTTTCAATTACAGATGGAAATGTTGATCAAAGAAATGCAAAGTACAGAAACGGGGATACCAGTAAGAAGCCAAAAACTCTTTCTCACTTTTATTCCGTCTGCCTTTATGGGTAAGATATGTTTTTAAATGTATGATATATTACTTTAATTAATTAATCCCTAAACAACATAATATCCCCTGTAAGGAGCAGTTTTTACATTGTACCATTCAATTATTTATAATTAGCCCCTTACTGCAAAGCAAATACCTCTCTACCCTCCTTTCACTTATTTAAATAATTCCTAAATTAATAGGTCCATTGCCCTATTACCGTATATGCAACTGCCCTACCAAGTATTGCGTGGCGATAAATTCGAATAGTTACACGACTGACCTCGTGATTAACCTTTCAAAACTCCTGACAATTGCCAGTCCAAAAAGGTCGAATAAACTGATTCACATAACCATCTTTTATTGTTTAAATTGAACCATAATTAGGTATGTAGGTTTATTAGCAGAAGACTATGTATACAGTAAAACTAATGATATTAATATTTTTGCATTGCAGGTTATGATGTTGTCGAATGGTTAATGGATCGGTTTGATTTTGAAGATGGCACCAACGGTGAGTGTGAGTGTATCATCATCGGGACCGGGCCCATGCTGGCCTGGGTTCGCAGGCGCACCATGGTTGTAGACTCTAGCGATAACGAGCGAAAACACACAATGTTAGAGTCATGTATGTAAACAATAAATTACAAGCATGTTATATGTACTGCTGATGTTATTTGTTTACTTACATAGCCTTTTCTTGCTTGAAGGCCGCTCCGCCGTTTGTTAGTGGGCTGTTCGGCTGGACGGAACAGTGTCGGTTAAAAAAACTTACCAAATGTAGAATTGTAGAAGTATTATGTAGCTACATTTGTAGGAGCTCCTGTGGGAACAGGATAGAGCTCATTGTATGTTTGAATTTGGTAAGGGTTTCGTATCGACTAAACTGACATAACAAGGAGCGCTCTCTGTATCATGCTTTAATCATGCAGCTATCGCGCCTTTGATGTGCACCAATACCCATTACATGTAGAAACAATTTAAGTGACTAAACTTTCTCTGATTTACAGTTGAAGCAATAAACTTAGCGAATCAACTCTGCCAATACGGTTACTACTTTCCTGTCAACGATTTGAAAAACCTTGTCTTAAAGGACGATTCTTCTCTGTATAGATTTCAAGTAAGTATATTGTGAAAGTAGAATTTTCTTGATTCAGCAATGAATTAGAGATGAGTATTTACCGGATCACGGGGATAAGAACAATGAAAGAAGTCACACCCCTCTCTTAGATGCCGAAACATCAGTGGTAACTACGCTATTTAGCCAGCAAACTTGCCTTATACTCTTATGTAAATACCTTGGACTTTAAAGCCTTTAGGGTTATTAACAGGTAACCATTGCCCCGTTAACTGAATGCCCAACGATGTACTCTTTTGGGAGTCCTTCTAATCAATAGGCTGCAGTTCCAAAACCTATGACATAGATTGTATTGTATTGTATAGCGGGTTGGTGTCAGCAACTCCACGTCAAAGCGCGTATTTTGCGTGCGGGTGGGAAACTATTCGATCCTTATGACATAGATATAGATAGTATATATACCTATCCTCTACATGTAGTGTTACTGTTTGGCAGAGTCCATATTATTGGCCATGGCAAGCGCCTCGAGTGGCCGGCAGCTCGAGCGCGCCCACCCTCGGCCCGGACAACGTGGAGTACGCCATCTATCTGGTGAAGCGGACACTACGCAACAAGCAGCGACATGGCCTCGAAGACTACGAGCAGGAAGCGCTCGCCAACCTCAAGAAGAACCTCGCCGCCAAATGGGACTTCATCACTATGCAGGCGGAGGAGCAGGTACTATCGAGGACACTCCCTCCTGGTCACCACTAAGCTAATTTTCACTTGCACTTACAACATAGAAACGCTCTCAAGCCCCGCCCCGTTGACTTTGTATAGAAATAATGAATGAAAAAATACCGATCGGCCGAGCGCACTGACAATAACGCACGCCAAACGAGAGATATTGTTATTTTGCGCGCCAATTTTGACGCTTTCCTAATAGGCCTAAACTAAAAGGGGCGTGGCTCGGCGCCTTCGCATGATCATGCGAAGGCGTGTGATTTTACTAATTTTCGGTTTTTAATCGTCGCAATATTGTTTTAATTAAATGTATCTAAAGTAATTTCGTCGTTCAGGCTCCTTCTGGATCAGTTAGGTAAAAACAAGGATCTGCTTGTGTCTATTTTATAAAGCCGAAGCTCTTCACCTGGATTTAGCCCAGAAGTCCCCTTAACAGAGCTAAACTAGACCTAAACAGACTGGTCCGCGTGACTATCATCAAAATAAACAAAAGATGTATGCGCCTAGCTTCTAAAAGACCAACAACCACTCCTGCGGAAAATACGGGACGGACGCGGCGTGCTCACGCCTGAGTGGTTCGTAAAATACATCTCGTAACTTTCATTGCTCAATTTTCTCACCCTTCTCCTCAGGTTCGTTTGGCAAAGGAGAGGAAGAAAGGTGACAAGATAGTGAGCGACAGTCAGGAGCGCGCGTACTGGCGCGTGGCGCGGCCCCCGCCCGGCGTGGTGAGCGCGCTGGAGCCCTGCCCCGTGCCCGTGCGCGCGCGCCACCACCGCGTCAAGAAGCGCTCCGTGTACCAGGTCACACGGGAGGTATGCACCCGTTGAATAAGTAGTATTATTGATTTCTTTGCTATAATTCCACTCTTCCAACTCGTTAGAATCCGCTGTAACGTAGACTATTCACTTCTTCTTGTAGCATCGTCCACCTTTCGTATTTAGACGTGACTAAAATTCTTCTTATTAACTTTCTACTTCTAGATTGAGCATCTAAAAGCGAGTCTGGACCGTACGAGAGTGAAGACTTCAATTGCCCTTGAGGCCTTCATCGCCTACTCGGAAACCTTCACTCCCTACGATCCCTGGCTCACCCAGCCGCAGCCCTCCAACCCTTGGGTCAGCGAAGACACCCTATTCTGGCAAATTAACCAGCCTCTGTGAGTTTAGTACTACGCCTGTACAAAGTAGACACTACCTTACATGCCTGAATTCTTTACGTTTCAGTATTTCATGAACAAATACGAAACTATCTTCCAATAGACTTTAGAACTTACCAAAAGTAGTGCCAACTTCTCAAATCTAAATCATGAAACACGTTTTGATTGCTGACAGCATTATTGCACCTCTATGCACCGTGTTTCCGGACGACATCGATAAACTTCTGAAATAAAAAATCTGCTGTTCCCTACGTTTATGTTCGCATAACTCTTCAAAATGTATGGAACAGCTGATTTTTTTTTGATTCAGGTTTTGGTCCCATAGTAAAAGTAGTTCATAATGATGAGTACAATGACCAGCCGAAGTTTATCGATATCGTCCGGAAACACGTCATATAATAACGTACTGTCCGGTTAGTGTGGAGGTGCCGGGTGAGCGGCGGGTGCAGCGCTGGGCTGTGTCCATCGATGAGCTCGTGTCGGACCCCACGGGGCTGCAGGAGTTCACCAGCTTCCTGCGCAAGGAGTACTCGCACGAGAACATCAGGTTCTGGCTCGCCGTCATGGACCTACGACGCAGCAGCACCAAGCAGATACCCAAGAAGCTTGATGATATCTTCGAGTAGGTTTCTTTTTAACCGACTTCTAAAAAAGGAGGAGGGTATATGCATTCGACCAGCTTCTTTATTTTTCATGTATGTACTACACCGTGATTAGTGGTCCGATTTACGTGATTCTATATTCTTAACCGTGGACGACCACCGCGTGACATACATAAAGGATGTAGTTCTCCCAGTCATTACGATCATTTTTTTGTTCTGGATCATACCTATTAGTTACGGAGAAATTGGAGGTCAAAGTTCCAACTTTTTCACTAGTTTTTTTTCAAATAAGTACTAGTGTTTAAGGTCATAATTTTACATTAAATACCGCCATAACCCGTTTACCATTAGGTGCGTCCATCAGCTCACTGTTTTGAGTGCGTTGCATTGAATATTACAGTAAAATATTTTTTACCCAAAAAAAAAGTCAGAATGCTTGGTAGGCGGCTTCGTGAAAGGTCCGTTTACACCCTGTATGTTTTATTATTTTGCTAGAATAGTTTATATGAAATACGAGTAGCTTCTATAATAATCTTGACCGTAAAAAAGGATCTTGTGCAACATTTGACACTTTCTCTGCATCCAACTCATCAAACTGGAAAAGTCTACTGGGAGCCTTACTCGTTTGCGATCGCTTCGTAAGGGTTCACATGGAAATCAAGGTTAAGTGATGATCTGAGCCTGCCGCGCACGGTGTATCACAAGGACGCCTTCTCTTTATCGTTACTTACATAAATGAGAAACATACAGCTACTCCATAGTCATCATAACTTTTGCTGATTCAGCAACATATTTCGTAAATCGCACATACCATAAGGTTTGATACGATTCTGGCTTGATTAAACTGCCGACTACTACCGGTTATAGCAAGCGATAACCACATGGTCAGAATTCAGAATCTATTGCTAGTTAAATCGCTGCTCTGGGTAGAGAGGTCCATTGCATTTTCCCTCGAGCTGTGTTCTGTCACTGCAGCATCATCGTTTATTTCGTGTAACGTTTATCAGAGAGTTCCTGAAGCCGGGCGCGCCGTGCGAGATCAACATCGACGGCGCGACGGCGGAGCGCGTGCAGGAGGGGCTGCGCAGCGGCTCCCGGTACGCGCTGGACCACGCCGCCGAACACGTGTACGGCCTGCTGCTCAAGAAGGACTGCTACCCGCGGTTCATCCGCTCGGACCACTTCCAGCGGCTGCTCACTGAGGGCAGGAACGTGCACCAGAAGAAGGCTAAGTTAGTTGGGCTTGTTACAGACGAGGTTCAAAAGTGAGCACCAGTACTTGTAGCTAAATATTTTATTTAAAGATGTGCCGTCCACCCTTACTGTCCCACAGCATGCATGTTTTGAATTTCATATAATTTTATTTTCTCGCAAAATCATTACATTTCGAGTCAAATATAACCATCCTTCATGTTTTTTGGACCGACTTGGCGGAAGAGGGTACTTTATTGCAACTTTTGCTGCTTAGATTCTTCAACTTTGGTGGTCAAGTGAAGAAGAAGCCGGGCACGTCGAGCGCTGCGGCGCTGACCCGGCGGCGCGGGTCCGACCGCTCGCTGTCCGGCTCGGCGCACGAGCTGGCCGTGTGTGCTGCGCAGCCGCCGCGCCCGCCCGACCAGCCCAGCCACAGCCATTCGCAGTCCAACCTCTGCGACCTCACCACCTTCAGGTAATTCAAGTAAACCTATGTTGCCGATCAAATGTTATGTTAAAACCTCAATAATCAGCCAGTCATAGATGTCTATATTATTATGTATAATAAGTATGTATTTACAAACAAAAAAGTATCTATGTAGTATAACAACTATCTGGTGTCCACGACACAAGCCTCGCTGCTTAGTGTGGCACTAGATGGCGCTGTGTGTAATGTCCAGCGATATTTATTTATTTGAAATTTTGACAAAGTAACCGAACAAGAAAATAATATCATTACAGAGATCCTCTCGACGACGACACCGCTGACGCACTACCGTGGGAGTGTTCGTCCCGCGAGGTGGTGTACGGCGGCGCTCCCCGGCGGCGGCAGGACTCGGCCGCGGACTCGGGCAGCTCGTCGTCCGACGTGAGCGCCGCCGTGGTGAGCGAGCGCACGCGCCGCCTGCCGCAGCAGAGCACGCTGGACGGCGGCCTGCGCGGCGCGCCCCCACCGCTGCGCCGCCTGTCCGCCGTGGAGCCGCGCCACCTGGCGCCGCTGGCCTCGCCGCCGCACTCCCCGCGCCCGCCGCGCCCCGCGCCGCCGCCCGCGCCGCGCGCCATCGTGCCGCCGCCGCACCCCACGCCCACCATCAGCGTCAGTTCGGCGCCCGACGACGAGTCCGCTTACTCGCCGCCCGGCACCGGCTCGCCGGAGGAGACGACGCGCTCCCTCGCGCACTCGGACGAGCCCTCCTCGGTGTTCGCGTCGGCGGACGCGACGCCTACGGAGCCGATGCGGCCCGTGTGCAAGATCGGCGAGGAACGATCGTCGCCCTTCGCGGAAGGGCTCGAGCCGAAGCCGCCCGACCCAGGTTGTGATACCTCTCGAGAGGAGGCGCCGCATGAAACCGTCAGAATTCGGTCCGTGCTGGAGTCTATCGTCTGCGCGCCTTCGGTGGAGTCCTACGACGACTCGTCCGCTTCGGGCGCCGTGTCTGACTCGAGGGATTCCGACCGAACGAAATCGTCCGAAGACGACGTCGTGTCGGTGCAACGTGTGCTGTCCCGAGAATCGTCAACGATAAGAGAAACCAGTCCGGCCTCAAGTAGAGATACGAGTAGCAAAATCGGCGATCTTCCGGGGAATACGTCGGAGAGTGAGGACGCCGCGACGAGCTCTGTCCGCGAGGCGAAGCCGGAGCGAGCCGAGCGCGCGACGCCGGAGCCGTGCTGCTCGCTGGCGGCAGTGGAGCCGGCGCCGTGCGCGGTCACGCGCGTGCCCGTCGCGCCGCTCGCCGTGTGCGAGGACATCGGGGTCGACGACGACAACGTAGACAAAGTGCCTTCGGCGCCACTGCAAAGGGTCTCGGGAGATTCCAGGGCGGCGTCCGACGCGGACGCGACGAAACATATTGCTCATAAAGACGAACTGACGTCGGTCTCTGAAACAAATATTGTTAAGCGTGATAATAAAAGCGGCATCGTTGAGCGTAAGCAGCGGAACGACATATGTCCATGGGAGGACGAGTAAGTACTCGCGCGTTTAGTTAGTGCATCGTAGGCGGCGGTAGTTTGTGTATGGATGTTGTTTCCTTTCATAAGATGAGTATCAAGCAAGCCAAGTGTATACCTTCGGTAACTGGTGGTGCATTTAATAGACGATTATTATGTGTTGTGCTATCTCCAGTTTGATGAACCGTGATGTAGGTGTAGTGTCACGAGTGTGTCGCATCTAGACATGCTTCAGCATGACGTAGGACTTCTGCATGACAATTTCCGCTAAATTATAAAACTTTTTTTACATGGTGAAGTTATTCCCAAAATCACGCACAACTTTACTTAGAGTTACTTTAGAGTTACGTTACTGTATGTAACTATAATTTTATTCGCTTTATGTTTGTTGTGTTTTGTTTAATTTGGACTTTATTTGTATATAGTGACAAGTATGTAGATATAAAAATAAAATTAAATATTTTTTTATCTCCACCATCATTTTAGTTTGTATTATTTTCTTACTAATTGGCACGCAGACACATTTTATCGCCGTTTTTGTAATACTGCTGTAGTAGTTGATATTTTAATTTATCATCCAGTTAACAATCCCTGATTTTTATTTATTCATCACATACTTTAGAAGACTTTTACTTACGATATTTAAAATAATATTTATCTAAACAGAGAAAGAATTTTCGATCCCAGGGTGTAAGTGACTAGCGATTTACGACTGAAGTAGCTAAAGTTTTTTTTTTTTTTTTAATTCATGATCAAAAGCAATGGAATCGTGCTCTCTGGTATATAGGACGTGGCCCTTATAAATCGTCCAAGCTTAGCAAATCAAATTCGGGCAAAGTCTGGTGGCATATCCTGGATCCTCACGCACTATGACAAAGCAAATTAATAACGTATATAATTAGTAATAGTACATTGGAAAATGCATAATCCGTTACAAATTAATGTAAAGATTCAATAAGCGTTTGTTGGCTCAATTTGGTCATAGTGGGTAAGCTGAACTATAAAAAAATCAAGTCAACCTGGAAACATAAACAAAGAATGAATAATTCGCAAAAAAAAAAACAACGGTCACACCCAGAAGGCATTTAAAATAAATATAAATCAATAGTGTCATTTCAACCATGATTAATCCTGACTGGTTGAACGTATCATACACTCTGAAAACATTTGAAATCACGCTATTGTACCTAGTTCAGTCACGGGGCGTATGGGGGCGTATGGTACCTACGCCCTATCCTTCACTCCTCCAACAAGTATTACTTCCTATATTGTGGTAGCTAGTGACGCGTCTGGTAGGTAAACTGTGTTAACGTATGTCTATTTTCTTTTTCAGGAATTCCTGCGAAAGTGATGCTCCATTTGTTAAAACTTACGCAACGCTCGGTTACTTATAATTTTCGTAGGCGAATATCAACAATATGTTACAATGTCAGGGTTATAGAATGAAATAATATTTAATTTTTTAACTTAGACCCTATGTTTTAATTATCACAGACAGAGTTAGGTCATTATTATGTAATTATATGAATATTTTAAAGTAAATGATCGTTAATTATTAGTAAAACAAAATGGGTTTTATTTGTCATCACAACTTTTGAAAGTATCTGAACATTTCGCACTAAAAATCACTAAAATGTGCTTATTTATTGAAGTAAACAACATTGGTTCAGATAGGAATAATACCAATTGAATCGGTTGCTAATATTATTTAGGTAATTGCTTTGATACTTCGCTGCTGTCTCCATCGACGCTGACCTCCAAGTTCATCGTGACGTCCTCTACGGGGCCTCTACCAAGACTATGGACAGCTCATCCTCACGATAGATCGACAGCGACATTTTGCAACATAGACAATATTATTATCCGCCTTCGTTTAGCTGCACAACATGGTAGAAATTAATGATGAATAAAAGTAGGAAATTAAATCGTCTTTTAGAATAACCGGTAGAACCTTTAGTTTTGTATATTTTTATATGAAACGCACCTTCAAGAACAAAACAAATTCACAACGATCGTTCCGCGCCTGATGTGTTAAGCGCCTGTAGAAAGATAATGCGCATATTCAGTGGTTCTTAAAATTATTGTTTTTGGCTATCTTTTATGGTGGATGGATGGATCAGTATGAATAAATCTAAAATTATTCAAAGTCAGAGCAGTATTAAAATCTTTGAGTGCAATTTCTCATAAAAACGATAACATTGTTAAAGTTTATGTAAGTAGGTACTTCTAGTAGTTTCAGATTTTCCCATACAGACCCATAATTGTTTCAACGAATCCACTATGTATACCATAATCAGCATATTACGCGTTCCTATCGCTGGGGCATAGATCTTCTCTCTTTGAGATGAAGCGTACACAACGCTGGCTCAGTGCGGTTAGCTGAATGTCGCTTATCTTCGAATTTTGGCTCTAGGACACGCTGGTGTTCTTAGGAAGTCACGATGTTTTCCTTCACCGTTACGAGAACAGTGGTGGTGAAATAAATTACGCAAAGTACGAACCTATAACTGTAACTGTTATTGGAGCCGTTACTTAGGTTACCACTACACAATATGTATGTGGCCAATCATTAAGATAAAATTTAGCAACATTTTAAATTATCAGTTGTTTTAAACGACTCCACCTCCGCAAATACCTAACAGAACATCTGCTAGGAAATAACCAGAATACCACACGTTCCTACGTCAGAAAAAGTAACGTGATTCAATGCAGTGCCAATCAATGTCATGAAAGAAAATTGATCTCCTCGAACTGGTGGAAAAACGTTTTCGGAAAGAGTGCTGTAAAATAAAGAGCAAAAATACAGGCTTTTTTTTTTAATCGTTGAAATTATGAAATTAAATGATGTTTATTTTTGCAAACTGCAGGTTTTTACAAACACTTTTACACGTTATTTTTTTAAAAATAGATGGGGCCGGTGTTTCGTACCAGACTATGAGAAGAAACAGCCGAAACAAACTCAGAGGTCTCTTTTGAAGTCCAGACATAATCTTGCTCAATTCACATTAGGACTATGCAGATTAGTGTCTAAGATGGTCTTTTGAAGAAAGAACCACACAGATTTGAGTGGAACTGTCCGTTGCCCTACACTAGAAATTTTCCCTGTAATATGGGTGCGTTTACAAACATTTAAACAATTTAATCCGTGCCGGATTAGAACCCGTACCACGCAGCGCAGCAGCCAATCGGTCAGCCACAGCGCCAACCACGTCATTAGTCGTAATACACGGTTCTTCATAGTGACATAAACTTTAACCTTGGATTCAGTACATAAGATAACAAGGTAGTACAGAATATTATGCTGAATTTTTTGCGGTATGCTCACATGTCTGTATTTTTTACGAATGGGCCTAAGCTTATTTATCAGGACCATAAATTATGTAATAAGCCTATCGTTGATAAATATTTCTGATAAAATATTGAATAATATATACAGTCACAAAAAATAAGTCATTAGTATGAAGTAGTAGCCTACTAACCGACTAATGGGTTTAGGATAACCCAATTAGAGTAAATGAGGAAATCCGTCTATTAGAAAAAAAAACAACGTCTTTGAACTTTAGCGAGTAGTTGGCCGCACATATGTCGTGAAAAAACTACTATAAGCTGGTCTCTTATTCTATTCAAACTACATACTACGCTAGGCCAGCTCAAGGTCAAAGTGTTACCACACCGTAGTACCTGGAAACCAGAGAGAAGGTATGCAGGAATCAGATCGCACATTTTTTTTCTAATTCCGTTTTGAACTATCGATGCGTAAGAGGTATTACGCATCAAAAGTTTATGCGAAAAGACAATATAATCTGATTGGTATTTCATGGATTTCATTATTGTCACCGTTGAGGAGGTTTTGTTATCTAAACCCTGAACTATTTCGTCAGCGCTTATCTAGTTCCGATATCTAACTAGGAATTGAAGGAAGGTAGGGACAGCCAACAAAACAGATGCGGACTAACTTAGCATACCTAACTAATTGAAACTTTTCAACCTATGTTAAACAAGCACAGTCTGCTTGTTTAACATAAGTTGAAAAGTTGTCATGTCTTGGACACAAAGGGAGCTAATTTTGCTCGTTGTCGATGTTACCAGTTCAAATTGACTACGGTGGGTACACCATACTCTTTGGTCAGCCAGAGTACCTCTCAGTGACGTTGGCGTAAATTACCGAGGACATACAGAGATTTTACAACTTTATTAGCTTAGAAAATTGACGTATCCTTTGGTTCTATTTCCTCAGCTGGTGAAGGATCTAAAGATTAGGTCCTTCACCAGCTGAGGTCGAGCGTAGGGCTGCTGTGCTGCTGTCCATCATCTGCCTATCCTTTTCCCAACTATGTTGGGGTCGGCTTCCAGTCTAACCGGATGCAGCTGAATACCAGTATTTTACATGGAGCGACTGCCTATCTGACCTCCACAACTCAGTTAGTACTGGGTACCAAATACCCCTTGGTAAGACTGGACTGTGCTGATGTCTGTAGCGATATTTTTCCCATTTATGTGTAGGTGGTAATAGGCTCGCCCGCTATTACATGGGACTTAAACATAACTGGCGAAATGGCATATATACTATTAGGTAAACCTCTACCTAACCCTTCGCGGAAAATAGGTGTGATGTTATGTATGTATTGTAGGTAGCAGGATGTAGGTAAATACAAGTAGCTATGTGGCTGATTTTATCGATGGTACCGACCGATAGGACAAATTATGTTTTTCCCCGATAACTGAGGTGAACTTCGAAAGTCAAACTGCAATGAGACGGCGATCACTATCCTGAATCTTCTTAGCAGAAGGATGACGTAGTTCACGTAGTGTATCACCACCTGTGTGTTTTCCAATTTGAAAAGTCCTAAATAAATCCGAAGACTGGGGCCAAAGAGCCGGACATGTCCAGCCTAATTTGGACGGAAGAAAACCTTTAGCACAATGCACCTCAGTGTGAGTTCAGTTTTAGGGAGGTTAGAAGTCAGGTAGATAGTTTAATCACAACAACTTGCCTGGTAGCCACTGAACCGTGTTGTGCCGTGCACTGAACACGGTTCAGTGCAAGTGGAGGAACTCTTCTACCTGAAACTTGAACGACTACAAATGATTCAATGCTGTCAAGATGCAAACATCAATAAACCGCACCTTTGAATAGAGATAGACTTTGAAATAACTTAGCAGGAAAACCTACACAAATAATATGGGAAGTACGTAGTGCAAGTTCTGTTGCAATTCAGCTTAATTTTTAAATTACGTCCAATAATTCTTTCAATAAAAGCCTGCAGAGATTACCAAAAGACCGCCAGTCATTAGTATGCCATTATGACAATAATTAGGTACATACTACAAAATGGGTTTAATAGGTCACAACTACGTTTAAATATGAACTCAAAATAAAAAAGTTAATCGTTTACTCAAATTAACATTTAATTGTATTCAAACAACACACAACACGACACTGAATGGTTCAGGTAAAAATATAAATACATCATCCGATTCGACCTCATTAATACTGCTACGACATAATTTACGTTGTTATGCTTAAAAGGTGTATATTCGTAGTACTTAAACCTAAAGGGCCGTTTACACGTTACGGGTTTTAGCTGCGTAAATGACTCGTCGACACTATAACGTGCACAAACGTGGAGCTATGAGACGTGGAGAAACGGTCCCTAGAACACTTAACACTAAATTTTCTTGTATAAGACTTCGTAATTAGTTAAAAACTTCGCGGCAGACCCCGTCAGCGCCCATCTTGTGGCCAGGGGGGCAGTTGGGGGGGACTACGATCATGTTCCTCATGGCGACGCCGACGACTTCCTTGGGCGTCTCTTCCACGGTGTTGCTGTCTCCACCCGAGGTCTTGTCCTGGGCCTCTGCTGCAGCCACGGCGTTCGCCTTCGCCTCCTCGACCTCGTCAGGGAATACGATGCGGTTGGAGTCGGCCATTCTGTAATTTTACAAAATTGTGGCATTAATAAAGTATTTATTATATCAGAAGCCACGAACCGTCTAACATCATCTAGTACCTATAGTATAAAAGTGTTCTAGAAAAGTTTCGAAATAATTAAATAATAAAAAAACGTTTTAAGAAAATATTTTTTGTATGGAAGATTAGACTAATAACGTTACGAAATCAGTCCAAAAACACAAAATAAAATGGGAGTGTACCTGCGATACGCTAAGGTGGCGATGATTACAGAAGTTATCTACTAATTAAATTAGTAATAATGATTAGTTATTACGTTAATGCAATTTATATGTGATTTGTGCGTGCGATAATGCACTGGACATATTTATCTACAGTAGGCCTAATCTTAGTTTACTCAACAAACTTTGCAAAATAAAAAGACCGCAAAAAAAGGCAGACACGATTCCATAGAAATTGTTGGTACCTATTTTGATTGTTAAAAGTTGCTGCAGTTATGGTTTTATGCGGATACCAAAAGAACGATCCCAGATTAGCAAAAAACGTGTCGTCACGACCTCCAGGCATGCTCAGGTCAGGCTGGCCTTGAAGGAGATCGAGAGCACTGAACTTACCATTTTACTACAGTAATCAGGAATCGCAAAAAAAAAACGTTTAAAGATGGATTCGAAGGTAAGCATTGTGATTATGGCACTTAATCGATCTGTACCCACCTAAAAAAAACTATTACATGTCAATACCATGGTACTTAATACAAGGTTGGATAAACACCATAGGTGACAACGAAACAAGGTAAACACTCAAGATTCTATCGGAATTTGCTTATGTAAATGATTGTCAATAGTGGTTTTTGTACAAACAGAGTATTATATTAATTGCTCTTCCGAAAGCTTTACGTTAGCCTTGAAATTAAATTCCATGATAGTACATAGGTAGCTTAAAATCCTTATACCATCCTGATTGCAAAATTAATAAAGGGAATGTTATGTACTCACATTGTTTAACTGGAGTAGAAAGGAAAATTCTAGGTTGATTCACACACACGCTCGCGTCTAGATGCAAGACGGGACTGATGCGGGCAGCCGGCCGGCAAGCGGTTTTATACAAACTATTACACAGGGCTTTATCAGACGTGCACACTCAAATGACGCGTCGCACGCCATGATTCACTGATTATGGGTCCCCTCGAAAAATACGTTTTCTCCCCCGAAGTGATCTGCTATCAATATTTTTCCAACAACTGTCGATGACGGCATCTTATCAATCCGTATCTTTATACTTCAAAACACACCTGAATAAATTATTGTGCATACTAGTTTCTGTGACTAATTCGGTAATGGCTGTAAACCTTCAGCTTGCGATATAGGTTGATAATCAGATATTTATATTAATAACTCTTTGTGCTAAGTTATTGGAAATGTGGCCAGCGAAGCATTTCGAACTTGCTTTCAAATTTAATTATTGTGTTTAATTGTGTGACCATCTATATTCTAAATGACATAGTAACTTTGAATATGAATAAATTCTAATCTATTAATGTTCCTAACATAATAATATTTGCACACCTAGCATGGTTATACAGTACAGTAACAGTACATACAGTGTACCATAAGAACTTTCTATAACATCCTCTGAACCTGTGTTATGCAAATAAATGATTTGTATTGTATTGTATTGTATTGTACACCATGACTCTATACCCATACCGACTTATTTTGCCTTAGAAATTTATAGTTTAGGAATTTGTCAGAAATGTGGTAAATTATAAGGCTTTTAACGTCAATACTTTTAAACACAATTTCAAAAACGATTCAAGCAGAATTAAAAAAACAAAAGCCACAAAATTGGCCCAAATTGTGCATGGTTGAAACGAAGAACAGTTAATTTTCTCTATTTCCGTCATGTTCATCCTTCCGGACTCTTAGCAGACTCCATCGGGGTTCACTTTTGTCGAAGGAGGATACTTACCCGGGACATCGACCACGGATCTACTTTTTAAATCCGGCACGGTAGTCTTGCTTGAGTTTGTTGTAGAGTCAGCCATTCTGCAACAGACTATAACTTTATTTAAAAGCTGTTCAGTTAAATAGTCCTAAAAGCTGCACCATTCTACAGCATTGAATTCAAACATTACGTTATTCGTAAAAAGTTAGTGGAAAAGTGAAACTGCCTGAATAAACTTGGGATACAATTACAGTTGACATTATTTTTTGGAACTGTTGATTCACTTGATGTTTCAACTCAGCTGTGAGAGTAGATCTGTATGGATCACCAGTTTCTTCCTGTTTTTATACGAAATTACGAATACTTTTTAAGTATAATTGACCGTGACCACACAAAAGGCGTCTAAGCAAGTGAGCGCAAAAAAAGGTTTCCGGAAAATGTCATAATATCTACGTTGAAAGTTCCCTAAAAAAAGGAGCTTTCTCGGAGCCCCAGGCCCCAGTACTGAAGTTGCTGGCTAGCTTATCTTATCAGATCTGCAATTAAATCTAAATAATTAAGTACCTATCGTTAAATAGGTAATCATAAAGCTTAGGCAAAGAACGTTTTCTTACAGCAAACCTTACTTCTGTTGCGAGATTTGCAGAAGAGGGTATATGCTTATGTGCACAATTACGTTATTTTTATGTGATGATGATCCTGACTGTCTGATTTTTGATCACAACTTCACAAGTGTAGATCGCGAAAATCGACCAAATCTTTAAGCACCTTAGGTTATAACTATCCTAGCTCTAAGAAATCAGTAAACATTTGCATGACGTTAGGTTAATTAGGCACAGTGTGAAACTGCATAATCGACCATACACAAATTAATCATGGTTTTGTCCAACAGTTAGTGCCTGACTATAAAAGTTTTATCTAGAAAGTCTGTTATAGAAAGCTACTGTAGAAAGTGACTGAGCTTTGCTAACCTCAATGATAATGCCCCGAGCAGGTTTATTGTAGATATTTTCTTTAAGCATGGTAACCAGCTTGCCCGTAAATTGATGAAAATGTGTAACCTACTGAACACTAGAACTATGAACAACTGTGTCTAATAACACTATACCTACATAAAGGGTGTAAAAAAAATTTTAACGAAGCCGAAAGGCACTTGTCCTTCTTGTCATTGCGATCATTTTTTTGTTCTACGCCATACGCCATACGGAACCACGATATAACGATACTTCTATAGTTACGGAGATTTTGGGGGTCCAAAAGCTCCAACTTTTTGACAAGTTTTTTTTATAAATACAAGTTTTTAATGTAAGATTTTTACTTTAAACACCTCCACGACCCCCTCCAATCCATCCATCAGCACAATGTTTTGAGTGCGTCACATTGAGTTTTACCACAAAACATGATTTTTCACCCCAAAAAAAAAAGTCGTTTCCCGGCAATAATTTTTGCGTAAAGTTACTTAGTTTGATGTACAGAATGCTTGGTTGACGGCTTCGTAATGAGGTTCTTTACACCCTGTATAGCTGTTGCCTGCGACTTCGTTCGCGTGGAATGATTTCGATGTGTGTATGTGTGAGAAAAAATAAGAAGTAAGTAGTCATATATCTGCTATTCCAGAGTATAATCTGTGTGGATGAAATTTTCCAGATCCTTTCAGCCTTTGTGGCGTGATGACGTAACAAACATGATACTTTTCATAAATTAGTTACTTTCGGTAGATCACTTTCCATGTACTACCTCCGTTGTTTGATCAGTGATTGAAAGCCCTGTGACTGCTGAGCAGCTGAGTAGAAATGTCCTAGGTTCGATCTCCAAGTCGGGCGAAGCATTACCGGGTTCATCTAAATATAATTTCTCCGCAGCAACCAGGAATCTGTATTTAGATTTGTGTCCGGTTGGGCCCTCACTACTTTTACACGGGAGTTAAACATAACTAGCGATGGCCGGTGGGGTGTGTGGGGTCGGAATATTAACGTGACTCTGCTTCACATGATGACATGACGCCACTTATTGGGCCCAAAATTATCCTATTGTTGAAAGCGGAACCAACCTCGGTTGGTTTCGGAGTTTTAGCGTGGACCAACATACTGACACGTGATTTTTATATATTAAGAAAAGTTTAACTTTGAGATAGTTGTATCATCATCTGCAAAGCCTTTTTCCAACAATGTTGGGGTCGGCTTCCAGTAGTACCGGATACGAGTCTGTATTGAAGTATCAAATACGTAATATAAATACTTTAGCAGACGACAAAGTTAAAGTGAAGCGCCAAACTATTGGAATTTCGATAAGGAATCAATACATTCCTTGAATTATGATGTTTACAACTAACTTGTTTGTACAATGATAAATGCTAAATTTTGCGACTTATTGTTGTACATATGGGTGTGGTTATGTACTACAGTTTTCAAGTGTATCGTAACATCCGGTGTTCGTAGTACTAAATGGAATATGTACATGAATATATGACGTATAGTTGGAAAAATAATTTCTATAATGCTATCGATTGTCGCCATTGCAGAATTTATTAACATAAAAACCATTTTATTTAGTATAGAACAAGGAAAAGTTAGCAAGAGAATAAAACAAACCGGGTAAGTGCGTATCGGAACACGCACAGTAGAGGTTCCGTAGTCGGCTTGAATAATTGAACATTCTATCCCAAGATCAAACAAACATTTGTAGTTGAAAAACATGCTCTCCCAAACACTCCGTATGGGAAAACAAACAAGTAAACAATACAACCAAAGCAGCAGAAAGAGGGAAAGCAGAGCCGGCGCTGTGAAGCCCTTCCGAGGAATCCGGTACAGCGCTGTCCAGCAAAGCAAGAGTGTGATGAGGATGGCTTCACCGTAGTTCAGAAGAAGAAGAAGAAGCCAACTTGTCGCAATCAACGCGGTACTGGACTGTCAGAACCAAATATACAGCTGCTTCCAGCGATACCATCGACGTTGCTTTATGCGTCCCGACTACATCATTCCACGAAGGTTGAGGAGATCGTGGAGTACATGAAGTTGAAGACCAGCTAGACTAATTTATTGTAGGTATAATAACATTTTTCAACTAGAAATTCGTTTTAAACATTTTTTGAACAGATCTTTATTGGTAATATCTTTCGATCAATAATAGTTATTGATCGAAGGTAATATCTGTTTTGTTCAGGTAATTTTGGGTGCCAGACTTAATTTTTTTTTTACTGAAAACGGGTTTTTGTGTCGTGTTATGCATATTGTATTTTTGTTACGTATGCTCTTTGGCTGGTTATATAGATGTAGATTTCCTTTCTCATAGGTGGCTACTTCTTCTTTAGAACTGTAATATCGATAACAAGGTTCTTTTACTTATCTAAAAAGCTGTCTGCTAGGTATTAATTTTGCAAATTCAACGATTAACCCATCGCCTTAACTAAGTCCTCATAAAGATAAAAATATTGATAAAAAGAAATCTTGTAAGTCAGTGAAACGGTTTATTATCATGCGCGGAATTTCCCTCAGGAAGGAAGAACACAAACATTTCAAAGATCCTATCAACAATAATTCATTGCAGTGGGTTAATACAGTTCCTAGCATAATTAAAAGTACCCCTAAGTAGATTTCAAATGAGTAAAAAGATAAATTTTCATAAAAAAAGATGCAAAGATAAAGGCATTTATTCTTAAAAGTTAGTTTTTCAAAGGCCTAATCTCATCGCTTATTGTCGTCGTACTTATCTTTAAAATAAATCGTGCATTAATCAAAAACTTCTAAACCCACACGTCTCGGCACGCTCCACCGATATATTGCTGGCCCGGTGGGCAGTTGGGTGGGACCGTAATAACATTCCCCAATCCTGATTGTGTTACGGAAGAGTTGCTAGATGGCGTAATGCCAGGAGGCTCTGTACTGGAACTTGGCTGCGGCAGCGAGTTCACCCAGCTCTGGAAAAGACCAATATAAATTGAGTGTAAAATTGCATAGCAAGATCGACTGAAAAAGACTTGAACAATAATTTTCGATGAGTGGTATGGTCTCCAATTAAAAATAATCGTTGAAATCGGACTAAGTACCTACTCTGTAAAAAGATATCCGTGACGACTTGAGAACCTCGTCGGATGCATTTTCTTCGTCTTAAAATGGTTACAATTTGGTACAGCGCGGTGGTTTGATTAATTGGTGACTTTATCTTTAGTCACCAATTAATCAAACCACCGCGCTGTTGATCATGTCGGCTGGAAATGTAACAGCGCTAAACTGCTTGGTGCACTACACTTGCATTAAAAGCTCATTCGATGAACTTCACGTTGTCATGACAATTAAAAACCAATGTTTGGAATTATTTCAAGCTTGACAGGACTTCTAAAACGACATGAACATCAACTGTCTAAAATTTTAAAGGAGGCTTGGGAATTTTTAATAAACTTAAAAACATTAGTATCTACAATATGGTTCTTGTTCCTGTATTACTGGTTTAGTGTAGTTGAAATGCTAAGAAGTGTTAGTTTGGAAAAAGTAAGTAGAAATATCAGATAAATACTTACACCAAAAATCAATACAATGAATGTGACATAGACGAACTTTTGATCTATCATCTTGGTTGATTTTTTTTAATACTTTGAATCAAGTGTTTCACGTTTGCTTCGCTCCAGATAAATGATTCAGAAGTCGTGTCAAATGCAAGAAATACTGCACTTAAATATAACTCACCAGAGTAAGTACCCATTGTTGTAATGATTTACTTGTAATTAACAACAATTATCCATACTAATATTGAACAAATATACACAAAAATTATACAATGTCAAAGTAAGTCTGTTTGTTTGATACCTGTTCACAACTAAACGGCTGATCGGATCGTAATGAAATTTGGCAAGAACATGCAAATGAAGTCGCGGGCAACAGCTAGTTATACATAATATATCAGTATGATTGCTAGTGTTATTCGAATAAATAGCAGTTTTCCTTGTCCACCTACAAGGTGTGAAATTACCTATAATGATAAGAAACCACTTGTGTAGAGTGCATCGTTAATTATGCGAGTCATAATAAGGAAAGTCTTGCTACGAATAATGTAAGTCGCAAAAGGGAAAAGAAAATATACCTACTTTTTCAGTTTGTACTAAGGACTTGTAACTGTCTATAATCTGATGTAATACAGGGTGGGATTTTTCAACCACACCTCTGGAGGGAAAGTACTCGAAATACAGGAAATAGTAAATTTCACTCAAAGAAAACTTTCCTTTATTTTTAAAAAGAAACAAATCTACATTTAAAGATGATATTAACATGAAAAATTATAAACCATGAAAGGGCTTGGAAGATTTTTGTATGAACCGTTGTCGGATTATCTTCCGCCATTTTGTTTTTTTTTTTCAAAGTAGCGGGCACGCAAACCTAATATTAATCGATAGCTGCGTTTCATGCGTATCTGATCAAGTCAAAGTTGTGCTGAAGATGCTTCAGTGAATGGACTTTAACTCAGCTCATATCTCTGAAACGTTTCACTTTAGAACGTTTTGTTTCACACAAAACTTGTTTGTATTGATGTCAGCTATCGAATGATATACGTTTTATGCGTGTCTGATATCCAAGTTGTCCTGACGATGCCATCAGTGAATGGATTTAAACCTTGATGGCTCAAATCTCGGAAACGTGACACTTTAGAACATTTTGCCTCAAGTAAAACCTAGAAAATTGTCGACGATTTGATGCAATAAATACTTACTTTTTCACTTCTCATGCTCTAAAAGTACGGCAATATAGCCCTACGAAGCGGGACTTAAACTTTTATTCTATAAGGAGTTAAAAGTAATTGGTTTTTTCATGTGACATTATAGACAAACTCAAAAAGCCAAAAGTAAATATACCTACTATTATCTGTGGAGTGTGGACCATCTACATTGCGAAAATGTTGAGAGTTTTAGTTCCATGATTTTTCCGCAAAGAAGGTGGTGCCACGTGTTTTAAATTGTTAATCTGTGACTGGTTTAGAAGAAAAAATTTACCGCGATTTTCAGAATTTTTGTCGAGTGTAAATTTGCTCGGTTTTAAATAAATTTATTAAGTATGTCCAGTGACAGTGAAGAGTTTGACGTCGAGCAAAGAGCAAAAGACATAATTGATTATTCTTTTGCCGCCAAAATCGCGGAAGATTTACTTAAAAACTTACGAAAGTTTTATGGACTGGGGGAATAAGAAACATTCAACATTCTTAAACAGAAAGCGGCTTTTTGGCATATTTTAATGAATTGTCGAAAAAATATCAACCATCGTCGTTGTGGAGTACGTACTCTATGTTAAAATCGACAATGAATATGAAGCATGAAGACATTCACAAATTTGATTTCGTTCCTGAAACGCTTGTCCAGTGGTCATAAAGCTAAAAAGTTCAAAGTATTTACGGCTCAGGAGACAGAAACCTTTTAAATAATCCGAATGAAAAATACTTTGTGATTTTTTATTTTATTAAGTAATATTTATTAAATGTTTTTGTACTAAATTGACTATTTTTCTCGCACTCTAAAGTGAAAAGTACAGTTTGCACCTCAAGACTAAACGCCAACTTAATATACCCTCGGTTTCATTGACTCCCTCGCACGCTCGGGAGTCAAACCACCTCTGGTATATTATTAGTTTAGTCCCTCGATATAAATAAATTTGTTAACTTAGTTGATTGAAGTGCTTTTATTATGATAAGATGCTGAAACTCGATACCTAAGTTCATGAAAATGCTGTTTTTACTGCTAGGTATAATCTTCCTAGGTAAATTAATGACCGTCAGGTCCCCGCTCATAAGGTCGTAACTAAAACAGAGAGTTTCCTCCAGCATTGTTGCACCCTACAGAAGAAGATCCAGGCCAGCAAGAAGCATATTCGAACAATACTGTATCACTATCAAGCCGAAACTACTCAGGAGCAGTTCCCTCTCAGACCTGACTCCACATTCGAGTGATTTCAGTGAGTGACCTGTTTGTTAGTATTGATTTCTTTTGAGAGGTAAATAAGGAAGGAAAATAATAGTTTACTAGGTAGGTACCTGTTTCGCAACTAAGTTGCACGTAGGGAATCTAAACGACGCGCAATCAAAATTGTAAATGCCGAGTATTAACACATACTTCAGATATACACAGGCGAATCATTGAAGTGGACCAGTGCGAAAAAAGGCTGAAATATTCTTTAGAGGTAGAGAAACTTTATCCCGAAGATCTATAATAATCATATTATCTCAGTTCCTTAGAATAAACGCAATATTATGTTGGATAGTGTACAGGTTACATCCGGAGTTATTTACTATATACAAGATAAATTCCGTACGTTCAAGCGTTCATGCCATACCCATTATTGGAATCAAATATAACAGCTCACAACTTAGAACCCATTAATGTTAATATTTATTCGTGGGGCTAGGCAACTGGGCCTATCCCAGTTGTAAACGCCCCTTTGTGCCTATTGGCCTTGTTTCGTAAAAATTCCGTGCGTTCAAGCGTTCATGCCATACCCATTATTGGAATCAAATATAACAGCTCACAAATTAGGACCCATTAATGTTAATATTTATCCGTGGTGCTAGGCAACTGGGCCTATCCCAGTTGTAAACGTGCCTTTGTGCCTATTGGCCTTGTTTCGTAAAAAATCCGTGCGTTCAAGCGTTCATGCCAAACCCATTATTGGAATCAAATATAACAGCTCACAACTTAGGACCCATTAATGTTAATATTTATCCGTGGGGCTAGGCAACTGGGCCTATCCCAGTTGTAAACGCCCCTTTGTGCCTATTGGCTTTGTTTCGTAATAATTCCGTGCGTTCAAGCGTTCATGCCATACCCATTATTGGAATCAAATATAACAGCTCACAAATTAGGACCCATTAATGTTAATATTTATCCGTGGGGCTAGGCAACTGGGCCTATCCCAGTTGTAAACGTGCCTTTGTGCCTATTGGCCTTGTTTCGTTCTGTCTCCTGCTGATATGGAGGGAAGTCAAAATTACGGTTTTTTCCTATTCCTCCGCTATACTTTTCTGATTAATTTCGTTGCGAGATAGACTTGGAGATAAACTGTAGCACAATTCGAAAAATGACGAAAGTTCGTTAAAAGCAAGGACACCTTGCCTCCGTTATTTGAATGTGTGAATGAATTTATCCGACGCCAAAAGTGACACCACTAATTTAATATATCATAAGTAAATTAAAAACTTTTTCACTAATACCTTCCAGCATTAGACTACTTCAAGAACAGGGTAAAACAAGAGAAGAAACGCAAAGAATCATATTTCAATAGCTCTGGCGACGCTGACAGAAAACATCGGAGAAAACATACGGAACCGTTAATGTCGTGGAACTTTAAAGGAAAGTAAGTTAGCAATTAATGCTAACTGGAAAACATACGACGTAACATTGACGACCCGAATGGCGCAGCGGTAGTGAGGCTGCCTTACGTTCTTAGGGTCCCGGGTTCGAATCCCGGTTGGAGCAAATGTTTGTGTGATGAGCATGGACATTTGTTTCCGAGTCATGGATGTTTATAATTATGTATAATAAGTATGTATTTACAAACAAAAAGTATCTATGTAGTATATCAACTATGTGGCGTCCACGACACAAGCCTCGTTGCTTAGTGTGGCACTAGATGGCGCTGTGTGTAATGTCCAGCGATATTTATATACCAAGAATTCAATAATAATGATGATAATATCTTCAAGTACGTTAATGCGTTAACCATTTAAAATCATCACCAGAAAGCCGAAAAAGAAAACCGAAATGACTCCTGAATCTTATGCGAGCAAGTTTGCTGTAGAGTACCTCAATTTTCAGAAAGACCTAAACCCTTCATCTTGCGCAGACAATTCCAGGTAATAAATAAATCATGTTATAGAACTAACGAATCTTAAGCATTTCCGATCGAAGGAGCTTTAAAGTAAGCGTCCACCTGTCCGCATCGTACGCATCGGACGCATGGCATCAAACGGATCGTATAGTATTCTATGTATAGAAAGTCACACAAGTGCGTCCACCTGTCCCGCATCGTACGCATCGGAATCTGTTCAATAATACTACGATCCGTTTGATGCGGTGCGTACGAGGCGGACAGGTGGACGCTTAACTAAGTGAATTATCTAATAAAATCTTCATTTATTTTACAGTATTGATAGCACAGACCAATTGGGCCTTCAGAAAGGAGCTGCTTTTCCTTTTAAGTCGACCCCTAGCGGTAACTTGAAAGTTCAGTCGAATCAAGTAAATTACTCGTTATCTTCATGATGTTAAAACGTTTTGCGGTTATTTAATTTTTGTTTCGATTCCATAGGTCGTGTTCCAATCATCCACTGTTGGCGTACTATTAGCAGATCCAACTCAAGCTAAGGTAAAGGTTAAATTTGAAGGAAAAGCTGCAGGAGAACCGGATGATGAAACGTCACAAAACGATGTAAGAACGCTTGGCCTAAATTTTCGCAAATTACTTTTAATAATTATCATAGAGATTGCTTTTTGGTTTTAAGGACCCTGATATAGATTCCGAACCACAACTACAATTTAACGCAATGAAAACTAGAGAAACAATCAACGCAAATATTGTAGTAAAAAATACTGTAATCGGTGAACGGATTTGTAAACCAAAACCGCCATCTGTTAGAGAAGATCAGGGCAAAGACTTGGGCAGTCTCGGGTACGCAGTGGCAGAGCCCATAGACTGGATGAGAGTGCAACTTCCTAAGAAACAAGATCTATTTCAAGAGTTTTATCGCAGAATCCATAATTATATGTAAGGTTTAACTCTTTTCAATGATAACTATGTCTACTATTACAGTAAAGACAAAGGAAAGCAAACGAGTTATGAAATTTGGACCGGACGAAGGATTTATTCTTGAATTTCTGTTATCATCTATAAATTGCCAACGTTATGTCTACGACGTAATAGACAGAGAAACAATTTAGTAGTGCATACCATATTCTTTACTGCGATTGTGTACATATTTAATCAGATAAAGCTACTCATGATGTACTTTATCTAACGCTTTATTGATTATTTAGTACTTACGTAGACACAGCAACTCGTGGTAACGCCCATCCCTGTTCGTTTAAATAAAGATTATGATTTCCAGAAATACTGACACCATAATACATATCGGCGATGAGGAGTTTCACTGCCACTACATAGTGTTGCAAGTTTACTCTTCTTTCTTTGACATGAACCCGCACAGAGAAATTGAACTGCCTATTGTAAGAAAAATATTACAATTATAGTATTCTTCAGAGTTCCTCTCTAACATATTGTTCAAATTAAAGATTATTATGAACTTACAGTCCAACGTCACGCCTGAAGCTTTTCAGAACATCTACGAATGGATGATATTTAACGGTAACGAAAGCAACAAACTGCTAAAGAGAGAAAATATCTTAGATTTATTTTATGCTGCGCAGTATCTTGCTATTAAAGGTATCTTCTAATTCCAAACACCAGTTTTTAATAATAGAATACAGACTTCAAGACAACTTCATCATCATGACAAATTCTTCAACAGATCTAGAAGACCAATGTTGGTCTTTTATTGTTAATGAGGACCTTTTTACTGAAGATACAGCCTTCGCGTTATTCAGGGAAGCAAGGAAAAAGGGAATGACGCCTGTGATGGATTTAATGGTAAACAAGTTTATATCGAAATCATTTTACAAGTAGAAAATGCAATCATTGACGTCTAATACTTTATTATTTCTAGGTCCCTCGTGTTATGAAATTTTTCTTACCTTTAGTTGCATCGAGAGACTTTATCGATTTGGAAACAGACGAGCTATTGATATTTCTGAAGTCAAACTACATCTCCGTGACAAGGTATGCTATCATCCTCTGTATTTTGATTAATTACTTTCACATCGTGAGAAAACCAGCATGCCTGAAAGATGTTTCTCGACGGCATGCATAAGTAACCCAAGTTAGAGGACCATGGGCGGCATAAAAAAAACATAATCGTTCCAATTTCTCAAGGAAAAGTGTTATTACTCTGTAGATGATTTTTTATCGACTAGATCGTTTTAAATGTGTTGTCTTGTGTCTGTTCATGCATAACTAATAGTAATAATACAATTTATATTTAATCCGAAATGGAATTAGAATTTTAGACTCATATTTTCATTATTTTATTTAATCATTTGTATGCCCAAGTGGCTGATCATGGAATGGACGTTATTAGTATGTAATGAACACCTGCATGTAACCCATGTATCACAAATAAACGATTTGATTTGATTTGAAAAACTCTGACATCAGGCTAGGCGCTAACCACATGATAAAGAAAGACTAGCTTGTTTATGTCACTGTTGTCATCGTTCACTTAGGCCATAGTAGTAAGGGGTGTATCGTGTTATCTTAAAAAAAAAACTGGCAATGTTAGGGTAAGTGCTCCAATGAATGAACACTTAAGCGATCTTCTAACTTCAACAAAATATTTCAGTGTGTTGCTTATAAGGGATACGGTCCAAAGCTATATTTTGGTATCAGGAATGTATACACAAATATTTTTTGAGTTGATTTTACGAAATAATCTGTATACTTTCTTATATATTTAGCAATAAAATGAAAAAGACCCTAAAACCCCAGTGAATGAACGTAAATTTCTAGTAAATGAACTGAATAAAACCAGTAAATGAACACAATTTTTGTTTAACTAATCATATAGGAAAATTCTATTTATTACAATAAATGCAGTCCAATAATCAACTAAATAAAACGAACATAATTCTCTGCCTCTAAATCTGTTACAAACATGGACATAGGCCTCCCCCAAGTGTCGCCACATTGACCAGTCCCGTGCGAATCGCACCCGGCGAATTCCCGCAACTTTCACCAGGTCATCGGTCCACCTAGTGGGAGGTCTTCCAACGCAACGTCTTCCGGTCCGTGATCGCCACTCCAGAACTTTTCGGCCCCATCGGCCATCGGTTCTCTCTGCGACTTAAGTTTGGCAATTCCTCGGGCTACGTCGGAAACCTTGGTTCTCTTGCATTCATTTCTGATTTGATCACGCAAGGAAACTTTGAGCATAGCCCTTTCCTTGGGTGACTTCAAGCCTTCCGGTAAGGCCCGTTTCGGTCCCGTATGTAATCACTGACAACACACACTGGTCATAAAATTTCGTCTTGAGACACAGCGGTAAGTTGGACGAGAAGATACCGTGCAACCTCCCGAACGCTGCCCAGCCGAGTCGGATTTGACGACTGACCTCTTTCTTAGACCTTTCTTTCTTTGTTAGACCTACCTAACTGGAACGTTTGCCCAGGTACACATAATCGTCAACATTTTTGAGTGTAGTGTCTCCGATCTTGATAGGAGTGGGTGTTACATGGGCATTCAACATGGTTTTGGCCATGTTCATTTTAAGACCCACTCTTTCGGAAGCTCTACTGAGGTCCTCCATGGTTTCAGCCATGACCACTATATCGTCGGCAAACCGAAGGTGAGTGATGTACTCGCCATTGACGTTGATGCCTAGCCCTCTCCAGTCCCGAACCTTGAAGACATCCTCCAGTGCAGCGGTTAACAGTTTCGGAGATATGACATCACCCTGTCTCACACGTCGCTGCAGAAGGATAGGTTCCGAGGCTTGGTCCTGAAGTCGGACTGACATGGTGGCGTTTTTGTACAAACACTACAACACCTCGATGTACCGGTAGTCGATTTGGCACCGTTGGAGAGACTGCAGTACAGCCCAGGTCTCGATCGAATCGAAGGCTTTCTCGTAGTCCACAAACGCTAAACAGAGAGGGAGGTTATACTCTTCGGTCTTCTGTATAACCTGCCGCAGCGTATGTATGTGGTCCATGGTGTTAAAGCCTTTTCGGAAACCGGCTTGTTCAGGAGTCTGAAAATCCTCAAACCTGCGCGCGAGACGATTTGTGATGATTCTTGAAAATAACTTGTAGACATGGCTTAGATGTGACATGGACCTATAATTCTTCAGCCGGGCATTGTCGACCTTCGAAGAAGAGTACCACCACACCCCTGCACCATGCCTGTGGCGTTTTCCCATCGAGTATGATGGGATTAAACAGCTTCTGAAAGACCTTAAGTACCGATTTTCCACCCGCCTTCAGGACTTCGGCCGTAATTCCGTCATCACCCGTGTGCCTTGTTGTTTTTAAGTTGTTTCAGAGCCATCTTAATCTCGTACAGGCTGACGTTCGGGATGTCTTCGGTATAGTGTCGGATCAGTCTAGCTCTTGGGTCGTTTGCTAGATCTACAGAGGGTTTACTGGTTGACGTGTACAACTGCCCATAGAAGCTCTCGATCTCCCTCAGAAACTCCGGTTTGGCGGATAAGATCCTGCCATCGTCGGTCTTCAGGTTTGTGAGCTGGCTCTGCCCAATAGCCAGATCTCTTGTCAATATATATTACCTTGGAGCCTTTATTCCGCTCAATCGCATCTTTAATACGCTCGGTATTAAAGCGGCGGAGGTCGCTCTTCCAGGATTTAGAGATCCATTAATGTAATAATAGAATCTAGGTCCTACATTCATGAAATCTAGCTCAAAATATTGTGTTCATTTATTGGTTACATCTTAATCACGAAAGCTAATATTTGAACATGATGAAAAATGTTAGTTCATTCACTAGATTTTATGAACCAATGAATGAACATACCTGTCCCAATACTGGCCTAAAGATCAGAAATCTATTTTTAAAACTACTCTCAATACATTAATCCTATGGCATAAAAACAAATGACATATTTTAATAAAAACATGAATATAACGTTTGTCCAGTGAATGAACGGTCGCTCATTCACTGGCTCTCTAAAGATTTTTAGTTCTAATGCTGGGACACCTAATAATTTACTTAAAACTGGCTAAAATTGCAGTGAAATCGATTTGAGACATATAGCATAACTATTCTTTATTCAAATTAATAAATAACTTGTGTTAAATACTTCAATTACGGCTACAATGTGTTAACAAAAAAGTTGCGTCTTATCCGAGTCCTAAAATCTTGCCCGAACAAATATACGTTACAACAACAGCGCAAACTTTAAACGCTCGACTTTTAAAACGAACAGTGATATAAGAAATGAATGTAGCCACTATAATGTGCAAAAGGAGATGCAATTATTAAAAAAAAATACTATGTTATGTAGAAATATCATAATTTCTTATTTTTTTGAAAAAAGTCCGTTTTGTTCATTCACTGGGGTGTGTTCATTCACTGGAGCACCTACCCTAGTTCTTTAAATATTAATATTTTTTATATTTATTCAAGTGGACCAAGTAAGGGCATTTAAATGTAATCGATCCATGCGATAAGATAAATGCAATAATTGAAAGGATCGTGATGCAGTTGTGTTAATTGATCGCAAAATAATATTAATGACGTAGGTACGTACGAGTATGTGTGGGCTTCGGTAGTTTTCCGATTTGCAATCATTATAAATTACCCACTGTTGTCACGCCTGATATCTGATATCCGCTTCCTAACATCTACAGGGTGTAAACAGACTCTTCATGAAGCCGTTAACCAAGCATTCTGTACTTCAAACTAAACCCTACGCAAAAGTTATTGCTGGCAAATGACGTGTTTTTTGGGGTGATAAATCACGTTTTACAGTAAAACTCAAAGTAACGCACTCAAAAAGTCAAAACTTTGTGCTGATGAATGCATAGTACGGCGTCGTGGAAGTGTTTTTAAAAACATGTATTAAAAAAAAACTTGTGAAAAAGTTGGAACTTTGACCCCCATTGTCCCGTAACTTGAAGGTTCCCAGGTATGGTCTAGAACAAAAAAGATACCGCAATGATAGGGAGAATAAGTGCCTTTCGGCTTCGTTTAGTCTTTTTACACCATTTATAATGCTCTGACGTATTAAGATCACTGCACGGACGTCTCCGACCCGGATTTGCGTGGGATGAGCTTCAAGCCTTTTCCATGCATTTCCAGGATCCTCCTCGGACCTGCTCAGTGGTCAAGTATGAATAATTTATGTACCTTCCTATCATCGGCCCAGCATTTTGGAGTCGGCTCCCAGTCCAACCGGACGCAATTAAATACCAGTATTTAACACAGAGGGAATGCCAATCTGACATAGCTATTTTGTTGATCGATGTACAGGCTCAATTATAACTTCAGTATTCAATAATCGTCGTTTTTTTAAAGGTTCTTCATGTCAAGCTTTAATGAGAATCTAATAAGCATCCAACGTGATAAACTGCACGTCCGCACCTGCCTCGAGATTGAGATATACTTGATTCATACTGTTTGACGACCCGAATGGCGCAACGGTACTGAGGCTGCCTTACGTTCTTAGGGTCCCGGGTTCGAATCCCGGTAGGAGCAAATGTTTGTGTGATAAGTATGGACATTTGTTTCCGAATCATGGATGTTTATATGTATAAATAAGTATGGATTTACAAACAAAAAGTTTCTATGCAGTATATCAACTATCTGGTGTCCACGACACAAGCCTCGTTGCTTAGTGTGGCACTAGGTGGCGCTGTGTGTAATGTCCAGCGATATTTATTTATTCGTTAACGATTTAATCATTTTGTTACTGCCACTACAATTTACCCATGATAGATCGATGCTAAAAGCAAAACCAACTCTTTAATAAGACACTGGTTCAAACACTTCTAACCATATGAATGATAGTCTTAAACCGGTTTAGCATTGAGAAATTTGCACTAACTTACAGCCTTTTCGTTTACTTCCGAGTTTTCCTATCATGATCAATGCACACCTTGTTTGTTACTAAAACAGTTTTCTAACCAACATGATAATCATAGTCACTTATCAGTGTCTTATTTAACCATAATCTATACAAATGAATAAAATTTAAGTAACTGATTGTAATTTAAAAAATAACAGCTTTTTACTGAATGCATGTCTGTTTGTTCTGGCTAATTTCCGAAACGGCTGGACCAATTTCAACGGTACAAAAAATGTAAACCCATAAATATTGTTAACATAATCCGGTTCAAATTGGGAACTAATATTATTATAATAATTTTACGCCGAGAGAGCTAGTTAGAATAAAGGTTGTAAAAAGACCCTTAACGAAGCCGAAAGGTACTAGTCCTCCCCATCATTGCGATCATTTTTTTGTTCTAGACCATACCTGGGAACCTTCTAGTTTCGGAGATAATGGGGGTCTTCACAAGTTTTTTTTAAAAATACTTACATTTTTTTTATGTAAGATTTTTACTTTAAACACCTCCACGACCCCCGTACTATTCAATCCACCCATTAGCACAATATGTTGAGTGCTTTACATTGAGTTCTACCATAAGACGTGATTTTTCACCCCAAAAAAAATATTTCCCAGAAAATTTTTGGTACGTACAGAATACTTTGTTGATAGCTTCGTGAAGGGTCTTTGACACCCTGTATAACGAATACAAATAATGATCCCAAAACATTGCAAAAAGTATTCCTATGTAAATGTTCTTCTCCTTTTCACATGTTGAAGCATGCAATCAGAGTGGTATAAAAAATATAGCATCAAGGTTGTTAGCGAATTAGTAATGCTAACTGCCCAAGGTGTGCTAACTATGTGTACTTACTGTCACTACGCTGGGTTCATTTCAATGCACTCTAAAAATGAACTGATATCAGCCTTCAAAATCATCATCAACCTTCATCGAAATAGCAAAGTCAATCCAGTCACCGGTATCTATAAGCCAGTATGCTACGGTGAAAGTGGTCCGGCTTTGTAAGCTTACTTTTACTTGCACTCAAGTCCCTTTAATTGATCTAACGAGTGTTATAAGTATACATCAAGATAGTTTTCACAACTCTTCAAGCAATATAATTCCAGATATTCCTGCCATTCCTTTTAAAAAATAAAACTCTAGGGAGCTGCGAGCGGCGGGCGTTTTGGGGGGAATTTTCACTTGGATTTTCATGGAATTTTCACTTTGCTTGTTTGATTCTCAGCGTTATTTGAATGAATAACTTGTGGTTTTGATTAATCTTCTCCAGTGAAATAGAGGTCTTAATGGCTGGCGTGCGCTGGTTGTACGGCGACTGGTCGTCCCGCCGCCGGTACGCGGTGGACGTGATGCGCTGCGTCCGCTTCGGGCTCATCTCGCCGTGGCAACTCGTCGACATCAAGAGGAACCCCGACAATGCTGAAATACTTGAGATCGTTAACGAGTCTGAAGTTCAGCAGATGGTTGATGATGGACTCGCGTGAGTTGACTCTTATACTAAATGCGGCTGCATTCTGCAAAACATGACCAAAGCGGGTGTGCTGTGACGAAAAAAATGGCATAATACTAATAGCGGCTGAAAGCGACCACACATAATATATTGGGATACTCAAGGACAACGATTATTATGAGCTGTCTAAGTATAATCACGATCTCCATGCGACACAAACAACACATCAATATCAAAAATCACATTGAATACTTAAACTACTTTGAAATTCTAACATTGCAATAATATGAAGGCATTTATTTTGTATCGCCTGGTGTTACTAAAACAGCCCTATGTAACTCATCATCATTCTTTTGCCCTTATCCCAATTTATTTGTGGTCGGCGCAGCATGTCTTCTTCTTCTATACTTCTTTATTACTTACTCGCCATCTTAGCAGTTTCTCGTAACACCACACATCCCCTATGCAACCCAACATTCTGATTCATACAAGACAGAAGGACAGCCGGCTTCACTAATTTTGTAATTATGACACACATACCTACTTAGCGGTTTTCAATAGATTGTGTTCTCTGTTGGCTCATCTTTTAAAAATTATGCTTGACTGGTACGAACAAAGAAAGCACAATTGCTGAAAACAGTTTCTAAATTCTTTACAAAAGTAGATGTGCTATAACTATACTTGAACACAAAATTAGCTGTAAATAAATGCAAGTAGCATTCATTTACAGCTAATTTTGTGTTCCACGAAACGTGTGAGATCAATAAAATAATGTTTCGTATTTGTTGACGTTGACGTTGTATGTGATTCCCCTAACGATACATATCCTTTTAACTTCATGCGAATTTCTGCCACGTTCATGTTACTTATAACATCTTTAAATAAAAATAATAACTTAAATAAACAGGTAAATAATTACTTAAATAAACAGGTAAATAATTACTTAAATAAACAGTTGAGAACAATTGAATAATTCGTTATTGTAACCGTTACTGTTTCCTAACGAGTCAATTAATATTATAAATTATGAAATGAGCAATTTTTGTTTACAAAATCATAATCACGTTCATGAAAAAAAAATGTAGTTTACAGGGTCTCATAATTATCTGAGAAAATTCGTTTTACTCTATTACCTTTCTAATATAAAATAAGATTAGATTTGTGTTGCTACGGATGGCATTACATAATGTGTCAAGAATCAAACATTCAAACATAAGCGCGAATAGTACATATGATATAAGTGCGGTAAGTTGAAAATTACAGCCGAGGCGATATTGCTTGCCCGAGCCGTAGGCGAGGGCGATAAAAAAGCAGAGGCTGTAATTATCAAAGCGCACGTATGTCATACGACGTTTTATAACATTTTTGCGAGGAAATAAATAAAACAAATAAAAACAATACAGCGAAAAGAAAACGCGCGCGGAATAATTTTTACTTGTTCACAAATAAGCGAGGCGCGCGCATCAGCGCTTTTTAAGGCAAAGACACAAAAAACAGCCAGTATTACTAATAAATTAAATTAATATTTTTGTGTTTTTTTTACAGATAAATGGTTGTAATTTATTGTCAAAATTATTTAAATTAAAGAATTAAATGGTTATTTATTATATTTCATCTCCCAAAGTTAATTTTATTCATAAAATGTTGACCACTTTTCTGACATAAAAACTCTTTGCTTAATATTTAAAAAAGTATAAACCGTGCATTTTACTTTACAGCACAAGTACCTACGTAATGAGATACATTACGATATTGAAATTGGTGAAATAAGAGACCCTTTACGAGCAAATGTGTTATAAATATTATTACAATTGCATAGTAACATTACGGCATGGTTGTAGGAAAATAATAGGTACCTATCACACGTCGTTCCACACAATGCGTTCAGTGAACCCTGCCTAAAACTAAGTTCAGTAGATTTCATTCCTGTTCCATTTCTAAATGACGGTAGAAACCGCATCAAAATCCGTCGCGAAGTTTAGAAAAATCACGACAAACAGACAAAAAAACCCTTATTTTACATTATGCGTTTTTTGATCCCCAGTTACGTAATAATAAAATATTGGTATGGCAACAATTCTAAGAACTATTACCACTGGATCGATGTGCTCGGGCTATCGGAGCCCGCCGAGAGGAACTGGATCGGTGAAGAAAAGGTACGACACGATTATTTGTAAAAATTAAAACAAAAATAATGGGAAAGGTACACGATGAGGTACATATATTCTATATATTTATTGGCCAATTACCTGAACATGGTTATCATCTATAAAGTGGTATAACAAATGAGGATAATAAACAACAAATAGTACTACACTGATATCTGCCATCATACAAACGAAACGAAAATAGCACATGATGCAATTTATAGTAAATGATGCATTCTAAAAATTGAATATAATTTTGTTGTAGAATCATGTAACGTACAAGGACTTCCTGAATTATTTGGAGCAGTTCATGGTCTCCAAAGAGCAGATGTATCAACAGATGGCCATGATGCAACCGCCGAGGAGGAACGACGACAACATACCAGGTACACACAAACGATGATAACACACATTTGCAAACACAAATGCCTTTGCCTGAGTGTGTCCTCATGGTCACTTAATAGGCTTGGTGGACCTCAACGTAAGACTGCAGGATCCATACCACCACCCATTTTGTTTATGCTGAGTGGGTAAAGTAGCAGTGTAGTTATCGTCACTGCCGTTGGTCAAACGGTTGCTAGTGAGTCTGCGAGGGTGGAGTCCTAAGTTCAATAGGCATGACGACAGTATCAAAAAAATGCAAATCTATTTAGTTCGTCAGTTAAAGTTTTGGAAAATAATGGACACGTATTTTTTATTTTTGTAAATCAAAGAATATTGACAAAAGATAAAACGCATCAAAACTCGGGAGTCGGGGCTCGTGACGTCAGAACTAGCTAAAAATTATACCTAGGCGTGACGTATTGAGAATTTAAAAGCGTCATATCTTCGTCAATTTTGGTTTACGTAACAAAAGAAAAAACACGGGTTAAATATTTTTTGATAATCTAACTGACGGACTAATTCGATTTTTTTTTGTCGTCTCACCTATTGCCAAGGCGGTCAAAGTGAAGTTCAAAGAAGAGAAGTCTCAGTAGCAGCAGTCCGATGACTGTGGCCGCCCGATACGGTGCCCGATTTATAGCAGTACGCTCACCCTCTATCTCCCGGTGAAATATGAGTCTATACACTTCTACGTGCCCGGATAACGCAGGCGTGATTTTATGAATCATCATAATTTGCCGAATTTCATACAGCATACATACATATGTGACTACTACTAGGAAGTTGCCTGGTAAAAGTTTCTGTAAACTTTACCACTGGATCATTGAATTTTATTTTTATATTAGCAATTTACGTTATTTCTGCGAAATAGAATTCGCAGAAATAGCGCAATGAAATAAAATACGAGTTTCAATACACGTGTCTGCATGCGTTCTGGGTGGTTAATGATTCGTGCACCTGGAAACACTTGCAAAAATAAATCGAAGAATAAGTATCAGACGAACTTTTAAGAATTGTTCCCTCTGAAAATTAATCTAAACTGGCCTGCAAAAATAAGTATCACACTTTCAAAATTGCCATAACTTTTTAAGTACACAAGATAGACAAACAGGACACAAAAAGAAACAAAAAGGACTCGAAAAATAGTTTAATTTTGTCTATAGTTTCAAAGAAAGCTGATAAAAATTGCTTCAACTAACGTTTTTTTATTTTAAATCTCTAACTTCTATAGTTTAGGAAAAATTGAAATTTTAAAAGTGTAGTACTTATTTTTGCAGGTCAGTGTATTATTAAACTCCCTTTCCGTTTAAAACCACCTACGTTTTGTGAACCAGCAAATAAACAATTTATGTACTTAGTTATTTTTTCAAGTATTTATACATCATTAGGCAGTATGCGAGGCATGGATAACGAGAAAATGGAAATGAGGAGACCTAAAATGGAATTTCCACTACCAGCCACACTAAAGGGCCTTACCGGTGACAAGGATAAATCTTTCCCGACGATGAGCGAGTTCTTCGAGCACCGGAAAAGGGTCTGAAGTTATTTATCTTTCAAGTATGAACTATTAGAGTAGACCTATTTTTTACTGACAGAATTTACTGCAGACTCAAGAGTGTCCATCGGCCAGATCGCCAACACAACTGGACCAGGATTCTATACCTATACCCACAGTGGCAGAACCCAGAACGAGAGCTGCCGATCTTGCTTGTCAACATCAAAAGCAATTTGAGGTATCTTTTGATGTAAAATAATAAAAGTCTTCCAAACATTGGCCATGGTGCTCTCTGATGAGCCTAGCCATCCATGCGGAATATATTGCAAGTGTGTTCGCAGGTGGAAGTGCATAGTTCACGTCCGTCTCTACCCTTAGAGCCTATGCATAGCGGCGTCCTGCATATATATATCCATGGTATGTCACACGACGCCGCACGACGCGTTCCGGCGCCGTACCGCACGCACACCGGACATACTACCCGCGAGACGAGGCGGGGAGGTGTATATGCGTTGCGACGCGGCGAAATCAAACCGCGCGGAGCCGCAATCCACAATGTTCACAGGCTCTTACTGTCATAGTCACAGGCTCCTAACTGTCATACTCACAGCACAACTCTTTTGTCTCATGGTCGCAAGCGCGACTGGGTTCAATTCCGTGATCGACTGTGTTGTTGGGTTTTTCCATTGGGAATTTCTCAGTAACAGCCCGAAGTTGACGGTGTGACATAGCCGCCTGATCTTTCTCCTTTCGTGTCTGATTGCCGTCCTTTTAATGATGATACAAAGATAGTATACCTTTTCGAGAACGTGCTGATTTATTTTTTGTTTGTTTACATACCGATTATAGGAGCAAAAGAAAAAACTAGAGCAACAGAAGCTACAGTTGGTGTTAGCTCAACAACAACGCCGCAAACAGATCCAACAGATTCATGTTTGCACCATTCAACAAGATCATGTGTGCACCATTCACCAAGATCATGTAACGTTTTTTTTTGTTAATTTTTGCTTTCTTTTTGTATAGTTCATAAACTTCCATTATTGTCTATCAAATTGTCTCAGGTGGAGAGCAATTAGTTTTAAATCAAATCTAAAAAAAGTAGCAAATGATTACGATTGACAATCGAATTGTGTCTGGTGTCAGGTGTGTATTCAGTTTAAAAAAAATCAAAGAATAGTAAGAGAAGATAAGATATCGGAATTCAGAATTTACCCACAGAACCCATTCAAATTGTTGTTCAATGTTTTAATTTACACTATCAAAAGTAGAAATACACACAAAGCAGCAATCAGACATGACAATGTAAAGCATAGAGCAGTACTTTTTGATAGGCGTGACGATTTGTGAGGAACTTTCTGACAAAAATCTTCCCATTTTTAAACAGCCTTCATCGAAAAACGACCATAATATGTACGATCCACCAGAGAAGGATTCGGCAGAAGACCTGAACACCAGTGACTCCAGCAGTGGGACTATCGAGACCAGACAGACTGAAAAAGTATGTCAAGCAATAATAAGGCCGCAAGTTCTTACATTCGTTAAGGCTTGCAGCGGGCACAGTGGCGTTTAATAGAACTACCCTTACAATAGCCCTGGTGTACGTATATGTAAAGTCTTCCGAATCAGAATTTGCAACCTTAAAAAGATTTCATGTAAATCTTTCTGATTCGAGTGGAGATCAAAAAGCGGTCTAAATGCGTAATATGAAATATCGTGTTTTCATAATTTTGTTCATAAAATATAGCATTCCAATTTTAATTTCAATCTGTTTCTTCTCCAAGCATCCTGAATATTTAATATATGCATACGTTAAGTTTGACTTCTGACGAGTTTTATTCACGTAAATGTTTATGGCAGACACCTAGTTAATCGATTTCCGCAATTCCGCAGAATCAGTACGCAATGAGGCGATCAGAGAAGAGGCATAGTGTGGCAGCCTCCTACCTTGCTGCTGCCACTGCTGCTTTAGGATCTAGAAGGCAGGTTTTCTTCTGTTTTCATTTAAAATCTACTCTGCAAACAGGAAAGTTATAAAATTGTTTAGGGGGCACGCCCAGGCTCCACTGCGATGTATATGCAATGCCATATTATGAAGGTATGAGTGTAATTTGAAATTTTTAAATGCTTCGAGATTGCAGTCATTAGGTTGTCATTCTTAGAATTTTGACGACTAGTCAGGGGTCCGAAATCCGGATATCCAGTTTTTGCTGGGGCTATCGTGATACTCAATAAAAGGTTGTGGAGGTCATGGTTCATAACAAAAAACACTGATACATACTCACCTGCTTCTAGTTAGATTGGAACCCAACCGTGGAACACAAGGCTAGGCTGATGATTATAATTAAGATATTAGTTCATCCCACAGTCCCACGCCAGGCACTCGCACGCAGGCTGCGACAAACGCGTCGCGGTCAGAGGCATCGCCGCGAAACAACGCGCCCATGACGCAGAACAACATCGGCAGCCCGCCGATATCACTCTTCGACCAGTCCAAGGAGTCCCTTGCCAAGATTAACATGTGAGTGTATTTTAAGTTATAGGATGCTTTTAAGGAACAGGGTGTATGCAGCGAGGGATTCAGGCTGGAAACTGAGTATCATCTGACTAATTAAAGCTAAATAAATAAATTGCTATGCTTTCGATTTCAGGAACAAGTTGTCTACATCAATCCTGGGCCCTTCAAACAAGAACTATATCGCTGAGGGGTCCTTGTTCAACTGGGACAGGGAGACTGTCCTAGTTTTTGGTGGAATTGATCTCCTCACTCCATATGGATTCGGCGGAAATACTGGAAAATATATTTATAGGTAAGGTTATTTTTCAATATTGTCTTCAACCAATTCCATTTCAGTTGTTTTGATTCTGAGGAGGTGTTAAACTTAGATAATGATGCTACAAAAAGAAATGCTGAAGAAGTTGAAATATTACTTATCTAACCATTATCAATCACCTAATTGGGTCTAAGCTTTCAGATAGATTGGGGGTGACCCGGGGTGAAAATATCTTTACATAACACGCATACTGTGCCATTTTTCTAATAATTTATAGTAGTTTCAACGTGGTTTCAGGTTCGACCCAGTGACCAACGTTTGGGACTATGTGGGAGACTTGCCGGAGCCGCGACATCACCACTCAGTCGGCTTCTTGAGGGGCCGGGTATATCTTGTGGGTAAGGAAGTATTTCTTTATTAATACCATTTCAAGATACTATAGTCTTCCATAAGTCCTGACCGAATTTTCGGTACTGTGGGTCAAAACTATAGCAGAATATAACTATTAACACCAAACATTTCGTAGTCCACAAGTGTGCTCACAAATACAGGAGCACAGTCTCTCTTGCACTCATCACTTTCAAAACAACATGTAAGTTCACAACCCTTTTTTTAAAGACCATAATGTACCATGTTTTAACACAAATGAAATTATTCTACTGTATTCAATTTCCTTCATAATTCTTCAATCAAATACTTTACTTCATATTTTTTTTGTCTGTAAGGCGGTGCGGATCCCCGAGATGACGACATCCGGGGCAAGTCGGCCGTGGTATCAACTGTGTGGAGCTTCGAGCCCGTGTCACGCTCCTGGTACAGCGAGAGCGGCCTTATGACGCCCCGGAAGAACTTCGGACTGGTCGTGCACCGCATGGCCATGTACGCCATCGGTGGACTTGATAAGAAGGGCAGGTATGTAACTATTGTGGATGAAGATCGAGATGCCTGGAAACAATTCAGTTGATCACAAGATCAAAGTTAATTAGTAATTTTCATTATCGCCATTATCATTTCAGCCATACTTCCTGGGTCCGGGTGTCCCCCATTGTTTAGTTTAATACATTCTTCCTTAAGCCAAGTCAGAGGCCCATGGGCGGCATAAAAACTCTGACACCAAGTTTAGGCACTAACCACACGATAAAGGACGAAGAAGAAGTTTAATACATTAAAACTATGTTAATAATGACTATGAAGCTCCGTTTTGTAGTTATTTGGAAGTGTTTGAAAAGAGACATCTATTTATCTCTTTCAGGGTTCTCCGTACAGTGGAAAAGTTCGATCCTAAAACGGGTAATTGGAGTGAGGTGCGTTCGATGAGCGTGTGTCGAATGGCCGTGGCTTGTGCGAAGTACCGCGAGTACATCTGGGTGGCTGGCGGCATGACTGGCGAGAAGAAGAAGCCAGTCTGCAAGATCGTTGAGTGCTACAATTCTAAGACTAATGAGTAAGTTATGATGTCTGTATTTATTTGTTACATCGACTCGGACGATTTACTCTTGAATGGTATATGGCTATCTCAAGGTACCAAACAAGTTCAAGTTGATTTATGAATTACTCTTTTAAATAGAGATTTACAAATGATACCTATAGATCGGAAAACATTTCGATTAACGAAATTCAGGATTTCTTAAATACTAGGATTTGGGATTAATCCAAGATGAACAGATTATTGTATTGCTATAATAACATTACGGAATGCAGGTGGACAGAAATACACAGTCTGCGGTTTCCCAGATGTTTCTCCACGATGTTTGCAATGAACGATAAATTGTACATCGTCGGCGGAGCTGGCAAGATTTCGGATAAGGTAAGTTTGTATACAGAAAATCAAATATAGAAGGAAGTACAATTCCACAAGATGTTGTGAACGGTGACAAAGGCCCTGTGTAGTACACTCAAGTTAATGTATTTGAGTTAGATGCAAGTTTTTTTGATTGTGGCATACAATACATTTTTTGCAACAAATGACCCTGCATTCCCCTGATTCTCTGATTGATAGATAGTAGTTTTTTCAATTTCAACTCTGGTGGGTCTAGCTAGACTCATGTGCTGAATTCATTATATAAATATAAATATCGCTGGACATTATCACACAGCGCCATCTAGTGCCACACTAAGCAACGAGGCTTGTGTCGTGGACACCAGATAGTTGATATACTACATAGATACTTAACATATAAACAACAGTTAAAACAACACAACACACACAACAGTTAAATATAACAGTATAAATCATGATCTGTCAAATGACCAATTTGGTCGAGACGCCATTGTTTAACTATTGTGTCTACTTCGTGGACAGATCGAGGGTTACGCCCTGTATGACATTAAATTAACATTTTAGGAAAAAACAGTAAACAGTGTGGGTGCGATAGATGTGTGGGACTGGAAGCTACGCAAGTGGAAGCAAGAGACGGAGATGTCTATGCCCAGACATGGACACGCACTGGCGTATCTCGGCACACAGCTCATCATAATCGGTACGTTAGATCTTTGTAATGCTAAACAGCGCATCATGAAGCTGGTTGAAGCCACAGCCGCTTGTCCACAAGCGACACGGTCAAGCAACATGTGTCTTGGGACAGTGAATAAAGAGACAAACTAAAGAAGTGTTTTAAGCATGCACGGCCTATTCCTTGTACGGGGTCAAACGGAGGTCTAACGGATTTGTGATCTGCTAGTCTTAATCATCATCATCAGCCTAACAGTCCACTGCTGGACATCGGCCTCTTCATCGCACGCCACTCAACTTGATTCTCGGCAACTCTCATCCAGTTGCTACCAGCCACCCTGCAAGGATCGTCGCTCTACCGAGTCTGAGGGCGACCCGATTCGTGGTCTCCACTCAACAACACGTCTAGTCCTAGCCCCTTATTCACAACGATTCGATTCGATTTTCGGTTCGGAAAGTCGTATGTCTATCTTTTTTTCGTTTAGTTACATTTGACAGATTCTACTTTTGACATCATATTCTACATTTGACAGATTCTACATTTGATAGATTCTACAATCGACAGATTCTATATTTGACAGATTCTACAATCGACAGATTCTATGTTTGACCGATTTTACAATCGACAGATTCTACATTTGACAGATTTTGAATAAGTTTTTAATTAACAGGCGAAAATCATTTTTATCACATTAATAGTTACATAAGTATTTAAACAATCACATTGAACAAAAAAAAAAGAAAAATGATACTTAATTATAAGTAAAAAAGTAAAGATAAAAAAAATACAGGAACAGTTGTATATAAATTATTTTCTTTATAAGAACTTGTGAAAAAGTTGGAACTTTGACCCCCAATATCTCCGAACCTAGAAAGTTCCCAGGTATGTGTGTTCCCATTTTCGTGTCGCTGCAACGGTTAAGGTACTTCACCTTAACCGTTGCAACTACACGAAAATGGTCTTAGGAGTCTATCCATAACTTTTTGTGAAATTGTGATTCCCATTCACAGATTTTCGAAAAAATGTACAGCTAGCAAGAAAACTGCCATTTTACACAAAATTTTACTTTTTTTCACAATATACTTGTTTTTTTAACATATTCAACTCATATTCAACATACGCAAAACTCAGGGGTTCATTGTGCACTAGGCACAATGAACCCCTGAGTTTTGCGTATGTTTTTCTATTAAATCAGAAGTATTTGTGTCAACCTACAAAATGGTATCAAAATATTGACTCAATACCAATTATTTAAAGAGTGAGGACAGGGCTATGTCCAAAAGCTATACTTTTGGACATAGCCCTGTCCCAGCGCATTGACTCTACAATGTTGTAGATATCCTGTTCTTTGTTTGAGCAGGAAGATAAGGTTCTAGACCATACCGGGGAACCTTCTAGTTACTGAGATATTGGGGGTCAATGTTCCAACTTTTTCACAAGGTTTTTAAAGAAATTTTTCAATTTATATACAACTGTTCCTGTATTTTTTTTTTATTTTACTTACAAATAAGTATCATTTTTCTTTTTTTTTATCAATGTGATTGTTTTAATACCTATGTAACTATTAATGTGATAAAAATGATTGTTGCCTGTTAATAATTAACTTATTCAAAATCTGTCAAATGTAGAATCTGTCGATTGTAGAATCTGTCAAATATAGAATCTGTCGATTGTAGAATCTGTCAAATGTAGAATATGATGTCAAAAGTAGAATCTGTCAAATGTAAACTAAACGCTTTTTTTGACATTACGAAATCGAGCGAGATAGAGATACAACTTTCCGAATCGAAAATCGAATCGAAGCGTTGTGAATAGCTATGCTAGTCTTAATAAGACACCTAAAATGAATGAAATCAAACCATATACTTTCAACAAAGCTCTCTAAACACATTTCAAAAATGATCTCTAATGCCGTACATCTTTATTACTAACAATCATTTTTTCGGCTAAGTTTTACTGTAATGATGATCGATAGATGGCCTCATTATCAGGTCATTAGCGATAATGGACTCATTACAATCAGCAAAACATAACGATCAATAGTGGCAGTAGGTACTCAAGAAAATTGGTTGTTTTTTGTTGATATAGATAGAGATTAGAAACATTTCGAAATAACGCAACGTCATCATCCGGCAAAAAAATACTAACTAAATAAAGGCACTTTCCTCATTCTTGTCATAGTTATCAAATATTTTTGCAGTTAAGAATCATAGACATGCCAAATTCTCGGTAAAGAATAGCGCGTTCAACTAGGTCAGACATGATAGAACTGCTAGAAAATTGATGACTAGGGGGTACAGTTGTGTCAGCATACTAGATTATTGAAAGTAAACTTCATTTTTTCCTTGTCTACATAAATATGTTGGTAATATAATGTTTTACGTATGTACCTACTTACCTTTGCTGTCAGCATTTTTGTCCTAAAATATAATCGGTGACTTGATAAAGGGTGCATGTATTAGGTTTATGCAATCTAAATATGCGCCTAAAAAATATTTTATCACGTTAAAGAGTTTCAAGTATACTAGACAGAGGGAACCCAATATTTTTGCCTCTACTAGAAACTCGGTTTCTACTAAGCAAGTCCTACTTTATCTTATGCTATTCGCAATCGCAATGTGATAAAAACTTTGCCCCATTGATGTTACAATTGAGTGCTTGAATGGACAGTGCGCACCTATTTCATCATCACCCTTTGGAGATGGTTATCAACCAGCTCAATGTTTGCAGTGATATTCTATCACCACCCCCAATCTTCTTTAAATGAATGATCCAAGATAAAACACTCTCGTGATCTACTTTTAACTCTTTTTATATCAGAAACACATAGTTCTAGAATGTTATTAAGCTCTAAATTTAAAGGTTTTCCACTTCGATAAGGACCAATGCCTATTATAAATTCTACTGAAGCGTGCCGCATTTCTCATTAATAAATTGTAGAACTCTATTTCAAAGGGTAAAACAAATCAGGTCGAATTTAGAAGCATATTCTTAGAACACTTAATGCATCAACCATTAGTCAGTAAAACAATTAGTTTCTAATACAGGAATCGCGTATATGTCATCTCTTAAAACCAGGAAAGTGACACAGCCCATTCATAGAAATGACGAAACATTTTAACTTAATATTTACGTACTGGTTAATATTTACCAACGGATATCGTATTGTGGATTTGTGTATATGTAAGAAGAGGACGAAACTTAAATAAACGTTGACGTTCAAAAACCGCAATAACGGCAAACATGTTACTCGCACTGGAACAGCACATAGGGAATTGGGGAATCACCCTATGAGAAGAAACGTATGCGGTTTTAACCTAAGGTTTATTCATATTTTTTAGTCACATTAGGTAGGTAGTCGATTTTTGTTTAAGAAAGGTTTGGGATTTACCAGCAGGCCGTCAGCCTCCAAAGCAAGAGCGAACAGGTATCTTGCAGGCACGTCCAATCTTTTAAAATGAGATAAGGAAGAGCTCGTCCATCACTTTCCATCAGGCGAAATTAAGGTCTAGAGCAGGCCCAACAAGCATTAAAAAAAAACGGACAATAATTAGGGTCCTTAGAAAACAATAAAAAGTATAATAACCCAGCCGGACCGCGAAAAGTTGTTTTGGTTAAACTATGAAAATTGAGAAGGTGTCTAGTCATTTCTCTGGTATTCAGTTCAGTTTGCATTCAAATTTCATTGCATACCTTTAAATACTTCTGCATACTAGTAAACATGCATCTGAGCCACACGTTATGCAGACCGAAAATAGTTTTAAATGAGAAACATGGATTCAAACAACATTCCATTTCGTTATTCTGAAATAGCACGGTTTACGGTTTTTTGGCGAAAACGATGACAATTTCCTGATCAATATACTTGGAGCTGATAAGTCAGATGGTTATATCACCATAGCCCGCATAGGCCCGGACTCTATCAGAGCGGAGACGTGCGGTGATGTGTAAAGCTGAGAAGAGATGAGATGCTCAGGAGCTAGGATGTATCCGCCGATGCTGTGCGGGGGTGCGTACTGGCTACATCGGAGCAGAGATGTGTGTACAGGCTCTCACGCCCAGTTAAGCGACCACCGCACGCCGCTCGCCGAACACCGCTCACCGATTGCTGCAAACCACTCACCACACGCCGCTTGTGTCTCATCTCGTTTCCGCTGAGCTTCTTTCAACCATTTCCACTAAAACTAAGCGGAGACGAGAACTGTAAATGATCAAATTCTATTGGTTGTTTACAACACATCGCTCCTCTCGTCTGGTCTTCGCTTCGGTGTAGTCTGGGCCTTTGGTAGGTATGATCAGAATCTATGAAGAACTTGGCGAAACAATCTAAGAAGAGAGCTTATTTATAAAGGAAGTTCTAAAGCCGCTGATGATCTTGTTGAATGAATGATGAAATCATTCAGTCGGTCGTCTCCTCGCTGTTTTTATGGCCTATTAAACCAAGTGAGCAACTCACCTTGAATAGAGTGCAGTACCTCAAGAATTGTTTTTGAACTGTTTTGCCAACCACGATTTGTATCTATCCTATGATCCTGTCTTGGGAAACGACTAATACCTCCTTATTTTTGTTAATCTGATGCAGGAGGAGTGACAACAATCTACATGCGAGCGTTGAACAACGTCGAGTCGTTTTGTTGCGAGCGCGGTGCGTGGATACGCGGCGTGGCCACGCTGCCATCGCCGCTGTCGGGTCACGGCGCCGTCACGCTGCCGCCCGCCTCGCTCATGTGACGACCACTCCAGCACATTTCGGTAAATGGTCCTAATCATGTCTAGATTAGCATCACATATCTTCTGACTGACATTTGTGCAAAATCTTGTATCCAGAAAGCTTTGCTTTTTTTTAAACAGCAAAACAGTCTTGTCTTCGTCAACAATAATAAGTTCTTTTTAGAGGATTCATATCGCTAAAGTGGGATTGGAATGACGGCTATCGTTTTTGATCTCACCAGATCCCAAGTTGCTACTTGAAATCTTCAAGTCATAATTAATCAGGAATGGCTTTAAACCCTGATAGAAGTACTTAAGTTATGCTGATGTAATAACATAATCTATGATGACTTTCTGATCTCAGGTGGACCCTCGTCGGCAGAGCTATCTTCAGCTCGACCAGATCAAAATTGAACAGTTTGTAACGTGAATAATGTCTGCCGTGGATTATGTAGGATACTACGAGTATAAGTGCACTGTAACCGTAGCTAGTAGTTTGTGAGAAAGTTAAAATTGACAGTAATTGTGACGTATGTTAGTGTGAGTCTTGTAAATGTTAGCTGAAACAAATTTTTGTACGAGTTAAATTATTAATTAAAAGATTGTTCAATGGTTTTTGATATCAATAATATTCGGTTTATAACAATAATTGCTTTCTTTTGCCATCTCACATTTATAAGTTAAGACTTATTTAATCGAAGTAAAACCCTGATTTAATATCATATTAAGCTTTATTTAAAAAATATAATCTCTTAAACTATCTTATCCACTCTAAAATTAGATTTTTAATGTCAAGTTATCGTTAATATCACACGGTACAATTCAACGAATGGTTCGCTCATAGATTTGTTCGATTGTTTGGCCACATGTATCACAGTGTAACTCCATACAGCCGACCATCTGCATCGCGATGGACATCGTAGGTTGCTCGGAGAGGTGGACGGGACCTATACCCTCGCCTTCTTCATTATCCCAGCTGCCCTACTCCAGTCAGTCAAGGCTATCAAAAGCGATGAAACTCCTTTACTCCATACAGGTTACGCTGTGCTTGTCAGTCTTCCTAAGGCTACTCCCAGACCTCGCGGCACACGCCAAGCAGGTCGCGCTCGAAACCTTCGGCACAAGGAGGGTACCTCATGAAGAACAGCACGTTGTTGACCGGCACGAAGCGACTCGGCTTTATGTGGCGAATGACTTCCTGAAACGAAAAAACACTCATGAGTATTTATGGAATTAATCAACTGCTTGAGTGTGGAGCTTAGCACAAACAAAGAGAGGCCTATACCCAGCAGTGGGTGAAGTCGGGCTGTGGATGATGATGATGATGAATCAACTGCTGACGGAGGGATCGTTAGAATATGAGAGTGACATTTGAAAATTATCCTTCTTCTATAATCTACAATGTCTATGTTTTGAAATTGACGAACTTATCGTGAGTTTAGGTACTTATAGATGCCATATTTATATAGATAGGGGATTTATATGAATAAACGATAACGAGAGACAATCGTTGCTGTGTGAACTGAAATTACAAAAAAGTTGGCCAAGATAAAATAATAAAAACATCAAAGCGTATGGAAAAAATAAAGTAAGGCCATCGTTCAAGGAATTGATTGAAGGCAACCGACAAGATATCTATATTCCGAATGATAGTAAAGGACAAGGTGTCCACTGTTCTGTTATCGAAAACATCAAAAGATAAGAATACAACTACTCGCACTACAAGAAATACTTCCATAACTGTTAATGTCTTTATATTCGGAAAGGATCAAAGATATGAATGAAGTCGATCTGACTTAATTAACATCGTTGTCTCCCTCCTGTTGTTACAATACAATTTTGCGGCATTCTGTGATCACCAATCTTCCGTACGTGGTAAATTTCGTTGTAAAAGCTATAAAACCAACACTGCCAAAGTGCTGATGAAGCTCATGAGATGTGGGATGAAATACCTAAGAGATTCATTGGCTCCTGGAACCGTATCAAGGGAACCCGCAGGGGCTTCCACCGGATAAACGATTTCTTCGCACTGCCATCACCAAACAGTCATATTATTCGTTGACTTTTGGAGGCGGTCATGGAGGAGGGGCGGTGAATGAGCCATTTTCCTACTCCTTGGAGCAGCCTGCATTCAACCATTGATTGGATATAAAATAAACTTGTACTCACAATTGGCATGCCATCGAAGTCAGTGGAAATCAGCTCACTGTCATTAACTTTGTCTTCGTCCGTATGAACCATATTCCTCGGGTGTATATGTTTGGCGTAACCAACAGCACATATAGCAGACAAAACAACTAATAATACAAACTTCGCCATTGTTTTATTTTGCTGTTTAAGGACATGTGTATGCTATGAAACGCTCTGAATTTGTTTGGTGCCGGCTATACTTTTGCTGCCTTTTAAACGTTGTATTGTTATCTTTGGGCTCGTCGTTTTACGTCACGGATGCGCAAGAGTCAAGCTGGCTGGCGCGATATTTGTTTAGACTCGACGCAAGAGTAAACAGTCGGTCCCCCTGTTCACTTCTGCGGTACCTATACGTCACTACAAGCTTCCCAAGTCACAGTTATTCTTCGGATTACGTAAGTGATTCCGATCAGAGGAAGGATAATTCCGATTTTAAATACGAAATACGTGCAGTTTCTCATGTTCAGGAATTCTTATTATAATTTGGTAGTGCGGAGAGAAATACTCTGGGAATGACGCAACCTTTATTTCACTTGCATCACCAAGCTAACAAGCATCATAAGATGAATGTATGGTTTACTTTTTCTTTAAAGTAGAGCTTAACAATTTAAGAAGCACGTGCAAGTTTGCAAGGATTTTGCTTGAACCAGTTTAAAAATTAATTAACTGAGTAAAAAACAATTTGACGTGCATAAAATCAAACGGTGTACCTAACCTCGTCAGATATAGCCACCACCAGACAAGGGCATGTTTATATGGTCATTAACATTATCATAACATAATAAAATTACCTGTTTTCGAGTTTGAACTAATACGGCTTTATTGTTTTATGTACAGGTAAGGCACTATAAAGTAATGAATGCCCTTCATAATTATTTATGTACTTATGAACATAACGATAAGTAGACGATAGCAAATAATCACTGTGTGTGTCACTGATCCAAAATCTGTAAAAACTTAACTGTGGACAGAAAAAGGCCAAATTATAATACCAACGATCAGGAAATTGTATCAATGAGATCACATTCTTGCTCGATTCTTTTCAATCTTATGTCATTATCATTCCCCTGCCCTTAACAATAGTTATTTGTTATACAAGAGTGCAAAGTTGCTTTTTAACCGCGTGCTCAATTTTGATAACCGAGCAAGCGAAGGATTCTAAAATTGAGTCACGAGCGCAGCGAGTGATTCAAAAATTAGAATCCTGAGCGTTAGCGAGGGAATCAAAAGAGCACGAGGTGAAAAATCTTTGCACTCGAGTGCAACACGTAACTTTTCATCCCACCTCAGCGAGGAAATTACTAAATGCAAAAAAAAAAACATTTACAATCACAAGATACTTTTATTTCAGTTTAGGTGTTAACTACTACATTATGATAGGTAAGTATTACAGAATAATCTTTAAATTATAACAAATAATACTTAGGTACAATTAAGAAAAAATTAAAGTAACTTTGCTACAGTTAGTTAAGTTGAGTGTAATATTTATTTATTTATTTATTAAAACTTTATGCACAAGTAAAAACTGTACAAAGGCGGACTTAATGCCTTGGGCATTTTCTACCTATTTTTTTTTCAATTTTTTTAATATCGTACTGTTTCAAATCCTTCTCGCGTGATTGTTGAGGGAGAAAGCTCATTTGCGCATTATTAACAGTTTCAGTCAATTCTGTTGGCGTCAAATAAACTTCTTCGTCGCCAAAACCACTTATTTTACGTTTTTCACTTGTTTTTAACCTAAGGTTTTAACAATTGACCTGACAAGAAAATGGCGCGCGCAAAGCAAATTATAAAAGTACACCAAGAAGGTTCCGAGTCTGGATTTTAACAAATTAAAAAAGGTTGTACCTATGATAAATTCGGCACCATGGAGGTAGAAGTAAATAGGTTTAATGATGTTTTGAATTCACAAACTTAGTGCACACGATGTTCTAAATTCAATTTACTTTATCCTCTAGAGGATAAAAACGACTTTTGCACTCAGATATCGAAGAGCAAAAATACTCTTTCCGAGATGGGGGTATGAAAAATTTATTTGGGGTCGGTGCATTATGTCTTCTTCTAACATATTCTCTATTACTCGTCACCTCAGTAGTCACATCCTTTCTAGCCATATAATCCGTCACACAGTCCATCCATCTTTTTAATCTTATGTCATCATCATTCTCTTTTCCTTGTCCCAATTAATTCATTTTGGGGTCGGCGCAGCATGTCTTCTCCTTCCATACTATTACTCGTCAACTCATCAGATATCTCCTTTCTTGCCATATCATACTTTATACAGTCCATCCATCGTTATGTAATTGTGATTAAGCTTTCAGTTAAGAGATACGCTTCTTAATAAATCAGCTTTACAGCAGTTGTCAATTTAAGTGGATTATTATTATAGTATCTTCCTGGAAAGCATCGATAATCATGAATATGATATACACATTGCTTCTGATCGTGTACCTATAGGTATATCAACCTACATATTATGTGTGGTTACTTTGATAGCAACACGTGTATTTAATCAAATAATATTGCGCATTATGACATGATGATCGTAATCTAATGTGGATTCGTTGAAGGAAACGTGTAAACTTGTAAACACTAGAAATGTTCGAGGAAGGAACTGTTGTTTATTTTTGTATTTTTCTGAGAATTACAATCACGCCATTATTGTGTTACTAACCTCGGGTAAATTAAATAAAGGAAAAAGTTTTTGTATCTTCTACGTAGTTGTAGAAATACGAATGAATGGATGACGGATTGATGACTTGAAGAATGAATCTTTTGCAGATCTGAGAGCCATGTCCATTTTTTGACTATGATACTAAATTTTCTGAATGATTGATCTATTCAGATATCCCGAGTTATTTATTCATCAGATAAATCTTCCATTCAGAATAAGAATGCAGATTGACATGTGGTTCGTGCAGATGACGCGATAACTGTTTATCTTTGATCGATGCATTCCAAATTCAAGTTTTCTTTTTTAACTAGATTTATCTTTATCTCTTCTTCGTTCCGAATGTTATGATTGTGATGCTGGTATTCCGAGCGTTAGCGTTAGCATAATGCAAAAATGCAATGCATTGTTTTAGTTAGCATGATGCATGCATTGTTTAATAGTCCTTTCTAAATCCAGTTACCCTCATTCAATTTTTTTGTGTTTTTGTCGCGATTTCTCACAATGTAAGAAAGAAAGAAAAGAAAGAAAAATATTTATTTGACGTCAGTTATCGAAACAGAATGCATGGTCGTTTATATGGAGACATAACATAACATCACTGTAGTCCCCCAAAGGGTTAGCAGTGGTGCACCTAATATATACAACATGTAACGTAATTAACGCACACCCTCAGACACCCCAATTAGTTTATTATGTTATAATCATAATACATGCACTGAATTTTTAATTAAACATGTCTAGGCAATGATTATTTAATAAATTAGTTTTCCTAATTCCGGAAGAATGTTGTAGTCACAGTACAAATCAACGAACGCACACAGTCGCATACGTAGGTCTCATACCTACGTATGCGACTGTGTGAGTCTTGCTAGCCTAGTAGGTATTCGCTCGCGTTCGAAACAGCTGTTAACGTCGTCGCTCGACTCAACTTCAATAGAAAAGTTCAATACATTTTTATGCCCGTTTTCTAAATTGATGTTTTAATTTAAAAAGCACTTAATCATTTTTATCAAAAGCGTTCACTATCCTATTTTTTGCACTAAAATAAACTAACGATTTAATACGTCCCCACAAAAAAAAGTCAAGAGGCGTCAAATCAGCTGATTCTCGGGTACTGGCATGGGGATTCTCATCGAAATAGTCCAGTATTTCGTTTTGAAAACGAGTACTTACGTGTACGCCAATCGGCTCCCCTGCCGATGGCCGTGTTCGGACGGAACGTTCCGTGGCCAAGAAGCCGCTGAGTAGCAGCTAAAATAGCCCTGCGGTCTACTCTTGTACCATGCCTTTGGTTGAATTTTCTGTCAACTAATAACCTAGAACCACACTATCACCACATCGCACCATGTCCAAGTCCTCATTGCACATTATTTTGTTTATTGAAAAGACATCGCGCGTAAAACAATTAGCATACACTTTACGGAAGTAAGTACCTACATCCCACTTAAAATGTCCGTGCGTGACTAATAACATTTAAGCTTACATACAGCAGCGCCCGCGCGCCCGGTGCCCGGTGTCATGGTGGCTATCTCGCTCTATCCCAGGTTTTTAATTTGCACGAAAAAGGGAACGAAAATAAGTATGTCATATTTCGCATTTTTTTGGTATGGGTAACTATTGTTTCCTTTGTATCCAGTGCCTGTCAGTGTGTGCCTGCGGTTAAATCGCCAAGTTTACTTCAACTGTTTTTGTGAAGACTTTAAATTGCTTGAAATAAGGTTCATTTTTCTTTATTTTGTATTGAATGGCGGAATTTGTTTTAATACAAATAAAACTGAACTTTTAAAAGTCTTATTGCCTTGAGTTACGGTCCATTTCACTTTGTTCTGACTGTACAGGGGTAGTGTGACTATAAATTACATATTTTTAATTATTTTTGGGATAAAAAATGACCTATATTAAAAATTATAGAAATCGATTCAGTAAACGATTCTAAACAAACTATTTTCAGGATGTGCGTTAATTATGTTACATGTTGTAGTACACAAACACACCACATTTCGCCATTTATGTTTATATGTCCCATGTAATAGGGGGCGAGCCTATTGCCATCAACCGGGCACAAATCCATAGTCCGTGGCTGCTACTGTGAAATTCCTGATGGAAAAACGCAATACAAATTACAGACATTTAAACGATATAAACGACCGTTTTATTACCGAGGTATTCCTCGAAGCGCTCCCGTTTTGAAACGCTCCCATCTAAGCGCTCCCGTTTGTTTTTTTTTTTTTTTTGTTTTATTGTAAATCCTTTAGTCCACCAAATAGATGAATATAATCTGCCGACATATGTACCTATTCATATTTTTTTACTAGCTGACCCGCGCAACTTCGTCTGCGTCACATGAGAGAGAGAGAGAGAGAGGGGGTTAGAGAGAGTATATTTTAGATGGCGAATAAAACCGACACCCAGTGGGTTTACTCACACTCTCTCTCAAAAAATTAATTAATTACCAAACCCGTGCGAAGCCGGGTCGGGCCGCTAGTTGTATATTATAACAATGTGTTCTACTTATTACCTATAATTATTATCGATCTTATTATCGATAATTTCCTATTATTGTTTATTTTTTTAAGGAAACTTATAAAAGAAATGTGAACGCCTTAACGGCTGAAAGAATTTCAATGAAATAGCATACGGATAGACCGTACCTAGGTTAATACATAGAATACAGAATTTTTATTGCAGTAGGGCTTGCCCGTGAGATAATTTCATACCTTCGAGCTAGCCAAGCTGTGAGGAAAAGCTATTTTCTCATGAAACAGACTTTATTGAACGTTAGAAGTGATGTCGGTGCTAGGGCGCGTCGTAATGCTGCCAGTGTGTCTCGTTGGTGTTGGTGATGTGTCTGCGAGTGATGCACTGCAGGTTCGTGCCCAGCACCTCGCCGCGGGGACATGTCGGTGTATCTGGATACAATACATAAGTATACATATAAAACCGGTCGGTGACTGACCCGCCCGTAGGTTTAAAACCTTCTACTTACGGAGATATTGGGGGTCAAAGTCCCAACTTTTTCAAAAGCTTTTTTCTTAAATACAAGTTTTTAATGTTGTAACTTTACGTTAGTACTATTCAATGTATTTATCAGCACAATGTTTATAGTGCGTTTCATTAAGTCCCATCGAAGGAAAAGACGTAGTTTTTCGTATATTCTATGTCAGATTCAGGAATTCAGGATGGCTGGACCAAGAGAGATTATAGAAGTTTGAGCAGTACCAAGTGTTAGTACCTATTCTATTTTGTACCAAACAGTGCAAAATTTCTTCTAGGTGTATCTTTTTTTGGCTTATCGAAAAAATCTAAGAAAAAACATAATTATGTTGAACTATTTGACATAATTATGATGAACTATAGTTATAACGCCTACAACTAGGTGAAACCGGCTTGGTCCAGCCATTCTACCCGAATGGCGCAGCGATAGTGAGGCTGCTTTACGTTCTTAGGGTCCCGAGTTCGAATCCCGGTTGGAGCAAATGTTTGTGTGATGAGCATGGACATTTGTTTCCGAGTCATGGATGTTTATATGTATAATAAGTATGTATTTACAAACAAAAAGTATATATGTAGTATATAAACTATGTGGTGTCCACGACACAAGCCTCGTTGCTTAGTGTGGCATTAGATGGCGCTGTGTGTTAATGTCCAGCGATATTTATTTATTTATTTATTCTGACGTCAGAATGGCTGGCTACTTTCCTCGTGATAGTTCTCCCTCTTTAGCGAGGTTCACATTATTTGATGTCTGGTACCAAATAGTACAAAATAGGTACTAACACTTGGTATTGCTCAAACTTCCAAAATCTCTCTTGGTCCAGCCATCCTGACTCTGACGATTCTATAGGGTCAAAATTGGATGGCGAAATTTTCATACAATTATGCAGCTTTGCTTCAATTTTACCTCATAAATTGCTAATTATGCGAACCTATCGCCTCAAATCGGGTACAAATCTAAACAGCGGGTCTGCTAATAACTGCTACTGAGAATTTCTTGATGGAAAGTCTCAATTAATAATACTTTACCCCACCTGAGTATGAAACCTGGGTATGACCCTACGTTCAGCAGTCGCAATTGCAACTTCTAGAATAACGAGTATATAATGAAAGACTTGAAAGTGACGAAGAAAGTATGTACTTGTTCAAGTTGTTGGTTTATTAGAAAACCCAAAAAACTTATTTCGGAATGGAACCTGCATGATTCGCGTTGGCAGCCATGCATGCCAAACCGACCCCCCGTTCCATATATCCCTACCAACATATCCCCACTGGTAGGGATACTTGGAATTTTTTTCCAACTATCGCTACCGGTTGGGATATATGGAACTTTCTACTCCATGTATCCCTACTGACCCGCACTGGTGGGGATAGTTGGATTTTTTTTTCCATTTATCCCTACCAGTAGGGATAAGTTTTCAAGGGTTTCTTTATATGAATAATTAGTGGTTCCTGAATTACTTGTTAGCCTGTTTGAATGTCGCACTGCTGGGCAAAGGCTTCCCCTTTCTCCTTCCAAACCTCCATGGGAGTATAATTTTATATTTTAAGTTAACACAAATAAAGTTATGTTTTTAACAATAGGTAATTTAGTATGGGTTTGTTTGATTTAATTAAAATATTTGTTTTCGCGATTTTCTTTTGTTTTTTTTTATATTTTGTATCACAAGTAATTCAGAAACCACTAATTAATCATATAAAGAAACCCTTGAAAACTTATCCCTACTGGTAGGGATAAATGGAAAAAAAAATCCGACTATCCCTACCAGTGCGGGTCAGTAGGGATACATGGAATAGAAAGTTCCATATATCCCAACCGGTAGCGATAGTTGGAAAAAAATTCCAAGTATCCCTACCAGTGGGGATATGTCGGTAGGGATATATGGAACGGGGAAAACCGACCACTATGCCATAGAGACATTTTAAAATGTAGGTAGGTTTCATATTTTGTATATTCATCACGAAAACATCAACAACCTTTGCATTTTTGACACTAAGTTGAAAGTACTTTATTAACAAAATGGTGATTGTCAAGTATTATTTTACTTTTAAAACCAAAGGTCCCATCCAAACCGATGAGTTGATTGACTCTAGCTATAAATACTTCCCTACTTGTGACATCCTAGGCTAAGGCTAAATATAAACTTTACTTAAAAAGTACTTTGGTTAACTAAGCGTTATTCTTTTCACTGTCGCACAACTGACAAATTAAGAGACGTCGAGAAAAAAAAGCACGCCTTAAATAATGTTTATGGATCTGGCCTACCACATGAAAACAACATGTTCCAAGAAATCATTATTATATAATATGACAGAAAGTTCAAGAGTTTTGTTTATTTGTTATAATAGAACAAAAGAAACCGTTTATCAATCGATATAGTATCTATCGTAAAACTTATTTACTACTAGAGGTTTACTATTCGATAGGGACACGCACTTAAACTACTCGTAAATTGAATATTGATAGTGGATACTTATTGGGTACTTTAAAGAGAGATAGTAGATTGGTCTTTTGTCATAAAATCATTCAACAATAACAGGCAGTAAAATAAAACACTCTTTGACATTCAATCGTATAATTACTGGGTACAACCACTTTGAAATATGAATACAATTGCTAAATATAATTTTATAGTTTGTCAATACATTACGTAGTAACTTTTCTAAACGCATTACTATTGAGCTGTTCCATGTCTTCTCTGTAAGCTGCCCCTGACGGCACTGGCGGGGATTGTTCAGCGTATGATCCTGTCAGTGCTCCACGAATCAAATTTGGAGAACAGCGCAAAAGAATTGGTATGGCACAGTTGTTGCCTTTACTCGTCGGGTAGACGGCCATCACCTGACCAGTTCTCTGCGAAACCGCTGGCTTCGACACCTGGTAGGATGGTGACCTCTCTGCACCACGAACGAAAGGCACGGGCATCGTCGGCAGCAGGTTGTTCATCATCGCATCATGAGCCAAGTCTTCATAATCTAGAAAATCACTTTTCGAACGAGTGATCCGCAAGTTAGGAGGCATCAGTTCTGAGTTCTCAGGATTCAACACGTCAATGTCGTAGTCAGCACGAGTCTCCAGAGACGGCATCGTTTCATGGATGTGTGTTGCGTAAACTGGCGGCAAAGTGTGAACCGAAGGCACGGGGTTCAAAGCTGCAGATATACTGGTGTGTACGAATGGATACAAATCAGCCTCTTGCGAACCTGCAATCCCTTGATCTACTTCGTAGGTATCCGCCTCATAAGATGTTCGTAAATTGTACTTGCCGTTCCATAACATCGGTAGCTCCACGTTCTGGGGAATCGAGCCGTATTCGAGGGGCAATGCAGCTTGTACGCCATGTTCAAAATAGGAACTCTGTGGTATGGGGTCCAACACAACTGAGCCATCTGATGAGAAAGTGGGTAGTCTGATGAAATCATTACGCTCTTGGTATACACTTGTGTCGTCGTTTGTATCACTGTTGCTCTCTAAAGGTCTCAAGAACACCGATTCAGGAGCTGGTAGCGGGATTAGGTTTCGTGTAGCTCTAGCCAGTTCATTGTAATCAACACTGTCATAGTTCGAGAAAAACGGATTCTGGTAAGTTAACGGAACAGTTTGAATGAAGCCGAAGCTCATGCAAATTATTACACACGCACTTAGCATCGTAAATGTTCACTAAATAATGTTCTTTAACAAAACGTATTCAATATTTGTGTTGAAATACCAGCGCGATGAACTGAGAACGTTGCAAAAAAAAGTCAGCAACATTTTGAAGTCATTGACAATTGAATGTACAGTTTCATGTTACAATTACTAATTATTTAATTGTCGTGTTGCAATAATTGATTTGCATAGCTGCAGTCTGTCGTACAAATCCTGGCATTTTATACCGAATTGTGCCATGCTCACCGATTACCCGAATATTATGCAGCGATGGTAGAATGCCGAGTTATAGTACTAAATACTGATGCTTTTTAATCCAACAAATACGGCCGAATCGATTATGATAAAATATTTGTAACATCTTCACGCTGACTGTATTAGCTAGGTAGGCAGTTATGGGTATAAATTATACAAAAAGTTTAAGAAAATGCTTTATTGCTTTTGTGATGTTCTATAAACAGAAGTACAAAATTTGTAATAAATAATTAAATAAGGGTTCATGGTCCATTATTCATGATTGCCGTTATTGTCAAGTCTAAGTTACATTTTGTTCTCGAGGGTGATTGTACTCTTCTGTTTTACTATTGTAGGTGACCGCAGAACATTAGTGGTTCTCATGTCGTTCGTCTTCTTGATTTCACGCTTGTTGTGGAAGCTGAAGTCCTCGTCCGTTCTGTAGGAAGGGGAGCTGTATGAAGAGGGGCCGGCTGAGTGAGCCTTAGCCAAGCTGCCCGACACCACAGACGGCGAGCAACTCAGCAGCAAGGGGATACCACAGCCCCCAATGTTTGCGTTGGGGAACACGCCAACTGCTCCTGCTGAACCGGCGGAGCTTGACAAGCCTGATCCATAAGCCACTCTAGCGGATTCATGAGAAGGCTGCCAACGGAACATGTGATCAGATCCGAAACCTTCCATCGCGTCCCTCATGCTAGGGTGGAAGTTGGAATGCATACCCATACCGTTCATCTCGTGCAGGTGTGAGTTTGTCATCGAGTTGTGATATCTCGACGGGTGGTGGGCGTGAGTTGGGTTCACCATCTCAAAGTCATGAGAGACACCCATTTTGCTCGGGATGTGGGTATGTTCAGCCAAGTGAGAGTTTCTCAAATGATCCATGGTATGCTCGTTGATGATACCATGTCCATGTACTTGTCCGTGAGCCGTGCGGAACTCGGTGCCAAATTCATCAGCAGCTTTCATTGAAGATAGATGATCCAAATGTCTGTTTTCATGTGCCCAGTGTGCGTTGTGCATGTGCTGCAGATGATGCAAATGTTCTTCGGCGGCTTTCATCTCTGGTACAGTCTCTATAGAAGACAACTCATCGTGCTGCATCATTTGCTGCTTCTGGTGGTCTAGGATGGCGGTGTGGTCTACAGATTTTGCCAACATAACATTTTCATTGTGTTCGCCTAAATTGTGAAAATGGGTGTGTTCTAGCTGCTCGGCAGGTTTAGGGATGCTATCCAGTTGCTTTATTTCAACGGCTTCTTTCGGTTTCATATCCCACTTTTCAGAAAGATGTTCTTTCTGCTCCGACTTCAAAGTTTCAGCGGCTTTGGCGAGTTTTACTAAGTGTTCTTTGTGCAAATTTTCTTTTTCTACTTGGCCTTGATCTAAATCCGCTGACTTCGCAAGAAAATCGATCATATCATCATCAGCACTTTTCTCCTTTTCCAGTTGATGGTCAATTTTGTCTTCAATAGCCTTCTGTTCTACATTTCTTTGATGTTCGCTGAAAGCGTCTGAAGTCAATGGTTTAATTATGGTGCTTGTGGCAATAGGGGCCACAGGAACATTTTCTGAGGTTTTGAACGCAGTATCCTTTTCCATATCCAATTTGGTTTCAGTTCCTTCTTCAACTACTTTTGGGGCTGGTACCTGCATTATATGATGCTCAGATGGGCCTGTTAACATATCCATGTCAAGTTCAGCACTTTTTTCATGTTGGTGGTGATGAACAATATTCTCTTTGTTTTCGGTGTGTACAACGTGTTCTTCTAATTTGGCTTCAGCACTTTTTTCGTTTTCATTAATTTTGTGGTTCTCGCTTGTCAAAGGTTCTTGGTTTTTTATGTGATCTAAATGAATTTCAATCATTTCAGATGGAGCAGTCTTCATGTCATCTTCAGTATTTTGATCAACTGCAGCTTGAGGTTCACTCAAATGTTCATTTGTTTCCTTGTTCGTGATCATCTCTTCGGCGGCTTTTTTTTCTTCGTGATGTGTTTCCAAAGCTACATCCCCTGCAAGACGTAAATTGTTGCCTTCGGATAATGCTCCATGTGAATGAATATTTTCTTCAGTTTTTTTATCAGCTACTGTGGATGCTGCCTCTGATTGATCCAAATGTAACGTACTGTCTTGGTTACTTGCAGCTTTGAAACTATCCTCGATATTTTTCGCTATCTCAACATTTTTCTGGATATTTTCCATAGCTTCTTTCCACTGGGCCATTCTTTCTTCTTCAGTTTTTGCAATGGTGACGTGAACATCATGGATGTCCTCCGCATTCCTCGTTGTTGTAGCGTGTAAACTCATCGATTCTAAGGTTCCAAAATTTTCATGAATATGTTTCAGGGCTTGTCTAGCAACTTCAATATCTTCATGTAGCTCAATGTCAGATTGCGATTCATGAGCACTTTTCATTTCAGTTTTCATTTCCATTTTCTTAAGATCTTTTTGCAAATTTTCTACAGCTTCCTTCGCCATCTTAATGCTATGTTTCACATCATCTTCGGTGGTATGAATGTCAGAGCCTTCATGGACAGAACCTGTCACCGAAGTCCTGAGTTTATCTTCATTGCACAATTTGACCTTGACTTGTCGGCCGCATGTTTCGTTGGAGTCGGAGTGAGCTTTTTCTTCTTCTGAATCACGATACACTTGGTACCCATATTTTTTCTTCACAATCAATGGCTTTTTCAAATTGAAACTTCTTGCTGTGGGCGTTGAAACTCCAGCGTCGATCTGAACTTCACTGTTAGAGACTCCATTATTTGAGATGGAAGTGGTGCTGATCTCCGATGGTGATTTCTTTTCTCTCTTCAGAGCATCTGGTAAACTTGATTGTGTTTGAAGTTGCCAGTCTTGAGGATGATCCGTGTTCTCCAAGCCATCCCCGGGTTGAGCGGGGGCGGCAATGGCCAGAGCTACCAGAGCAGATACCACTACAAGTGACTTCATCGTATGTGTTGCCACGATTGATGCTGGGATCGAAGTGTACGGGTAATTTATACTAAATTACCGCCAAGAGATTTGTTCGATCGATCGTAAAAGAAAACAAAACGTGCTTGTAAACTTGCTCACAAATGCTGAGCCGACACCTTCCGGTTCAATACATTTACGCTAAACACGAATTATATTCCGAGAAAACTAATTTAAAAATTCTATCAGTCACCTAACGTTCTTTAAGTTAAGGATTTACTATTATGTAATGGTGAAATGGTATGATGAAATGATGTCAACAAACTCGTAGTTAAACAACAAGAAATCAATAAAAACAAAATCTAAATTTAAAGTTCCAAAAGTTATTGTGAAACAAAAGTGATACTTAATTGTGTTAAAAGTTATTTTTCAATTAAACCTATGTACTATTAAACTTGATCTCCCAAAAGGTCTATCATATGAACTACTATTGCAAAACGCATAATTAAGAACTGCAAGGGTATACTTAAATAGGGTTCTGTACAAAGTTAGAGGTGTCCAATTACTTTAATAACAACAGCTGTTAACCTAAACCATGCAGCCTAAGTGCAGTGGTGTCCCAGTAAAGACGGCCGTGACTTACGAATTGAGAGCCGTAGGTTCCCTGCCGGGGCTGCGGGACTGTTCGAAAGAGATACCGTGGCCCCGGAATACAAAGGACGACGAAGCAACATGGAAGGGTTTTAGTCAGTAAAAGTCTGACACTCCCTCCTGTTCCGCCCAGAGTGGGAGGAGTCATTTGATGATTTCCCATCCGAAAAAAAAAGGGGCCGTAGGTTCGGTTTGGTTCAATTTACTGTGTGATAATTATTTCATTAGAACGGCTCTCAAAACGGCGAAGAAAGACAAGGTCGAAGACATGTGACATCTCTACACCTGAACTGGGCTTGCGTGAATTACGAACCACTCCTTCTCACATTTATGAAGCCTGTACTTTGTCCCAGCAACGGGGAAATTATAGGCTGACTATTGTAATATTTGTAATGCTATGCAGCCCACTAAAACATTTATCAACTCTACTGTTCACAATATTTTTTTATTTTTTATTTTCGCTAACTTTAGTCTTATTTATTTTCCTATGCATATATACAAACAAAAATGTTGGCTCGACTATATTTTAAGTGATTCGATTCTATAACGTAGACAATGCAATTAAATATCTGATCCATGTGGAAATGGAACTCACGGCAGGTCACTATGGCGATTGCGCCTAAAGCAGAAATTTGGTTATTTTTTCTATACGTTAGGGACACGCACAAACGCCTACCACGTATTGGGAACGTCATTCTTAGCCCCCCCCAGCCCAAGAATTCAGGTTCAGAATGATGTATTGAATACGTGTAAGCGTTTGTGTTGCGTTTCCACCCTGAATAATCATTAGTATTTATATTCCCCGTTGTAATAGGCAGGTTTGTACAGTATAGTCGACTTATTAATTGCTTTGTTACTTTTGACAAAAATCCCATTAAATTAAAGAATCAGCTGCCATTACAAAGAAAAACTGGCTTAATACTAGAATAGAAAAATACCAAAACTAGGAGGAAGGCTGACTCGCGTCGGAGTTACACCATGTCATTTGTGGGGTAGTTTTTAACTTACCTGCTCTGTTGTATAATTATAAGAGCAGATCTGTTTTGGCCCTCGAAATTAATTAATTTTATCAAGGGTCGATTTAGCCCACGGCTCGCTCGGTTATGGTCGGAAGTTATCCAACGGGAACGTCGTAAATATACCCTATGAAACTCGGCGATAGTGTTAGCTTAGCGTAGCTTCTCATTAGTGGGAATTTTAGAAATCGGATCAGTAGTTCAGAGGATTATCCCCTACATCCAAACTTACAAACTGTCCCCTTTACAATATTAGAAAACATCTTAAATCATGATCTGTCAAATGAACAATTTGGTCGAGACGCCATCGTTTAACTATTGTGTCTACTTCGTGGACAGATCATGGGTTATAACAAAATCGAACACATGTGACATCCAGTAACCCGCAAAGGGCTCGCGTGAGGAATTGTGGACGACTCCTTCTCACATAGAGTAGGAGGCCTGCCTGTGTCGCAGTAGTGAGGCAGTTCTAGGCTTATTATAACTATGCTACGCCAATAAGACTCTTTGGAAAAACAAACACTATACTTAATTAAATCAAGCTAAATAGCACTTGTAAAACAATGGCTGTGCGTCGTGTTTTGCCATGTGCGTCCTTTGACGTCACCGAAGTACTTCAGTCATGCAAATCGAGAAAATTCCTGTCATTCCTAAATCCTATCTGTATAACTGATAACAGAAATAATCTACTGATCAAAACATCAATTTTAGAGCCGCAAACATGTCTTTTCAAGGTAGATTAGATGATTTGCATGATTCTGTTGTCAGCATTCTTCAGTTATGTTACGATTGTTACGACAAACATTTTTTGTTCACGTACGACACAGTTTGGTATGATGTTTGGTGGACTTACTGTTGCCCGCGAGTTTGCTGCTTTTACTTTATTTACTTCTTCAGTAGAACTTTATTTAAGCCACGATCCACTGGTGGTTAGATTAAAGTTGCCAAGGACAGCAGCATCGCACAGAAGGACCATATAGCCACCTGGTTCTATCCACTGCTGCGTTATGGGAAGCACAGCCTTTACTTTCTGCTGAGGATGCTATGCTTGCCAAGAAAGTTCCACCTGTACAGGTGGAACAGGATTTCCAATGTTTAAATGACCCACGGTTTTCTTTATCCCAAAAGGAGTTTGTGAAACTAGGATTAGCTGGATAATAACTACATTTTCAGACCTTTTTTTCAACCAACAAAATTGATGTTTGCCATGTAGAATTCTTACAATTACTATACAATTAATACTTGCTATTTCAGCTTGTCATGATACATGAAATTCTGATAGCTCGACTAATATGCATGATATATGCTCTATATCGCTATAATGTGATAGCTCGACTAATGTGCTCTATGCTATAAAATATAATTTATAGCATAGAGCACCCACGAATAAAGAAGCTTCCTGCCAGTGAAAGATTAGTATTGGATCATTATAGTTACGGAGATTACACCTACATACAAAGCTACAAACAAATGGTATGGTATGGTATGGTATTGATATTAGTATGGTAGAGTATAAATAAATTATAGTAAAAATGTACATGAAATTGTTAACAAACACACCTTTCAAATTTGTTATATGTAGTTATATTATTTAGCTAACACTGCAGTTGTGTGCAGTCTCTACGTAATGTAATGATTAGTTTGCAATTTTACATTCTTCCATTCGTGCATTACCTGTAATTTTGTAATAATTAACAAATTATTACGTCATGCTTTGAGGAATGCACCGTTGTTTCCGTGTTGAAAGAAAATAATTGTATGCACATAACATCACGCCTGTAATCCTCAAAGAGTTAAGCAGAGATGTATATACATACCTTTAATTAGTACATCCACATTTTGTTATTAATGTTTAAGCCCCATTTAATAGGGAGCGAGGAGAGTCTATTGCCATGGAAAGAAAGAAATGAACATACGATCGACCGGACGTAAATCCTAAATTAACTACTGTTCTTGGAAAATAATGTATTAAAAACTCATTAACACTTTGTCCGATCTGGTAAATGAACCCTCACGCTATAACTAGACCAACGAGGCAATAAAATAATTATATCCTTCAGGAATTAAGACAAATAATACCCATGCATGTCGTACCCACATCGTATTTCATACACACAACAAATCAGTCCTTTTTTAATTAGATGTAATCCTAATCTCGAATCATAAACGATAACAGAATTATAATTTGAATTCATGCCAGTATGCCATATGGGGATTATAAGTATTTTATTGTTTTATTCAATGACAAAGATATTCCGTTCTGTGCCATTTTTAAATAATGTATGGTAACGTAATTTTCAAAATACACATGGAAAGTCATTCTTCTTTTCGCCACTTCCTCAGAGTCGTTGGTAGCAGCGCAGATATCACTTTAGTTGCTTGTTTTGGGGCGCATAGGGCAAAGTACCCTAAGATAGAGTGTCTATCACCAAGCGTAAAGCAAGCATCTTCCTCTAGGGTCTAACATTCCGTGTTCCGGCGAACCCAAGTGGAAATATTACTCTAACCTCATCATTATCATAGACTAAATGAAAGCACCCCAATTTAATCTAAATAAAGGGTGTTAAAAACTTCTTAACGAAGCCGAAAGGTACTTGTCATTACGATATTTTTTTTGTTCTACACCATACCTAGAAACTTTCTAGTTACGGAGATATTTGGGGTGAAAGTTCCAACTTTTTGACAAGTTTTTTTTTTAATCAAAGTTTTAATGTAAGATTTTTCACCTCCACGACCCCGTACTAGTCAATCCATCCATCAGCACAATGTTTTGAGAGCGTTACATTGAGTTCTACCACAAAACATGATTTTTCACCCCAAAAAAAAGTCGTTTCCCAGCAATAATTTTTGCGTAAAGTTACCTAGTTTGATATACAGAATGCTTGGTTGACGGCTTCGTGATGAGGTGGTTTACACCGTGTATACGTCTGAGGAGGTACGAATCGCATGTGAATCGCATGTGTGTGTGTGTGAAGAGCGATGAATATAAATGTTTATGGAGGGAGAGGGAGAGGGAGACTAAAGAAAAGATGGATGGATTTTGTGAGGAATGATATGAAGGAAAAAGGAGTAAATTATAGCGTGACGATTGACAGTGGGGAATAGAAGAAAATAAATGTATTGCGCCAAAGACATTCAAATATTTACGAGCGATAGACGGGACAAGACGAAGAAAATCGTAATCCAAAAACTTGTTAAGTACTACTTTGTAACAAATCGTTCTGTCTAGTGTCATATATACGCGCTTGTCAGGTAGTATTCGTGTGTCAAAATCAAAAATGTTCGGGATCAAAATTTTTGTCCGACATTTATTTTATTTATTTATTTATTACAAAATCCACAGCTCTTTACAATCTTAACCTAAACTATTTTAACTAAACCTGCAGCCAATTAAGGATTTACAATTTAACATCTATACATAGCTAACTAAACCTACAGCCAATACAATACATAATTCCCAATGTCCGCTCTATACCTAATTCTTTTAAATCTCTTTGTGTTGCGCCGACCCCAAGTAATATGGTACAAGGGCAGGAAGATGACGATGACTCGTAACTCGTAGGCTCGAAGCCCGTAGCTGTACTACGATGCTACGAGTGTCTACGAATGTCTACGAATCTACGAAAATTCTAAATACATAATTATTATTATCATGCTGCGTATGTTGGTAATTGAAGATAAAATCAATAATACGATTAATTAGATTGTGTATTTATGTAAACATCAGAAATCAAAACTCAACAGTTTCATTATTTTATGTTGCAAAAATTTGGTTTCATTATGAGGTTATATACGCTCGTGAAAAAGACTTAAGACTTGGTTACAGGATGAATAACTTGGAACGGCGGAGAACTTTTTTTTGTAATCATAAATATTGTTTATTCATTCATTTAAAGTATGTACATTATTTTTAAATAATTAGGTTTAAAATATTTAATTAACCCTCTATAAGGACTCTGAGGATAATATTAGGACCCTAGGACTGTTCACGAAGCGAAAATCGTACTAAATTAGGTACAGGATAGTCCTTAGAAATTACATGACGGGTGCCTTGATGCAGTTCGGGGTAGTCTTCCGATACCTTGTAATGACTGACGGCATGTGTCGTATCCAACCAAATGGTATTCCTCTTATTTCTCGAATTACTTTGATTATCACACGCTGCATTGAATTCAGAATCCATTTCGAAAGCTCCTTTTAGGCCAATATCAGAAAGCGGGACTTCACAACTTGGAGTATGTAGTTCTTGAAACAGGCTTGTAGATGATCCGAGTTCATTGTGTGAAAGATCTTGACTAGCCGCAGAAGTTGACGTGGTTAGCCCTATTTGCGGCAAATAGAGGGTGTTTACAACCTGGTCAGCATCCGTCTTCACCGTAAAGTCTTTATTGTTAAAACCAATAGGTTGACTATTGTATGTCTTGGATGGAAATACCAAAAGTTCTTCCAAAGACAACGGTGTCTTTCCGTCTAGAGTTATCCCTCCTGGTGTTAGAGAATTAATATCTTTAGTGTTGTGTGTTGCAGTTTCCTTTGTGACTTCTATCGGTGCCGTGACAACAGAACCGATTGCAACAATTACTATGAACGTTATCTTCATTTTGATTTAATTTAAGGACTTAATGAGATAATGAATAATGAACACCGATAACGCGCTTATTTATAGATACATATTTAGATAGAGAACGCCTTTCATGGCTGCATTTTATACTTATACAAACGTGTCTATCTGTAATGAGTAATGTCTAGTTTAGTAGAAATAAGGCACATAAGGTTTTGAATGGTACAGAGTGTGCCCGGACACGTTACAATTGCTTTCAAAGCGTTTCGTATTTCTGCAACTACATACTTTCAACATGATTAATTTTTGGTTGCTTATGTAGGTATGGCCCAGAGGTTAAGGCCTCGCCTCTCATGTATGAGGTTGTGGGTTCAAATCCGGGCAAGTACCAAAGTGACTTTTTCAATTCATATATACTTTTCTAAGTTTATCTTGGACATCACAGACATCGGTGAAGGAAAACATCGTGAAGAAACCTGGACTTATGATTAATATAAGTCTGAAATCGCCAACCCGTCTTGAGCAAGCGTGGTGATCAATGCTCGTGCCTTCACTGTATGAGAAGAGGCCTTTGCCCAGCAGTGGGACAGTAATAGGCTGGTATTATTATTATTATGTAGGTAAAGACGCTAGTACATCAAGCTACTACAATCTGTCAAATTTCTTTAATAGATTTTCAACTCTATCGCTAAAGCATTAGGTTCAAGGTTGATTGGGAAAATTTGACAGTTTCGAGTAGCTTGAGATGCTGGCGTCTCGTCTGTACCTACCTACAATCATCGTTTTTCTTCTAGAACGTCACTTTATCTAGGCGTACATGTACAGTCATCAGAAAAGAAGACATCCGCAAGAGAACCAAGGTTACCGACGTAGCCCGAAGAATTGCCAAACTTAAGTGGCAGTGGGCAGGGCACATTGCTCGCAGAACGGATGGCCGATGGGGACGAAAAGTTCTGGAGTGACGACCGCGAACCGGAAGACGTTGCGTTGGAAGGCCACCCACTAGGTGGACCTATAATTTGGTGAAGGTTACGGGAATCCGCTGGATGCGATTCGCACGGGACCGGTCAATGTGGCAACACTTGGGGGAGGCCTATGCTGAAATGATAATGATGATGATGACATGTACAGTTTACAGGATCTGTTAGGCTGAAAACGCCCATCGATTTTATTATTTGTTAATTTATATTGTTTATGATGGAAACGTAAGTATGAGATAGTTGAGGCCCAACGGTCATGGTGCCGAGTTTCGGCCCTGATTTCGAACAAAGACAGGCACGGTACCTTCTACAGCACTTTGTGCGCTTCATGCGTTTCGTCACGACTAGCGACTTTCAGCACTGCTGTGTAGCCGGTAAAACAGAACATATTGACAAATTGAAAGAAACACGCTCCTCAGTTCCTCTCACAGAGAGTAGATCTAAATCTTAGCAGTAAATTCAATGAATAGAGGCTGATCGTGTGTATTATAATAATGGGATAATTATTTTGGAAGCTTTGTTTGTCAGACCAAATAAAATCGGCAGCCCCATAACAGGTCTTATTTTATGTGTAGAGTATTTAATATAAGACAATTTTTAATTATTCAAGAGATCCAACCTGTACGGTACCATGTGTGTTTAAGGGAAGTGAGTATTTACTTGGTGTGGCATGATCAGGTTACTTTAATAAGCTAAAACAAAATATTGAGGTACTTTTAACTTTTATTGAAACAACATTATATTAGTATACAACTAGCTTAATATAATACACTATACAATTCACTATTGGTGCGCGACGTGACTGGGTTCATGGCTGACGTGCTCGTGCGAGAGCAGTTCCTCGTGCTCGTCATGTTGGTCGTGCTGCAAGGATTCATCCACCAGCCGGTACGAGTCGGCCGCGGCGGCAGTGGCAGCAGCAGCGTATGTGGGCACCACGTGAGCCTGGGGCTCCACCATATGTCCTGACACTATCGACGGAGAACAGCTGAACAACAGCGGCACACTACAGCCTCCCACATTAGCGTTGGGGAACACACCGAGTGCAGTTCCGGACGTGGCCTGCGTCAGCACTCGTCCGCCCCCAGCTGACAGAGCAGGAGACACACCTGCGATGCCAGCGGCGCCATATCCCCCCAGTCGTGCCATCGGTACATGCCCCTGCATGAACTGGTCCATGTCGGAGAAGCCCAACAACTCAGACTCCGGCTGTTCGTCTACGGTGCGGTAGTGCGGCCCGGCGTATCCGTATTGCGGTACAGCTGCATATCCTTGGTACGGTGGTGCGGAGAAGGCTGCTACTGGCACGGAGCTGATGGGGAGCTGCACGGCGCCGGCGGATGCACACGGCGACACGTATTGCGGGACGTACGGCGCGGGCGCCCGTCGCTCCCGCAGGAACTCGTCTATTTGCTGCTTGTTCACGTACCGCGGCTGCTCCCCTTCAGGGTACGTAGGGGCTCCTGCGACTGACAGGGCGACGACGGCAAATACACCAGAGAATAATATCGACTTCATGGCTACTGTGTGCTGTGCGGTGACCACCGTGACACTAATATTTATACTTAAATTGCCAGTGACTTTTTGATCAAATATAACTACTTAGGTTGCAAATACACAAGTGTACTAAACAATTCTTGACCGAGATATTTTGTGCAAACTCAGGTGCTTGATCTCACCAAAGTACAACCAATTAGACCAATCTATTATACGAGTAATATGACGTACCAGATAACTACAACTAAATACATACGAATATTGTTTGCATCAATGAATGCGTAAATGCGTATGAGTATGGACCACACATACAGAAAGATACATTTCAACCAAACATTCAAAAAAAACACACGAATGCATTTTCTTACTTGGCAAAAAAATGTTTGTGGTTATCGCAAATTATATAAGCAATGACTGAATATTTATTTTCCTACCCATAGAGTCTCTGATAAAATAGTATATACTAATTTCAATAATTAGGTATTTCATTATTCCCAAACCGAAATGAAGATCGACTCCCGAGCAGATTAATATTTATTTAATACTAGCTGACCCGCGCAACTTCGTCTGCGATATATAAGAGAGACAGAGAGATGGTTAGAGAGAGTGTGAGACACCCTTAAAATATTTAACGGTGTCTCACACTCTCTCTAACCATCTCACCATCATCGTCTCTCCATCATCGCGATCGCGGACTTTTTATAGAACTTTTTAAGAGGAAAAATTCCATCATACACGATTGTTGCGTAACTTTAACCGTTTACGCAGCGCACGCAACGAAAGATCTCAAAAGGAATATTTTTTTCCTTTTTTTGCAACATTTTTCATTGATGCTCTGCTCCTATTGATTGTAGCGTCTAGCGTAATGTTAAATAAACGTTGCAACGTTGTTGTTCGTTGTTGCCTTCTCCGATAAATGGGCTATCCAACACTCACACACATAGGCAATCTAACAGCATCAAAAAAAAATATTAACAAATCACAAAAAGTGAAAATAATGTTGCGGGGTTTCAACCTGCAACCCCGTAGTTTGCAGAGCGGTTATGAAACCGCTAGGCTGTTTCTTCGTTGACATATGCTACAAATAGCCCTTCTCCTGTACTTACGTCATGACTGAAACGTCAAACAATTGAAGTATTCGGACATAATGATAAATTGCCTACCCCCTTAAGGAAGTAGCGTGATAATATATAGCCTAAATATTGAAGAAGCCTTTAAAGAAATCTATGCGGTAGTTTTGACGTGATGCGCGCACAAACATTTCGTACCAACTACTTAAACCGAGGAAAGCTGATTTTCTTGAGTTCCGCTATTTTGTGCGTATTCACCTCAAAAATCAAATTTCAAGAAAACTGAGAAATTATATTTACCTGTATTAGATATGACGTATATGTAGCAACTTTAAAAGGTTACATTTCATTGGTTTTGATTGTATAGGTATTTGAAGTTTATTAATTTTAAACACAAAACCCTCTTTTTTGCGTCTCTGGATGAGATTTAAAAAAAAATGCTAAAACAGGTATTTCTTTATTTTTATTAATAAGTATTTATTCTGAGTTTCATGATTCTAGAACAATCAATTTTTTTTTCATACCAACTTTACCCCCCCTTTTTACCCCCTTTTTCCAAAAAATACCAAAATTTCTATAGCCTTAATGTTATTCTGGATGTATTTAAATAGATTTGTGAACATTTCAACAATATCGGTTCAGTAGTTTTCACGTGATGCGCGGTCAAACAAACAAACAAACAAACAAAAAATTTAAAAATGGTTTTAATATGTTCAGTTACTTATTTTAAGTCACCCTGGTCGGTTTTTTTTTTAAATCATCCATCTACAGTTTTTTTGGTCTCAACGATTTTATCATATGTATAGATTTTGTTTCTATTTAACCTAAAATTTGTTGTATTTTTGTAAGATAGTAAATTGTGTCTAACAAAACTACCTGCATGTGAAAACAGAGAAAAAAAAGTTAAAAAAAACTCGAGGTATTGAGGGTATTAAAGTTCCAATAAAAATCCTGGAAGGTTTAAATGAAAATTTTATAAAGCGCTATATCCCTCATGTTTCCTGAGGAGTACAAGAACACAGAAGTATATATAGTATCCACATTTCGCACTTAGCCGTTCTGCCCATCCCGTCAGAGATTGCAAGCGTAGTTATGCATGTATGATTTACTTTCCTCAGAAAGGTAACATACAACAGCTATAATTAGGTAGTTCCAAGGTGCAAATTCCGTATTGCATAGTAGCATTTTATAATAATCACGTACGGTGGTCGACTGGTCGCGGAATCAAATATGCTAGCATCAACAAAACACGTAGGTACATGTTTTAAGTCAAACAAATTATTGAATTTTCATGCTCGCCCTACATTTTAAGTGTGCGATGTAGTTATGATATATCGTCACGCTTCCAATTAAGATTCGTGGTACCTAAGCAAAGTTTTGAAAGTTTCAGTTCCTTAACTTTCGGAGGTTTAGCAAAGTTATGTTGTAAAATAATACTTTCAAACTCAGCGAGCTATAACTCATACATACCTAACTACTTACACCCTACTTAATCTCTCACCTTTTTTCCATGGGGACAAACGTTACTTAATTGTTTACATGCTCCTATTGCCTCGTTTCCCTAAAGCGCTTGTTAGTAGGTAAAACTTACTTGAACTTTTTAAAGAAACCATGAGGTCAGTAACGTCCTTTTACGGCGCCACTTCCCCGGATTTCGACACACATCCTCCTTGTAACCTTTTCTCAAGCGGCATTCATCCTCTTAAGGTGGATGCTCTAGGGTTATAGGCCGCGAAATTCAAATTTTCTTATCTTACGTTTTTTTCAATTTGCAGGCCAGTGTTAGGTTGTATGTTGATTAAAATATTGCTCGCGACTGTAAGACTTATGTAGTTATAGAATTATTATCATCAAAATCATCAAGCGCATAAAAGTGCAGGAATGACTTTGACCTTGAAAAAGTAATGAAAATTGCAAAAAGCCCTGGAGCATCCGGGAAACCATATTCTTATGAAGACTTGTGACGAATTAATACATATTTTTTATGCATGTGGCGAATCAATGTATGGGTTTACAAAATGTGACGAATTTTCTTTGTAGCGAATGTACAATAACCATTCTTGGCATATCTTTTAAATTTTTGCCACTAGTATCGTCTTTCAAGATGCATAGTTGTTTTTTCACACCATTCCTCAATATGGCATCCATACTTATATACTTTACCTACATAGCATATACAATATACATAGCAAGGAAAGCATATTCTCAATTAACTCAACTAGGTAAGTTAAGTTAATTAGAGGTAGTAGCTGGATTTAAAACTGTACTTAGTAATTATATTAAGCGGAATACTTGCTACTTTCATAATTCTATCTTCTATAATATAAAACCGGCCAAGTGCGTATAGGGTTCCGTAGTAGCCCGTTATATTCAAGCAATACTTCATAATAGTCACTTTAAAGGATTTATTCTAAGGAACTGCGATCATGGCGTTTGCAACAGCGTCGAAATATCGGGAACTCAAAACAATGGATAATCACGGAAGATATCCCGTAATTGACATTTTAAGTATAGTTATGAACCGTGAAAGCTTAAAACAGTGTTTAATCTAAGGATTTTGTATTTGGTACAAATTTTTCCAACACCCAAGTTCCACAACTATTACTGCTAAACTGATAAAGTTATCTTAACCGCTATAGTTTTCCTTTAAAGTTCATGAAATGCACTATCATCATGAATGTTTCCAGATTTTTCAAGCCAGCAGTTAAGCTTTTAAAGGGGGGGAGCCCTTATGGAACAAAACTTTCTCATGTAGGGGAGCTGCCCTAAAAAAAATATTTTCAAAAATTTTATTTTACCTCTTTGTCGGCGTAATTGATATTCATACCTCTACAAAATTACAGCTTTCCCATACTAACGGTCTCTTAGCAAACCTCAGACAGACAGACAGATGGACATGACGAAACTATAAGGGTACCTTGTCAGGACTACGGAGCCCTAAAAATCTCGTGGCATGGTGTTTGTAGTAGTTCCTCTGAAACGGCTTGACCGGTTTTTATGAATTTTTTTATGTATATTTGGTAGGTAAGAGAATTGGTCGTAAAGTATATTTCACACAATAACTTATTTGGCAGAACAACGTTTTCGGGGTCAGCTAGTAAACCGTCACAATGTTTCGTAAACGTTACTTCTCAATCTTCTCATAGCGAGAATGGATTGAGTCCATAGATCACCGAGAATACTTTCATCAATCCTATAGGTTGCAGGTTTCAGTGTTGGTTTCAATTTTTACAATCCTATTCCACTAAGATATACCGATCTTGGCGACCTCTTTAGTAAATTGTCTAAGTATAACAGGGTTATAATGTGTCTAGTCGATGAGACTTGATGAGAGGACGTGACGCTTTTGGTATATTCTACTCTTTGGCTGGATATATTCGGTGGCCCATGCCAAATCATGGGATATCGCGTATGTTATATACCATCATACCAGAGATAGCAAGTTTAAGGTATATTTTACCTGGACAATTCTGCACCAAGACGCATCGTTTGGTGAGCTCGTCCCTGATGTACCCCGCTGAACATCGGCACCCAACGCGACAGTCCCACGTCGCTGGGCACATATCTATAATCGAATCATTGGTATCTATAATGGAATCTTAGGTATACTGGTTGCGTGCAATGTGTCGAGGTAGATAAGTGTTCTCTCATAAATTTCTTATAAAAGACGAAAAGGAAAAAGAGGTTGTAACCGAGCGAATTAGACAAAAAATACTCAAAAGGTGGAACGAAGTTTAGTGGTCGGATTTTTATGGGACTTTTTGTTTTGAGTTCCTAGAGGTGTAGAGAGAAAATAACAGTTTTTGAATAACTTGAAATTCGACGAATTTATATTGTGGTGTATAAGCGTGTGTCGTGTATGAGAGAGACCGGGCCGCCGCGCGCCGCGCCGCAGGCCACCACGCAAGCCCAGTCTTTATAGATGGATTTTGATGCCACATGTCTTTGATTTTTTGGTTCTAGGACATGCCGGTTTTCTCGCGGTATTTATTTTTTTCTTCACCGTTCTGAGAGAAATTGGTTCGAATACATGACCAACAACACGTTAGTCACGACGGTTTTTCATTTCATTAACAATTTCTTTTATTTCATATTTGTATCAATTTCTTGATGCATATTATAGGTATGCGATAGTTTTACCTGTAGCTAACATCCGTAAGTTAACACATGTAGGAGGACACCGCCACCCACACAGAGAGAACTCTTCATGTTCACGCAAACACGTCGAAGTCCTGAATAACATCACACTTCTTGTACAGAATACTAACAAAACACATACCACCAACATGGGCGAAGTTATCAACAAACAAGTAACGAGTTATCGCTAGATTATATTATTGATTTATGTTTATAGGTGTATGAAATAATAAAAAAACTGAAGTGGCTATTCGTCAGGTGACGCCCCTCCAATCCCATGAAGGATAACGGCACCATGACAAACAGTTTCTTATTATTCCACGAAATGTGACTTTTGGTTTTTCCCACAAAATGCGCCGGGATTTAAATGAGTTATCTTTTTCTTTATTGGTGGCTTTAGATAACAAACTTTACTCTAATAATTTATAAATAAAAGTTATGAAATCAACATAACATAACATGACGCCTGTCATACCTAAAGGATTGGGCAGAGGTAACCTCTAGAATAATCCCGTTTCACTAGTTATGTTTAAATCTCATCTAATAAGGGGCGAACCCATGGCTATATGGCTATCAACGGGACGAATAACACTGCCCGAACAGGGAATCGAACCCCAAACCTCATGTTCAACAATAGCACTTGCAATACTAAACCTACGGTGCAGCGTTCGTATAAAATCTACGTTATGAAAATTACGCTTTCTGACTAGGTTCGCTACTTTACATTTTCATTGGCGCAGTGGGTCGTGGGTCACCTTGTGGCGTCAGCACTACGGGCCGTACGACTTCCGTACAAAATGTTGTTTGGTCAGTACAGGTGCTGAAGGTCTTTGTGCAAAATACACCCCCGATATCTGGAAGAGATCTTTATGCAAGGAAAATACGTTTTTGACTTTCATTTATCAAAAGATGTACCCACGGTTTATCTTTCTATTAAAAAGAAGCGTGAAGCTATAAATAAAATATCATGCATTTGCAATGTTGGTATGTAACATAAGTTCGGCATAACCTTGGACGTATGGTAAAATATGTGCAAACGATGATTTTACAAGGAATGGTTTGTCATCATTGTTTGTAACAAAGTATTTCTCAACTGCAATGTTCACCTACATTTAAACAAACAATTTATTCTACCGAACTAAGTAAAGACGTCAGCACAGCAAAGTACTACAATCTGTCAAATTTCTTTGATAGATTTTCAAATTTATCGCTACAGAATTAGGTTCAAGGTTGATTGTAAAATTTTGACAGTTTCGGGTTGCTTGATGTACTAGCCGTCAACCAAGCATTCTGTACATCAAACTAAGTAACTTTACGCAAAAAATATTGCTGGGAAACGCCTTTTTTATTTGGAGTGAAAAATCCTGTTTTGTGGTAGAACTCAATGTAACGCACTCAAAACAGTGTGATGCTGTATGGATTGAATAGTACGGGGATCGTGGAGGTGTTTAAAGTAAAAATCTTACATTAAAAACATGTATTTAAAAAAAAGTTGTCAAAAAGTTGGAACTTTGACCGCCAATATCTCCGTAACTAGAAGGTTCCCATGTATGGTGTAGAACAAAAAAATAATCGCAATGACGAGGAGAACAAGTGCCTTTCGGCTTCGTTAAGAGGTGTCTTACGCCCTTTATACCTACCTACTACCAATGCACTGCACGAGTTTACTAAATTGATTTTTACTAAAGCTAGTAGGTGCCTGTCTATGCGTTTGCGTACCTTTGTCACGATAGTTCGTCAGGAAGAGAAGGAGACTACGTTTAATGATATACATAGTCATAAATATGCTGGTGTTTTAAACTGCTTGGATATAAGTGAATGAGGAGGAAGAGATACAACAAAGATCCAAACATACTTAGCAAATGTATGAGGTGATCAGGTGACTCTTAGGATAGATTATCTTATCGGCACATACCATTTAGAAAATGAAAGTAAAATGTACCTGAAACTATTATCAGTACCAAAACAATGAAAAAGTAGGTACCTTACTCTGCCAGTAGATAAATACATGTACTATTGTTAAAAGTTTTATCTATGAATATTAATCAAAGAAAAGATAGAGCATTTTCAAACAGACAGTCTTTATCGCCATAATCAATCGAGATAACCAAATTCTTCGAATAAGAAAACTGTACGTGATATTCCTATGAGGAATGGACACGATCTTCATTACCAGTTTGATTAATATTTCCACCACTGTCTCCCATTAATTTTAATTGGTATAAAATGAATCTGTGTATCTTAAACTCCATCAGTTATCAACGTAAAGCGTTATTATACATTGCTTGTAAGAATAAATTAAGTTCAACAATGCACGTGAAAAGTGCTGCTGTCGTTGCTGCATTAGTCTTCACCTGTGTGAGTGGTTATCCAAGCCTATGGCATAACAATCAACTCACTCCGGTCCATGGACTCTACGTAAAGCCTTCGACTGATGGCACCACTGGAGATCTGTTCGTCGCAGCCACGGAAGAAAATGGAGTGAAGTCGCAGTGGGCGGTTGATAAGCCAATCAACTTTTTGCCAGTAGCAGCTACCACTCAGCCACAAACTACTGCGATTCCAGTGGCCTATGCCTCAGCGTACCCAACAACACACGACGAAAGTGCAACTCAAAAACGTGCTGTGATCCCAAGCGCACCCGTTCAGTACGCTTACGCTATGCCTGTGCCAACTGGCACTCAAGCTGAAGGTAGTCAGGTCGCCACGTACCCGTATGCTTACACAATCCCTTCAAGTCCGACCGAAACTACTAAGTGTGAGCATCAGGCTAGTGCTGCACAATACCCCTACCAGTTTCCATTTCAAATGTTTTATCCGCAAATGACGTCTGCTTACACCAACGCAATGAGCATACTTAAGGATGCAGGACTTAGCGAGGAATCCGCCAGTACAGTGATGTCCGAGGCAGCACCATCGTGGTCCCATGCTTCCTACGCCTATCCCATGTATGTGATGGTAGACCCCAATGCGTGGAACCAGAACCAAGCTACAACTACTCCAACTCCTGCATCACCATCATCAAACACACCATCGGAAGAGAACACTCCAGCTTAGAGAGTTGACTTTTAGACTAAAACTGTAAATTATCGCTATTTATTTTTTATGTAATAAAAATGTGAAATTATTTGTTTTTTCTTATTTTTCCCAGTACTTACTAGGTATAGGGTGGGCAAATTGGAACTATACAACTTTGCTTTTGATATTTATTTATTTATTTAAATTGCATGTACCACTACAAAGGCGGATTTATTGCCAAGGCTGGGGCGTTAATCATCTATATTATCATAGGTTTGGATAGTTTTTAAAACCATTGACCATAATTATTTCAGTAATTGTATTTTTAAAGCCCCAAAACTGAAAGAAAAAACCGGCAAAGTGAGAGTCGAACTTGCGCATGAAGGGATCTGTGCCTAGCCTTTGCCCAACTATGTTGGGGTCGGCTTCCAGTCTAACCGGATGCAGCTGAATACCAGTATTTTACATGGAGCGACTGCATATCTGACCTCCACCACCCAGTTCGCACTGGGTCACACAATACCCCTTGGTAAGACTGGTTGTCTATCGTATAAATAAATATAATTATATTTAATAGTTGTTGTTAAAGCCGCCACAAAAATACAAATTCTGTAAGAATTTCAACTGTCTAGCTATTACGGTTCATGAGATGCAGACTGGTGACAGACAGACGGACATATAGGTCGGACGGTAATAGGGTCCCGTTTTCGGAACCCTAACAACGACCACATTTTCGACCAACGAAATAGTTGTTCCTGAGATTAGAAACTTATTAATGACCTACTCAAGTCTACACTATTTGGTGTTAAAAGAGTGCGCACTCTTCACGAAATAAAGGTTGATATCGCTGTAGTATGTGTGTGTAGTGTACACCTATAGATAACTCCTCAAACTTCATCACTTATATGACCGCCCCTTTATCCATCCACCAGAAGTCAACCGGCTTTACATAATACCAATGACTACCCGTACGCAACCGGGACTGTGTGTTAGTTTAAAATATATATTATATTATTTAATCGAAATAATTAATTAAATAACGGTTTTATGAAAACAAATTGTATTGAAAATAAAACTAAAGCACTTACTAGTTCCATGCGGTATCCGCATCCCATGGATATGGTTTTATATTAAATTGTATTGCTGGTAACTCTGTCAAGAAATGTCAGATTGACTAGCGAAGCAACATGCTTTTGTAACTACGACGATGACTAAAAATTAAAATATACGTCGTAAAAAATTAAAAAGCTAGAGAAGTGGTGTTATTGATTTAAGTTAAGAACCAATTAAATAAGCCAAAATGGTTTCCAAGAAAAAGAAGAAGGTATGTAAACATATTTCACAATGTCACAACACGTGTTTTTATAATTGGATATAACCAACAAAATTTCGGTTTTCCGCAGTACTCATCCGGAGAAGGAGCACAGTTTATGACCAGGAAGGCTGCCCTAAAAAAACTACAGTTGTCTCTCAAAGATTTCAGACGTATTTGCATATTGAAAGGTATTTACCCACGAGAACCCCGCAATCGTAAGAGGGCTCAGAAGGGCGCAGGCGGTATCAAAACATTGTATCACACAAAGGACATAAAGTTCTTATTACACGAACCTATAATATGGAAGCTCAGAGATTTAAAAGTAAGTACTGCAATGTGTAAAAACTTTTTTCACAACTATTTATTATGAACATGACACCTAATTAGGTTCTTCTTTCAGGTGTACCAACAAAAGATTCGTCGCGCAAGGGCAATGAGAGAGTACAAAAACATGAAGAAGTTCTTACGTGACTATCCAGATATAAATATAGATCACATTGTCAAGGAAAGATATCCTACATTCGTAGATGCATTGCGAGACCTGGATGACTGCCTCACACTATGTTTTTTGTTCAGCACTTTCCCGTCCCTAAAGAAAGTCCCCAGAGATCAGTCAATGCTTTGCAGGAGACTGACAGTTGAGTTCATGCATGCAGTAATAGCTGCAAAAGCTCTCCGGAAAGTATTTGTTTCAGTCAAAGGCTACTATTATCAAGTTGAACTTGAAGGACAGACGATCACATGGATTGTACCACATCACTTCTCATTCCAGGTAAATGTTATTGATTACCTATTCAAATATCTTGTCTTTTTTTAACACAAAAGTCTGTTCTCCCAAATATTTGTTAAAACAACAGTAACTATCTTTTCTTTGCAGCCTCAAAACAAAGATGAAGTTGATTTCAAAATTATGTCAACTTTTGTTGAGTTCTACACAATGATGCTTGGATTTGTCAATTTCAAACTTTACCACTCTCTCAACATAGTCTATCCACCTAAGTTGACCTCAGCATTCACAGCTGATGACAAAGAGCTTATAGATGAGCATGCCTATGTGGCTGAGAGGATAGCAGCCATGAACTTGTCTTTAACCAGAGTAGAAGGTTCCAATGAAGGTGAAGAGTTGCCAGAAATAGACATCTTTAACACAGAGGATGAGGATCCGCAAAAGTTAGAAGAAGCCAAGCTTGAAGCAGAAAAAGTCAAGAAACTGAAGACAATGTTCAAAGGCCTCAAATTCTTCATAAACAGGGAGGTGCCCAGAGAACCATTGGTTTTCATCATCCGTTGCTTTGGTGGTGAAGTCTCCTGGGACAAAGATCATTTTGTTGGAGCCACATTTGATGAGTCAGATGAGAGCATTGCATACCACATTGTTGACAGGCCTACCATGGACAAGCAGTATCTATCCCGTTACTATGTGCAACCTCAATGGGTGTTTGATAGTGTCAATGCAAGAACTCTGCTGCCTATCAACAAATATTTAATGGGAGCTGTCCTGCCACCTCATCTTTCACCATTTGTTGATAAAACTAAAGATCAAGTTTATATGCCTCCTGAAGAGAAGGCTCTCAATGATCCTAACTTCAAACCTCTGGGTAAGTTTCATCAACATTTGGAACAGTGAAATGTGTGTACATTATAGGTACACCTCTGTCCTAACCCTTCAAGAATTACATGCATGATGTGTAAACATTTAAAAAAGATTCTGTACTCATATTTAATTTCTTCTCAACAGATGGTGACCAATCAGGCACAGACATTGAAGAAGCCAGTGATGAGGACAAAGAGGATGACGAAGAAGCAGATTCTGAGGAGGATGGCGATGCTGAAGCAGCTCTGGCCAAACAGTACCAACAGGAAGTAGAGGAAGAATCCGACACTAGCGATGATGAAGATGGTGTGGACCCAGAGAAAAAGAAACTGGCTAAAGAGAAGGTAAGACGCAGTTTTCATTACATAAAATGAGTGATTGTAAATTAATTCAAGTGTCAGTAAATGTTTTTTCTGAAAATAGGGTGTTGAATATCAAGTAACATTCACTTTTGATGTCTTCGTTACAGAAAAAAGCAATGGCTGTGACTGCTGGTGTGCCCCATAAAGACCATCCCTACCAGAAAGAGATAGAAGACAAACAAGCCTTCAGGCTGAGAGAGAAGCTTGTACGCAAGAAGCACAGGAACCTTTACAAGAGCATGAGAGCTGGAGAGGAGAAACGCAAGAAGGAAATATGGTTGCTAAGGAAGAAGAGGCGTCTTCATGACGAGAAAGCCGTGGAAGACAAGAAAGCAGAAAAACGTAAACAAAGAGCCCAAGCAATGGAAGCTTCTGCTTAAAGCATAAATAAAAACTTATTTCAAAATAACTGTTATTTTTATTTCTGTTTTGTGCTAATTAATTTACAGTATAATATTTACATCACAATATAAAAAGTTGAAGAAATTTCCTTCAAATAACAATGAAACAAGACAATCATAATAATATTAGTCATTTATAAGCAACAAAATTACTTTGGTACTATTGGATATGGCTTATCACGCTAAGTTCTATATATTTTAGTACCAACTCAGATATGAAGTACCAGACATTGAATATAACCAATTCTAGTTCTTTATAACGTAAATAAACTTTTTTTTCTATGTAAATATGCTACACTGCACAAACTTGAGCAGACCATGTGTCTATTTTGTGGTGAATTATAGCCACAGGAATAAAATGTCCATTCACACTTAATACGTTCATAAATTATTGTCCATTCATATAGTGGCCTCTTAATCATGATAAAACACAACTCATTAGCAACAAAGTTCATCCTAATCTTGTGTCAATCACTAAATCAAACTTGTTGAATACTATAGAGTTAGACCACTGAGGGAATGATCGAAGCCACGCAATATGTATTTGATTTGTGGATACTAGGTGTAATATGAATGGACCGGAAAAAATTAATTAATCTCCTAATCAGAATCACTGTCGGTATCGCCTTCAGCGTCGCTGTCCTCAAGTTCAGGCATCGGGAATCGCAGGACCGCAGCAATTCCAGTCAGCTGGTCTAATTCTGAGGAAGAACATTGAGACATTTACAAACAAATTGAGTAACAATATGATTCTGTACTCAGATAACACTTCTTGCAAAAAGAGGACCATTACTTAAAAATAGTATAGCTATTTGCAAAACGTTATAATATTGAAGCAACTAAAACAATGTGAATTACATGAAAATGATGTTTTAAGATTTACACTTACGTTCCCCAGATACGTGCATGCTAGAGAAAATCCTCACGTCGCCGCCATTTTCCCGAACTGCATCAACAATTGCGACATAATCTTTCCGTTGTTGTATATCTTGACACCTGAATAAAAACAGAAAGACTTGGTGTCAAAATGCTTATGACGGAGGACGGTGGGGCATAGCCGCCAAAAAGTGGACCGGCGATTTAATTGAAGATACCACTACTGAGCATAATAAGAGAACTGAATAAGATCATTTCATTTTAAGTACAAATGGTAGAGAGACAATTCAATAAATGAACTAGTCCAAGTACCTAGCCAGTATATTGGGAGAAGCTTTGCTTTTTTTTACTGTTTTAATAAAAATAAATTACCTAAACAATTTATCAGAAATCATAAGGATCTCGATAGCTTGAGCCTCGTTTGCACACTCAATGTGTTTCTTTCCATAGAAAGCTTTAGCAGGTTCCAGTTGCAGCATTGTGTAGAAACTCTCCAGGAGCTTCACCTCACTGGCAGCCTTTGTGTCTGAGATCTTGGCCATTACTGCTGGCTCTTGCAATACCTCTGTAATCGGAAATATTTTGATAAATTAAGATTAGGACTATTATAATAATGAATGGGTAAACATAAATTCATCCACATCTGGTTTTGCTCTGTCCAGGTCGCAACATACTGGTCAGACAAAACTAAAGTCAGTAATTGAGAAACAATTATAATAAGACAAAATTCAAGTTATCAACAAGGTTTTCCTAAACATAATACAATTTAACAGTAGTTTAGAAGTCTATAGGCTTCAAACACACGGACTTTGATTACATAATATTTGATGAAGATAAGAGCTACCTTTAATCTTAAACGGATTAGTGAAAAAATGATCTCCAACACAAAACTTATGGGACTATTTCGCTCTGGTTGTTATTTCATACATAAACTCACGCCTTTTTTCCATGGGGGCAGGCAGAAATAAAAATTCTCCTGTGATCCTTACATAATCCTTTTGCTAGTCCACACTCATGCATCTGATCATACATGCCAGCTCAAAATGTTAATAAAAGGTAATAAGGGGAATGATTTGCAAAATAGTAACAATGAGGCCTGGCACCAACTATCAGCATCGCTTGAAGAGAGATTTTTAGCTGATGAAGCATAATGTGACACAATGTTGTGACATAAATATCTTTTGAAATTGCAATGAATATTATGAAATAATTATATTATGATTCAGTGCTTATGTCTGCTTAAGGGACTTTCCCTTTGATACAGAAACTATACTATGAAATGAACAGACAATTATAATGCAAACCTTTTAAAGAATGTTTAAATCCTGATGAAGCTTTGACCAACAAAAACTTGCTTTTATTATCAATAAGCAGTTTGTTATCAGTTTTAATAGCTTGTTGCATCATGTACTCAAAGAACTGGTCTTTGACAAATCCTGGTGAGGCAATAATCACACACTTGACAATGCTGAAGTCTACATGTCTCAGGATACCTTGCATCACAGCTTCATAGAATTTGTTTAAGCCCTGTAACAGATAAAAGTGACACAATCAAATAAAGAAAAATGCCAAGGAGAATGTAATATTTATTTAAGTTGTTCTTTAAACCACATCTGGCAGAGGCTTCTATAATTAAAACTAGAGCTAGCCAGAACTGTTCTCTTTTGAGCATCCTGCTTGCAGAATATACTAAGTTTTTTTTTTTTTTTTTAATTTTATAACACAAGCAAAAACATACCTTTTCATGTTGTTGCACAAATCCTTTTCGTTTCCTAGGGATTGTGATATCAATTTTAGATCTCACTAGTGTCATAGAGGGTGTGATCAGACAGACATGTGCCAAGCCTTCTTGCATCACAACTGCACCTACATCAGCATTGGCAGCAGGGTCACAAGCCTGGTCCACCCTCTCTAAAGCCACGGAATCCCAAAGAGGCTTTTGTAGAAGGAACTTTCTATTTAGTTCTAAATCTAATGTGTGATAGGCACCCATCTGAAATAGTGTTAATAGATTTTGGTATGAAGAAGTTCAAGTAAATCATCATCTGCCTAGCCTTTTTCCAACTGTGCTACGGTTGGCTCCAATGGTCGTCCTAAGTATGAAGTAAATTACAAAAACCTTCTAAAAGGACATGCGATATTTACCTTTACATACTGATTCTCCACAATATTGCGGCCTTTCAGCCTTAGTACACATGCTTGAGTATCGAAATCAATCGTTTCCACAGTGATAGTGAGTGTGGTCCTCACTCTGCTGCTGGAAGACGAGCCTGTTGAAGACTCAGTCTGAACCTTGCGAACTGTGGACGCCGTCACCGCATCACCCACTGCAACGAGATTGTATGCATGCCACATGTCCTCGGGCTCCTCCGGGATGAGACCGATACTCCTTAAAAATAAACGGAAGGTGAAGGAATTAACAAGAATTCACAAATACACGGCTAGTCTTTGGATTTCTTCAATATGTTTCGTTTGCAACTTACCCGCAGCCATCTTTTTCGATACTTTTGTGAATAAGCTTCATCTTCCTTGTATTATTGTTGATTAATTCACATTATTTATTCACTGACATATCGAAAGTCTAATCTTTCTTCTGAATGCATCGGTTCGAAGATGTACGGAACAAACAAATGGGTTTCTGAAAACTTGATGACATTTCTTTTCTAACTTTTCTTGTCAAAACGTGAAAATTTTGATTAACTTTTTTTTTGACGACTTTGATTAGTAGTCTTTCTACCCTTCTCAAAAGAGGGTACATATAATATTGCCAATGCTTATTGCCAATAGAGCCTGTCTTTTGTTTGGAAATTTTTATCATAATGAATATTCAAATGTGTGAACAATTAAACGAAATAGTATCGGGACGTGATCCGTGACCGATATTTTATTGAACTCGTCAAAATTCTAGATTTTCAACTCTACCGCTAATAGTTTAGGTTCAAGGTTGATTGGGAAAATTTGACAGTTTTGGGGAGCTTCGTGTGCTGGCGTCTTCTGTACAAAAGTAATGGAATAGAATCGGTCGAAAATAAAAAAAACTTTGAAACCGTCCATACGTCACGTCCCTGACGTGTGTGAACAAAAAGTCTATAACGGGACTTTTGTCAATGACAATGCGGAGCCTTGGCACGGCCACGGCGCTTTAATGTCTCAGGCACGACTCTGATTTTATGTGGAAAGACCATACACCTTGTCCGATCATAGTATCTGAATCGGAAAATAAGAAACTAAACGTAAGCCACGCCAAGATCTCTGATGAACTCTGCATGTCAAACAATCTACAGAATGAGTAAACTAAACGTAACTTTGAAGTTTTGAACGAAGGGGAGGACGGATGAGTTTATTGTATTGCATTTTGCATTGGTTTAATTTGTTTTCTGTTAGCCGACAGCTTGTTCAATTTCTATGTGCTTTTTACAAACAGTGAATAGTTTAAATACTGGTGTTTGAAATATGAGATTCGTCCATTAGATATAATTAGATAATGTGTGTGTAGTGGCAGTGATAACGTCAACGGTCAAGCTCAGCTGGTCCCGTCCGACGAGCGGTAAAAATCTCGCGAGTTTTTCTTTACCTTACACAGGTAGCACTTTTCGTGCTCCATTTCTTTAAGGTATGCCGTTATATTTTTTTTTTCTAGATAACACGCTTGCTTAGATACACTAAACGTAAAGAATATAAACACGTAGAACATAGTGTATATTTTCAATATTGTTATTTATTTAAACACGTGTTAATTTATCCACGGAGCTTTGTATTAACGATAGGGGTTTAAACACACGGCCGCGAAATTTTGTTTATCTTTATTTACAACGACGCACTGGCCGTGATCCAGATTACGTGTCGTCTTTGTGCGCGGGAACTCGCGATATTTTTAGTATATTAGTCGCACGACGATTTAGAATGCGTCGTGTAACTAACATTACTATAAAGAAATCGTTTTTCAGTAAAAAATAATGACTGAAGTGTCAGTAAGTGTTCTATGTGAATAAAAAAATGAGTGAGACCCAAGAGACCCTGTCGCCGGACTCGGCAACTGCTCCCCCTGCACCACCGTCATCCACGTCTTCAGAAAATGCATCACTTGCCAGCACAGCAACCCCCCCTGTCACCAAGCCAGCTGACTCCACAAGACCAACTTCTTTGCCCAAACCATCCGGCTTGAAGCCACCCTCCAAGATTGGCCGGCTCTGCTCCAACTCTGCGCCCAAACCCGCCGTGCCCATCTCTCCCAGAACTGGTGAGTGTTATTATTATTAATCCTTATTACCGATAAACCTTTCTCTTATTAATACTGCTATAATCTTTTCTCACCTAATAATTATGTCATTCTTACAAAACAAAGTGATTATTAATTATCCTGAAGACACAGTAAGCACATTGTTATGCTTTATTAACAAACTGCAATTGACAAGATTCCTAGTTCTGGTATATAATATTTTGTATTCTAAATTGTAATTGCCTTTTTGCCTAATTATTATTTTCTGTATCTAAGCAATGTTCAATGTTTCATAAATCATTCATTTAAGGCAGATTTTTAAAGTAATGGTTTGATGAGGTATCAATTAAAATTTGACTAGGTATTTATCGGACTGACTGTCCTATTACATCAATAATGTTCAGTAGAGACACAAGGCCACAGGGGAATTGCTAATTAAATGCCAATGTGCTCACATCCTGTTTGAACTTCACATTTGAGCTGGCTTGACAATAACTGACATTTTTATATTATTGGATAAATAATTATCTGGAGAATGGTGGTTTAAAAAAATATTGACTGTTGATTAAGTGGTTAGAATGCTCATGTATTTGCTATTCATGTTGCAATGTGCTTGCCCCAGTTACTGCAGGCGCAATATCACGATACGGCGCAGTGTGAAGTGCGCGTGTGTTGATTATATTGAGCTATTTAACTCTGGCTTTTGTGGAAGGCCTACCATGTAACTGGAAATATACAGGGAGACATAATCTTTTTCGCATCTTGATTTTCGGTATATAACTTTTGGCGACGTTTTTCTTGCGGTCGATAGGTGCTCAGCCTAACAAAAACGCCTACGTTTCTTCTTTTTACATTTTTACCTTTTTGGAAAAGACTGCGTTCAAGCTCACGAATCACGACTGACGTAAACGGTTGGCACTGCTGTCCGCCGTTTACGTCAGTCGTAATTCGTTTCACTACAAAAAACTTTCGTGGTTTCCAAAAGCGGTGTTTCCCATTTAAACGAGAAAGTCTGACATGGCTTTTCAATTTGTTTACAATGATATCATCCTATCCTAAAGATACGGAAAGCCGTATCTTTTCGTATCCTTATCCATTGATTATAGTATTATGCTCACGTACATGAGTGCTATTGCATCAGACGAATAGTAAAATATAAAAGTAATGTAAGAATAAGATAACGAAAGTCTGGGCACATTGTTCACTCGAATAATAAGTGTTGCGTTAGGTCATCATCGCTTATAATATCGATGAGATGCAAAGTGACCTCAGCTCTCCCAGTATCAACGGATAATCGCGAAGAGACATCAAAAATATACGACCTTGAACAAAATGAACCGAAACCAGTTTTCTAAATAGTTGTTTACCGTCCGTAGCGCGCATCGCTTTATCGATTAACGACTCAAATTAATATAAATCGACTCATCATCATCAATCAATTCCAAATTATGTAAATTGTTGAAATATTTGTTTAAAATTAAAAATAGAATTTTAAAACTTAAAATACCTACCTGCTGTGGTTGAAAGTGAAAATGTAGTTAGTTATAATAGTTAAGTATTTTTTCTCATGCTATAATATAGTTGGCCGGCGTGAGTTTCACCGGCGCGCGGTGTTATGTCCGATGCTCGATTGGCGTCGGCTCGTGACTGTGCGCCACCAATCGTCGTTGTCCGATTCGTAGCAGTAATCACCGTTTTCACTTCTAGATGCGTGAGTAAGCTTTTAAAAAACTTACTATTAAGTAGGTATCTACTTTTTCCGGTTAAAACCCTTCCAATTTTTACAAGCGTCTTGGGCCTTTGGGCCATTTCTTTTTTATGCTAGTAGAAAAGGTATAACTTATGTGTGTTTCCACTAACATATAGATAAAAACATTTATGCCTGTAAAACTTCTGTTTCATTTAAATTGAGCAATTCGATATCTATCCTACACTAATGACAAGGCAAAAGGTTAATGAATAAAATGCACTTTAATGGTTCTGAATTGAAGGTAATCAATTGGAACTTGGAACGTAAGCAAAAATGTGAATGACGCAGTTTTCAATGCTATCAGGCTTTAGTTCCGGCTACCACGGCTTACAACACAGAATTACAATTACCAATCACATAGCTGGAATATTTTTATTAAGTATAATTTAGCAAGTTGTCAAAAATATCTGACACAAACTAATCAACTTATTATCTAAAATTTATACTCGTTTGTCCAGCTGCTCTGGAAGGTATTAACATGAGGCTGCAAAACATATCAATTTCACGTGTTAATTTAATCCTACCAACAACAACCAGTGAGGCGGTAACTACATCGTGTTCTCGCCAAAACCAAGCAACCAAGTAAAAGTAACAAAAGACTTAATTCTTTGTTATCAGATATCACATTTCAACAGTAACCGTGAGTCCATGACACACTTTAACAACTAACTGCTTGGCCGTTAGTCATGTGTCAGTCTCCTCTCACTAAAAAAAACATGATCCAGTTTTTAAAAGTTAACGTCCAATGTTTATTGTTTTTACGATACTGCCGACACCACAATTCCAACTAGACAGTGGTAAAAAATCATTCCTGTTATGGCATTACCGGTTCTTAATACGACCTTCACAGATTACTGTTAAATATACTTACTGCTGTACATAAAAGTACCGTTACTTTTATTGCTGCTAGAAAGAAGCTGACTACCACAATTATTGTCTTACACCTATTTGGTGGTGTTAAAACGAATTGTTATTATTCCTAATGAATGACTGCCTGGTTGAAAGCTGCCATAAAACCAATTTCACTGAAATTGCGATGAGCAATGTGTTGTTACACGTGTTACACCAACAACAGGCTGAAGTAAAATAATTCACAAATTGGCGATAACCGGAGAGTGCGAAAACAATAATTAAGTGCTGAGCAATTTCCTTTTTATAAGTATTCGCCGCGTCAAGGATGGCTATTTCATCAGCAAGACAGTTAACGAATGTTATAGCATCGTCACCATCGTGGCAGAAAATAGCGTTTCCATGTTCTGTTTGTTTGGGTCTTACAATTCATCTTCCATTGTCCGTGTAGTTCACTTTCACCGAGGCGTGACGTGCGCTTGCGCCGGCGCCGCTACCACTACACTACACTTTATCTGGTGCTTTGTTACCGTATTCCAAAACGAGAAACGCTATAACAAAACTTCTCCTATTTTGAAAGAGAGTCCTCCTGAGTTTTGTCTTGATGAATTAAAATTACCCAACACAAGCTCCATATTTCAAAATGACTTTATGTTTACTTTCAGCAGTAATTTATTCATCGTGTCTAGTTTTAAAGATGTATGAATAAATAAATCACGCGAAGGTTAAAAGCAATGTTAAAGGTAACATTTGCTTAGTCCCAAGAGGCAAGAGGTTACTTTCAAACCTCCGGCCCGTTACCTGCGTGACCTTATTTGTCACCCGCAGTTACCGTAACGACTTCAGATTTACGAGTATACCTGCCAATTTGCTATTTTAATTGCCTATTTAGATTTGAAATTCCACTTACCAGACACATTAAATTAAATGTAAGGAAATGATGCTAATTATGATAATGATGTCCTAACTCATGGTGGAATGTAGTGATATACATACATTAGAGAAGTAAAAAAAAAGATACAGCTTTGAAAACGCCCAGACCGTTGGGGTTGGGGCTTTGAGGAGGGAGGCAGTGGAATAAGTAAAAATGAGTGTGATTTTTTCTGCATCGTGCTAGCTATAGAGCACACTGCATTGCACTCTCCTTAATAGTCAGCACCAGTCCCAATAATCAATAGGGCTAACCGTTGCAATAGTCCTAACGATAGGCTATCTTCCAATCATTACTTATGCACTGCCGCAGCCTTTTGATCGTTAACTCCATGAATGGTCTCAACAAGTGATAATCTATTTGATGTTGGTCTTTGTGCCGTTTGAAGTCCTCCCACTACTACTACGGAAAGTAGAACTCATTGTGGAAGTAATGATGCCATAACGTGTGTGAATGGGCCTCTTCAAATACACTAACAAATTGTCACTTCTAGAGTTGCGTCTTTGTTCAGTGTTAGAATTATTTGTTCCTAGTTTATCACTTAAAACCGACTCGCAAATATACTTTAAGAATTACTGTAAGCATTATTTTATATGCTCAGTTAAGGTTAGTACTATCTAATCTTGACAGAGCGCTTTAAAATAAACTCCCATTTGCTTCAGAGATAGCATCGGAAGAGCAACCTTTTTGGTAAATTAATGTTGCCACGGTAGCAGTTCTTATTCAGAAATGCTTTCTAAAGTCAGGCTATTGTTCAAGGCGTCGCATCAATCAATTGCCATGACTGACAGTTCGGTGCCGGAACCACCATTTACATCACCGTGATGCTAACTCAAAATGCGTGATGGAAATACTTTTTTCTTCGCAAAACTTTATCTTTGTTTGTCATCACAAGTTAATAATTCAGCTGAAATAATAAATGTATTTTTGTTTTGAGACACGAACCACGAACTACATTTTAAGAGACGAAATGTTGGAAACCTTCCCAAGACCTTTATTAACTCTTCGTGATTTGTGGATTTCATACTAAACAAAAATAAAAACCCATGCCAATAGCCAATACTGACGGTCTAAGTATTTCACCATCCATGATTAGGCACCGCTTATTATCCGTTACGATTATTAGCATCCGTACGGATGTCGTAATCAAGTTCCATAAACCGATGCCGCTTTGATCGTAAGCGCCCGACTTATATTCCATCATGCTCCATACAACTTTATTTATTTACATTCCTCGCAAACTGGCACGCATACACAATTGAATTTCAAGATCGTTAGTTGGTTTATAATTAAATTATCTATTGAACGGTCTTCGGTTGCGGTGCGTGCCTGCAATCAAAACAATATTATTGAATCTGCAAGACAGTGGTCTGCCTTGAGCGTAAACATTCTAGGATTGGAACGTTTAGTCTGACATTTCCACAAAATGTCAGCTCGTGCACTTAGGACAAGCATATTATATCGACTTGGCATTGCTAACCAATAAAATGATATGCAATATAAAATTCGTCCTACGTCAATGTTCGACAAACCAGATGCTCACAGAAGATTACAAAACTCAATCATTATACAGTCATGAGCAGCCGTAATATGTGCAAAGTTCCGTAGTATGAGGAGATAATTAATTATAATATTCCCTAATTTCCTCTCCATAAATGTTTCGCTTATACATCACCAACTCTTGAAAACGCTGAGTATGAAATAACTTTTGCCAGATTCAGAGTATATTCCAGTCTGAATAGGACAAAATAAAAAGCTAGATTTAATCAATTTAAATCCTGGTTTTGTCCTGATCTGATCCACCAGGTCAACTAAGAATTTTCTCGTACTGTCATCATAAGTCATGGTTCTGCGAACAATGTAATTAATACAGCAATTATAACTTAATTGCGAAAATAGAATAATAAGCAATTTAATGAGCTTGTTTTGTTTCATTACAATTGAGATGAAGGTGATTTTGCACCGAAATAACAATGCTCTCGTGACAGTGACATAATTTGTTGCGATTGCCCAATGTTTTATGAGAACAACTGAATACAAACATTGCATATCGAAGTGTACCGGGAAATATTACGGAGTCGGGTTTTAACGTTGCAACAACGTCGCGTCATCGATACAAATCAATTAACTGGAAGGAAATTATTTCTTTTGAAATCTTTTTGTACAATAATTATACTAAATTACTTGAGAGCACATGAAAGAGCAGCACACTAAGGCTTTCGAGAACATACCCTAGAAAGCCATCGAATGCCAATGATGAAGTTACCCGAAATCGGCTAGCATCTTCATCATCATGCAATCATTTTAAAAACTAGACACTTACCAAACCAAATACTGTGTTCTTAAAGATATTATACACTTAGATAATTAAATATTCTCGTTCAAAGTACTTAGCATAGAAAATTGTGACATTACTTGATCTTAGCTGTTCAAGGTCGCTAATTTGTATTATTCATGTCCGCTAGTGATATCATACTCAATCCTACATAATATTCAATGTACAATTGAGTACATCCACTTGCTCAGGTTAGTCGGCAAATGTTAGAAAGTAAATTACTGCGTCCAACCATGAAGAATTGGAAATGTTTGGCTTTGAAATCTCTATTTTATTCATACTTTTGTAACTAATTGTATATCCGTCGCTGGTTTCCTATGCTAAATCTCTCTAGCTAATAAAATTGTCTGGTGCATGATATCATACGTCTAAACGTTTCTCAATTCTTTGCAATCCACACCGGTCGTTATTTAACTGGTGTAAGGTAATTCTGCGTACGAGTTGGCAACATCCTGGTGTTTCACTGGGCAGCGGGTGTTGCCCGCAGGTGATCCGATATTCCTGTAACTCGAGTATGTTGAAACCATTACTGGAAAGTGTTCCGGTCTGGCCGTTGTCGTCAGCGACGCACAGGCACAGGTGTGGAAAATCGTCACAACAAGAACTATATTCAGATTCGACGTGTGTTTATGCGCATAAACTTCATTGTTTTTGCCGTCGGCGGCGGCTGTATAGAATTTTCATGAGACTACGAGATAGATTCTAGAATATCCAATTACGTATCAGTGTTTTGAAAGCATAGGATTCGGTAGCCAAATCGGTCTTGATAAATACATATTAAAACATGTTTTGGTCCTAAGCGCTAGGCCATAGCCATAATTTTATTGGTGGCTCAGATTCTCAGAATAGTTTTCCAAAAGTTCAACTGTGAATTTATGCAGATTAAGTTAAATCTGGAAATAGTGACGACATACACTTTCACCATTGCCACAAAATAGTAACTAAAGTGCTACTTACATCTCTGCCAAAAACTCAACAATTTTTTTTTACATTTTTTACGCCTGTTATGCATGACAATTGCCTAGTCCTGAAGATCGATTACCAACAGGTAATACCCATTCGCCGGTAAATACGGAATTTCCCCAGTACCTATAGGGATTTATAATTCAAGTCACATTCAAGTGGCATCATACCATACCGTTCACCGCTAAACTGATTCGATTTAATTTGCTAATAAGGAAATTGATTTTTTTAATACGGTCTATCAAAAACAACAAAACAGTGCTATTTTGCGACTTAAATATATTTTTTATTTAACCAAGGTTTTTGTACGTGAGTTGGAACAGGATATCGGCTGAGGTTATACTCCAGTGCGCGACGTGCCAAAACCAATTTACTGTAAACAGTCCCACGGTAATGCGATACCTAAATTTTTCATTGGCGCTGGGAGTTTAAAATGCTCAGTCAATGGTAGAATTGATATGACGTTCTACCAGTCCCTGACATGTAGAATTTTCACGGACCCACCGAACTGAACGAAAAGAGCGTCTAATCGTTATGATTAAGATTGATCCTTTGAAATTCTGGCTCTTCAGCAGAATAAATATGTTTTTGTTTTCGTACAAACTCGAAAGTTTTAATGCGGTACGTGACGTTTCCGCCTCCTCTGGTAGCGCGGCGACCTTTTTGCAGTTTGTTATGCCGACGCACTTTTCAACAACGGGTTATAAATTAATCCTCACTGGGCAAGGAGCACGAGAGCTACGTGCCTTCCGCTGTAAACTCGCTCCATAACTTCCATGATTCCATGACTCGCGGATTGTTTGGATTCCAATCTATCGGTCAAAGCCCCTCTTTTAAGTCAATAATTTACTAAACAATATTTACTGTCTTACTTAACTCACATAATAGTTTGGTGCTTTACTCATTATTTTGCACGGAACTACACATTCTGTATTAAAATATCCGTTTAGTTCGTGCAGATAGTTTTTAACGTGTTTTCGGTTTTTGTGAGGCCTCGTGCGTTCATTAGAGAGTTAACATTAAATACGTTATGTCGTGATCATTTAGTTCGTTGAACGTCTAGGAAATGTCTGGTAAAGACAATTTGGACAGTAAAGTTTTCCAGCGATTGTTTTGTATGATCAAAAAAAACTAACATACGACGTATCTAAATGCATTAGCACGTATCACATAAACGTGGCTATCAACTTTTTATTGTGTGTAATTACTGGAGTCTTAAAAACTGATCGATCATCTTTTGGTAAGCCAAACTGTGTCAAAGGGTCTTCCCAAGTTAGCTAATTCGAAAGCCGACGTGCCGCGTGACTCAAGGAGCAAATATCTCGAGCCTTGATTCAGCTCCGTGTCACGTCAGTTCGTGCCTCCGGGACGTCGGATAAATCGCCGACTTCCTTTCAGAAATATCAATTTTGTTTTTGTGCCAAATTGGCCGCCCCGCCACTAAACCCGCACGGGTCATTCATTCATTCATTTCAGATATTGCTAACGTTGTGTTAGCAGTTTTTGAATTGCTTGTGGACACAATGTATCTGTGAGATAAAAGTTAGCCAGTCAAGAGTTTGCGTAACGTAATAGAATTTAACACAATAACCAAAGTATTGAATGCGTAGGTACACATGATTGGAATTCTCAGCCAAAGTATGGTGAAAGGAAGCTTAAACTTCATTGTGTACTGTTGCATAAGCTAGCTGACCGTTCTAAAACATGACTGTTCCATAATTCTTATTTTATGGCTGTTCCTTCTGCCTTGTTGTATACTTTCTGTCTGTGAATTATTTTAATGTTAGGTTATACATAGACCATAGACCAGTGCAGTGAAAGGTACTTTAGCTATGTTTACTAAATTGTAACGATCAATTGTCTTTTTGGGCAGGTGTCTCGCAACCACAAAATACTAAAACGTTTCCATGAGGATGCGATGACGTGTGTGAATCAGTCGACCTCCGGTCGCTCGCTTTCTTTGACCTATTAGAAATCGTGGCTCGTTCAACCTTCATGTTCCTTACTGTCACGATGGCCGTTTAGTTTAATATGAATGTCGCATCTTAAATCCCCTTTGGTTTCGAAGTTGCTGCCTGAGGTTATCTATTTGAGGATAAATGTAACAATGCTATCAAGTAAATTGTTGTTCAGATAGAGCATTCCCCTGTTCTAGTGCGTGTGCGTGGCCGATGAGTAAGAATTCGCAGCACGCACGTCTTATCGTACCTTAGTGATACGTGCGTTATCTTATCACTATTTATAGAAAAGACAAATAATTTCATTGTGCCTTTTATTACATTGCCCAGGCGCAGATAATTTTAATGAGAATAGAAAGGGTTACATTGTTCTAAACAGTGTTTGAAATCTATCATATTTGTCTTAAAAGTTCTACGACGGGGATGTTGACGTATTTGGGGTAACCTACCCTCTCCCTCACACGAAACCTTAAAACCTTTAATTTACGTCAGATTTACTCGCATAATTTACATCCCCTTTAGTCATCTTCTCTACTTATGGTACATGGTGTTAGATGACGTGTTGGGTGATGTGTTATCGCTCTATGTTTCACAAAAATGATATAAAATGTTTAATCGTATGCATGCCTGAGTGATATTTCTTGACGGCTTGTAAAGCCAAATCAGAGGCCCATGGGCGGCATAAAAACTCTGACACCAGGTTAGGCACTAACCATACGGTAATGAAAGATCGTATATATTTCCAAATCTCAGTCCACAAATCATCATCTTCCTGCTCGTGTCCTATAGGGGGTCTCAAACCAAATAAAAAAGTTAAGACGGAACTCTACGAACAGAGAAGTGAGGCCGGTTTCGTAAACATGTGTGCATTTATTGAGGCGTAGTTTAATTTTAGTTTGATGTAAATATGTGCGTGTGAGCGTGTATGCACAGAGCGAGACGTAGTTTTGCTCACTTTATTGTTTTTTATTTGGTCTGAGATAGGGGTATGAAAAACAGGGTGTAAAGTTGTTCTTCGCCCATAGAAAAGGGAGGGTCCTCCGACCAGATGGGTGTTGGGTCTGGTGGGTTATCGCCCGACAGTTGTTGTCGGTTTGTCCTATAATTATTGTCAGCGCGATTCAGAATTTTGATGTTAGTTCTTCCTTTGTGACATAGATGGCGCTGCAGTACTTGTTGTACTATGTTGCTGTACATTTTAACTGTCCGCTACAGTCCCATCTCAGTCGACAACTAACCAAGAAAAATCCGACATTAAGCATGGTCTCCCAAATTCCCAATTGAATTCCTAATTTTATAATTCTCCCAAATCGAGTATGATCTGCTTCTGAAGTTCTGAGTATGCCAGTCACTACTAAAATTGAGACATCGACCGTGACACGTGAGGGAAGCAGGGACTATCTATTAAACAAGAGGTCTCGTGTTCGCAAGCGCTACTGCTGGGTTCGATTCCGTGCAAAAAGTGTTATTGGATTTTTCCATTAGAAATTTCTCAGTAGCAGCCCGGAGTTTGGTAGTAGATGGTATGATAACTCCGTGCTTCCGAAAGCACGGTATGCGGTTAGTCCTGCGCCTGATCTTTGTCCGGTCGTGTCGGATTACCGTCCCCTCGGACTATGAGAGTAAAGGAACAGAGAGTGCACCTGAGCTTGCGCACACAACACAACGCTAGAGTTAAAAATACGTTCCAAACGAAAAATTCATATTGAGGAAAACCACAAAGTACTTACCAACTTCAAACGTAGATATTATGCGCTTTATCCTTTTTATGCGTGACCTTGATTAGGCCTTCCTCATCAAACTTCCATAAGTTTAATAAATTAATTACTTATGAAAAAACTTTTTTGCAAAAATAACCGACTTCCAAAAAAAAGTCTAAAAGAACTTTACTTTCGGAAGGCGGTGCCAAAAAAGTCAATGAAACAAACAAAGTCACCTAACCTCTTTCTTTTTTAGAAGTCGGTTAAAAAATAAGGGATTAGATTAGGGAATTTGAGCAAGCTACGGCAAATTAATAGCTATCTGAAACTAACCGTTAACAATGAGGCGAAGGTCAGTTTCAATTAGCAATTACACAGTAATCACATTTTATTAACCGTTCTCTCATCACGGCAACTACCATTTGTCTTTACCAATAGTCAAAACTCAAAAAAGCACTCAATCCCATCCCAACAACTACAAACTTTCCTAGCCATCAAAATTTCCATATCGTATGTTACTTTATTCACGGCTTGGAATTGTTCAGGATAGCTTACTTTAGTAGACTCTTTTTGAGTCTCAGTGGTTTGGAAGTCCAAAATAAAAGCGTTCTCAGGGATGGATCGTGCTTCATGAGCAAGCCTTTTCATAACGACATTTGGCAAGGCTACGCCTCCAGCCCAGACCAGACGGGGGCCTCCCAGTTGCAGGCCAAATATTTCTGGCTGTAATAAATTATTTTCTTAAGGTGGATGCTCCAGGGTCTTCTTCTTCGTCGTCACACTCTTGAGTGGTCGTGGTGGCAAGCTTCACAATCCGTCGCCATTCCTCCCGCACTGTGGCTTTTCTTGTGCATTCGTGGAGTGGACCGTTGAGTGCAGTTTTGACTTCGTCGGTCCAACGCATTGGTGACCTGCCGCGCGCTCTTGTGCCTTCAACCTTTCCCTGCACTACAAGTCGCTCCACAGATGTGTCTTCTTGACGTGTGACATGTCCAAAGAAAGTGAGGATACGACATTGGACGATGGAAGAGAGACGCTGTTTGATCCGAAGTTTCTGGAGGATTGAGACGTTGGTTCGGAACTGTGTCCAGGTTATGCCAAGCATTCTCCTCCAGCACCAGATTTCGAGGGCGTCTATCTTCTTAAAATATTGCTCGCGACTGTAAGACGTATGTAGGCATAGAATTATAATCATCAATATCACCCTCCAAGCGCATAAAGGTGCAGGAATGACTTTGACCTTGAAAAAGTAATTCCTGCACCTTTATGCATTCAACATACAACCTAGCACTGGCCTGCAAATTGCAAAAATCGTAAGAAAATTTGAATTTCGCGGGCTACCCTGGAGCATCCACCTTAAGTACTCTCCCTACCTGTACAGAACAGTACTTAAGCAGCCGCAATCACCCGGAATAGCAGAAGTAACGTCGCGTCGTGAATTTCGTATTTAACGCGTCCGCCCGCGCTTGCTTGGGGGTGGCGGGTGCGCGCCCGGGAAAACAAAAACAAAGTAACGTAGAGATAGGTATGAGCGAGGGCGGTGGCGGCGGCGGCGCGGTGTAGGCCGGCGCCGGCCGCCAGTGCACGCTCGACGACCGACCCCGACGCGTGTGAACATTACAGCCGCGCATCTGCAACGCGCAGGATCGCCGAACTTCGAATCGCTATCGCTTCGCATCCCAGACCTCCACCTAGGACACCCAGAAGTATTGAAGATATTCTCTCAAAGAGCATAGAGGAACCAAGATGCCCGTTGAAACCAAAATTAGCTTTTCCGGTGAGTCTAGATTCTTCAGTAACGTTACCTTTTATATCTAGGCTAACCTAGGCCAAAAGTTCAGCACAACTTACATAATAATCCCATAAACACAGTTTGAAGCCATTGATGACTTAATTATTTATGTATATATTCATGAATTTAAACATTCCCTATTAAATTTTTATTTGGAATTTATAATGTTTATAATATCTACAACAAGATAACAAATTAAATCTATGATATCATCCATTGATTAAATACCTGAATCATACATTTATTTAACGATTCGATTTAACTTATCCATCAACATTAATTGCACAACTTGTAAAACTTAGACAGTATGCAATTTAAATTAAAAATATGTCATGAAAATATCACAACGATGCGATGTGCGCATTAATTACATGCAATTTCAAATTCCTTGTATACTCTAAGTTGTTATGTTAGAATCGTGAACCACCGGCACGCTAATAGGAAGGTGCTAAGTGGTAGAAACTATAATAATACAACCATTCTAAGTCCCTAGATAGAATTAGATTTCGGTAAGTTCAGGTCAGGAATTCGGAAACGTCTATCTCGAAATTACTGGTTAAATGTTTTGTAAATTATAATGGTAATGACCATTATAATAGCAGTCACTCAAAAAACTGAAAATGGTCCAGACTTAGCTACGCAAAAAACAATAATGGCATGCTTTTAGAGAAGAATTCTTAAATTTATTAAAACTGTCGATCAAGACCGACAAGAGCAAGACCCCAATTAGAGATTTATTCGACTCCGAAATGACATTGGTCTTCGGTCACAATAATCATAATGATAATATTTGAGTGATGCCCCATCTCTCATATATTGAAGACCCTGTATACAAAATATTATCGAATTTGTGGTAACGGAGTCGTCTAGACGTGGATTTTAGAATCCAAACAAGTGACGTCTCTACAACTCTAGAACTTATTGCAGTCAAAACAATGTGGTTTTCATATTTAGATTTAAACAGGCTCGTGCTTCGTGACTTGAACATGATCTCATGGATATATTGTCACGTAGATGTTATTCTAACTACTGCTCTCACGTACTAGTGGCATATTAGGGTCCAAATTCATATTTAGAGAAACCACTTTAATAATAGTGTTAATGCTGACATTTGCATGCTAATTATTACTGAATATGATCCTTTAACTTTATGTATTATTTTGTTGTCCACTTTCTCGATTTCTCTAACATCCTTGTTCAAATGGTGTTGATAATTTATTTTAATTTCCTTTGTCTCGCGCTTGCTTCCATCTATAAGATTTTTTACCGTTTGGTGGGTTGAATTCATTCTATATTTAACATTTTTGATACCTTGTCTTGAATACAGAACGAAAACATACTGAAAAACATATCTAAAGACTTAAGATGTCGATGAATTCGTCTACAAAAAAAAAAACAAATTTATAACAATAATATTTTATTCATGAATGAGGGGAAGATTTATCCCAGAGAATGACATGATAAAATAAGCGTTAAGTAGCAGTCTAGAATTTTTAGAGGCTCATTTGCCTCATGAGCATCCTTAGCTCCAGTTGTACGAGTATGATACAACGTAGTTAGGACAATTGCGTAATGGTTGAAACATTTTTGGGCATAAACTGTGTGGTTTAAAGGCGTGTCCGCTTGCCTCCCTCACCCTGCCACCCTTGTACTTGCCCTTTGTCAACCCTCCAGTCAGAGCCGTGAAACACTGCCTAAGCCTAGTAAATAAACTTCTTAACAATTTACTTTTATTTTTTCTTGCTCTAATTTATTTGGTCGATTTATTCAATCTAATTAGTTATTGTGTTTTCGCTTTGTACACGGACCGTATTTGTTGCACTTGAATAAAAACTGGTTCTAATGACTGTGTTACCTTTTATTCAATTCAATGTTGGTGGTCGGCATTAATTTCCTAAGCGTGCGTTTATTGTTAGAAGTTTACCGTGACCGCTGGTCCGATGCACTTATACTTGTTAGTCACTTAATGATTTTACTATTGCAGTGTCGCACGCACTTAACCTTGTTTGGTTAACTAGTTGACATGCCACATCGCAAACCATACTTGCATCCTGGCCTCGCCGTAGCCACATACAAATCATTTCAGCGAAATCGCTGTGCGCTGAAGCATTCGGTCGACAGCAACAAAATACATATTCCCATTATGGGTTTATTTATATTGCTGCTGAAACTTTTTGTTTCAGAACAGGAAAAAGGATATGCTAATATAACGTAATGCGTTACGCGTTCATTTAACAAAATACTTCTCATCCAACAAAAAAATATCAGTTGTCATGCTCTCCTTTGTTAGTTAAATTCAAAGCCAAAACTTGCAAAATGGTATATATTCTATTCATGGCGTTCTGTATATCTATTTACAACCTTGTTAATAGTTGCGTAATCATTTTGTTTCTTTACCATTTTCTATTCCGTTGCGTGACACACGTAATGTTCCTCGTTTAATAATACAGCTACACTACCCTACCATTCAGCATTCAGTCAATGTGGCTATTAGCTATTAGAACATTACTTATGCCTCTATACCATCTATACTATAGTGCGATAAAAATGTTTCCAAGTAAGTATTCAAGGCCATCCTCACCTTAACGGACTAAAACACTAAAGGTACGATATAATTATGTAATAATCAATGTTAATTAGTTCAAAGTATTTGTTATTCCACAGTAATACCAGCAACAATATAACAGTCATGTTCTACCATTAATAAGAATGATTTATCATACAGCCATCGCAATGAATACATCATTACACTTTCTGTATCTCTTTCTGTCTTGTTATGTATGACATCTCTTCATAGTTGTTGATCTTTCCAAGAATCTTCCTCATTTCGCGAATCCCCATTTCGGTGCGCAGGTCACGTTCCATATGTTTGCGGCGATAACATGTCTCTGTCATGTTGTCAGCATTAAGGTAAACGAAGTACCTGCCTGCCCTGTCAACTTCCTGTCTCTTATCCTTATCGGAGATGTGCTCTTCGAGTCGGAATTGCTCAATTACACAGCTAGCATTGTTGTCGGTCAACCGTGGCGAAACTGCGGAGCAGGTGTGACCTGCAGTTTGCGTGATTTCCTTGCATAACGAATAGACGTATCATATCATCATCTTGCATCCACGTTCTTGAACATTCGAGGTTGCAGTTATTTTCCTTATTTAGCCTTCAATATAAAATCCTTTAATGTATTGTTTTTGTCGTAGCTATAAATCAACCTGTACAGGTACTGCCTTGAACCACGGATTCAATTTCGCGTCGATAGCGATTCTTCTCGAGCGTATCAGACCGAGCCAAACATGTCTCGGTAATCAATCGTCACTCGGCGGCTTGTCTTACATGATATTTTTATTATGAAATTGAGATGTATGCTTAATCGCAAACGGAGGTATCACGCCCCCACCATACCGCAAATAATTAATAATAGCCTGCTCTTATTATGTCATCGTTTAGGATAACACGGTCGTAATTACGTGATCCAGGACCATGTCCTCCGTCTAAATCTATGTTGCTAAAGACGCGACAGGATATCCCGTTTTTACTATATCATCGCTACCATGACTCTATGGACGGATAGGTCTTATTGTTTGTGACGGGATGCATCTAACGTGGCAATCTCTTGTGTGGTTCTCGTGGTACATTTTTTGACGTAATTTAATGTTCATTATTTTAAATTACCTCTGTCGGCGCGCTCGTCAATCACTTGACCAGTTTTTTTGTTGTCAGCGGCGCCACTTGATATGATTAAGAAACATTACTTAGTCAGCCGATTTTTATTACTGTTGTGACTTGTTTCGAAATTTCCTCGGACTTCGATATTTATTGGTAAAGTTAACACGAAACTGTTACAATTCGCAGGAAATTGAATTAATTATGTAGTTTCAATAATTCTTGGAATTATGTAATAATACTTTTAGGCACGTTAAGTTACGTCCAGTTTTATCAATTTTCTTTCTAACGGAACTATCACGAAGGTATTAACTTATTCAACGTAATCACGCGACGAGACATTGTTCAATGGTGGTTAAAATGAATCGTGTGCTTCACTGAAGTCTAAACAACACTGCAAACATGTTTTTGCGTAGCACAAATGCACAATACGTAAAGGCTGAGATCATACGTTTTGTGATGTATGTTCGCTGGTTGACACGGTTTTAGAGAACACTTCTTGTCGTTAACAGCACTTGTTGGTTACTCATAAATATAATTATACTCAATTGTTCATCATTTCATTATAAAATAATTAGTGGCAATAACTAACAAAACTTTGAAACAGCTTCCAAATTTTCGATAAATGGGTATTCTTCAAGTTGTTAAATAGCCGTTAGATCTGGAGATCGGCCAAATATGAGCCTATATTTCTGGATAATGCTTTACAGTATAACACTTTTATAGAGTAGATCGGAGACGTTCGGCTTATTTATAGCTAGAGATATCGGCGCCTGCCTGTCTAGACCATTCCCGTTACTTGAGGCTTTTCCTCTGAACCCTCCGTTCGTACAATTGCATTCCTCCATGGAGAATAGAATGAAAGAATAAATCCCTGCTGTCCAGCCTGTAATTCATATTTTAGTAAACCCAGAGCTTTCCAATTGGGTTAGCTTTCTCGTCTTAACGAGTCATAAGTTTTGCTTAACAGCCGATAACCTAATAGCTACGAACTGGAGCACTTTATCTACGCAGATTTATTACTCTTCCGTCTCTATCCCCATGAGGCATGGCGCATTGGCTGATTTTCTTATCTAGGGATTGTTTAGATGACAGCGAGCTTGGGAAATCAGCTTCTTGGCTGATTTTCTTATCTAGGGATTGTTTAGATGACAGCGAGCTTGGGAAATCAGCTTCGCGCTTGATTAGAATTTTGTAAGTAGATCAAGTTTATACCTACTAATAATGGCAATCACGATGACTATGGCGAAGATAAAAGAGCGCGTTGCGATAAAGATCTTAGTCGTACAAAATTTCACATCGGAGTAGTGTAGCAACTGGCTACACTACATAGAGGTTAGGCTAAAGTTACATTTTATAATTAAGCTAAAACAGTCCATAGGTATTTTAGTCCCTATAATACGCTACTTGTTTAATTAATCAACCAGACTGCTGAAGGACAGACTTAACGGTCCAACTATCGTGAATATGAATCGTAACCCATTCAGCTATCCGTTGTGTCTATTTGTAGCACAAAAATAATAAACATTTAGTTATTGAAGCGTTGCGTGCCGTAACATTTATGAGAATATTAGTAATACATGACGCGTTGCAACTTGCAAGACTGGAAAAATATATCTTGTAAATACTTCAAGGTTTCTTTAACGATAAATGACTTCATGACAAGTATTAATAAGATGTTTATCGCCATTCAAATGCGAAACATTAACGCCTGTTTGCTGTACTTCATAGACATTTCTCTGATTTTAAAGAGGCAGAGGCGTCGTGTTAAATATTCTATCAATCGTTTAACACACAAGTTCACCTTAGCACAAATTAACAGCCATGTTAGGAACGACAATACGCCTCCGTAAGTTATTGTCAATATTGGACTAAGAATGAAATTCATATCGACCGTATCGGAGCGTGCATTGTACATAGTTCCTCGTTTATTCTTTTGACCAGTTCTATTTTAGTATCTTATAATATTTATGATCAGTTTTGTTGGCTCTATCTATTATGTGTTCTTTATCATCGGCAATATATCAGTGTTATTATTAAACTCTTTGTCCTGTTTCTTACCAACATAATTTAAATGTCTTACTATTTTTTCAAATTATGGATTGGGAATGTCAGAAATAATACTATAGGAAATAAAGAAATCAATCCTTCATTATTTTTGTCATTGAAAGTATCGATCCTATTGTAGTGTCTGATATTCGTCATTAAACACATCATGTGTATAGGTTTGGTATGGTGATTTTTGTAATCTATTATCTATTCATAGTGTAGGCGACTGGATTCATGTAGACACGACAGTGTAAATTGCTCTATTGACAAAGCACTTACGTCAGCAGTGTTTGAGACGCACTCAAGTTCAAGGTACAAAGTGTTTGAGAATTTGTGAGGTTTATCTCTACGTATTCCAGCTTTGAATACTTGTCAGAAAATTTGATCTTATCGATAAATTCACCATATTGATTCTCTGTTTGACACGTATCTCATGCGACTTTGTGTATACAGGTGGCAGCCGAGGTTTCAATTCCATGTATCCATACTTCGAGCATGTTATAGTAACACCGCTGATTCACCTTGTTTACCTGCAGTACATATATGTGCTAACAACGCTTTAGCTATGGCTAAAGGGTTTGCCCCAGAATCTTTTCCGACAAGATATATTTATGTACAGTGTACACTAAGTTGATGTCATCATCATTCCATCCGCGTGGTTTAATAATTGACTCGCGGGCGACTGTTTTGCATAGCTACCAAAATAGTAGTAATTAGCACTTGTATGTTAACAGAAAGCATTAGGTTATGATAATTTGATAAAAAGCCAGGTATAGCATCGCGTGATATCAAAACTTGGATATCAGCATCGTAATGGATACTTGGATAGGTTTTCTAGCATACTACTACATAGATAATTTTAGTAATTTCCACGCCCTGCAAGCTTAGCGTTATTTGATGCATTTATCATGGGCTGGAGATAAGCATCGGTATATCTGCAGCCGTGAGAACTTCGTGTCTAGGCCCACACCTAACTGTTTCGCTTCTAGTAATGCCAATGCCAGTTGCATTACAGATATCAACGTAATAATGCTATTAACCGTTTGTAATGGTATCCGCATTTCAACAAAAATTATTCAGTACCTTACCCTACATTCCTTTTGATTGTCACGTTAAAATCGGACTTTTCATCACATTTTTTCTGCACGCCAAGCCACAATTTCACCTACCATTTTGTCACATATTTGTGTCTTTCGGCGTATAGGGCATACTCTTGCTTGTCACGTATATATATGTGACTATGGCGGTCAAAAAGTTAAGAAAGGCGTCTAAAATTAGTTTGCTGTGTAACATTTACGAACGTGTTTTTGTTCTAGTAACATTTGAAATTCAAATCTATGATGCCATCATCCCCGTTAGTTATTTTATTTTTAAATTCCTAAATTGATGCTTAGGTCGTGACTTGTGACTTTTGTCATTGACAACCAGTTCTCAAACCGTGTTAGTTTCCTTATTTTCATTTTTTTTGCAACAACTTTTTTAAGGTAAACGACATTTGTTGTAAATACAATATTACCGAGTCAGATCAGAAAAAATCCGCTTCGCAAATTGTAGCTTATTCACGTGCTGAATTTCGAAGAAGCTATTTCGCATCAAACACCTTACTACTATTTCGAAACAAAGCGTTCTCCAATTGATAATTTCCGTATCGTATCTGGTTTTCTGGAGCAACAATGATCTGGTGAAACTACATAACTATTTAAGCCGATTCTTGAGTACAACTTTCTACGTATTTATAAGTTTTCGTATGGAGCGAAAGGCTCGATCTACACTGCCAGATTGGTATTCCTTGCACTCCACTTACTGCTTCTTTCGGATTAATTATCACCATTTAGCGTGTGTGACGATCCACAATTAGCATGCCAGGTGTGGTGTTGTGCGGCTCATTACTCGCCATTATCGTAGCGGGAGCGAACGTGTCCTGATTGCAGATCGAATTTCATTCCATATGCGCTCTCCTATTATAGGAGAGTCCAATAGGACGGCGGTCTCGATCAATCTTTAATACTACATAATTCATTGTAATGGGACTAATTATTTGTAATCGCTATGTTGATCTATTAAATAGATAACTCCTACAAACGAGCCACGTTCCGGTTAAGCTAATCAACCGTGAGAGTCGCGTTCTATGTAAACACTAGATTAACATTCATTTTACTCTATATCTATCTATTTACTAACCCAGTTTGATTTGATACAACAACGGTTCCGTTATAGCCGCAGTCCCGCAGATATCGCGAATACCTGAGTGATCTTATTGATAGCCTTGCCATCTCCGTCATTGCCAATTAGGTACCAAGATTAAAACAATGGTTCATAAATCGTGGAAGAGTTTCGGGTGGTAATAATAAACTTCAGAGCGGTGAGTGACATAACTTCTGTTATTTTGGTCAGATGGTAAAGTGGAGTCCTCTTTTAATTCGTGAAATACTGCTTCTGGCTTAAAATACGCCTTAAAAGGTATGACCAGTCTTTATTGTCATTTGCCAGTGAATACAAATTGGCGTATCGCGTCTTTCTGTTAACGTGGCCCGTTGTTATTATAAGGTTGGACCAACATTGTCCCCATACCTGCTGGTGACTCATGTATTCGCCATCATTTTTTCCCATAAAGCGTCGCAGCCAATAAATATTTCAGTTACGATAATTTTCCACAATTAATTGCTTAAAATATGAGGTTGATGATTCATTGGTGTTTATTGACATCGCTGTAGATACGATCTTGTTGCCATTTCACATCGTTGCGATATACAAGCGAGGATCGCGGCAGCAGGCTCTCCGCCAACTCGGTCGAACCGAGTATTTTCGTTTCAAAGTTTAGTGAACCATATCTAATTTAGTTCCTGAATAACATAATTGGTATGGTAATAATCATTTTGACTTGTAACTCAAAGAAAAGCTTTTCGTTTGCGATAAAAGAAAAGTATATAGGAAATGAGAATACAAAGTGATATCCGATCATCACGCAACACCAACAAGTGGCTATTATAGCGTGCGTGAGATATAAGCATGAGTAAATAGCATAATTTTATCAATGAATTAGATCGGTTACTCCGAAATTCGTTGTATGTTGGTACAATTTCGAGACTACACGGCCGATCACTATTCACGTTTACATAGATCTTAATTATCGTGAAATCTTTTAACGAAGCCAGATTCACATGTCCTATTAATTAAACTAAGTAATTGCCATCGAGAATTGCATCTGTCCTGCATCAGCTCGTTGCTTCGTTGCATCAATTGCGCGGCCGACTCTCATGTTGACTGTAAAATTGTCCTTAATTGACGAATTAGTGTCTATTCGGCGGGAAAGTGTGATACCTACACAGAGCTCGATTAATTGGAGCACTTGATGCTAACAACATTTTAATTTGCGGCCCGAACTGAGGAATGAACTAAAAACATGTAATAAAAGTAATTTAAGTAAATTGTTATTCAAGTGTTTGTAATTTAGACTAGGTATACGTATGCATACAGTTTATACTGTACCATCAGTTTTTAAACTAAATGTTGATGTGGAAGTATTCGTTCCGATGAAAAAATTCGCTATCAGACTGTTATCGGCACTATGATGAAAATTGACTTACTCACTGATTAACTCTTAGATAATATAAACTCTTGGTTTCACACGCCTGTGACTTATCATGTTGTTATTGTAGCCGTTGAGGGGAACCTACCTATGAAATACCTTGAATTCTATTTACCCAGTCACCGTACATAATACTATAATACATACATGCATCGGTACAAAACCTACAACGAATTAAATAAATATTTAATTTCTAATCTGCTTGTTTTTATCGCGAACACGCACACGAGTACATCAACTTGAACTTGACCACAAAAACCAATGTCGTACCGAAAAGTTTTTCTTCGCACTGTGTTGCCGCTTGCCGAGTAATCCGTGGTATGCTAATAAAATGGATAAATAATGATGTTTGCTTATTATAGCCGTTACATCATATTTGTGAACCGAAGTATTCGCAGCACGGATGGTAATATGGAGGGTACATACATGTACGTTATTAAGATTTTCCACGCCTTGACAGTACATCACATCACACGAAAATTTCATTAAAGTTCCAAAACTAATCAAATCAGCGAATAAATCCCCCCGTTCCATATATCCCTACCGACATATCCCCACTGGTAGGGGTACTTGGATTTTTTTTCCAACTATCGCTACCGGTTGGGATATATGGAACTTACTACTCCATGTATCTCTACTGACCCGCACTGGTGGGGATAGTTGTTTTTTTTTTCATTTATCGCTACCAGTAAGGATAAGTTTTCAAGGGTTTCTTTATAAGATTAATTAGTAGTTCCTGAATTACTTGTTAGCCTGTTTGAATGTCCCACTGCTGGGTAAAGGCTTCCCCTTTCTCCTTCCAAACCTCCATGGGAGTATAATTTTATATTTTAAGTCAACTCAAATAAAGTTATGTTTTTAACAATAGGTAATTTAGTATGGGTTTGTTTGATTTAATTAAAATATTTGATTTCGCGATTTTCTTTTGTTTTTTTTTTATATGTTGTATCACAAGTAATTCAGGAACCACTAATTAATCATATAAAGAAACCCTTGAAAATTTATCCCTACTGTAAATGGAAAAAAAAAATCCAACTATCCTCAACAGTGCGGGTCAGTAGGGATACATGGAGTAGTAAGTTCCATATATCCTAACCGGTAGCGATAGTTGGAAAAAAAATCCAAGTATCCCTACCAGTGGGGATATGTCGGTAGGGATATATGGAACGGGGGAATAAATCATGATCTAATGAAGCTTTTCAAACTTAAAAATCTCTCAAAAATTCAACTATCTGTGACATTTTAAGCCTATAATTTTCTCGGCCCTTATTCGAAATATAAGAAGAGGCATTTGCACAGTAATAGGCTGGTTTTATTATTATTATATTCGAAATTTTAAAATTGATTTTGTGGTAGCCTCAGGCAGTGCTCCACTTGGGCAGCCAACATGGCCTGAAATCCCAAGAACTAAATAACTCCCAGAGTTCAAAGATCGCATTAGTACTGCAAAGACCGGTTGCTCGAAGCGCTGTGCTAACCCGTTTTCCGTACTCGACTCCATAACTTGTGTGGAATAATAAACACTATATTATGACAACATTACGTATCCTCTTCTATACCTCAGGTTTGTGGAAATACCGCAAAGGATCTTACAACTGGAATCCCCCGAAGGGTTAGCTAATCAATCTGGCATTACTTCCCCTTCAATGACGGCAACAATGTGGTAAAAGGGGTATGATGTAATAGGGATAAGTCTGCAGACGACAAGATTTACGCATTAATGCACAATGTTGAAGTAAACGAGAAAACTCACTGAAGCTGAATCGTTATCAGTAGACTTGTCCATAGGCAACACGGTGCTTTAAAATCTTAATAGGGTGACATAACAGTTGTTATTACATGATAATTCAAGCGGTTATTTGATTCACAGAAGGGGAATATTCAGAACTAGATGAGGTCGCCCCCGCGGTGAGGTATGGTCGGACACCACGAACATTAGCGTGGGATCAAACTTTGTCGCATAATATATTAAACCTGCTATGAATAATGTGGTTGTTTTTAAAAACGCTATCGAAAGGTTATCGCTGGCAGTTCATTGCATGAACATTAATTTTGTCTTTTATATCCAACTGTTTCTTACCTACTTCAATACAGTTCGTCCTTGCCACTTGAATCACAGGCTCTTTGTCAAAGTATGGAATGTATTCAATAATAATGACAAATGTACCTCTTTACATGACAAAAGAAGTCCGTCATTTGTCCGACAAACACGAAAAAAATCCTTCTTGTTATGTTAATGCCTCTAATTAAATTAATGTGACCACGAAATATGGACTAAGTTAAAAACATGGTTTCCGCATCAACACCGATGATATGGAAACGAGACGATGTTTTTAACAATAGGCGAGACGACAAAAAAAAATCAAATTAGTCCGTCAGTTAGATTATCAAAAAATATTTGACCCGTGTTTTTTCTTTTGTAACGTAAACCAAAATTGACGAAGATATGACGCTTTTAAAATTCTCAATACGTCACGCCTAAGTATCATTTTCAGCTAGTTCTGATGTCACAAGCCCCCACTACCGAGTTTTGATGCGTTTTATCTTTTGTCAATATTCATTAATTTACAAAAACAAAAAATACGTGTCCATTAATTTCCAATACTCTAACTGACGGACTAAATAGAATTGCATTTTTTTGATACTGTCGTCATGCCTATTACGGGTATTTTTAATATTGCGTTATCGCGATGACCACGTTGCATGAGTCGACAAGCCACAAAAGTGGTTAAACAATGTCCTTTCGAAGGTCAATCACTTGTTTTTATTGTTATTGTACACGTCTACAAGTTAACGACGCAATAAACCGCATTGCCATCAAGAAAAACACGCAAAATCTACCTATAAGTTATCTTCAGACTGAAACGGTTCGCAGTAATTATGGGAGAACTTGCAACTGTGAATATAAGCAAAGGAACCCCTTGTCGCAGCCTATTAAAGACTTCATAATTTATGAGTGTCTGCACTGCACTGTGCTCTAGCTTTAATTTGTCCCAGACAAGTTTCATTGTAATTCATTATGACACGATATTTTATTATAGCCATACGTTTGGTTAGAAAATTAGCATCATTAAATAATGTGATCGTACGCACAGTAAAGACTGTGCCGCACGTATAATACGAATACGAGCAATCAAATGCAATACAAACCTACGCGGAAAAGCTTCGGGATTTGTTGCGGGACAGGTGCGTGATGATTGCACACTGCATATTTTAATTATAGCATAAGGTTTGATTGATCACTGTTATTGATTATATCGTAATTGGTCGCAAATTGCTGCAAATTATAGATCACACGACATTTCATTTAATTTGCAGAAGTTTATATTAAATTGTAGTGTTTTATTATCTATTATGTCTAGGTCACTGTCTAAAGTACGTACGGCACAATTTCCTTTGAAAAAAAGTTCATTTTCTAAGCGTGCTTTACTAACTTCATCGTGTAGCGTTAGGAGATGAGCTACTTGTCACACCACTCGGTTATGATGTTAAAGCCCACGCGCGTCCACAAGGTCGCTCCGCTGCGCAATTGTCTCTGATGATTAATCAGGCTTCGGACGATCAGTGCCGGACATACGCTACTACCAGTCGGCCGGCTCCGCGCGTGTAAACGTGTCTTAGTATAGCTCGAATCAGTGCAAGTTAAGTGTCGTGACACCATCGGCATCGATCCAACGTAATAATTATTGGAAACATTACTCTTGGCAATCTACCGCAATCTACTTCTGTCTCATTTAAATTATTTCTAACAACTGGATGACATGCTATATTTTAGTTCTATTTGATGAATAGCATTAATTGAGCATAACAAATCGAAACGGTAATCAATTTTCTTGAATAAACAACTTTGAAGTTATAACATTATCTTCACCCACCACAGTTTGTGAGCCTACTCAAATGTGTGGACGTAGATACCAGTTGTGCCTTGTGTTTATAGTGTACAGTGGGTGTTTCACACGCTCCTTCCTAAGTTATATGGATTTATCAAACTCTGCCTTAATTAATGTCGCGAACCATCATTATATCATTATAAACATCAAAATACCATCGTTTTCTTGTGATCATGTCGAGTGCAATATACATACTCATGTAAACTAATTCTACCATCTGTCTCAAGATAATTCTATATCATCTCTGTATTTTTGTCGGCATGTTTTTATTTTTTGCTTTATGTGTCTTTGTTTTTTGTTGTCGTAGACGGCAGTTCCACGGACACGCTGAGGAAGCTCAGTGACGACTCTTCGAGAAAACATTTATCAGGTGAGCTCCAGCATGTCCAAGGTTGCGACTATTATGAAAAATGTCCTATTTATGATTGCATGAGAGCACGATAAGCGTGCATGGTCCATGCTTCTCGTGTATGAACTTCAAGCACGCACATTACACGATATCATCACCTCTCATTATCGTTCTATCTATACATACATAGTTTTAATTTCACTTATTCATAATATCACTCTTCTGTCTCGACAAAATGGTTCAGATTTAATTGAAGCCGAGGAGGACGAAGTGTCTAGCAGTCTGCCGGAGAGACCGCGATCACACCGCAAGGCATCTAGTAAGTTGGTCACTACTAATATTAACAGTAGAGGTGGAGGCATGCTCTGTAAATAATGTAAATAGATAGTAACATGGTGATGGATCTTAGCGCTAGGGGACGGCATTACCACAAGACATAATGTAAGGAGATATAACTAGAAGTAATTTGGTTTGACACAACATAATCATTAGGAAATCTAATTTCGTAACAGCAAAACAGAATGATGACTAGGCTATATTAACTTACATACGACAAGAACAGAAATCAGGTGCAGTGCATGACAAAGAGTAGTAAAATATTAATATCGAGGGTAGAGTGGAATGATGATCGCTATTAATATTGATGATGATTGATGAGTTACTAATGAATTAATAAGACTAGCGCGGCTAGCGCCGTATGCGATGCATCCGTAGCACGTCGGGACTCGGGTTAATCAGCCATTAACAATGTCGGTTTCCGCGTTTGAAATGCTTCGCGTTACAATCGCATTGCATCGATTGCGTGTCAACAAGTAGAGGCGCTCGCCTACGATCAATTAGTGACATTGTTTTACAGTCGATTCATAATTCTTATCTTTTGTTTAGCTTTTTTTCTATAACGAATTTAGTCTCACAATTTGCAGACAAAGAAACAACAATTAATTACTTAATGAGGATAAGCTAACTAATAACACTGGTGATTAAGAAATAGAAACAACTGGACATTTTGCAATTGATTACTATTTTCAGTTTTGGTACGTGAGTACCTATCATTTGTTATTATTGCAACAAATAAGTACCTTCATGAATTTAAGTTCATTCAGACGTTAAATTTCAGACACTACCTGTCTACCGAAATGGAGCACTATAAAATTACATAATTACTGGTAAACAATATGCAGTAACATAATAAGAGCAATAAACCGTATCTTGCTTGCGTACTCAGATGCATGTAATTCAATTATGAGGTAATACCTAGATGTCAAAATTCTCATAACGAGCGGAACTGTTACGAAACGTAGCGAGACGTGTGAAGTAGGAACAGTAGGAGCACCTGTCTTATAGTTAGAGGCTAATGTGTATGTGTGTGTCGCTTGTGTGTATCGCAGCCAGCAGCACGTTCAGTGTCACCTCCATGGACGCGCTGTGGGAGAAGCACCCGCGCCGCCTCAGCGAGGCTGGCCTTCGGAGGTCGTCAGGTAACTAGCACGGTATATCTTGCCAACATTAATCCACGACAATACGTGACATTCCCATACCTATCTGTTCATTAATCTACGTTACAATTTTACATTACGCCACAACTCACGATTGTCGTGAAACTAATTTTGGCTCCGTATCTTAAGATTCACTTAGATTATAAATAGCAATCAATCCATGCACCATATACCGCACCCATCACATGCTCTATAGATGTTGGAATATTTTGATTTGTTGTGCTTGCCATGGTGTTTGCGCAGACTTAGGATGGTTGAAAGCATGAGCTTTTTGTTCTTGGATTCTATTGCAGCGCGTAGTGGATCTCTCCGAAGTCAACTGCAGTTTGTTCAGCGTTTCAAACGAAACGAAAGTCCGCAATGTTGATGTAAGATATGCAAACGAGTTAGCGAGTCACTCCGGTGGCCATGCACTTGCATACAACGGTACATACTCAGTTCATATGCCCGATATCTGTGTTTGGAATAGTAACGAGGGCCATGCATATTCAGAAGGCAGCTATATTTCAATCCTCGTTACACATGAACTTTCATCTACTCTATTTTCTCTAGAAATCACAAAGGATTACGTGATGCTCACAAAAAATATTTTCGATATTTAACTAACTTCTTGGGGTTTTCAGGTAATATACAATCAATTTCTAAATTTTAATGTGCTGATGTATTCTTTCAGATCATAGTGTTATATTAACTGAGGATACTGACAGTTTCATAATTGGCGAACGAGTTTGGGTGGGTGGCACAAAACCCGGCCAGATCGCATATATTGGCGAGACACAGTTCGCTCCCGGCGACTGGGCCGGCATCGTGCTTGACGAACCTATTGGTACGATTTCTGTAACATTGAAAACTTTTGAAATGCTTTTAGTTTGTACCTTATCCTAACTTGTGATGACTTTTTCAGGTAAAAACGACGGCTCTGTAGCTGGGGTCCGATATTTCCAGTGCCCAGAAAAACGTGGCGTTTTCTCTCGACTTACTCGCTTGACCCGCGTGCCCTTTATTACACATGCTCCTCACGATGCATCTCCGATCTCTGACGCGGGCAGCGTCTTCGAACGCCCGCCGTCTGGCACAAGGCAAAGACGCGCACTCTCACCAAACGGCAGCATTCGTAGCATCGTCAGCAGCAAGATGAGTGAGTAATACTTGACGAACCCATATGGCTCCTGGATAGCACTGGACTACGACGATTCGAATTAACCCATGTTTTTTTCCATAGATGCATCAATATCGACAACGACCAACGGAGATGTCCGTGTGGGAGACCGCGTCATAGTATCTAGCAGCCGCGGCAGTAAAGCCGGTACATTACGTTATGTTGGTGTTACTGATTTTGCCACTGGTGTCTGGGCGGGTGTAGAACTCGACGATCCACTCGGAAAAAATGATGGCTCAGTGGATGGAAAGAGGTATAGTTTACAAACCAATTAGGATAGTAAAATGCTCAAGTCCTGGGTTTCGTATCCATATCATACCGATTTCGATTCCTCTTTCAGGTATTTCGAATGTTCACCTCGCTTCGGCTTGTTCGCGCCCGTCTCGAAAGTGTCACGGTCACCATCAAACCGCAAGCCAGGCGCGTGCGCCATCCACAGCAACGGACGTGCGACTCCTCTGCGGCGCTCCAACTCGCGGGAATCGCTGACGTCACTGGGCACGTCTATCGCGTCTTCCCGCGTGGGGGTGAGGCTCGGGGTGACGTCGCTGGGCGCTCAGGTAGGCTAGCCCCGCGCGCGCTCGGCTGAACCTCGCTCGCCGCGATCCCCGCCGCTGCCGGCCCGCGCACGCCCGCACCGCAGCGCGCCCAGCCTGCTCGACAAGACGCTGCTAGTCAAGCACGTCGAACACGATCGCTGCGCCATCATCGCTCTGCCGAAGCCGCGAGTCTATTACGATATAGTATTTCAGTCGAACGATAAGAGTAAAGAGCTAACCCCTCGACGTTGGGCGAGCGAGACGCTGCCGAAGTCTTGGCGGTGCTCAGAGAGCGTGCTGAGCTTCGACAGTCGGTCGGAGCGGTCACGGCGCAGCGAGTCGAGCGGCAGCAGCGCCAGCGGCTCGGTAGCGCGGAGTGCGCGGGGCGGGGGCGGCGAGGTGGTGCGGTGGGGGGGTCGGCCGGCCGCCGTGACTCGGGCCAGCCGCGGGGTCGCCTCAGCTACAAGTACCGACATATTCGTGGAGATGCCGCCGTCACGCACTCACTTTTCAGGCTTCGGGAAGAGTTACCATTTCTCTTGCGTGTCTCCCTTTCAGTTCACGTACCCCTATGTGGTGTACATCTGAATTAAACGCTACAGAAAATACGATTTCATCAATTGACGCAGTATCGAGTCTTGGCTTGTTAATTTTGATTGATCGTTTGATAGCTTCTTTTAGTTGTGATATTTTGGTGTTGGGCGAGAAAACTACAAATAAACCAAGATCCAATGCACACTATGCGAAGAATTTAGTTGACCCTACTGCTAGTTGCGTGACAGGCTATAAGCAAGTTAATTGTATAAATTGCACTGTTATGCAGCGAGCAGTAATCGGCGTCACGAAGGGGACTAGCTAGTCTCTATGTTCAATTTTAAGTATAATCTGTACAAGTTATATGATACTGCTAACCTTCAGGCTTGTACTTTGCCATGGTATGTAAAAACAACTTACCTGAACAAGACTGGCTAACGAGATGACATGCAAAAGTGATGGTATCTATTCATCTAGAAATTGCTTATTTTTGCATGACAATTGGTTTGAATTTATTTATGGTCTGTAGCTGGCACTCCTTGGTTTGGCCCTTGTGTTAATTATTTTTTATCTGTTTTATTTTTATTTCGTTTTCGATTCACTAATTAGTACTTACATAAGTTCTTCAGAGTTTAATTTGATAATATTGTTTTATTTTTTGTTATCTTAAAATAGTAGTGAATCGAAGACACGTTTGGACGTAGTAATTCATCTCATTTTGCTTTTAGTATCCCATATAGTTTTCAAAAGACTGCAGTTATAGTCATATCGTACTGTCTAAAAACATGTTTTCGGACTGTGATATTATTTTTAAGACTCCTTTTGGGACTGTACTATACGACAAAACGTTATGTTGTGTGAATTAACAATTGTTTTGCATTTGTGATCATTAACCCATTTTGTGATAGTTGTGGAGTTTCTCAAGGGCTTTATTGCTCGAAGTTCCATTGAAAGACTTGTGTATCCAAAGAATTCGTATATTAAGTACATCTTATGAATTCCACTTATCCTAGTAGTTCGGTACACTCACGTACTTACTTAGTAGAAACTTTTCTATTATATTATCTACTTAATCAAAAATCTCGAATATAGACATACGATTCCTACGCATTACTTAAAATTTAATCATCTCCTTATATACAATACGCATATTTTATACATTAGCACCTCATTAGTAGATTTCGTACATCTCTATTTTCATGACTTCATTAGTTTTAGTTTTTAGAGCTTTTTATAATTTGCTAATACGACTGTTGGTGTGTCTCAAAGTCACACACCATCTGTCGTGTTGTGTTATTTCACTCTATGGTGTATCAGAGAAACCAGTGGACTGGCATTAAGTGCCAGTGAAGCTCATCAAGGTTTCAGCTGTACTGATAGATGTGATTCATACTGATATGGTCAAGTGAGACAAATGCGCTCTTGCAATTTCGCATTCAAAGAAAACTTATGAAATTGATCAAAGAAGTCAACTGACTAATTCATAGTAAATTATTTGGGAAGACTACGCTGATTGTCCAAATCGACCTATCATTGAAGTCCTCATCTATGAGTACAGCGTCATACACCATGCAGTGAGTTGAGTGCGTTAACGCGTGTTGTTTTCCCTCATGTTTGTTGCGTTTTGGCACTGTCACTAACGGCACGGCGGCAGCGTGTCGGTGGTCCGCGAGCTTCCTCCACGCCGGTATCCGCGAAGAACGCGTTGCAGGTACAGTACCCCACCATCGCCGCGCGGTAGGCTGGCTACACGCGCGCTGTACGTGTGCCAAACGTCAGAACTTCTAAGGACCAAAGCCTATAGGCATCCTTACTAATGTTCTGAAGTTCAGTACACGTGCGGCGCCAGTGTGTTCCAACTGCGCCGGCGGCGATACGGGGCTTCCATTGTTTTGAACGTTCAAAATATTGAGCAGCTTAATTTTAAGATTGTTTCTTTCATACTAATGAAAACAACAACGAATGTACGTAATAGTAATTTATTTGTGTTTTTGACGTTGATTTGTATACTTACAAACTAAACTTTTAACAATAAAATTAATGATGTTAGTGTCCCAAACCGTCCTGTTGCCCAACAGGGTCAATGTAGTATTTCTTAAGAGACAATATTTGTCAATTATAGCGCACTTTTAAGTACAAAACACACTTATTTTAATGATGATCATGTTCCGACAATACACCTGCAAATAGCTTGCAATACACATATTGTAATATTAGATATAATTATAGCTATGTCAGAATTTCAGTCCTTTTCTTAATAGCAAAGCTGTGATACTTTTTGGTTTATTTTTTATTAAATATTTGATTGAAATAAAAATCATGAAGATATTGATTTACATTTATGTTTTGGATGCATTTTATTGTTTACATTTTTTCTTAGTTTTTAATACTGACCAGTGCCTGTAAGTAATGATGATATTCATAATATAAAGACTCATTTGAACACAAGCATTCCATTGCTGCTAAGATAGGTTTTCACTTTTATTAATAATGTATTGTTGTTATAACTAGTAATTAAAATCTCTACTATTAGAGTAACAAAAACTTAGATTAGTTTCTTAATATAAAATCTTGTAAAACGTAATTTTGAGAGAACGAAGTAGTGATTAATAAATAAACTTTAGTTTTAATAAACTGTACTACTTTCGCTGTGTATTATTGTCCTACCTTCATTATCCCTCGTTTAATGGTGATAATAAATAATTAAGATTTACTAAACTGTTGTTTTATTGCATCTATAACGCTGTACAATAGCTTGTGAAGGCAGGCATGGGCGAATTGCCGGATGGTTTGTGAGAAATATGAAACAACTTGTAACTGTAACACTTTCGCTGTGTTTTGACTGCTTTGCTTGTACAGATGGCGACCAATCAAGCTATACAAATCCAGTTTATGCGGATCTCTCATTGCACGGGCAAACTATACAAAGCGAAGCCATGTTATACGGGAAATGTATAGGTTGATCCGTCGCCGTTTGTACTGCCCCCGGAGTACTGTGCCCTTGACTGAGTAATTGTGGTATAGTAATTTGATATTCACGGGCGATACGCGGTTTTTATGGCGCTCGACATAACTGAATCGTGTTGCGGGCCCAACACTCGTAAATTCCGTTTGATGGCTTATTTATTTTTTACTTTGTGTTATTTATTGTTGAACGCCTCCAATCATAAAAGTGAAACCAAAGGGTTTACTGTTGTCATGTTGTATAAAACTGACGCGTTTTATTTCTTACTTAATAAAACACTAAGTTCCAAAAGCCATAAATCTTTATTTTCCTATTCTTAGAACTTATCAATTCAATACGTGATTCTATACCAGACATTCGCAGTAGAGTCGCCTACCTATTATGATCATAACAATTTCATCATTATTACAAGTAATTTTCTTAGAATAGTTTTACAAGCACCGTTGTTATCTTGATGATAGTATACGGTAAATAAAATGGTTAATCTAGGATCCTTGTCTTTTGCTATAATAAAAGCGGTGGTATTATAAGGAAATGTCGTAAAAATAATAGTTCCTTGAATGATATGGAAAATTCGAGAAAAAGCTTCTTAAACTTTTTGTTTTCGTCAAATCTAGAGGAAGTCAACGCCCACGTAATCTTTTTAATAGCTTTGCCAAGAGCCCGATTATAGCAAGTTGTTTCATATTAGCTGGCAAGACCATACGATATGCATGAATGGAGGTGTGGTTATTAGAATATCTTTGTATGTAAATATGGGTGCCGGTGCGGGGTATTCTCTATGCAAATTGGTCTTGTTTGGTATTTATCTGATTATTGACGTTGTTCTACAAGGCTGGGGGTGTAGGTCCGTTATGTTATAGCGATCAAGGTAGAGGTACTACCGAGATCACTGACGGTCTGCCAGTTTTCACCGTTATGGTCTTAGCAATAAGGACTGTTTTCAGTTTCACTAGACAACACTTAATAATACGATTTTCATGCGAAGCTGACACCTTTCATCACCTATGTGATTATTAGCTCGTCTAATTAATTTGGCATCTTCCTGCCTACATCACGTAGTAAGTCTTGAATGCATACCTGTTCCAAGGCAGCCTCTCTTGGGAGACTACCAAACGAGCTAACCAATTTGAAAGCTCTTCTCACAAGTTGAATATCCAAATTATCCCTTTAGTCATGCATACATCTCTCCCATGACACGAGTTCGATGACCCAAGCAAAACCACTTCCAACAGAAATAAGAAATTACAATAAATTCGAATATCATCCATCTTCGATAGTTTTTCGAAACACGCCAATAGCATATTCCGGATCAAGGAGGTTTCCGAGTGCCACGGATTTAATATTAAAACCTTTTGGAACCCCCCACTATTTGTGTAGGCAGCTGTATGTGTGCTATATTATGTACCTACGCCATTTTCCATAGGCACTCCTAGATGACGGACGAGACCACATTAATATTACATGCCTAGAGGCTCCTTGTTCCAGATCCTAACACATAACAAATCTCTCTCCCGGGACTACGCGAGCTATTAAGGTCATCTGTTCCTTCCAACTAATTTCATAATTTGTAGCGAGTACACAAATAGAATTCTCGATATTACAGCCGAGTGCTACCTATAAATATTTCTGGGACGGCTATAATGTCATAGCTAATTACACACCCAACTTAAAGTCTTGCACCAGTGTCCTTAATGGGTATCAACGGTATGCATATTCATTTCGTTGAATCAACATAGGAATGCTAAATTAACGAAACGCATACTTTAGCCACCCTGTTACCGCATATATATATGCCATCCTATATGGAGATAGTGTCTGCTCAAGTGAACAGCTCGTATTCGGAAATTGCAAAGTCGTTTCCAGACGGGCTCAGCCGTTGGAACATTTCCGCAATCGATAACTCTATTTGCTCTCATGCGGGTGGTCTCTACATTCAGTGTCGAGCGCGCAATATATCTACTGAGCCAGTAAAGGACTAGATCTATGTATCCTTCTTCCTAATTCTTGTTTATTATATTTGGATGGCATTCTACTTTTCCCCCAATATTATGCAAATAGCACAGCATCTACATATGTACCTAGCCAAAGACAGCCTACGCGAAGAAATATCGTTTATACCAATTTAGCAAATGATAGTCTCATAAATTCGTTATTATTAATACTTATTAGACAAGGAGTGGACATGACATGACTACATGCTGCCTACGTGGAGTTAGGTCATGCCAGATAGCTCGTCACCGTCACCCACAGCCTCTGGAGAATACCTAACACCTCGCAGACCTTGGGAAGGGACTGACGCAATTGTTTAGTATTCTACAATAAATGGGATCTGTCACTGTGTGTGCGTGTACAAAAATAGGTTTTGCACGCCTACGAAGCAAAGTTAATCTAAGTTACGCGAGAGTTGGACTTTCTCGGAAAGAATAAAGATGACAGCTAGAGTTAATGGTGCTAAGTTTTGATGTACTGGTTTATAATATGAATGAGGATTTAGTTTATCGCCAGACGGTGCTTGCTCAGAGATACAATGGGGAAGGATTAGATGCCTCCCTGCGCAGACATTATCCCCCTCTTTGTAACTTATATAGGCAGACAACACAGCTGTAGATCAATGCGACGCCATTTGCACGTTATTTTCGCAAGTTTTTCTTCATAAAAAGACAATAACAAGTCATGTATTGAAATGGTAATTAAACGTGACGTCGTCAAGGCTCAAGGCTACACTATGTTTTGTTCGCATATAAATAAACTTCACTTGAACTACACTGTGCCATAGACTAAGAATGCAGCAATACAAGATTATGTAGCTGAGATATGAAATGAGAAAATGAATCACAAATAAGTGCCAGTTGTTGTTCTTATTATTTCGATTACTTATCTTCGTATAATGTATAGATAAGATACCTAGTAGTATATAATATTATCAGGTTATTTATTTATAGATTGGGTTGGGTCTACTACGCTAGCTTAATTAATTATGCTTAAGGTAACCAGGTGTACCTAAGTGCTAAGTGTAAGAACAGATAACATGCGGCTGTTATTTATTAATGAAAATGACGCGGTATTGATCGGTACCTGTGTACAAGCCTGGATGTTTTATTATATGACTAAGCTTAGTTACCCCTAGTATTGTATGAAACAGTTTTACTTACTGTGGAATTAGGTAGGCTAGTTATTTAGATGCTAATTAGACAGCTACCTACAGACTCGTACGAAGATTTTGCATGACTGTAGCATGCCTGGGTGTATAAGTCGTAAAGTCAATGAACAATAATAATGTATTACAATAAAATTGCTGAGACGAATTTGCACTTTGGATTTTAACTACATTTTGGCTACAACCAAGAAGACGTTGTTTTTGAAAGAAGCAAAGATAGGTACTTTAGGTACTTTTATTATCTACGTTCTATAGAAAATTCCCCTTGGGGTGTACACTGAACCTACCCTCACGAAAATTCTTCTCCAAAATTACAAAAGGAATAAAATATTATGAGTTGTTGATTCAGAATCTAAATTGAAATGAGACGGTCCTTTAACTGTGAACCAAGGTGCTACAAACTGGAGCGGAAAATTAGATATTGCACCCCGAAGGCATTGTTACGTTAGGGAAATAGGGACGGTCCCTTATTCCTCCCGACAAAGTTATGTACAATGTATACTTAGTATATAGGCTGGTATTTCGGAACAATGTTATTGATTTGGCTAGAATAGAACAGAGCCTGCTTTGAGTTAAGTAGGTAGGTACAATACAACTACACAACAATTCTGACTAAATTAGTCGGAATTTTTAATCATTAACAACTTGGTGAATGTTTTATTTTAAAATATATTTTCACACGATTTGTGCTTTGAAAATAAATCAATAAGTTTCTACGACCTAAACAACGTACCTAGGTGCGATACCTAATAATAAATCGCGTGTAGCTAACAGTGTGAATAATTAAAAAGAAAACAGCTTCGTTAGACTGAAATGAACGTACAAAATGATATTATGGCTTTTCCATTCTACTCTTCGCCATGATAGGGTATTTATTTATGCATGCATGCGTCTAATGGCAGTCGGGTGTTGTTTTTCAGCAGCCTGGCTTGCTGAATGCAAATTTTTCTCTAACAGCTCTAACAGCTTGGTGGCTATCATGGCCGACAGAACAGATAGTCCAATGATGTGGCACTGGATGACCACTCATCGAGCGTCTTATAAATATTTAAAATAAGATCCATATCTATATCTGTATATTTTCATTTTATGTATGTTTTTGTGTCTTTAGAAGCAAGGAGATGGATTATATCCTAGGGAAGGACATAGGCTATTTTTTTTACTCACACATACTCTTCAAATTTTCCACGCGAACGAAGTCGGCGGGCTACAGCTAGTTTATTATAAAAAAAACACATTATGAATGCCCTTGCATTTCAGTATTTGGCAAAAAGGACAACTTATTTTATGTAAGGCTAATTTTATGAAGAAGCCCAGAGGTAAGTTTGATGGAACTCATAATCAAATTAAATATCGCTTATTTAGCGAGTGTGCGGTAAAGCCTTTCTCGCAACGCTGCTCGTCGACTTGAGTATCCTAACTGCCAGACTGGGTGGCACGGCCCGTGCCACCCAGTCTTGTTGTTAGTACTTGTGGTGCCCCGTGTACATTGTACATTGTCCTCGATACTTCTCAATCGGGAGAGTGATGCGAGGGAAGGTTGCCAGTTAGACAAGCTGAGCTAGCATGAAATATAGTGAAATAGGTTCCTACCTATTTTGGTAAAGCTCTAAAAATTGCTATATCGTAACTACCTAACCATTGTATTTGTGTTTATTTTCAGTCGGATTGCCACAAATAAATATTATTCTCCAGAAGAGTGATACCGCACCGCCGCCGCCGACCTGTCACCGCTAGAAACGCGTCATGATGCTGAAAACCGCTGTTTGTTATTTTATAAGTTCGCAGAATACAATTGTTTGTAAAGAAGATTTGTAAACAACTTAATAATAGGTGATGAATGTATTTTGCGGTCTAAATATCAAGAAGACCTTGATTAGGTAGTTGTAACTTGTAGCTCTCTACTTGGTGTATTGTAGAACATGATCTTGGTAGTTTATGAATAATAATTATTGTTGTGAAATATTACATACTATTATTTTATAGCTGTAGGGGCACCAAAATAACGAATGTTTCCTAAAACAGGAGCTTCTGCGGGAGAAGCAGCAGCATTTAGAGCGCCTCTTACGAGAAAGAGAGCTGGAACGAGCGGAGATGGCCAAGATATCTCTACAGGCTGACCGCGCCGAGAGCGCCCTCTCACAACTCAAGAAGGAGGCCACACAGGTTTAGCATAATACCTCTTTAGATCACCAGCATCTGCTTAGCCTTTCAAGTTGGAGTCGGCTTCCAGTCTTATTGCAGGTGAATAGCATATCTATTCTACATGGAGCGACTATCGTCCATAGTTTGAGTTTTATTTTGAGATAATACGGATATCTAGACTAGGTATCCGTGACGGTTGTACAATGATCTAAACTTTACATCATTGTACAACCGTCACGCATACGCCCTGTCTCGATCCTTTAGATTCCAAAGGATCGAGTCAGGGCCCAAAAGTTTAACGTGCTTTCCAAGATACGAGAAGTCGGTATGCTTGAGACGGTCACCCATTCACAGACAAACCTGGGAAAACGAGCTTCTCAAGTACCTCCTTCCTTACATGAATGCTCTTTTAATTGTTATAATTATAGATTGTGCTAAGTCTTACTTATCTACTGGCCGTTTCAAGGCATGGCTGCCAATAGATGAATTGGGGCTAAGGACTTTGGCCCGTATTCCAAAACGATTCTTGAGCATCTCATTTATTAAAGTAGATAAGGAAAGCTCTCAGAAATATTATGAAATAGAAACAGTAACGAATTAAGAATATAGTAGTGTGTCTTTGAGACAACTTCGAAATTATTCGAGATCAGTCGCTGTCGTAAATAATCGCTAACAATTTCATCATAACTGCGACTTATTATTTCTATATTTATTGATTATTTCTATAAAACACACAACAAATTAAATGATTGTTTAAAAAACAACTCAATCATCATATAACTTGTAAAAAAAAGTAATATCTCGAAGCAAAAAATCTTGATATATCAAACAACGACGGTTGGGTTTTTACGGAGATCGATAAACACAGAAATCGCACTTATGATTTTATTGCAGTAATAACTTGAGGAAAAGTAGGGAAGAGGCTCTTCAAATATTTCCTTCCCTCTTCTACAAGCCTCTTTGAGCTGACTTTGTATAAAAAGATCGAGTGGGGAGCATTATTGCCCTCTCTTCGAGAACGTAACACTTCCCTTTCATGATATCTAGACTGGCATCTATTCATGCGGTTTATATACGGATCCTTGATGGTATGAAAGCGAGACCCTACTTATGGAAACTTTCAAATATTCCTTATACTTTTAGATACTTATCGACTTTTCAATAAGATTTTAAGTAGAATGTTACGGTATGTACTTACAGTGAGCAAAAAAATGGATAGTTAAAATGTTAACTATCCATTTTTTTTTGCTCATTTTATTTTATTAAGTAACTACAATGGTACAATGGTAGTTAATAAAAAGATATTTTATTGTTTTTATTTGTAAATTTTGGTCTAAAGTTAGTAACATAATCCAACTAATACAATCATTACGAAAGTTGAGGATGGATGGATGTTTGTTAGTCTTTCACGCAAAGATTACTTAGCGGATTTGGATGAAAATTGCCGCACAGGTAGTTCATAACCTGGATTAAATATATTTTTATCGCGGTACTAAAATCCCGTGGGATAGTTTTCGAACTCAACTGCGGGCAAAGCCGCAGGCCTAAGCTAGTGATTAAATAAACCTTTAGAAGTATTTTTTGAAATGTAGATTTTATTATTTTCTGTTTCAGGCGACTTCTGAGAACAGTAAGCTAAAGGCGGAGTTAGACAAGATCAACAAACTGTTGGATGACGAGAAGCAGAAGGTTGAAGACCTCATGTTCAGAACAGAGGAGGAGAATATTAATAGAGATGATTATAATGTAAGTTTGATGGAATGAAGTGGATTTTTAAGGTTTTTGTTCAATTGGTACATTTAGTGATCTTAAATATGTATGTTTTGTTACAGAAATATAAAGAAGCGATGGAGGTAAGTTCGAGAGGAGTAATTTTACAAAGATAAATCAGTTAGAAATGAGCTTTTATTTTAAAACAGCAGCTACTGTAATGAAATTCGCCGGAAGGATGTAAGGAATTGTGAAGCACAAAAAAACATCTTCCATGATTTTTGATCGTGTTGCACTATAAATCTATGATAGTTCAAGAAAAGTAGAATCGTGTGAATTCTTACAACCTGTATACATCTCCACTGAGAAAACTGCTCCCAGCAATCTGCAAGATCTTTTGATTCATCTTGTTTTTGTATATCCAGCAAGAGAAAGCAGTTCGCGAGCATCGTATCCGTGAGCTAGAGGCAGAGCTAGACCTGACGTCGGCCCGCGCGGAGGCCACGGCCACCGCGCTGCGCATGACGGAGGAGCAGCGCGCCGCCGACACGGTGGCGGCCGCCGAACTGCATCGGGAGGAACTCGCAGCTGCGCAAAGTGACTACTTCTATCATTATCGGCCTAGCCTTTCTGCAGCCATTTTTGGGATCGACTTCCAGTCTCACCGGATGCAGCTGAATAACAGTATTTTACATACAGCGAATACCTATCTGACCTCCACAAGCCTGGTTGTCAGTTTTAGGCTTCCGGCTACTCATAACAACTGCCATGACAATGACAAAACAATGACAGCCGGGACCAATGGCTTAACGTGCTTTTTCAGGCACGGAGGAGAATCTGTATGTAATGGATAGTACCTATCCACCGCAGACTATTATTTATTGGAAACTGTTGTTTATTGTTTTAACCTTGGTACAATGGTACTGCTATTTTCTTCAAGTAACCTATCCATCTGACATAAATATTTTAATCTCATTTCAGTGTTATCGTCGGAGCTGCAGAAACTATTAGATGAAGCTTACGCTCTCCTTAAAGAAAAAGAAAGCGAAAAAGATTCATTAGGCAAGAGCATGTCGGAGGAACTGACTCGACTAAAGACTGATTCTGAAAAGGCACTAAACGAAGCCAAAACAAAAATGGCGATCGCGCAGACTGAATACGAGACCCAAGTTACAGTATTAACTGCGAAACTGCAACTAGCTGAATCAAAGTTAGAAACTGAAAAGCAGAATTTAGAAAGATTAAATAAGGAAAACAGCCAAATTATTATAGACCTTAACACTAAGTTAACACAGCTGCAAGCTGCCGTAGATGATAAAACGTTAGAATTAAATAAAGGTAATCAGCATTTATTTTTGTTAGCCTGCTCTTTACTATTCCTGAGCAAAGGCCTTCTATTTCTCAGCATGATATCAGCCGTTAATACAAAATAACATACATGTTTGCTGTTTTAACTTATCTATAACATTTGTTTATTTTACAGTTGTTGGCGTGAGTAAAGAACATGAAGTTAATCTTAACAAGGAAATCACGAAACTGAAAATGGAACTTAGTGCTAAAATATTAGACTTAGAGCAGCTAGAGGACTCGAAGAGAAAACAAGAAACAGTATTCAAGTCGTTGCAGGATGAGTTGGGCCGTGTTCAAGATGAATACAATAGCAAAGTCAATGAATATGAAACTTTGTTGAGTGAGGTCTCGCAACAACATGAAAAGAACAAAACAGAAATGTTAGGATTACAACAAAGTTTGTCTGCGAAGACCAAGGAGTATGAAAAACTACTCGCTGAACTAAGTACATCCACAAATTCTTCCGAGAAACTCGTCAGTGAATACAAACAGACTATTCACGAAAGAGATAAGGAAATAATAAAACTGAAAGACGACTTTGAGCAAACAACTGCTAATTTCAACATCAAGCACAGCAAAATTGCCGAAGAACATAAAAAAGAAATTGATGATCGTAACACTAAAATAGAACAGCTATTGAAAGAGATCGAAAGTCACAAAGTAACCTTAGACCAAAGTAAAGTAGAATTCGAAGCCCTGAATTCTCAATTCATAATAAACGTGGATGAGTTGAAACTTCTTAAAGAAGAGAACGAAAAACTGAAACAGTCCATCAACGAGCTAACACAAAGTAACAATGATCTTAAAGCAAAGATGGCAGCTATGGAACTCGAAGTCGGTGAATACAAGCGACAGTTTGAAAGCGCTAATGAAAAATGTGCAGAGCTACAAAAAGCTAAAGAAAAAATCGAATCGGAATATATGAACCTGACTGGTCAGACGACAGATTCTAATGAGCAATTCAATATGTTATCCCAACACCTGAAGGAAACTGAAAAAGAATTGCAGGACTTAAAGGACAAGCACAGAGAAGTAGTGAACGGCCATGCACGAGCAGAACAAGAATTAAAACAAAAGCTGTTCAAGATTCAAGAAGACTTCTCAGTTGACCGCGATCGGTTGGTGGTATCGGTAAATGAAAACGTAGAAAAACTTAAGGAAGCAGATAATAAAGTAAAAGAATTTGAAACACTAAGTGCCGAAATTAATAACCGTTTGAGAAATCTCCAAGCTGATAATGATAAGCTTCTTGATGAAAACTCAATATTAAAGAACGAAATAGAAGCGTTCAAAGTAAAAGAGCTTGAACAGAATAGTGAACATGAATCTATTTGTAAGAAACTAGAAATAGAAATTGATAGGTATAAAGAAGAAGTATCCATTTTAAAAGCAGACGGAGCAACATCAGAAGTTAAGCTTATGGAAAAAGTAGATCAACTGACAGAGGCACAAAATGACTTGAATAACAAACTCGAAGAAGCAAGAAAACATGAAGATAGTTTGCAAAAAATATTAGATGATATGACTGCCCAATTAAATAATCAAAAATCCCAATTCGAAAAAGATATATCTCAACTACAAAATAATTTAACAACTTCTTGCGAAGAAGCCAATAAGTTGAAGACGGAAGAAGCGCGTCTTAAGGAAGTATTGGAGGAAAAACAAAACAGTGTTAAAGATCTTACTCTGAAGTTAGAAATGCTTGAAGTAGATTTGAAGTCTAACTTAGAAATTGTTACAGAAAAAGATCGCCAAATAGCACAGGTTAATGAAGAATTAACTAAAGCTACAGAAAGTAAAAAGCAATTAGAAGAGAAATTAAACGGAGCTGCCTTAGAAACCTCGACACTAAAACAACAATATGAAAGCCTTATAGCAAATTCATCGGCGGAAGAATCTGTACTTAAGGAACAGCTAGGCCAGCTAGAGGTACTGAAAAAAGAAATGTCTGTTTTAGTTCAGGACAAGACTTCGTTACAGTCAAAGTATAGTGAAACATTGGCGGAATTAACAAACCTTAAGAAAAACCATGAGGACGCCGTAAACAGACTTAACGAAAACTTCACTGTTAACAACGACCTGAAGAAATCTTTAGAAGAAAAGGAGAGTCTTCTGAAATCTGAAATTGAAAAATATGAGACTGATATGCAAAAGCTATTTAAGCTAGAAACAGATGTCGCTCAGTTAAAACAAGAAGTTTCCAGCAAAGATGTTATAATCCAAGAGAAAGAATCACAGCTAACGAAGATGAATGATGCTTTCCAATTAGATTCTAGCGAAACACATCAATTAGCCGCTCAACTTCAAATCGAAAATACTAAATTAAATGAAACATATAAAGCTGAAGTAGAATCTCTTAATACTACTACAAAAACATTACAGTCTCAAATAACGGAGAAAGACAAAGAACTCGAGGAACTCAGGCAGTCTAAGGAAAAGCTGTCAGAATTACAAAAACTCGTAGATAAGTCTGAACAGGACATCAAACAGCTCACCAACATCAACGAAGCGCAAAAGGTTAACTACGAAGACCTGAACAAACAGTTACAAACTCAGTTTGACGAATATAAGAAGGAAAGCAAGCGCGCAAGACATGACTACAAAAAATCATTAAGTGACTATGACAAAGAATTAAAAGAATCCAAAGACAATGTGACAGCAGAAATAGAAAAACAGAACCACTTGCAACAAAAACTAACAGAAGCTGAAAATAAAATAATAGAATTGACTCAAAAGTTGGAATTAGTAGTTGTTCAGCAGAGTAGTGACGTAGAGAAAGATAAGCAGCTAGAGAAGTTGACGGTAGAACTACAGCTAGCTAAACAGTCTTCAGCGGAAACTGTAGCCAAGAGCGAGACTTTAGTCAAGAATCTTAAAGCTGATATTGAAAATAAAGTTAAAGACTTGAGACTGAAAGAAGACTTGATTGGCAGATTACATGAAGAAGTTAAGGTAAGAGAAGTTAAAACAGGCAACAGCAAAAAATAAATTAGTAATTTTGGATACATTTAAATATTTGTTTTTACTTTTCAGGCCCACAAAGTTAAAGTAGAAATAGCGGAGCGGGAAAAGCTTCTTCTGCAAAAAGAGTTGGTTGTGAAGGGCCAAGACATTCGAGATAAAAATGACAACAGTGCTATGGGTGTCTTAGGACAAGGCGAATCTGCGACTGAAAAGTAAGTAAAAGACTACCTCATAAAAAGTTCCTTTGGCCTAGGACTATTAAGTAGGATTTTTTGCTACTTCATTAAAAGTTCATATGATTATTTCGCAATCATATTTGCACAGAGTAACGGACGACAAGGAGATGATTGACGGCCAAGTGAGCTTCCTCAACTCCGTCATAGTGGACATGCAGCGCAAGAACGAGCAACTAATGGCGAGAGTGCAGGCACTGGAGGGTGGCTCGGTAGCTTCTGAACCACCTATTTTGTAAGTAGATTAATTAAGACAAGTTAATTTTCTGATTAGAACCATTGTCGTTTTCACTAACTCTTTCAACGCTCGGCTCGACGTCGAGAGTTGAAAATGGGCCGACCGTACATTTGGGCATTAATTTAAGTGACATTTAGTGTTGGTGAAAGGGCACCAAGTTTTGGGTGTAAAAGCGCTGGCATAAAAAGGAAGCCGACACACGATTTCAGGATTCAGTATAGTTTTTTCCTATCACACGCATTATAACGGCAAGGAATCTACGTTTGGAATAGTCATTTTCGAGGAGGCATCAAACGTTCCTATGCAACACCTGCACTCTACAGGGTATAAACTCCGCGTTCGTCTTATATCTTACTCTTATGGGTAAAAACTACAGTCACCTGCTTCGGTCCGAACATACCAACTCCTTTTGCATTATCCACGTTCATACATCTGGTCAACACGGTTGCGTCTATTTTTTGACGACCTGAATTTGTCAGATGTCAGGTGTACAGAAACGGACATGATGTCAGGTGTACAGAAACGGACATAGGGGGTACCCTATGTCCGTTTCTGTTTCCGAGTCATGGATGTTTATATGTATAATAAAAATGTATTTACAAACAAAAAGTATCTATGAAGCCTATCAACTATCTGGTGTTCACGACACAAGCCTCGTTGCTTAGTGTGGTACTAGATGGCGCTGTGTGTAATGTCCAACGATATTTATTTTTTTATGCGTTGTGGAATAAATAGAAAGATATTTCGTCTGATACAGTAACGGTCGCAAGGCCCGTGCGGTGGCCCCGCGGCTGTTCTGCGACATCTGCGACGTGTTCGACGCGCACGACACGGAGGAGTGTCCGCGCCAGGCGGCCGAGCCCGACGCGCCGCCGCCGCCGGCCAACAGACGCGCCGCGCCGCCGCCGCCACGACCTTACTGCGATATTTGTGAAGGTACCTACCTAATTACTTGTTCAATTGACCAGTTTGCTAGAAAGTCCCAAATTAATAATGTAATAAATTTTACCTAGTGCGAAATGATCCGACCATTTTTAGGGTTGATTTTAGATTTTCAGAAGCTGATTTTAAATACTGACCAAAAATTTGAAGACATACCTAACTCGTATGCCGCGTGGTGTCTCTGTTACGGCTAACTCCCACTCAAACATAGGCTAATTAGGCCAGAAATAAAAGAATAACTACTTCGTTGGCCTAGTGGTCGCAATCGCAGCTCAGAGCATGAGGTCCAGCAGGGCTATTACGTATCTTTCTGATATCCAGTGACTATCAAGCTTCGATTGTACACCGAACTTTGATGACAACCGTGAATGCCATAATATTGGTATTACGTACCACACTGAGTGGATATCACTTTACGGTGACTAACAGGGTCATACATAATACGAAACTAACCTTTTGACCGTTAATTGATGGACACTGAGCCCAGTTACTATCATTTCGAGCTGTCAACAGAGATACGTAATAGCATTACTGGGTTCGATTACCGGGTCGGGCAAATTGAAATTGGGTTTTTCCATCAGGAATTTCTCTTAGTAGCAGCCACGGAGTCGGAATTTGTGCCTGGATTATGTCATTAGGCTCGCCCCCTATTACATGGGAGTTTAATATTACTGGCAAATGTGAGTGTACTGTTAGGTACACCTCTGCCTAACACTTCGGGGATTACAAGTATTATGTTATGTTAGAAAAATAACGGCGCCATAATGATCCTTGCTCTTATCCGACGGATTATTAGGAACCTCCAAAAATATCACATTCGTTCAGGGGCGGACCGTGAGTTTATTGGGCCCTGGGCTAATACCTACTACTTGGGGGCCTACCCAAGGGCATCGCGCGTCGCCAGAAATGTAAACACTCTACCTACCTTGGGATTAGAATTGATTCGCCAATTCATACAGAAGTTATTTGGTCGACTTACAAAGTTAAGATTCAAGAGGAACTTGGCTGTATGAGCGCGCGAAGCGAGCTTGAAATTTTTTTGACACCATGCTTTGTACAGGTTTGAATTGTTTCGATCATTCGTATACGAGTTACTTGGTCGACTTTTAAAAAAAGCCTAGAGAAAGTAGTCTGAAGAGCGAACGAAGCGAGCTCGAAAATTTTACATCTTTCCTCGAACAAATTAAGATCATTTTGTAATTTGAGATCAAAATATCCACATGCTCCATTTTTTGCATCCTTGTGTATGTATGCCACATAATTGCCTATAAAGGCTTTGAGGCAAGGACTCCTAATTTATTGCAGCCTCTGTCTATACCGGTTGATCATGCGTGAATACAATAGTGCCAATCCAGAGGCAGAAAAAAGGAGCTGTTGTGATACAAGTTTTTTCACAGGATTAAAAGTACGAACCGAGCGCGTTGTTTTATAGAAAAGTGTCGGTAGTACTACAGTCGTCTCGCACATCTACGTGTAATCTTTCTGACTAATATTCTCAGAACCATGGGTAAACATTAAAAATCAAATGGTCCAGACTTGAGACACACCTTCCCAACTCAATTATGTTGTTTATGGGTATTTGTCTTCAATGGTGTCTGGGGGCTCGTTATTCCACTGGGCCCTGGGCTGCAGCCCAAAAAGCCCTTATATAGATCCGCCCCTGCATTAGATGGAGACTATTATTAAGTAACTAATCTGATTGTCTTTTTTACTTGCAGTGTTTGGCCACGCAACAGAAAACTGTGATGAAGAGGAAACTTTCTAATTTGCCTATTTATTGACGGATTAGTTTTAATGTTACCGTTATTGTTGTTACATGTTTTAGTTGGCTATTATTTATTATTTTTTACCATAGGCATGGTATTACTGTTTTATAGTTAAATATCTTAGGAAAATGTTTGTAAATAAGTATCCTTGATCTTTTATAAACTAAGAGAAACATTGCATGTTATATTTTTCTTAATTAGGTGAATGGCAATCAAGTTTTCGTATGCATTATCTGGTTATAATGCATATTGAGAAATGATCTTTTCTGGCACAAATTGGTCTATCATCACAATCATGATTCTACAATAACTCTATTGCAACCTATTTTAATTTATTTTAAAAATAATTAGAAGAACACAAAAATATAACAATTTTATAACAATAAATTAAATTGAATTATGATCTTTGTTTCATTTAACCACATCCACAACAACTCTCCCAACAAAATTTGTGTGCAACACACATTATGTGAAAGGGGAATGTCGCATTGCACTCAGCGAACCTCTAGACTAGTTTAGCAGTGGCAACACTGAGTCCTAGATCATACCTGATAGCAGTCATATCTCAGGCAGTATTAGCAGATTAAACATCTTCATCAATTGTTGATATGTCAATGAATATTATGTGAATTTTAGTCACATGCGATTCGTCACTCTACATCACAAGCCCAAAGACATTATAGTGCATAATTATTATGTTAGAAGTGTTGATGGCAAACAAGTGACTGAATAGCATTTAGGGAGCCAATATTGCATGAGGCCGAAACCACAGAACGCCACCTGCTACCATATTGACATACTCCTTTTGCCTCGTCCAGGTTCATACATCTGGTCATACATGCACGCCGTTTGTGAGTAGGTAATATTTTTTTTTATTCATACTAGTTACCAGTAATGTTTTATATTTCTCAGAAATAAACCTACATGATAGAAACTAATTCACCTCATTGAGAAATAGGATTCTCTTCAGATGCTGCTAAAAGTAAGTTGTATGTTCAAAGTGGTCACTTAGAATTGACTCTAAAAGATATTAAAACAAACAGATTTATGAAAACAGCACATTATTTTGCAATAATTTTACTGATAAAATATTACTTAACGATATTCTTAATTAAAGCATTCATAGTTAATTATTATTTAGTCTAATCCTTCTTTCTTCTCTTTTATGGCTTCCTGAAACACAAAGAAATTATTTATATAAAAATTGGCAGGGTGACATTATTATTAAAGTAATAGCAATTTGTTTAAGAATTATCAGGGATCTATGATATGGATCCTAAATGTGACCAACAACTTTCTAAAGGTGTCTTGGACAGTCTGAATGCACAAGGCGGAAGAAGGGCGTTTTGGTGCAGCGCTTCATGCTTATAGCTAGAGGTAGAATGCAATAGGCTAAGTTGATTAATAAATTAATATAAACACATGTTTGTTTACCTTAAATCTTTCTTCAAAGAGAGACAGTTCAGAGGTTAGGTCAGTGATAGCATTCATGAAAGCCTCTTGAGGTGTGTAATCAGAAGTTGTCTGGATGCGCAGCACAAACTTGTGCTCTAGAGGGTGAGGCACCTTGTAACCAGCGAATAGCACTTTCGGATCCTTTAGAAGCTGGCTGCAAAATATTCATTCACGAACATAAGGAAGAGATTCACAGAACTGTTAGCCTAAGACAAAATAAATCTTAATATTCTAGAAAAGCAGGGACAAATACATACTGTCTTATCATGTTCCCGAGTGTATGGTCTTCCTTATTTACTGTAAAAATTGCTGCGTTGGTCACCTTAGTATCTTCTTCTTTCTGTACCCTAAAATTTAGAAAAAGTGTCCATGTAAACAAATATTTGGGAAGCTACAGTTTGGCGTAGGGGATAAATACTTACTTCTTCTCTCCGTCGTATAAAAGGAATGATTCGAATGTTGGTGGTGCGTTCATTTTAATTACTTAGATATTCTTACTTTTCTTTAAAATTGTCTCAAGTTCAAACGCCAAGCGTCGTAGAAATGTATTAATATTTATTACTTGACATGTCAACTGTCAAGTTGTCAACTAAAACCACAAACTGACATGACATGACAGTAGCCATAGCGCATTTTTTGATGTAAACTTGCATAGTGCGAAGTACCGCTCGGCCAAGAATCGTCTAACGGGTAACCCCTCTAGTGAACAGTTATTGCAATCAAAACGGTTGACAAAATAAAAAACTTTGTATTGCTTCAATTACTATTAGCCTATCTATGTCATCCCACCCACTGCTGGGCAAAGGCCTCTCCCCATGACTTCCATATTCTTAAATCAAGTTGGGCTATTACGTATCTCTGCTGACAGCTCGAAATGATAGTAACTGGGCTCAGTGTCCATCAATTAACGGTCAAAAGGTTAGTTTCGTATTATGTATGACCCTGATAATCACCGTAAAGTGATATCCACTCAGTGTGATACGTAATACCAATAGTATGGCATTCACGGTTGTCATCAAAATTCGGTGTACAACCGAAGCTTGATAGTCACTGGATATCAGAAAGATACGTAATAGCCCTGCAGGGCTAATGTGGACCAATGATCGTTGGTTTTGTCCAGCTCGTCCCGCCATCTCCTGCGAGGTCTACCACGTCGCCTTCTGGCTGTGTCAGGGCTCCACATCGTGGTTATTTGTCCCACAGGTCGTCGGGTATACGGCAGATATGGCCAGTCCAGTCAGTGTGTTGACACCTAGGATACTCGCTCCATTGCACGTTGGCAAACCTTGAACTTGGACTTTTGAATGTTTCTCAAAGACCAAGTCTGAGATCCATTATGTCAAAATGGGAAAATGGGTTCTTTGTCACTCAAACGAAAAATCATGGACAAGTCCATGATTTTCTTCCTAAAGAAAGATTCTTTTCTTGAAAGATTTCCTTTCATAAGCTCTTTCATGGACCAGTAGCTCTTCCAGGCATTTTCGGTTCGTCTTACGACTTCCTTGTCTTCAGTTAAGGAATTATAAAATACCATGATGTATTTCTGCATGCTTTGGTCACAATATTCGTAATTTACCTGAGTCAAGCACCAGTAGTCTTGTAGTCGGAGTGGTTAGATAGGTTGACTTGACACCAAACTGAAGGTCGTTGACGTTGAACCATGAAACCAGATAGTGTATAGGAAGCTTTAGATGTACTTGGCTCGTGCTCTATGGACCCTATGTGGCCAACTTTATTTTCTGTCGAGCTTTGTACGTTATACTTTTTTTTTCTTCAATTTATTCAGTGCGTTTGCATGCAGACAAGCAGCATGCTGTGATTGATTACCCGTTTACAGTGCCACCAACTTTTCTGTTCATTTGAGGGCGTCGTTAATGGTGATTTTGGTATTGGCATTTTAGAAACTCACCAAGAAAAAAGGGAAGGAAAACATAAGACAGTCTTTCAAGTCCGTCTTTAAATATCATTAGAATATAATATTAAAATACGAGTGAACTTGATGAAGTGTGAGAGTGAACTATGAACTTTATTAAGTAAAAAAAAAAAAAGATGCGGAATAATAGGATTTTGATTTATATTTTGTAAAAATAATTGTGGTCCGTTGTTTCCGAGTTCGAGCGGGAAAACAATAAAGGAATTCCTGTCGTAATCGATGTTCTCGAGGCATCTGCCGATTGCCTCAATTATTCATCTTCTGAGTCACTCGAATCGCAGTCACTGTCACTCTGTAATTTAATTAATAATGGGTCATTTCATTTTCCAAATGTGGCATCACTGACCTGTCACAGCCGCTACGCGAAGGTCTGATGACATTCATAAATTGGCGGACACTGACAGCGGCATGTCGTTCATAAAATGGCGTTTGTAGTTCCAATTTTGTCCATCTGCACATCTAAGTTGGTGGCACTCACTCCACTACACTACTCGAGCTTTCGAATGATGCCATGTAAAAAAAAAAGTCCTAGGCTCAATCAAGCTCGGAGTCGGATTCTTCTTAATATTTAGATATTTTTTGGTAATTCAGAAGTTTTTAGGGTGCTCCCCTCTTTCGAGATTGGTAAGATTAAGGGTTAGGCCAATAAAGCGCTCTCTGTCGCCCGCGGAAGCATCGACGATACACAGCAGCACGCACTGGTTCTCGCCCTTTAGTAAATGACGGTTCTGTCTGAGCGTCAGAAAAGGACAGCGGGCCTAAAATGGCCGCTTTAGCAGAATCATAATATGAATCACGTTAAATTTTTTAAAATGAACTTTATTTTCATATCCTTAAAGTCCATTTTAAGAATTTTAATTTTATTGTTTTAAATTCCTAAAATGGACTGTATGCTCATAACCATAAAGTGAATTTTAGACCCCCAGGACCATGGAAAAATGCGATTCCGTGTTTATAGATAGCGTTTCTGAGTCCCAGCAGAAGGAATGTTATAGGCTGATGATAATGTGGTTGACCTGATGATGACCTTGGGTGGTCAACCACGCATGGCCCTGTGAGCCATACTGAGCTACGAACAGCTTTTTTCATAGCTTCTTCTTCTTTTTGACATTGACAGAGGCTTTTGTCTCGTTGCAGTAAGCACGGTTTTCGTAGCGCAAGTGTAACCGCTAATAAACGGTTAGCTGTACATCAATGTCCCATTGTAATTATTGAGCTATGACTATGCTAAGAGCACAAAGTTTTAAAATGAACTCTTGAGGATTTCAGCCGGTTACCTTGCGGTTGAATTTTTTGTCAAGACGAACCATCAGATCATTAAATAAAACAAAATGTACAGCAGAAAACACCGTTTATTTTATAATTATGAGAGAATTTCAGATTGATAACCTACGTACAGAATATAATATGACTATAAAACCAATCTAATTTGAATTTTACATGTTTATCCAGAACTCACTGTTAATATTCGTAATACAAGATTTTGTAATTTATTGTGATGATGGTTTTAGATATTCAGTGTTCCTTTACAAGAAGATTACGAGACAACTTTTTCATAGGGAATACAACTTTAATATAAATTCTGAAATACTTATATAGGTACAAGAAACATCCGTAAAACGGTACTAAACTATTTTAACATTTTTGTCTAAACTAAATTATGAAAAGTAACATGATTTAAAATAAATTATAAACTCTAATACAATATTATAATAATGTTTCACATCATTCAACGCCAAGCAACATCAAAGAGTCAGAAAGAATAAAGCACAATATTGTGGAAATTTGATAATTACGAACATTTAACTACAAATTGAAGTCTAGCGACCCTACTGATAAACAATATAATTTGTAGAATATTAGTTCGAGTGAGTACCCGTCAGAGGGGATGACGTTGTTCCGCATCACGACATGGGCACCTCTAGCACTGTAGTCCCTCTACCGGCAGATAGCTAAATATAATACTGGCACTAAGAACATGGCTGCTCTGCCTCCTTGTGCTTTGTGCTACAAGTGGAGACATTGTTTGCTTGCACGATATAAGCGGGGTATGATATTCTCGCTTAAACATTGAGTACCTATACGATGACTGTGAACATACTTAGCAATTACTTTAGCTGAAAAGATACCCAAGTAACTAACTTGTTACCTACTTTGCGTGGCAAGGACGTGCCGGTAGATACTTTGCTTCAAGAGGTACCCTATAATTTATTTGAATATCTAATGATTTTCAGGAAGAATATTCACATGACACAGACGATATATATTTCTGTCTTTAAATAATTAACATTAGTAACTATTAAGGAAAAATGTTGAAGACATGAGGCGATAGAAAATTGTTTTTCAAAGTTTGCATTCAACACTGGGATCTTAAAATTACATTCCAAAATGTTCGTTGTTTCACAAGTATTCTTACCAAGCATTACTTTGATCAGTGAAGTGATTATTTATTTTAATATATATATAAACGGAGCTACGGGTTTCAATGAAGATTTATATTCATCTATTGTTTAAATGCTGGTTAATTGGTAAACTGTGATACAATTACATATACATTCAAGATTGAAGAATTCAAGTGTAATCAAACATCATTCATTTAAAATAACATAAATAGTTGAATAAGCTTATTAAACAGCACTGCAACCATTTTTGGATTACGTTTAACACTTACTAGCTATCGTCTGTTATGTAATAAAACGCTATGAGAATTGACACATAAGTATATAAACTATACTAATTGTGTACGTACTTATACAAAATTAGCAATCCAATCAACAATATGCATACTATTGATTATGAAAATATCTATGCTTTACGATAACATTGAGTTTTGTTAGATCGTACAGTCGGACGCGCCTGAAGCGGGCGCGTCCCGCCGGCCGGCGCGGCGCCTACTTGAACACGAGAACGTCCTTATATTTACACTAGTAACAGAACGATACAATTGCGATATTACCATTGATATTATTAGAATAATAGAGATTATTAAAAGCTGACTAGAAGTTCGGTTATACCTACTCTAAAACGATTTATTTTATACAAATTAGGATTGGATGCGAAGTGTTCCGCAGGTCGCGCGGCTTGTGCGAAACACTTCGCGGTCCGAGCGCGCTCCGCGTCTCGTGACTTGTGCGAACTGTCCGGGCTGCGGACTGCGGCGCACGCACCGAAACTACCATTAACGTTAGATTGGTGTCAGCTCAGGTACTCGGCCTCGCTTCGAGACCTATTTATATAATACTTATTCTAGAGATACGATGAGATAGATGCAACTAGCTGGTGTCAGCGCGATGTCGGGGCAGGAGGCGCCGGGCGGCGCGACTAGCGCGGAAGACAAGCGACACAATTGACTGGCGAGTGGAGAAACGCGGCTGACCTCCATGACTTTATAATGAAGCTACTCAGAGAAAAGGTATCACCTAATTTCTCTACTGTTACGAAGGCAACTAGATGAAATCCTACTCTTAAGGATAAAAATCTAATTATGCTATAAATGTTAAAATTAACATTGCTTCACGTTCTTAAATATTGAACTGCAGACGAGCGCGGGCGCGCGCGGGGCGGGGCGGGGCAGTCGCGGGACTTAGTACCGTTATCCACTCGCGCTCGCTCCACCTCTCGGTATAACAATATGCCATAATATCATACGACTACATAATAATCCTTCTTCGCGACAATCGCTTAATTATAACGTTATTTTCTTACAGGAAAATGCTAATACACGTGCTTTAATTTTCGAGTGACTCTACAATTTATTATTACAAACGGAAAATACTGCTCAATAACTATTCTTATATTGCTGAAGACTCTGTACTTCAAATTTATTAAAAAAGTTACCCTAGCTAAATCGGCTACATTATGTTTTACTGTACAACGAAGAGCGTCTTAAAAGGTATCAAATTAAACTTTATATTCACTCAACTATAAATTTGATCGAAAAGCGCCAAAAGTTTTCAATGAGTCGTTTATACTATGTATTATTTGAAAATTTCAAAGTACTCTTACTGTTTATTAAAAGTTACATTCACAATAACAATTCATTATTATTATAAAGTTAACTAAACAACAACTGCATCTACTATCACACATTCGAAAGTTTTAAACAATTTTACAATTGTAATCGAACTTTATTATTGCTACGGCGACGGCACGCCGGCGCGATATGCTGCGTGCGCGTGGGCGCGTGACGTCACGCGCGCGCCCGTGACGCCGCGCGTGACGTCACGGCTCGGCCCAGGCTAGTCATCTAATGGTGAGGTAGAACCTAACGATATCGCAGCGACCCGCACACCCGCCTACCGATGTCTCCCCGACACGACACGTCTCCTCGCGACATTGAGGGTGCACGGGCGTTACACTCCACCATTCCCTCTAACCTATCAACGAGGTTGAACTATTCAAGATTAAACAGAAATTAATTATTGAGACTTAAAGTTTACATGAAAGAGAGATCTGTCAAATCTTTGTAAGTATCACTTTACTTATATAAATACAAACTATACTCACATTATGGCGTGTAAGCAACCATATCGTGGAGACTAGAAAAAAAAATTGTTTAGTGATTAATCGAGCTTTGACGAGCCGATATTTAGATACTATGAAATGTATATAGTAAGGAATATTATAGTGGAAACCGAGATTTATAAGACTCTAAATACTGTTATGCGTGTAGATACTAGTTATATAATGTACGTATAACTAACATAATTATGTATATTCATTGATTATTGCACACTAAATTATTATTTAGTTTATTCTTCATAAATAAATATTAGTTTTGGTGTGATCGCTATGAAAACCGATTCTAGAGCCAGCGGTTATGGTGTGGTAACGGCCAGTATATTGTTGTTACTAACGACGATAATATCAAACATTAATTTGTTCCTATGACATATCTCAGATGATAAGTTTAATTGAATATAGTTTTAATCTTACAGACGAACTTCTAACAACAAATAAGAGGTGTTTATACGTGTTGATGATTCGGTCTGTTGCAGAATGATGATTGTTGCCAGGCGGGATGCAGGCACCGAAATATGCGCGGCGAGTTTTCTTTGCATGACGGTCCTGAAAATGTTAAATCATACACTTGATATAAAGTAATACATAACTCCACTAAATATCCAGTCTCTTATTTCTAAAACAGTGAGTGACATCTGGGGAGTGTGTTTGAAAGACCGTTTTTTTTAATCCATTTGTAGTCTCCTCCTGGCTTCATAGCACACTCATGGGGTTGTCGCACACTGTTATAAATTAATTTATTACAATAAATACCTAAATTATTGCTACAAATATTGTGGATTTAAAATATGAATGGCCTGACCGTGTCTGTGGGTACTTGATAGTTCTAATGTATACCGAGAATATCTTACAGGTGGTTTAAACGACCTAAAACATGTTCACAATCTGGAGGTCTTTATAATCGTAATTACCGGATCATTTTATTATGCTTACTTATGATATTCATAATAAGACTTATTTAGTTTGGTATTTAGGTTGAATTTTACAAATGGGCGTAGATAGCCAAATCCGGAATCCATCCGCGTCCACTTGAAAAATTCATCCTGTATAAAAGCAAAAAAAGCAACGACAGTGTCTGAGTTATGAAATGGACCTTTAGATTATAATGTTTATTGAATTCATAAAATGTATTTATGTGTGTTTAATGGTACTCGAATTTGCATTGTATGACACCTAAGTAAATAAATTGAAATGAAGTGAAGTGAATCAACCTAGCGATAGAATAGATAAAATATTGAATGAAAAACCTAGGTAGGAGTAAAAACATGAAACAATACAAGGTGCGAAAATATAAAGAAGTGCTTGGATTATAAAATAGAATAAAAGTAGATTATATACTTATTTAAAATAAACAAATAAGCGGTCAGGCAACTTCAGGATATACATTTTATTTTTTGATATACATAAGTTGGAAAAATAGTGGTGTCATATTTCTAAGTATTGAAGTAAGTAGTGTAGTGAGATTGTTTCCTAATTGTAGCTTTTTCTAAGGCGTTGTTATATCCTGAACTAATAGCAAATACTTAACTTACAGTAAATTTGAACGCTCAATATTCTGTGTAGCAAAATATAATAAATTAATATTCTATATTATAAGAGTACAATGTTATTCCTAATCAAATATTATTATGCAACTGACTCATGCAAATTTCAAACCCCAATTTCTATAACATACTTTTTGAATTTGTCTCGAATAAGATGGTAGATCGATTTGATCGGCGTCTAGTTAATAAAGCATGGCTTTATCGAATGATAAATCTACACAAGACTCGGAAAAGTAGGGATGCAGTCTATAAAGCCCAGTTAAATGTTGCGCCTCAAACCTGCCCCCGTTCACCCGTTTAGAAGAATGTGTTATACACGTAGCCAGTCGCAATGAGGCCGAGCACGAGGAGACACAGCATTATCATTATCTTCTTCTGCACAGTGGACAAACACAACACACATTAGTGGCTAGCGGTGACAGCGAGCGGCGAGACTATGTACTGCGTACAGCGCACAGTCCCGGCCGCTCGCCGCGCACTTACAAATTACCTTTGAGCATTTGGCGATCGATGTATGAGTGGCCGCTCAAACCAAATAGCTGGACACGTAGCCCACGATGACGATACCCAGTATGAGCAGGCACACTAGGATCATGATCTTCTTCTGTAGCGGCGAGTGTCGAGAGACGAGAGACGAGTGGCGACCATGCAACAGTACGCTTTATACGTGGCTCGCGACACCGGCCCGCCCACCTCTCGGGCCAGACACTTCGAACTCTTACACATATTATTACCATGATTATTACTAGGAATACTGCGATAATGTAGTCAAAGGCTTCGTTTCAATACAATAAGGTGGGTGCGTCATTTGCCTTGCACAAACATTAAATCGGGTGTCAAAATAAAAAAATAAAATCGAAATAATAAATAAAAATGTAATTTTCGAAATTATAAACATATTTACAACATGAGTAGTTTTACGATTATAGAATTACTTAATTAACAACTTTGTAACACGCCCTTAGATGGAGGGGCGTTCATCTACTACTTACGATATTTTTAAGAAATAAAACATAACTTCTATTAAGGTCTCAACATAATTAAGTAATTAATCATCAATAATAATGAAAATGGCATTAAATTATATTTCACAGTCTTTTGATTAAATAAATTAGTGCGCAAGCTAGGTCGACGTGAAGTATAACGGTGAAGTTGAACTAAAACATTAATTTTACTTTTCAACTAACTTTTAACGAATATTACAATTTAATCACAGTTATCGTATTGTGCTATTCATTAATATAACATACTAATACACAGTGCCACAACGTAATATAGTATGCTATCTGTAAAATTTATGAAAATATCATCAAAATGCTATTATTAAATGCAATAAGTGTAACAAGTAAAGTGATAATCAGGTGCCATATTCATTGCCTTACCACTGGAAAGAACATTCCAGTCAAACCCTACACAAAACAAAATATATTTGATTGTAACAATCCAATGAGAGCGTTCTGCATCACAAACTGAACACAACAATGAACAAATCAACTAAATGAACACTTCAAAAGTGTTTATTAGCAACAAATTATCAAATAAACACCAACTTTAGTGATAGGCCGACAGTAATGAAGCCTCAAAGAATACTAGGATGTACAAAGTATGAGAACTTAAACTAGGTAAAATACTGGTCACGATATCTTTGATATTTACTGATTGTCGACGAATGTGCTGTCCTTGGTTCCTGTTCTTGTACCATAATAAATATTATCAAAACTTTTTTTTATCGAATATATTTTTTTTGTGTTCGACGATACAAAGGTTGAAATACTAACTATAAGATAAACTGCGAGCAAATCGCTAACAATAAATAGACAATAGCTAATATTATATTTATCAACGATCGGCATTAAATAAACTTTAATAAGTAGTTAACAAACCGCGTAAAGCTATTACATATATCATTTAGTAATATAAATGTTGTTATTTCAGTGTAACTAATAGTAAATATATATATGGGCAGAAGGAAGATTAAGAGAAACATCAATAGTGCCCTGTTTATTAATATTGTGATGTTTGACTAACAAATTTAAGAGTTGAGTTGTATATTATATACAGCCATTAATATTAAATATGTTTAAATGATATAAGACAGCCTGGTAATACCAGTAAAGCTAATATTAATTAAATAACGTACAATTCTAAAGCACAATCTATCTTATTGCACTTTACACATAAATATTGTCTTCGAAATTCTACCGTGGCGGTAAAACAATTATTTATATATTCCTGTTTGGTTATCAAATTATACAACGTTGCTAAAGTATTCAACAAAAAGGCTGCGTTATAAAATCTACATATTGAAAAAGCATCTTACAGATGGCACTGTATGCGATTGTCCCTAATGATTTCCTGTTTTATGATTGAAATGTAAAAAATGTCACTTGCTACATATACCAGCTACATAGAAAATGGGATATTCACCTTGTCTTTTACTTGCTTTCTTCAAAAATTGTTGAAAAAGCTCTATAAACTAAGTAATATAATAACACAGCCTTTTTAAAAAATCTTAAAGCACAATGCACTTGCTACATCCATGCATGTATTGTGACATTAAAAACAGCAATGTTTGCCGTATTAAAATAATCAAGCAATTACATTCAGAATTGTATTAAATGTAGCTACAGTCTACATTTAATTCAATGTTATACAGACGAATATCAATGTTGGATGTTTGTGGTCACAAACCAACTGAATTCATTCACTTAGTCCATGGAGGGCCGACGGTGATGACGTCACAAGCCGGTGGTCTTCGCACGAAGTTTAACTCAGCACGATCGCGAGCACTATTGCTACTATTAATAGAATCACCGTAACAATCAGGCATATTATGATGAAGATTTTTTTCTGCAATGATAAAGGAAAAACAAAAAGAAAATAAAAATGCTGCTATGAAAATATATAAGCACAATCGACAACTTTGGTTAATATAGCAGGATCAAATAGAGTTTTAAAAAATCTATTGAGAAGAATAACTCTGCCGTCGTAACTCAAGACAATGTAACTTCCTAAGGTTCTGTGCTGTCAGTTATGAGGGCACAATTATTCTTACTTGCAGTCGTACCCGGTTTTACCGGTACAAGGCACAAACAGCCACTAATTTGTCTATTATACTTTTTGGAAATGAGGGTTGTCATTCTAAGTAATTTAAATTGTTTTCTAACTTAATACTATGCTATTAAATGAAAAAAGTATGAAACATTTCTGATGTTGTTGACAATATACAACACACACATTACATTTAATATTTTAACTTGAGATGTTTGCCAAAGCGGCCAACCCAACGCCGGATACATACTTCAACTACAGTAGGGCCAATTTAATAGACCACATTTGACATCTGTCAGTTTAGTACTACAACTTTTTTAAGTTACCATAGTTCGTCATTATTACAATAAATATGTAATCGTAATTGAAAACAGTTAAGCAATTGTGCAGTTCTAACTTCGAAGAAATAAATAATATTACGAGGTTACGTTGTTGTATTTTGATGAAGTGTCAAATGTGGTCTATTAAATTGGCCCTACTGTAGGTTTGATGACAAAAAAAAAAACTTCTTACCGTATAGCATTTGAAAGAAAACGCTTGCCAATCAACACCGAGATCATAGGAAATTCACCATGATAACGATAACTAATATAAGCAGCGTAACAGACAGGCATATTATGATGAACATCTTTTTCTGTAATGAGGAGACAAAAAGACAAAATACAATACGCCATCACCAACACATCCAAAGCCGGATAATGGACAATTCTAAACTTGAAATAGGGTAGATGGCAAAAAAAAAACTTAATTAGTCCGTCAGATAGATTTCCAAAAAATATTGGACACATTTTTTTTTTTTCACGTAAACAAAAAATGAAGACGATACAGTACATTTGAGTACATTTTTTACTCAAATGTGACGCACAAGCCGCAGCAGTCTTTGACACGTTTTATCTTAGTCATTTTTTATTAATTTGATAAAACAAAAAACACGTATCCAATATTTTTCGATAATCTAACTGACGGACTAAACAGAATCATATTTTTTTTAGTCAGTCATCATCCCTATTGCGAAAAAGAACCGGCTAAACATATCAAATGGGGGTTGACATCAAGGAGGTTTCAAATATCCTTGGACAAGACCAAGAAGCCTGTATACGACCTTGTTCATAACACCAGCAGTCCATTCAAATAAAGCTGCTAACTAGATTACTGCAATGCAAGCTTCCTTCGTTCCGTTATATAACGTTTCATGCGGCCTAAATGCATGTTAATTTCGTTGTTTTTACTCAACACTTTATGAGTTCATGTCAACAAGTTGTAAAAGTTCTAGGCGATATAAATGATGGATTTGCCTATGAATACATAACTTTCAATTTTAATTTATAAAGGAACGAAAGAAACTAGTGTTTCAACGGAATATGTTGATAGTTTCAACATGTTCTGTTGTTATTTTGTAAATGAGTTACACTGAAAGCTATTTTTAAATGATTATATTTATAATGGCTAGTTTTTAAGTCAAGTACAGGCCTTATACCGTGCAAAGACTCATACGAACAATTCTGAGTGCTATTACGTTATTATTCACATGCATACTCGGATATATTTACATTGTTCACAAAAGCCAAGGCGAAAAAAACTTCCAGACTTACAGGTTTGCCTGTTTAAAACGGAATGGTCATTTAGGACTTTTTGATTAGTTTTTTTTTTTTAACATTTTTTGTAAAAGTTTTTGGTATAGTTTGCGTTAGGTAATGACTCAAAACTCAGGAAATCATCTCATATATAGGATAAAACTTTTTTTTTTGCTCATGCAACATGCTTTTTGATAAGATACAATTTTAGCGGAATTTCTCGTGCATTATTCCTGCTACGTTTAATTGGAAATGGAAATGAAAATTATGTTATAAAAAGAAGTATTCTGTGGTTGACAGTCGATAGAACGTTATAGATGTGTCGAAAATTGTAGTTTATTTGAGAATAGCCTCTGTTAGGTAGCGCCTCACCCCAAACATCCGTACAGTAGTAGAAACGTATGGTTTCGTAGTTTAGTAAGAGTAGCCGGCTGAGCGGCTGAGCCGTGGTTTAGTTGGTAGGTGATGCATTACCTTCCGCGCCTTGGTCGCGTACTCGTTCGCCTTGCCGACCTGGACGAGGCCGTAGTCGACGTAGTCGGTGGCTTGCGTCACATGGTACTCGATGCGATCTATCAGCTCGCCCTGCTGAGCTAAGGGTACGGCGCGGGGAGGGGGGGGACACAACGTGCCGCGGCTAACACCCACGGACGATTGGTTCATACGATTTTATAGAAATCCCCAGAGTCAATATCGTGTTACAGGAGCCGACCAAAGCGCTGCAGTGAAACGTTAATAGATAGTTAGATAGTATTATTATTATTAATGTAAAAACCCGTTGATTAGTCACAGTATAAATCCGTGTAGACGAAGTTAAATAAATGTTTTAAACTAAAAGCACAAACGGACACATGTGTTACAATGTTTACGACATTCAGTGTTAACCTAGGTAATGCACGGTATGTTATATTGTAAGTTTATGACAGATATTATTTATGATACACCAAACAATTGTTACATAATAACATGTTTTAGACATGTTTAGACATGTTATAGAATATTAAATGAGAGATGACAGTTATTATATAACAAAGACCACCATATACAAAAGGCAAATTACGCACACACCAATGAAGTCATAGATTAGTGATACATAGAGTTAAGTACAAGTTTAAGTTAAGAAGCCCACTTCAACCATTAGTTAGTCGAGCCGTATGAACACAACAGTCAAAGCATATAGTGTAGTCACAATAATGGAAGGAATGAAGACACCAACACAAGTGTGAACCAATCACCGTATCATCAATTACAAAATGCAGGGTTCCACGAATCAAATCATCACAACGAAACAAAACAGGGCGATGTGGGAGTAGGGACGAGGGGCGGACAACGGACAGGGAGAAACAAAACAAAAATAGATTAGTAAGAATGAATCTTCATTGAAATGATCACTCACCCGCCGAGCTTTGCTCTGATATTTTAGGGCCTTCTTAGTGTCTTGTGTGGCAGTTTGGACATAGTCCACAGCGTGCTCTACATGATACTCAATGCGGTCGATCATCTCTCCCTGTATCCATACGAACAACTTTAATATGTTTTCTACTGGGATACTACTGAACTACTCGCTAAACATGTTCGCCATCGGGTGACTTGCAAGACTCGAAGAGGCATTTTGATTTAATATAATTATGTTGGTACATTTTTATTAGGTTATTGTTGCCTTTTGACGACCCGTAAAGATGCTTTTGTCATACACAAAAATCCATCGAAGGATTTCACATGACAAACACCGACGTCACCATTCATCGAAGAACATGCGTCAAATGCATACAGCAGAAATCGTGTCGACCGCTCAGAATACGCCACAGAAATCCGCCACGTCAATTGTTTGGACAGAAAGTTGTATAAGTAAGTAAAGCATGATGTTAGTTTGACCTGGCTCTCGACAAGCATCGCCATGTCCATGAACATGTCGTGAAGCTCGCGGATGGACGTCTCCAACTTAATGATGTCGGCGTGCCGCGCCTCGATGTCGGCAAGCGTCTGCTTCGCCTGTTGGGTCTCCATTATTATCTGGAACATGTTGAATAGAAAATTGAGAATAAGGTTCTTTTATTGTGACGTAATTATTCAACAATATCATAGGTTGGTCCGACCCTATGCAGGACAAAGTCATCCCCTTTCTCTCTATGCACGGTATATCTTTGACTTCAGACTAATCCTGTTTAAAATGCTAATATTAGATGTTATTTGATTTGAATTGTAAGTGACCGTGCTGTTGGTGTGCTTATTATGAATAAAAAAATAAACGAAATCCAACCAGTTTCTTGTCATTTGGGATTCATTGACTGTTGATTTTAACTCATTCAGATAATTAAATTACATTATATAAAAAGAATACTGTGTGTTATCATATTTTTAAGATTGGGATCAAGTAACGAAGATTTGATTATCTTAAGATGCCATCATGACTATTAATATCGCCGACTACAGATAATAACATTGTAGACGTTTAAAGTCAGTTCAAAAGACATACATTGATATTTTCGTGGCAGAAATCTTTAGTTCATATTATTGCAAATTGAAAACTCTTTGTTGTCTAGATTCCTATTTATACCTAAATTCTGAACGGTCCCCAACCCAGAAAGGAAAATCCTAGCATAACTATTGGTATAAATATCAGTATTTATGTATATTATGATCCCGCATATAGCTGAACACACGAGTGCCTAACGTTTTTCAGTCAAAACATTTTACTGCATTGCACGCTATCGATTGTATAATTACAGTATTCGGAGGACACCACTAATAGCTCAGTTACGGCGAAATGTTAGCAAGTATTAGCAATATAATAAAATATATTGGAGAGCATTAATTATGTATATCAATTCCAATTCTTTGAAATAATAGAACTAAAGTTCCATGAACCCAGTAGACAATTTAAGGAAATATCGAGTATCTACCTAGTTTATCGAGTACTGTTAGTTTTATTTATCGATCGTGAATTATAAATAGATTCTCATAAACATGGTCGTACATTAAATGACGTAACAATAGTGCCAGTAACGCCCCTTCAATACTGAGGATGACTATGACCGTAAGTTATTGAACTACGCGGCAATATCCTCAACAGAAGTACTTGAAGAAATGGATTGCTTTCGTATTCATATACGATGATATGGCAATTCGTTACATAAATTGTTAACTGTTACCTGAACTGACTCGGTACCTACATTTACCTATAAGGAGAATTTTACTTTACATTCCTGCTTGCGTTTGTTGTCAGAGACTGAGATTTGCTCCTGTGGTAATCCCGGTGCGCGTAATTACTATAGTTGCTGCCAGTTAAGATCGCAATAGCGGTCATTGCCCTTTCCCTAATATATCTTCGGACGAACCAAAACAAATTAACCATCTATCGTTTTTCATCAGAAATATTATGTTGGAGGTCACGATAGATGACGATTCAAGACTTGAACAGGCTTATTTTTGGATTGCAAAGTTAAGAACTTAAATAAATGTAGGTGGGTCAATGACCGCTATTGCGATCTTAACTGGCACCAACTATAGGGTCAGATGTCGCAATACAAACATATGTTTCTGCGTAAGCTTTTAGTAATCTTTCCGGAATCGTAGAGCACAAAGTGGTAATGTGCATGCATTGTGGTCTAACATGTTTAGATAATGTGCCTGATAATGTCACACCTGCGTAGTTATGCTCTTGTTAACGTTAAAATTCTGTGTGTGTGCCGCACAGGCTTGGCAACGCTGAACGCCGCGTATCTCCCGCAGGCAATTTGTCAAGTTTCGATTTAGTGCTGCAACTTGGCACCAGTTACAATGATAATCCTTAAGGTTGAAGCACCGACCGACCGTCCATACATTTTTGTCTCGGTATAGACACTAAGACACACACAGACACAGAGAATTTACGATACTATTACATTATTTTCAATTTTATTGATTGTGGAAGCTGGTTCAAATATCTAAATGATTATCTGGGATATCTGGGCATTGCATTATGGACTTGAAGGATGTAAATGTAATAGAGTGGACATTTCTTCTGGAAAGACATCGAAATATGTGTGAATCTTCACAATGGAATTTGTTAGTGAAATTGATGGATTTCGAAGTGAATTAATTTTCAAGTGCAGTATGTGTCATAAAATTGTACGAAGAGCAGTGATAAAATAAATACTGCACACAAGCAGCTCGCAACAAGTCTTATGGATATTCCAACAATGTCAGCTTTATTTATTAAGAAAGATCAAATTGCTATTCAAAAAGGTTATGATGTGTCTTCAGGCGGCGCGGCGTTCCATTTGTTACTGTATATGTAGATTGTAGTTGGAGCATGGTTGAAAAGGTTAGGTAAGTTAATATTTTACAAAACACAAATTTGGTTCTGTAAGACATTTCTAATACATGCAATATTTACAAGTGTTGCTTTTCATTCCCAGGCCTGCATTTCTTGCTGTTAGAAAGAAATATTGTTATACATGTTATCAATATTATGAGAGGAGAAACATGGATATAAAAATTATGAAAGTGCTGAAAAAAAATTACTGGACCATCTACAGCAATGGAATCAGAATTTATTGTGGGAGGCTTTCAAAAGAGTTAAGAAATATATCAACTTCGGTTTTAGAGTTTTATTGGTGACGGACACTCCTCTGTGTTTGCAAAATTGAACGAGAAAGTGTTACATGGCACCTTGAAAAAAAATTGAATGCAAGAATCACGTAATTAAAAACTAAACCAGTGCTATAACTATACAAGTGGAAAAAGGGAGGTTTTAGGAAAAGGGGGTTCTTACCAGCGACGTGTTCATCTGGCATGTAAATATAAACAGTCAGAAATTGTTAGAACCAGTAAAAAATTCTTTGATTATCATGGCTATGGAATATCATCATTCTCCTGCCCTTATTTAATCCAATTTATATGGGGTCACATGGGGGCAACATGTCTTTTTCTTGGAATATAACATTTAAAAATATGTTTTCAGGATTATCGCTTGCTAACAGACACAAATGGCATGAAACTGCATGGAAAAAGCTGACCACACACAGTTTGTCGAGATAATGAATTTGTCAGCAATATGATACCAAAATTATCAGACTTTTTTAAAAACTGTATTCTGCCAGAAATTATTTTGAGACGTGTTCAAAAAAATACTAAATTTATAGATTTGAATGGTATGTACACAAAGCTTTTACTTTTTTTTTTCACTTCATAAATTGCATCAATTTCAATGTCTAAATAAAATATATTATTATGTTATTCTAGTGAAAAATCCTTCTGCAACATCAACATCAGTTGGAAATTCAAGCAAAGAAGAGAAGTAAAGTTTTATTTTAGAGCAGCTTTGGAGATTGACGGTAAATAATATTTTGAAGTGAATGGTAAATAATATTCTTCAAAAAGTAACAAATATTACTAAGTACCTATGTTTTCTTTGCAGCAGCAGTGTAGCAGTGGTTTCCAGACAGGAACTTTCAAGGCAGAGAGGGTGAAATCAACTGATTCTAGTTCGAATTGTAATTTGGTAGTATTTTGTTTAGAATCTACATTATCATTGTATATCTTTTTATTTTGTATATTAGGTACATCATTATGTATACATACTTCATGCTTATTGAATTGAGCAGGTTATAATAATAATAAAACCTTTATTTTCAGGCTACTTTGGCCCATAGATGACCTTACAGACTAAGTAGCATAATTATATATTATGACCTAACTACTTGCTCAATTCAATAAGCCGCTTTTTAGATTTTCGTTTTACTTACTAAAAGCTTTTGTTGATTACTTCGAAATTAGGATTTTTTTTTTTTCACCTTCCTGGTTATTATCGCAAAAAAAAACGTGTTTTAGATTTGTTGTTATCTCTTGTATAAGAATTATAGTTTCCGTGTTATGAAATGTCTAATTATTGTACTATTTAATTATTTATTACAAATCAGCATAATTTACTTCAAATACTTGTTTTGATAAAAATTCAATAGTGTAATGTAATAAAATAAAACTACGTTTTATTGTAATTAATGTTGACATAATTAATTTCCCAAAATTATAAATAAATAGTTTACGCCAACATATACAAACTTTTATTTTTATACCAATCTTACGGTCGAACATGCTATTTGGTTAACAGTTTAACCCACAAATTACATTGTAAAATATATAATACCGTTGCAGGTGGCGTTCTGTAGTTCTGCTAACCCAATCTATCCATATAGAAAAATGAAAAACTTGTTTTTCATCCCCCCATCTCGGAAAGAGTATTTTTGCTCTTCGATATCTGAGTGCAAAAGTCGTTTTTATCCTCTAGAGGATAAAGTAAATTGAATTTAGAACATCGTGTGCACTAAGTTTGTGAATTCAAAACATCATTAAACCTATTTACTTCTACCTCCATGGTGCCGAATTTATCATAGGTACAACCTTTTTTAATTTGTTAAAAACTCAGACTCGGAACCTTCTTGGTGTACTTTTATAATTTGCTTTGCGCGCGCCATTTTCTTGTCAGGTCAATTGTTAAAACCTTAGGTTAAAAACAAGTGAAAAACGTAAAATAAGTGGTTTTGGCGACGAAGAAGTTTATTTGACGCCAACAGAATTGACTGAAACTGTTAATAATGCGCAAATGAGCTTTCTCCCTCAACAATCACGCGAGAAGGATTTGAAACAGTACGATATTAAAAAAATAGAAAAAAAAAATAGGTAGAAAATGCCCAAGGCATTAAGTCCGCCTTTGTACAGTTTTTACTTGTGCATAAAGTTTTAATAAATAAATATTACACTCAACTTAACTAACTGTAGCAACGTTACTTTAAATTTTTCTTAATTGTACCAAAGTATTATTTGTTATAATTTAAAGATTATTCTGTAATACTTACCTACCATAATGTAGTAGTTAACACCTAAACTGAAATAAAAGTATCTTGTGATTGTAAGTGTTTTTTTTTTGCATTTAGTAATTTCCTCGCTGAGGTGGGATGAAAAGTTACGTGTTGCACTCGAGTGCAAAGATTTTTCACCTCGTGCTCTTTTGATTCCCTCGCTAACGCTCAGGATTCTAATTTTTGTATCACTCGCTGCGCTCGTGACTCAATTTTAGAATCCTTCGCTTGCTCGGTTATCAAAATTGAGCACGCGGTTAAAAAGCAACTTTGCACTCTTGTATAACAAATAACTATTTTTCACTCACGCCATCAAGTGTCAATCTTCGTAAACGTAGGGCTTAGATACTCATCCACGTCTGTGTGTATAAACGACACTATATTCAATAGCAAATGTTAAAATCCGTAAATGTGTCGAATTGGGTGGATTTAGTGGCAATGATATGACCCAGTTCGATAAAGCGCAAAGTCCTCTAATCGCATCTGCTACTCCTACGATTTAATAATTTTCCAATTACACAAAAACCCAAATAAAAAAAATGTTGACTTCAACGCCATCTAGCGGGAAAATGGCTGGTGGTGGATGGTTTTGACACCCCGAAAAGTTTTTCATGTTGGTTGTTTATTATAGCCAGGCGTAGAGTTTGCTCGCTTTTTATTTTACGAATTTTATAGATACAGCACTTAGACAAAACACAACAGCTCTTAAGTGCCATTTCTGGAAAACGGACACCTATGTAGTTTCGTAGAATACCTCTGTGCGTAAGTCCACCACGGCACGGCCATTAAGGTGACCATTCTATAGGATCTTAGCCTCCAGGAGGTGCCATTGGATTCAGATAAAAAATTGTAAGTAATTATAGACAAGGTGTACTGACCCCCTGTGTGAACACTGCCGAGTTGCCCTGCTCCAGCATCTCCTCGAGCTCATCATCGGTGGTGGCGCGGCCGGTGATCTCCAGCTGCCGCTGTATCCTGCTCTTGCAGCGGTCCCGGTAGTCCGTCTGCGTGCGGTTGTACTCCGTCATCACCTCCACGAACTTGCGCGACAGCGTCGAGTGTTGCGTCTTTCTTATCCTCAAATCCGCTGACGATTTATTCGAGTGCTCTTCCTGCTCGATGTTCTGTTCTATGTCTGTGAATCAGTTGAGCCAGTATATAAGTGCAGTTCTCCAGCTGGCGTCGCAAATAAAATATAAGACAAAGAAAAGCACTAACGCTAAGTTGTAGCTCACTTACGTTTTAACTTTCCTCTGACTTTGTTGGCAGTTTTCTTAACGTCAGCCATGAGATCTTCCAGTTCATGCTTTGTTTCTGTAAAATAAAATAGACTTTGTCAGAAAATGACGGTTTGTGAAATAACACGAACATTGGAGTTTACATCTTCGAGTAGTTCATGCATAATACAACTCGCTCTCTCAGCAATAATAACATAATTTTGAGTGCGACTGAATTGTCGCGTGGGCGGCGCTCTAATTGTCGGTCCACTAATCGAATTCGCCAAAAACGATCGATAGTTTTATGGATGGTTTTGCATTGATTGAATAAATATTGAATACGTACATTCTGGAAAGTACACAATTTGCATTTTATTTAATTGGCATTGCCAGTTTTGTTGCCAAAAATATAAGAAAATAGAGTATCCCGTTGAATTACTAAGATGGCCAGAAAACATGAAAATAAGTACATATAACCAACATGGTAATAATAATTTAATGAGCAAGAAGCAATAAAAGCTTACATCTTCAACTTTTTGATTATAATTAGCAAGAATTTTGTGGCTTCGTTCCGTCCGTCCGCCTTATGCTTTCAATTTGTCCCTCTAGTCTCTACCTCTACGCAATCCCAAGAGTCAACCAAATAAAGGTGTACTAAAAATAAACAATCAATACCAACCACGAACGAAAATCTTGTACGAGCAGTTATTTGGATATCAATCAAAGTCGTTGTTCTTACGTGACATTTCTACGTGAGCACGTCTGTTCAAGAGGTTAATTGGCTTAATAACAAGCCGGCGTTCCCATCTAATAGCTGCTTAGAGGAGGGGAGCAATACAATTAGCAGTATAGTTGATGGGATAAGTGAACGATCTGCACCGTATTGGAAACATTACGAGATAACGACAGGATGTTTCTCAGCTACGAATGTCTGCGAAAATCTTTGACTTTGAAATACGCTTCTTTTGTTCATTTTACAAGACCCACATTTGCTTCACCAATGAGTGAAACGTTTTAAAATATATCGTTCCAATTTAAATGCTTCAAGGTTGAGGAAAGGTTTAAAATAAGCGTTTAAACCTTTCCTCGACCATATAATTATCATGTACGATTCATGAAATTCCTCTCGGTATCGAGAACGATATCCTCAAGCATCACCATAACGACTTTTCCTGTGTATCGCGTCCCGGAAATTGCACTTCCTGAGCGGGTGGGTGAATGATATTTACCGAAACCGTGACTAATCGATAGCTGAAAAACAAAAGTTGTAGGCGTTGATATAATTGTAAATAATTGCACGTTTTCATACTGTGACAGAACAGTTCTCTTGGGCTGCGGACTTAGCGCAACGCGTTGCCAATTTGCATAAATTATTTGGTGTGCATATTCGAAAACGCGCGAATAAATTGTGCATACCCTGAATATTCAGTAAGCTTTTAGTGGAGTTTTGAATTTCCCGGAGATAACTGAATAAACATACGGACGCAATATACAAATTGTCGCGCGTAAAGGCACTTCACCAATGTTGTTTTAGAGCGGAATCCCTTGCGGGGTATTATCACCTGCCGGTGCCGGTGTGCCTAGCATTATTTTCAGAAAGTTAACGCTTGAGCTCGAATCCCTTTCAAGCTCGAAATCCGGGTCATTTTGGCGGCATTTGGGCACTTAAGTGAATATTAAAGTTCGCGTGCACAGTGGTACTATTTTTAGAGAACATCGTAGTGTACTAGAGTTTCGTTTAGCTTATAAAAGAGATGTAACATGATAAAATAACAATAAAAGAGCTGTGTAATAGATAGGAATTGCTGTTTAAGATAAGTACTAAAATACATTTCTGGGTGAACTTATTGTAATTGAGGAAAGAAAAAGATATTTCAAGTCAAATGTAAATTAAAACCAGCTTCTGAGAAACTAAAATGACTTCGACCCTTAAATATCTACGGTTTTACAACAATATTTATGCTAAAATAAATGGGGCCAGTACATAATTATGGTACCTACCTACCTACTACCTAGTTATCTAAGTTAGAAAGTGTTCACCGCTAGAAACGAAAACCGTTTTATGCAGAGCACAAAAAATATCTCAAAAATTCCTTTTCACTGAACAAAGAATTCCATTGAAATAATTTACCTGGCCCGTCCCGTGTAGACAACGCAAAAAATACTTCTAAAAGAAAATCCAATTTTTCCTATCTTCGATTCATTTTGAAGTTGATCCTTTCTATTCTATACCACCTACCTTTTGGGAAATATTTAATAGATTCTCTCTTCCATAATGTCTAGGCAAGTTTCTACAAGGTTAACATAATAGTAGGCCACCGACTTGTTATTTTAATCTAATTTCTCTAGTCAGCACACTTGTGTGTGTGAGATATTCTACTAAATTAATATATTTCTGTGTTACTGTAAGTAATTACCATCGGCTGGGAATCACACACTAAAAGAAACACTAAACAGAACTGCTGCGTATCATCAGGGGAGATTCGTAAATGTCGTTTCAAAGAATTGTTACTGCTGTAATTGTAGGTCGTAACATGTAATTACTATTATATAAATAAGTGTATAATGTGGACCCAGTATAATGGCTTCACAGTGTGTAATTATTTAAACCAGATTGCGTTATTGTAAGTCAGCTCCTTGAGAGTTCATGAACGTGTTAGGTATGTCGTAATTAAAAGTGTCGGGAAATGTAAAAGGATCGTTAAAACGCGATAGAGCACGGCGGGCGACGCGACGCTCGACATGTATCACCTGCAGCTAACCGTGCCTCGTTCACAGCAGATCGATTTCATTCACTGAGCACACAGCTCATTCATAGCCACACCATCAATCGTGACTTGTTTGCCTCTTTCATTCGCCGACAAGTTCATTTTCCATCAACTTTTTGTTATTTCCCGTAATGTATGTTACGAAGCAACTTTTACCAGTATATTTATTGCAGCATTAGCATATTTACTTTTGTAATGAATATGATATTGCACAAATATTTTAATATTTCCAAATGGATGTAGATAAAAGGGCGCCCCGCCTCACACAGGCTGCCGCCAGTGCTCGCATGATGCGAAATAAATGGAGCAACATATTCTCCCACGGGAATCTCGGAAATGTTCAGACAAGGCATTCTTATAGATTTTTGTGACGCTACATGTTGACTTGATATTCGCTATTTCAGAATTACAAAAAACCGACTTCAAACAACACAAAAAAGTGAAAAATAACTTTAGCTGCAGACGACGTCGGTGACCTCTGATGGATTTAGTTTTTTTGTCACTGACTTCTGACCTAAAGTTATTTTTCACTTTTTTGTGTTTTTTGTAGTAGGTTTTTTTTTGTTGGTCCCAAACAAATATTTTCCATGAATTTATTTTTCATTGTTAACAATACTTGTCATGGTAAATGGTATCCCCAATAAATGGAACTTAACATACCGAACTGTCGGAATCTGGGTGTATGGTACACATCTGCGTAACCCCTCAAAGCATACAGGCGTGATGTTACGTCATGATGTTGTTTAAACAATAAACATTTAAGCGATTGCAGCAATCACGGCAGATTTGCCGTCTATTTTTGAAGAGTTCCATTGTATATTTCCGAAGGTCAACATCAGATCTTAACCATTTTAATTTTAATGGGACCACCTCAGGAGCATACTCTTTCAAATAAAAAAAGAATCATCAAAATCGGTTACTACACGACGAAGGTATCCGCGAACAAATATGAAAAATATTATATAATATATACGGTGGAATTGAGAAACCTCCTTTTTTTGAAGTCGGTTAAAAATAATAAAGAGGAAAATTAAAAAGGCAACTGTAGTAAAACGTCCACCTCATACAAAGTTAAATAAACGATTACCGCATGAATAACTTTGGAGTGAAACGGACTCGTAACTAAGTTTCAAAGGTACAAATTGGACTGTTTTATTACACTAAACGTATATACTGTTATCGTGAGCTTGTTCGATATTAACGACAGCAACGATGGCTTATTCGGGGCTATTTAGGTCGGGTCAATGGCTAATCGTGGCTATTCGTGACGATCCTGCTGAGGGTCCCTTGTTGTCGAGTGGGTTCTACAAAGGCGCCGTGTTATAACACCTAAAATAATATTACCGCGAAAGAATTCTCTTACTTTGAAACGAAATACACCTTAACCCTTGCGAAAATATATATAAAAGAGAAAATATGAGCTTTATTAAAATGTCCCGACTATAAACCTTTTGCGCTTAGAATGGAAAAAACACGGTGTAATTTTTAATAATTAAAGCTGAAAATATGAACAGGGTAAGAAAAGGTTTAGTATTTGAAGTCGAGCCAACGTCACCGGAATAAACTCGAACTTATCTCGTGACAAAATCGAACTAATCTCGCGACAAAATCAAAAATGCTAACGCTTATAATTCATTTGGCTACCAAAAATAGTTCGAAAACATTTCAGAATCAAAACTATGTAGTTCAGCTATTTACTGGAATAATAAATGAAACGTTTCGAGCGAACGTTTGATTAAAAACTCATTTGTAATTTTGTACGCTACACGCATACTAACGATAGCATTGAAAACACAACAGGAAACAGGATAAAAATATAAGCGTAGATACCGAATGTTTTTTCGAATATTTAGTTATCCTGTAGGTACTATGTATATGAAATGACGTCGACTTTTTCACATAAAGAAATGTCAGCACTCCAGAACAAAGACAGCATCACTTAATCTGAAGTGTTCCCATGAAAAGCAGACAGACTGGCCGCCCCCACGTCTGCGTAAATGCCACCAACTTCGCCCTTTCAATTAGTGTGTGGGTATTCATTGCGAGCTAACTTAGAGACCTACCCACGCCCTGCTCGCAGCAATACCGATAACCATAGCGTAGCCATGGAGAAACACATTTATTTTTATACAATAAACTTTCAGAAGCCGTGGGTTTTTCACAGACTCAATCACTGAGTTTCATTAAATGAGTGGGAGGATTTACGGGGGTTCAATCCAAGTACTCTATACTAGTATGAATGGAAAATTGTGTTTGAAATTGACATATAAAGGGCGAAAACTTTATTATGTCTAACCTTTTGGTGCATTACATGTTAAGTGTACCTACTTAAAATTGCATAAATTACACCTAAACAACATAAACGCACATGTACTCACGCACTTCTAGAAACGCTAACAATGGGCCGACTTGGCAACCCGTCATGACTTAATGAGACCTAATAAGACCCTAAAGAGCTGTCATTACGACCACTTATTACTTCATTTATTCCAGCTGGGTAATCTCTCCCACAACAACAAGCACGTTACTTCCCAAAGTTTAGTGGGAGGTTGAATTTTAGGTAGGATCCTACTAATAAGGTTAAACTGTGGTCCCTAATTGGGGCTACCAAACAACCATTATGCCCAATTTAATAACCCATCGGCCGGCCGAAGTAACGATACTTCGTAGAGAGTAGAGTACTGCCCACTGTGAAGGAGCTCGTCCAAAAAAGCACTACAACACATCCTGTACTATGTATTCTGTGCTACAACTAAACCAATTTCTACCGCCAGACAGCGTTTCTTGGTTCGGTTTCAGGAGTGCATGTGTGCATAGGAAAGGAAAAACTGCAGGTCCATAAAACACATTTCAGCTGTTTTTCTGGGATAATTACCAGTTGCCTCTAGAACGACTAGAACTGCAGATGTCCATAGGCCGGGCCTTTTGACCTTGTACAGGACCAATTTAGTCTAAGGTTAAGGTACCTGTCTTAATTTTTTTTATTTTCTTAAATTTACTTGTCTATAATTTTGGTTTATGGTAAATTTGATCATTTTGTGTTGTTCTGTGCGAGACAAATAAATACTTTTTCTTTCTTTCAGCGGTGACCATTGAAAATCAGGTATTGGGTTGTTGTCAACCCAAATCATGGAAGTGATCAAACTTACTTTCATCTGATTGCGGTGCTGATAGGATGGCACTGTGCTTCTTCTTGACTTCTTCCACGTTGGCCTGAATCTTGTCTATCATCTCTCGTATCTCTTCAACCTGAACAGAAAAAAAATACCATTAGTATAAATTATGATTTCCATCAAAAGCTCATAATTATACTGGCATTAAGCGAAATTGGCAATTTCGGTTTATAAAAGACGAAGTTTTCTTTATTTATTAAACATGCAAACTTAATTATTCTTCTCTCTGCCAAACATACAATAATGAACTCCGGAGCAGCATGAATTTATTAATACGATTACTTCAAGTGTTTCGTTTTATTCTTTTAAAACCTATATTGTAAACAGAAATATTTGTTTATTTGTAGTTCCCATGAATGTTTACGATAAGATTTCATATCAAGCTGATAAAAATGATAACCTATCTGACTGATATGAAGCTTTCTCTAACAGACAGCTCTGAGTAAGACCAAGCCAAGGAAGCCTAAAGAGGAAATATTTAAATCACACTGCATTTAAAATTCATTCACTATGGCTGGGATTAAGAACAATAGTCAGGAAAAATCACGTAAAACAGAAGAATGAAGAGAAAAATGCGCTCACAAAATTTCATTTATAATTTTCGCACCTTTTATAAAGCGTTTTGTCTCAGCTCATTAATTCTTTAGCGTCGCCTGACTAGCCATCTTTTAGCACAAAGTTAATTACTCATCAAGTAGGAACGATGGGGCTATTTTTTCCGAAGCCGTGCAGTTCGCCGTTTATCTCTGTATCAGGGTAAAGAACGTCTCGAAGTCTAGCCGGGGCGGCGCGGCGTTGGAGCTGCTGGCAGCCAGCCAGCTCAAACACCCTGACCTAACCTACTATGGCTACTATTCTGGCGAGATATGTTTTATATATTACAAAACTTAGACTAAGGACTTGAAATAATGCTAAAAATGATAGGAACAGGACTTTGCGTGTGGCCATTATGCTGATATTACTATCCTAGGAATAAGTCCGAGAGTTTCTTAAGCGGAGGTATTAATTTGTGTAAGACATTGAAATTGCTTATGCCAATAAAAACCATTCAAACAATCGGACAGCAAATAAATTATTGTTAGATAGGCAATAATATTCAATTAAGGTTTCGGTCAAGGTTTGTTGGGAGTTTTATTTGTGTCTCAACTGTGTATTTTTTGTGTACGACAGGAAAACTCCACCATTATTAAGAAAAATATTTTTGTTGGCAGACGGGAAATACATATACAAACCCTATGTAATTACCTGACCTACATTACTTCGCGCCTCTTTTCTTTGTCATTAATTAAGAGTAAAAGGTAAAGGCAATGAAAAAGAATAATACAATGTTAAGCTGCTTCCTAAGCTCTCAAGCTTTGCACAATCAACAAAATTAAGTTAAAAAAGGAAACAAGGTTTAAACAAAGTCTAGGCTGGCGTTAACTAATTGGTTGAGATAGGTTTTCGGGGCTATGTTCAGCATTAAATTTGCCTTAGGGAGATTACTGGCTTCAGTCCAACCGCAGAACAAACGCTCCCGCCGCAAATTAAGTTTAAAAGAAAATTATTTTCCACTAGTACTAACTTACTAAACGTATTCAAGTGAACAGGACTAGTCATCGTGTAAACATTTTATCAAGATTCAATCAGTAAACACAATAGGCAGCACTGAATCACCGGAACAGGCTGATAACTGATTCAAAAGAATACATAATTAAGCGAAAACTGAACGAAGGAAAAATCGTTTTAGTGTTTCAAAAGTATATATGTTTAATCAGCTTTCCATTTCTAGAAATGCACTTCTTCCGTTACCAAGTTCTGAGACTTTGGTATTGAATCTGTAATCTGCTGCATTGGCGAGAAAAACTTCAATATCTTGAGGAAGATACTGGGCATTAGAAACCAAACACATGACCGATTTTTTAAGATAATATAACACTTAAATATGTGTTTAACCTAATTGTATCGGTCATTGAATCGGACATGTTGATAGCTTAAAGTACGGTTCAGGGTCGGGAATGCGGTTGAGTCGATAGGAGGACGTCCGTGCCCGGGTCGTGCGACACTTCACATCATGACTCACCAATTAATCAGATTAGCCCGATAACCGATATCGTCCGGCGGCCACCCGATAGCAAACTTAACGATTAGTCTGCGATACCATTGTGATGTTTAATAAACGTTGTACTCGGATTCTAACTATAACCGTCTAGACTGGTAGCTAGGGACCCATTAAATCTGGCGTCACTATACATTGATACTATCTTATATAGTTTTAATGAAACGAGGGACTGGAAGATTCATGACATGACAATTCTATTACGAAGACAGGCCATAAGTGTTCAACAACAAACGTCGAGCTAGCACCGCTAAATGACAAACAGGACTATAACTATTCACTGCGGTCATTTCCAGGATTTGAATACATGTTCAATTTCATAACTATAATCCGTTTTGTTATTACGACTTCGCTTTCTACTTTCGATTCGATTGGCAGCGTAAAAAAAGTATCCGCCGCCCGCGCCACCGAAGTAAAAACAAGATCCATTAATTCTACGGGAGTTGAACTACGTATGTAAGCTGAAATGGAGTTGCAAATGGGGCCACAGCGCAGGTTCCAGCTAGCTTTGGTATTAATATGAGGCATGTTACTCATTAGACTGCTTGTGTACGTCATTTAGCAAACTACGAACAGTTTTAGTCGTAATTACACGAAGTTTATGTTGGAAGCTAGCATGTTACATCCATTTTAAGCTCTATCTAGAATACAAAGTATCAGTTTAGTAGCTTTTGGATCCCTTTGGATTTTATTTGATTTGAGAAATGCGCCAATCTTCAAATTGGGTTAAACTTAAAGCAACTCCAATACCATGACAATACCAAATCCAAAGTTCCGCTTCACAGTACATTACGCTCCTTTCTCAACATAATCAATGAATTTTATCGAAGCTATTGCTGAAGGAACGCAATGGAACGTGAACGGAAACTCGGTGCTTAGTGTTTTCAACATAAAAATCTTTGTTTGATGTTTTGGTTAAACGAAATTTCGTGTCATGGTCAGGCAGCATGTTTATCAATTGACCTTATCAAACTTTTAAATTGTTTTGTATACATATAAGCAGCTTATTGCGATTGCTGGATATCATTATGCTTATTTAATAATATATTGCAGCTGTGCCGTGCCATGATGAATTAATACTAGACAACGGACAGCTTATAAGAAATGTATGTGTGATAGTGACGTAATCACGCTAAGTGCACACCCATCCCCCGCTGCGGCCAGCAACGTGCCACCACGCGCGACAAGTAAGCACATCTCTCATCCACACATAATAACATGTAAATGAATCGCACGATTATGATGAATACCAAGCACAGCCTGAATATTTATGACACACTTGTGTGTTGTGTTGTGAATTAAATGAAAACGCGTGAAGAATTCACGTCACGAATGAAAACTGGCGACGACTCGTATATTTTTTTATTGTATTCTGTATCAGAGAGAAAAGTTAAGGACGGGAAGGAAAATTAGATATCTCCCTGGGGCAGTCTGCCGCCTCATTGAGGGACGACGCCCCGGTTTAGAATATAGCATTAGCATTTTTATATCATTCTCAAAGTATTAAGCTACAAGGATCGCTGGGACTTTTATCATTCCCATTGATCTTATAGTTTTCATATTTTATAGAAAGCCCTGTTTACGAAAATACATGAAAATAAAGTTAAATTCATTCCATATTATTATTTCAGATTTTCATTTTTGAAATGAATGATACCGATAAAATGTTCATCATCATCATCATTGTCATCATCAAATGTTCATATTATTTATATATTTTTATGTTCTTCTATGTACAAAATGCGACTTTATTTTCCAACAATGCATATGCCTCCAACATAATGTTTAATTATTCCACACCAGGTCTCGTTCCCACCATTTAACACAAGTAGTCGTACGATACTATCGATTGCAGTAATCGTTCACCCCTTTGTTAAGCTTAAATGTGGGAGTTTGCGGAAAATTACTTGACTTAAAGTGCTTAGTGATTACCAATTAGCTGCAGGCATGGCCTATTAAGAATTTAAGGGCGCGTTCACGACCCCGGGCATTGCGATTTGCGTCAAGAGACACGCATCGCTTGTTTCCTACAAAAACCCCTGCAAGTCACATCGTTGTGACACGTCTTTCTCTAAACAACTTTTTCACTAAATTTCTCACCACGTTCAGTGTCGCGGGTCGCTTGAGCTTGTAGCACGTGGCCAAGAAGATAAAAGCTCTTACTAATTAGAATAGTTGTCTGCCTCTATTGGTCTAGTGGTCGCAAGCGCGACTGCTGAGCATAAGGGTCCTGGGTTCGATTACCAGGTCATGCAAAGTGTTATTGGGTTTTTCCATTAGGAACATCTCAGTAGCAGACACGGAGTGTGGAGCGTACCCGGTTGATGGCATTAGGCTCGCCCTATTATATGGGACTTAAACATAATTAGCGAAATGTGTGTACTGTACTATTAGGCACACCTCTGCCTAACCCTTCTGAGATGACAAACGTGATGATGTTATGTGTTACGGAGATTAACTTTATCTTGATAATCTAGCGAAATCAAGTTAAACCTGTTTTCTATTTAAGTGTTATTGTATTTTGTCTCGACTGCTGTTCGACTTACACAGTATTCACAGTAATAAGTAAATAAATGAAGCCATTGTTGTTACTGATTAATAAAGTGTTCAAGAAATGACCCTGTATTTTATATAAATGTACTCAAGCCTTTATCGCGTAAAAATATCATCTCTGTAGATAATACGTAATAATATAATGTTTTCCGTAATCGGCGAATATATTTATAGCAAAGATTTTTATTTTTATTCATCTTAAACGTAGTGTTTATCTTTTATATTACAAAGATACCGGTATGAATAATAAAATATTCACTAACTTACAGACTGAATAAAGAAACGTTTAAGTCGATCTTTTTTCTAGTCGCTTTTTTTCAAGTTAGGAGTTAATAAAAACATGATCATTTAACAAGGGAAATGAGACTACAATTACTATGTGAAAAAAACTTAAAATATTTGAAGTATTCATAGGTAAGCACTATTAAATTCCGATTTAATTGTTAACATATTTTATTCATATTATTTGAAGTAGTTTGCCCTCAATAGTTCTTAAAATAAAACTATAAACTGTTTAATGACAAAATCAATCAAACACAAAATATCATTGAATATTGTATTAATTGCGTTTGTGATATCGCTTTATGAGTATCGGAAACGCGTAAATATCAATAAACTGTACGATCATTTATAAAAATGTTCAGGGTTGTTTGTTAAGCTAAAAGTCTCTTCGCAAAAGTTGTCAAATGAATGGGGTGAAAATGTCATTGTATTTTATTCAGCTTATCGCAAATTGATGGGCATTGACCTCTCGTAAAGGGACTTAATGCCCATAGTGACCACGCTGGGCAAGCGAGGCCGGGGTTAGCGACCAATATACGACCCAGTATTATTTTTGCATAAATATACATAATGTAGACACACAGCCGCCCCGCAGATTTATAATGCTGTAGAAATTTTATTTATAAAGGTAACTGGTCATGTTTGCGGGCACCGGATTAACTAGGATTATGTAAGTGACGTCAGTACAGTTACAGTTCAACGAAGCTATACGAATTAACCCCCACCTACCACCAACCCTTACGAAATACTTCTGAGAGACGGGAAAGTTTTTTCTACGTAGCAACTAGCGACGTAATAACAAGACAAAAGCTCTGTTTCCGAAAAGTAGCCAACTTTTATGAGTGTGCTGTAAGTAGGTACTAACTTCGTTGTTACTTTCATAAGTTTCGCCACTCATAAATTCTGGGAGATAACTAAAGCAGATTCCTTGTAAAATAAGTATGGCCAGCTATTTATTTTAAGGATTTTGTATTACGTACAAAATTATCCAACACCCAAGCTCAACGACTATTACTGCTAAACTAATAAAGTTATCTTAACCGCTATAGTTTTCTTTTAAAGTTCATGAAATGTATGCACAATCATCATAAATTTTTTAAGCCAGCAGTTTAGCTTTTAGAGGGGGGGGGGGGGGCGCCCTATTGGAACAAAAATTTGCACTTTAAAGTTTAATATTTCGTAAACGGAGCATTAAATCGAAAAGTAGTATTAGAAACCCCTAAGTCATTTTAAATGACCTATTCAACGATACCCCACACGATGGGGTAGGCGACGAAAAAAAATTCATCCCCACTTCACATGTTGTGAGCTACCCTAAAAAATATTTTTCCCAAAATTTCATTTTACTACTTTGTCGGCGTTATTGATATACATACCTTTACAAAATTACAGCTTTTTAGTACTAACGGTCTCTTAGCAAAACCTCGGACAGACATGACGAAACTATAAGGTTTCCTTGTCAGGACTACGGAACCCTAAAAACGAGTTATCAGTATACGATAGGGTGACGATTGACAGCGGAGAATGGAAGAAAAAAAACGTGTAGTGCTGACCCTAAGGAACATGGGAGGCAGAAAGATGATGATGCGTACTGATCAGGTTCGTAGCGAAATCGACGGCTACGACGACCGCTACGAGGAATAGGCGAGACGACAAAAGAAATCTAATTAGTCCGTCACTTAGATTATCAAAAAATATTTGACCCGTGTTTTTTCTTCTGTTACGTAAACCAAAATTGACGAAGATACGACGCTTTTAACATCGTCACTCCCGAGTTTTGATGCGTTTTATCTTTGTCAATGTTCATTGATTTACAAAAACAAAAAATACGTGTCCATTATTTTCCAACACTTCTTCTTAGCGTGTCGATGGCAAATTTTTATTAAATATGTTTGGCCCAAAATTCAGCTACGCGACCTCCACTCGCTGATGCAGTCATAAGATCGTCAAGTGTGCAGGTGTCAGGGCATGCGGCGCAAGATGAAAGATGGGCCATTGTCTGTGGAGACACACCGCATACACATTTGAGATCTGAGCCGTCCATGAACCCCCATCTGAGGAGGTTGTCTTTGCTACGGCCGACCTGGTTCGGAGTCTATTGAGAGATTTCCAAGTCGGCCACGGCAAAGCATTCCAATACTCTAACTGACGGACTAAATAGATTTCCAATTTTTTGATACTGTCGTCATGCCTATTCTCGGCAATGTCTAGATAATGGTAAGAGACTATCACATTGTTTCAGAAACAAATACATGAAGAAACAGATTTATCATGTCAGGGACAGTAGTGAAAATATGCGAGGTATTCCGTATTTCACTACTTTACCTTACATTATGCGAGGGTTCGTAGCGCTACGGGTTCGGCTACGACGGCTACGCTACGCCGAATGCTCGGAAAAATCGGCCAGGAATTAGCTGTTAATATCGCCTATTAAAACATTGCTAGGAAATAAATACGTAAAACGGATTTTAAACTAGGTAAGTCACATAAGCTGGTAGTTCAAATGCGCGTAGTATACGGGTGCGTAGCGCTACGGCTACGACGGCTACGCTACGCGAAATTCTCGGAAAATCCGGCCGGAAATGAGCTAGTAATAATGCCTATAATATTGTTTTGGAAATAAATGCGTCATTACAGAACAACCAATTTTATTATTGTGTGTTTCTATAACAATGTCTCGATTGCTAGGCTACGTGTGACGTCACCCATGTACCCTTGTACTCGAATGTCTGAAACCTGTCCTTATAGGCGCCACTTACTAAGAGCTTTACGTGCTCCCCGAAGGCCCAAATAGATCAGGTGTCTTAAATCCTCAATAGTACGATTGATGATCCGCCTCACTAAGCTCTTTACCTAAAGGCTCCTCACCAACAAAAAGATAGGTAAGGGGTGATGAACGTTTGTGTTAATTAGCTTTTAATGGCTTTAAACGAAATTGTTCAGTTTTAATAGATGTTATTTACATGAGGCAGGTCACATTACATTATAATTTAACTAATAGAGTGTTATAACCGCATATCCATTTATCTCGAGAGCATACATTAACACATTACACAATCCCAACCACAAAATGGATGCCTGTGAAAATGTAGATTGTGGGCTTTTAAAATGGTGTGCATCCTGCAAAAATATCATGAATTCTAGGTAAACCTTAATTGATTATAAGTTGCCCGCAATTTTGTTCGAGTGGAAATTTTGGTGTGTACTAGTGTAAAGGAAAAGAAGAGGTTTTATTCCAGACCATAATCTATCTTTGGTCTAAATTTCAGCCAGATCCGTTCAGTCGTTCTAGCATGATTGAGTAACAAACATCTATTCAAAGTTTCGCATTTGTAATATTAGTATTGACATAACCTCCCCAGGATTCCCGTAGTTTATACCAAAACCACATTACAAAAACAATAATTTACTACTATAATATAAGGAAGATACAAAAAAAAATGTCGTCATGCGGGAATCCAGCTCGAATTTTCCGAAACATTAATCACAAAAAGCTGACACTGGGCCAATGCACCAGTTGGCTCGCTTGCGTATTATGTCATTGATATAGCGTGACAGAATACTACGGAGTTTCATTGTTTCTGTACGAATGGAAGAGAAATGCTGATACAAGCGATAATTCCCTAAGGAGGTCGTAAATTCGTAAATTGCCTCGGTAATAAAGTATTAGACAAAAGTGTTCATATCCTTTTTTTTTTTTTTTTGGATGGGAAATCATCAAATGACTTCTCCCGCTCTGGGCGGAGCAGGAGGGAGTGTCAGACTTTTACTGACTAAAACCCATCCATGTTCCTTCCCCGCCCTTTGTGTTCCGGGGCCACGGTATCTCTTTCGAATAGTCCCGCAGCCCCGGCAGGCTCCGGTCCTTGCGGACCCCTTCCTTATTGCTGACTCTCTTTGAGGCGCGCGTGGAACACGAACGCGCCGTCGACACGGCCTGTCGTCATGAGACGAACGGACGGCGAGCTAGCCCATAGCTCCCCGTCCATAGGCCCGCGCCTACGGTGGCCGGAAGCCACCACGTGGCCCCCGACGCCCGGGGCGTCTCCCGCGGCGGCCGGGACGTGAGGATCTCTCCCTGTCCTGTTCCGCCACCTCCTTCGCTAGCATGACTGCTTCGCAGAAGGAGGTGACGGCGTCCCATTCTGTCTCGCTCCGGACCATGGATTGAACCAAGGCCGGGAGCGAGAGGTCGCCGCCGCCAATCGCCGTTACGAGGACACGGCGGTGCTCCGCCCAAGCGGGGCACACCTCCACCGTGTCCTCCGGTCGATCCTCACAATGGTGACACCCGGGCGTCTCCTCCCGCCCGAATCGGTGCAGGAACTTACCGAAACAGCCGTGTCCGGTAAGAACCTGCGTCAGGCGGAAGGTGAGGACGCCGAAGTGTTCATATCCTTATACTTTGTTTATTGTATTATTTGTATTTGAAATATATTGAACTCAATCTAATGGAACAAAATTAAATTAAATGGAATAAAATATTTAATGGAATTAAAATAATTTGTATGTAATAAAATGAAATTAAGATCAGTTTAACTGAATTAAGTGGGAATAAATGAATTTGTAATACATTCAATACTGCCGTCACAGAAGGCTCTGTTTTCTGTAAAATCTACCACAGTCTGTCATTCTTTTGTTTAGACGTGGATATTGGTGTGGGTTACATGTTTGTGATCTTTAGTTTAAAAGGTTTTTTTTTTTTGTATTCTCTTTAGCATGTAACTGTTTTATGTCCCGAATAAATAAAATAAAATAAAATCAGGTGTATATACAACTGTCTGTTTTGTTAAATAAACATGACGCTTCTGTAATCACGAAGGGTCAGGCAGATAATATGTCCTTACCTAATAGTACAGCCACATTTTGTTACTTTTAACCAACGCCATCTACCGGACACAAATCAAGACTTCGGAGCTGCTACGTATAAAATCATTTAGTAATTATATAATACTTCACTAGGAATTGCATGTATCTTTAAAGCTGGGTAACCATGTGAACTCTAACCTCGGTACGTATAACGAGATTCTGGATCGATGCAGTCATACTCATGAGGTCATGACTCACGTCACGACTAAGTCACTCATTTTTTTGTTAGGGAAAAATACAGTGACTAATCTACCCATGGAGGATTAATCAATATCAATGATTAATAGGTTGTCCCGTGTCCACGTCCACGTACTATCGAGGACACTCCCGCCTGATCACCACTAAGCAAATTTTTGCTTGCACTTAAAACATAGAAACGCTCTCTATCCCCGCCCCGTTGACTTTATAATAAATAATTAATGAAAAAAAATACCGATCGGCGACACATGCCAAACGAGAGTTATTGTTATTTTGCGCGCCAAAGTTGACGCTTTCCTAATAAGCTTAAAGTTTAAGGTGAAGTGGCTCGGCACCTCCGCATGATTTAAGCGAAAAAAAATTTAACTGATCAGGCGGAAAAGACCACGACTGTACATAAAAATAATAAGAGAGACGATACGAAACAATTTATAATGCAAAGCCCCAGCCCTCTTCAATGAAATGTTTATAAATTATCTCGCTTGGAAAAAATAAACAAGAACGAAGCACTACATCACTTCGGAAAAATTGTAAATAAAATATACTTTTACATACAGCAAGTTGAATCCTATTTATGAATCGATAAAAATTGGATTTCGCATTCACCGTCGAATAGCTCCAATTAAACAGTTGACTGGGCATTAGGCAACCGTGAAAGTACGCCTTTTGCATGTACCCCCGTATTTCAGGACTACCTACAATAAACACCGTACGAAAAACGTTTAGGGCAAGTAGTAAGTACGTAAAGCTTACTTTGAAATTGGGTCAAGTAATTAGCATTGCGAATTGATAATGTAAATAGGTTTAGAACATAGTAGAGACATAAAACCGATAATGTCGTTGTTAGGTACCATAAAGAAAGTTTATTGACGTTTTACAGTACACTTACATGCTGTAGGCTATGCAATAGACACGCGAATGCATTTATCTCGCACGCCATGGGTTCACACCGATTGTGCTGTACAGATTTTTATTACGGCGGGTCCCCGAGCAAAATTAGCAACTCTTTTGTGGTGGTTCAAACTTCGTTTGAAATACTGTTAGGATAAAGTTCTAATCAGCTTGCACTACAAAGTGCTTTTTACGTCGGTCACTGCGGGCCGAATAGTGCGAAATGAGTGGTTTTTATTCTTTATAAAATTCTTCTTTTGGAAAAAAAAACGACAATTATGTTCATTATTAAATTGCCTATCCATTAGTATAAGTAGCAAATCAAAATAATGGTTACTATAAATCATTATTTCTCATTTCTGTGGTTTCGTTTTTCGTAGATTAAACAAAAGGCTACTTAAAAAAAAATATGGAGTCATGAATATGTAGAAATTTAATGTATTTTTTATTAGTTCGTTTTTCTTTTGGATAAAGAGGAGTAGGCTCCAAAAAACTGCTCGCTCAAGGTCATTTGCTCGGGGAGGCGCCTTAACTTTAGTTTTCAATATTCTGACTTGCCCCTTATTCAGTGGCTGCATAGGCGCTCCCTCATCGGAGCATTCACCTGTAACGTAACCATCCAAGATTCGATTTTGAGCATTACGTTACAAATAGACGCGCCCGGTGAGAAAGCATTCGGCAGAGATCCGGTAAAAGAACGCCTTTACAGGTTACGCAGTGTAATGCTTGGATCTTACCCTTCATTGATGTAATGCTCTAATCTGAACTGTTACATGGCGAATGCTCCCGGTGACGGAATGCATTTTAAGCAATCCTGGAACTGCCTCTCTCTTTTTTGGTTCTTTTCATTGATTATTTCTGGTTTTTAATTTAATCTTGGACTAGTACTAGCTCAGTAATATTTTTGTGAAATAAATGTTATAAACTTAGTTTCGTACTAACTTTAAACATTTTTAAAATAAAATTATATTCTGTTAAACTCAACGGCTAATTACGAAAACTACAGCGCGGGCTTAAATACGGTTTTTGCTACTTAAGTTTTTCCGCTAAGGTTTTTGCATAGCAGCACATACAAAGCTAGTAAATAAATATTCGTTAGCTGGCTTAATCCTGGTACAAAACGGCACCTTTCGAAATACAAAATTCGGAGAATTTACCGGCTGTCTGACTGACATTGTTCTTCTCAGAAGAACGAAACACCCTAGATGAGGGTAAACATAATTAAATACCTATGGCGACACGCAATAACGTAATACACACTAGTGAAACAAACAGAACAACGCTTACGTGCACGACGCGGAAACAATAGGGAGGCACCGAGGAACACGTTGGAACTTTTGTACAACTATGCTGATTGGAAAACTCGGTCGGACAGAATAGCCGCGTGTCAGTCGCGCTGCAAAATGGAATTGCTGCTCTTTCTATGAAAGCATCGAAGGTATAATGTAATGTTAAATCTCTCTCTTTTCAAGAAAAGAATTCTTATCACAGCAGAATATTTAATCCACTTCGCTAGCGCCAAATCCAGAGTCTCTAGCGATAAATCTCGCAACGAAAAAGGAACGTTTTACTTTCTAGTCTTTATAACATATTGGCATTCCCTTCGACATCAAAGAGAATATTTGTGTAATATGGAAGTTAAAGAATTTCTTTAAAGGCAATGTACAAGATGCTGAGGAAATGAGTCATACTATCACGAGTTCATTATGCGCTGATTACCAGAGTGTTAGAAGCGACCAAACTGACGCGTCCGTAATGAAGTCACGTATGATTCATATTCCTTGAGATTAAGACATAATCTCTTACTACATAACAACAAGCATTTTATGCCTCGTTGTGATATGTTCGATATTTAATTGCGTAAAAAATCATAATATCGTTCGCTTCCTATGACATCATGATGTCATTGACCAGCAACCTAGAAACTGGTTTTATGAACTGCTTTTTTATATTATGCATGTATGTATGTATTATGTAAAGGCATATATATAGCTTGGGTATGTTATTTAAGAACCGGAATACTAAAAATATATTTATTTAAAAGGCTGCATATTGACTTGAATTTAATTTAGCTAAGAATAGTCCTCAGTTTGAATAATTTAATAAAAATGGCTGAGTAACCAAGTTAGCTGAGGAATTTGCACTACAGCAGTAAGTAACAAAAGCCTACAGAGAATATAATGTTGGTACTAAACAGCCGTTTATAGAGCAGCAGCTCGAGGTTAATTAAAGTGTATTAAAGTGGATTACGCCTTGATTGTGTGGAAACAAAGGATTTCTTACCTCACTGAAGAATTCATCCATAAAGCCTCCTTCGACGGCGACGTTGACGTCGTCGGGCCCGACATCGTCATCGTCGCTTTGCGCCTGTACACAAGAAAAATAAATATTAGCACAAATTCAAATTATTTGGCAGAAAGAAAAAAACAATTTGGTAAAGATTTTTTTTACGAAAATTCATACTGAACAACAGTTTTAGAAAATGTTCTCAAGAAGATCCAAGAAATAACTTCAGAAGTAAATATTTTCTCTAAAAAGAATAGAATTGAATGAATGTCGTATCTTTCACACACGACATTCTGTGCTCAGCTACTGGATAATGAAATATGAACGAAGCCGCGGGCGGGCTCGTAATATAATGAATCGTTATTATATTATGACGTTAGTTAATTGTAATTTACACTTTAGCAGTTGTGGAGTTAGAAGAAGTAATGAATGGCTCGTGTCGTGGACGGCCGGCACTCCATTTATCCACGTTGCACTTGTAACTCAAGCTGACGTGCGGTGAGGAGTGGCGCAACACGTTACACTTCTCAGGACTTTTACACTTCGCGTTCTTCAGCTAAAGATTTTCACTTTGTATATAATGGCTTTTCTACATGACATCTTTCTTTGCTTCTTTTTTGTTGGAAATGGTAAAAAGAGCCGTATTATTTATTGGTAGATAATTATTTAATGACTACTTATCTATAGTGAAATCAAATAACGTGAGGTGATAAATGATAATAGAGTATGATTAATAAGGTTTTTCCTTCATGATGCTTTGACAATAGTGATTATCCTTATTCATGACCGATTCGATGGTGACATTCACGCGTGCTCATAATTATTCAATACAGTACGACTAACTACGAGTAGAAGCAGGACTAGCTGTCGCCTTCTATAAATTCATAATGAGATCAACTCGACTCCACAAAAGACATTTACGTATTATACGTCGCTAATGAAATTGTGTATGAAACGCTGAAATACAAAACCAAAGGAATAATAAATGAACGAGGGGGCAGAACGTGGTTGTTTTAGCAAGTCGTGACGTAAGCAGGGGTCGACATCGGACGTACACGAAAAGCAAAATAGAATCCACTTAGTTGAGGCGAGCAAGCCATTATTCAATTTATACCGACAGACCGTGGATTCACAAAGGCCTACCGATGCTCGCTCGGACTTCACGGGAACGATGCAACTGGGAAGGCCAACATCACTCACTCTAAATTATTATCTCTGGACGTAATAACATGTCAAATGAAAACATAATTAACAGACACGAAGAATGCTTTATCAATCGATCTAATTACGTGTAGAACCAGCCAACAACGTGCGATTAAAACCATCTCTTTCAGCGGAACCTTTGTTTGGTTTATATTTTGGCCAAAATATTATTTTCCCATTTTATGACAACAAAGCGTGAATGGTAGCTCGTTGGCGGTCAGAGCCAGGGGTCGTGCCGTGCTGTAACGTTGTCAATATAGGTCACTGTGACACTAACACGTACTAAACCGTGTCGACGTCAAAACATTAATTTAGACAAGCTTAACGACAATGGCTTCCATTAGGACACCTAATTATCAGATCTTCCTACATGTTTTCACAACAAAGATTCCAAGAATTAGAAATCATTGTTGAAAATTTAAGAAAAAGTTGTGTGATGTGATGCCATAATTATATTCAGTTAACGTAGAATGTACTTCGAAGTTTATATCCAGACAATGTCACAATTAAAGCGAGATTATGTTTATTATAGACGGAGAAAAGGGAAATGAGATTTTGAGATTCATAGGTTGGACTTTGCTCGACTCATTAGTCGAGCAAAGGTCTCTCGTCCAACCTATGGATCTCAAAATCTCATTTGCCATCAGTTATTGATGTGAAACATCTATAGGCGCGGGCAAAACCAAAAAAGGCGCGGCAACGCATGTCGTGGCGACGCGTCACCAACTGTCAAGTTGTCAACCCGGCCCGAACATTACCGACCTGTTCAAGTAGCATGAGATCTACATTTTCACCACAGTTTACAACAAGCCAGCCGGTCTCGGGGCACAGCGCAGGATTACAATCTCGTGACTTCGAGTTCGATCACAGCCTAAGGATTTTCTTTTTGAATCAAGTCATTTTGTTTTTATTTTGTTTGTTTTTTTTTTCAGGGAAAAATTAGTACTTAGGTAATATTTTATTTTTTCAAAAGCCATATTTAGTTCTTGTCATAATCTGTTCTTTTAAGCATATTACTTGTACAAAATAATTTCGATGTTTCACATCTGCCAGGCGTCCCGTAACGGCTCACAATTTTTTTATATGACTCGAAAAGTATATTTAAATGACGTCAATATTTTCTTCCACTCGTTCTTAGATTGCTGCTAAAAATTGTTATAAAATGTCAGGTCGTAACATTTGACCTGTTATCACAGAATGTATTTATAATAGTTTGACCTATGACATCGGCACGGGATACGGTGACAACACGTGCACGACGTAACTCAGCGTAATAATTGACACCTCGGCTCGTCTCGACGCCTACAAACAGCGCGTACCCTGTTCATACGCGTACGAGCATAAAAAGGATTTGTATTTACGATACAAAACGTAATTGTACACATTTGTAGCGCTCGTTATTCGCGCAGTTATCCTGATTTAATGGCACAGGAAACGGCCAATTGTTTACAATGATTATGAACCCTCCTGACACGGAGCCGGGAGCACGCTGGCGAATCAGATTTACAACTGTTCCCATCATTATATCACCATTATTTGATTAAACCTACAAACAAAATGATTAATAAGTTAGTGTGTGAGATTACGTTACCACAATAATATTATTCGAAGATATGTGTTATTTACATTTTATCTACATGACAACTTGTCATAACTTTGTGAATCATTATTATACTCTTGTTCTTACGATAAGATACAGTATTCAAGGTTTGACGATTCTTATTATGATCACGTCGTATGCTTTACGACCCACCGGTGGGCCTAGCGAGTCGGGCCAAGCCGAAATTAGGAAATCGATCATTTTCATCAACGTGAGATTTTCATTCCAAAGTTTATAAAATGCAGTAATTTGTACGGAAAATGACTTTTACCGTCTAGATTTTAAGATATTGAAAAAGGCTCACGGGTACCTACTTCCCGTGGCCTCGTATAAAGGATTATGTATTTTTCCGTTGGCGTGGGCCAAGGGTTCACGCTACGGCTCACGTCACACAGTAGTATTCTGTAATTTGCATGTAAAATCCGGTCAAAGTTATTTAATGTCTATAATTAATACTAAAACATGATTTAATATATAATCTTTAGTGATAATAAAAAGTACAATCATCGAAAAAAAGTTACTCAAAAAAGTTAGTTATTCACACAAGGTTCTCCTTCCATCAAATAAGATTTTTCTTCCATCTTCCTACCTTTTATTTTTTTCAGGATGTCAAATCTCGCTCTTCTGTTTATAGTTTTATTATCGCTATTAATTAGAATTAATATTTTCTTCTTTTTATTGGATTTGAAAACCACGCCGCTCGGTTCAGACTTCAGATACAGGGCCACGCGACACACTTCCATACGCATTTTGTTTGATAGCTGCAATCTGTGGCTTGTAGGAAGCGTTTACGTTGGACCTCTCACGCGGCTCACGGGTGACCCCCATGGCTCGAATGGTTCAGTAAGATAAGGCTCACCGGTGAGCCCGTGGCTTGAATGGAAAACGCCATACTTAATTATTGCGTATAATTAAGTATGGCGTTCAAAGTGTTATTATTTTCCCTCGGATCGGAACAGCCTTTAATATCGTTGGCAAATTCATAACAAGTAGTTTAAAATATCTTGTCTGAGACGCTTTCAAAGCTTCGGAAGAGTAATAATGATTAAAGCTGGCTTTGGATTAATTGAAGAAACGTAAAGACAATACTGTAGAATTTCTCCGTATTAATAGAATGGAGGTAGAGCGAGCTGATTTACAATTTATTGAAGGTCCTATCCCAGTGGCATGGTAACAGTATTATAGTAAGGAGGCAGAGAGTTAATTTCGAGCCGACCGAAGCGGTCAGGGTCGCCACCGGCTCAGACAAAGGGCTCCGGATGACCGCCTTAGGATACGTTTAAGTAGCTATGAACCGCTTATGATGAACGAACAGAGTGTTTTCTATATTTCAGCCATCTTAACTTGGTGTATACAGGGTAGTTTATACATACTATCAAGCTCTTTGAAATGTAATTATCATTCTTTGAAAACGCGACTAAGAAGTGACGATAAAAAACTCCTGTAAAGTTACAATTTTTCCTAAAGCTGTAAAAGAAAACTAAACTCATGTATCGCAGAACGTGCTCGAAATTTCAAAAATCTATTAAAAATAATGTGCAGCAGTTCGCCAGAACATTACAAAGAAAACCACAATTCCGAATGTTCTGTTAAATGGCCGCACACGGCTTGTACTATTTTCGTGGCATGGAGTGTGAGGCGGCGAATAGGGAGTCGCGTCACGTATTTCAATCGAACCAGATCTGATAACGTCAGCTGTATTGGCTTCCTAGCATAGGTCGGTCTGGCGCCGGTTTTATTTTTTGTGGCCTGAATATTATTTTTTCATTCACTGTAACTTTTCCTGTTGCTTTCATTAAATAAAAAATATTTTGCTCTTCGGAGCGAGGTTTTACGTCCGACGTTCGTTGGTATCGAATTTTTCGGGACAAGATACTTTACTTTTAGCATTTTATTTGGGAACATAAATAACCACCTTATTTTATAAAGATTTTACACAGCATTTTGAAAGATATTGGATATTAAGAGAAGAGCTCTACAGTAAAATAAATAATAATTATGCCGCAGAATGCGTCTTGAATTTATGAGAAATGTTCGCCTACTTCGATGATTTCCTCATCATGTCTAGCCTTTCCGCAACTATGTTGGGTTCGGCTTCCAGTCTAACCGGCGGATGCAACTGAATACCAGTATTTTACATGGAGCGACTGCCTATCTGACCTCCACAACCCAGTTAGTACTGGGTAATACTGTACCCCTTGGTAAGACTGGTTGTCAGACTTTTTGGGCCACTGACTACCTGTAACGACTGTCAAAGATCTACAAATGACCGCCGGGACCAACTGCTTAACGTGCTTTCCGAGGCACGGAGGAAACTCGGTATGTAACGGGTGGTCACCCATCCCCAGACCAACCTATGCAAGCACGGCTTAACCTAAGGGTTGACCCGAGCGGCTGTTATATGTTTTCCTAATAAAAGTTTATTTACTTTTTACTTTGCTAATTGTATAAAAAACATTTCTGTAGAAGTTTTTTTGGATTTCAAAGTATTGGTAAATTCGATTCTGGATACACAAACTTTCCTTTAACCTACTTATTATCAATTTGTTTGAATATAGCGTAGGCTCACATATTTTTATACTTGGGTACATAAAAGGACAGCCCTATTTTAACAAAGATATTCTGTAACACTATCGTAGGAAGACTAAACGTGTCAGTCAGCTAATAAGAACTTTATTAAAAGCACAACTAGGTACGGATTTGAAAGCTGCGTTCGTTTATATACATTTAATTAAATATTCAGCGAAATGGCCACTCGCAAAACCCAGAAACCAGAACAAATTCTGCTCCTACATCACGTTTGGTTAAAATATTTAAAAGTTTAATCAGTTAATTGTGGTTGTTCTCGTTCAAAATTTAACAAAGTTTAATTAAACAGCGTCAAGCGGCGTTCGTACGAAAATACGGGTACAGCAGGAACCCAAAACGTATTTCAATTTAATTGCAGGGGCAACAACGCGGTGATTTTCGTTAACGCTGTAACCGTGTGTTGGATTAAACCGTCCTAATTGGTTCGTCAACGTTTTCGGAATACAGATTGATATGATTTTCAAGTGATCCTTGCGCATTCAGTTCGCGTTATGTACCTAAAGTTGAGCTGACTTACGCAATCTCGGCCTTCACCCCTCAAACTAAAGTACCCTGCCGTCTCGCTCGTCTAGACTACACCTCAAGGATAATCCTATTTTTCCGAAAAACATTAAGTAGATACTTAATTAGGTGGATCCAAGGTAATTTATACTAGCTGCGGTGGTTTTAACGCAACTTTAAGAAGTAAAAAAAATTCCTTGCATCTATATTGAAGAGAAGACCAATTTCGTTAATAGGAAAAACTTATAAAATGCAAAGACATAAATTGCACAGTTAGCTCGCACCGGAATCAATATTTGAATGACCTTCAACAGATGTTACAGAACAGCAATCTGAAAATCAATGCGCAACAGATTTTCATTGTCATTATAATTTCATTGTGAATTAACACTGTTGAAATACATTTTCTCGTGTTACTCTAGTTTATTTCTGGAACGCGTAAAACCCCAGCGTATGTAACAAGATAAAAACAATCCCTGGCAGTACAAGTCGTCAAGGGGATTATTTAGATCTGGGTCAATTCGAGGCGGCATCCCTAAATCTCGGCACATAATTACGGGCGCGGAACGCGTGGCGTGCCATCTAGATCGCTCGTCACCACTTACAACTTTTTGACCCGCCCTATTTGTGCCCCCTTCACAATCTCGACGATGCAATTAATTTTTAGTTATATTGTACACAGTTATGAAAGACTATCACGCAACAAGTATGATTGGAGGACTCCAAGCACCACCACAGTCTGTTTCTAGCAGTCGTGCAAAACACATCGTATTGGCATCCTTTAAATTTTGCTTTGCCTGATTTTAAGACAACACATTTTACATGCATACTTACATAATATATTTACTTATCTAGAAAGATAGTGTTATCTAAAATAACATGTACTTGACACATTTGAGGTACTCTGCTAACTTTCGTTTTAAAGCATACGGTTAAGTCCCACAGTAAAAACATTTTAACTCTTGGGAATTGCCCATCATTTGGTGAGTCTGTCTGAAGATTATTACGGAGAAGGATGTAACTCCAGCGGTCCGGTCGGGTAGGCTTGCCCTGAGGCAACTGAGAATTGCGGTATTAACAAGTTTTTCCACTTGAAACAGTCTCGGAACATGGAGCGGCATCCCCAACCACTCAGTTCACAGTCGGATGTCGGACACACTTATGATCTTCTTTGAACACTAATTTGCTCCACTTGACATAGTTATATTGACTTGATTCATGCAGTTTTTTGTTACAATTCTTATTGTCGTCGGCATAAATGGGGTCAGTCTGTTTAGAGTGTTCGTTCTATGAAACGCCATTGTGTAGATAAGATGTTATTGATCAATCTAGATTCTAGACAAAAAAGACCAGATATTCCACTGAAATATTTCCTGATTTTAATCAATGTGGACCGATCTTATAATATTTCCAACGGGGTCAGTGATCCACGTTTCATATCAAGTAATGATCTGGAACAGTGTTGCCGATACAGCTAAATTTCGTACAAGATGACCGAGACGGTTCAATGAGCTATAACATTTTATATTGCCCCATACTGCGGACTATAAAGCCGCTTTATAAGAGAAATGTCATCTAAGTGCAGATGTATAGCTCCGTACCTCCATCCACCTGATTCTAACATGAAGTTCAACATTCAATGATTACCTTGGCATTATTACTTGGCCAACTGTTAAACATTTGTCTTCGTTTCGAGTAGAAAGCAATTTTGAGAATCGGAAACTTATCCCATTACCGTTTTGATTCTTTCCCTTGACGACTTCCTATACTAATCACTGTTTGCAAGGAAGCTTCCAACACCTGTAGAAATTACTGTTTTAATAATAGAGATGGTATTTTTTCATATTTTTAAATGTTTTTCATGAAAAGCAAATGAATGTGAAAAAATAGAAAGGATGAATAAAAAAAGATGGTATAAAATTAGTATCTTCAATTTACTTAAACGGCTGAAAGGGTTAACTTTTATACAATTTCAAGCAGTAAATACAAAAATGTAGGTATCGTGTTTATTTTAAGACTAATCTGTAATTCAGATTCGTGTTCGTTCGATCAGCAAAAAAATATCCTGGCTTAATTGAAATCGTGTTTACACAGTCCGCTTCAAACATCAATTAAAATGTTATTCGTGTTTATTGGCCAGATTGAGTGGTGTGACCTATATTATACAAGGTCACAAATCAAAAGCCGCGGTTTTACGCGTCCCACGACTTTACAGGCGGCTGGTCATAAAGCCCGACGAGGGGTGCCCTTGTACCCCACCGCTGATGCCGCTTATTTACGACCTCTACGCCATATCTGGGATTATTCCCAAAGCTATTCTTCTGCGAATAAATATTTAAAGACAAAATGTCCTCTTCGCGATAGTCAGATCTGATCATAAAGTTGATGCTGGTTATTTTACGTCATTATTTTGAGCAACTAGTTACTTAGTGGATTATTTGATACGACTGTAACGGATGTAAGATACGAAATATATTTTAATTTAGTTTGTACATACAAATTTTGTACAGTAATACTATATGTGCCTTCTTTATATATGCGGTAAGTAAGCGGCACAACGAAAACTGCTGTTCCAGCACAAGTCGGTGTAATAAAAACTTCATTGCAATGACAATGTCGTCGTCGTCGCCCAATAAAAATGCTGAGCTGAAATGCAAGCAAGCGTGTGAGCGACAACAATAGGCACCACGACGTGCATTGACGGCAGCGGGAGAAGGCGAGGAGCGTTGCGGACTTGCGGCAGACCTTACGTAACCACCCCCGTGCGCCCCTGCCGCACCCTGCCTTGACACTAAGTTCCGAGAGAGCTTGTCACTTGGTCGCATGTGTTTCGTTTGCAACTGATATCGAAATGTATTTGCACAAACATGGTGCTGTCCAAAATGTTAAAAGTCACAATAAAACTCGCCTAGTTTCAGCAAACTAGATATTTTTTCGTTTTTCTCATCGTTTTACGTCAAGGAAAATTGTTCGTGGCTGACACTTACTCAGCTTTTTCTGTTTGTTTTCGTGAGATAAACTGGATTTTTTTTAATATTTCTCATAGTTAATAGCCGACCAGTACGAGTTGAGCTGCATGAATGGTGTTGTTATACGAGTATCATACCTTTCAACTAAAGTCAGTCTTTCAGCAGGTCAAAATATTAGACGGTCGGTTGCTACGTTGTTAAAGCGTTCTGCATATTACGACAGATTGTGATACGGGTTAGCCCCAAAAGATCAATAAGCTCAATAAAGATGAGAGAACACAAAGAGAAAAAACTGAATAATGTAAATGGTCGTCAGGATATCACGTAACTCAATTGGAAACAGTATCCGAGTTGCGTATCACTAGCGACAAATGAGCCGAGGAGGGCTCTCGGCCGTCGCACGTCTTATGTATCCTCAAAAGTTACTCGACCCACATATTGAACAGCCTTTGTTGGAAAACGCTGCGTCACTGACCGTATCTAACAACACCAACTATCTGAAACATGTCTGAATTATTTACCACAACATTAACTAATGAACTTCTCAATGTTGGAAGTTGTAATTTATTTTAACTTCCCCTTTCAGTACTAGGCGGGTCATATTGATTGTTTCATTTAGCTGTCCCAGGTTATTTTATTCGGGTCCAATTATCTGAGAATCTTAAGGCGACTACAGGAGCTAAAATAGCAACTCTATTTGTGGTGGTTCTAACTTCGTTTGTAATCCTTTTAGAATAAAGTTCTAATCAGCTTGCACTACAAAGTGATTGTTACGTCAGTCACTGCGGGCCGAATAGTCCGAAATGAGTGGTTTTTTGCGATTTACAAAAAATCTTTAATTGATTGGACTAAAAAAATAAAACACCATGACGCTAATATGTTGCTTGTAGAATTATTTGCCAAAATATCAGAATTATCGCATGTATTTTAGTATGGTTTTTACTAGTTAAAAGAAATTTATAGAGTTCTCGAGTTCTCGAGATCACTAAAAATTCGTGATATTTTTTATTCGAGTAAAATTAGTTGTATTATGTTTTCAAAACACTATCGTACTAGCATATATCCTGAAGAATATCATATTTTTTTCTGGTTTTGTTTATTGCAGTGAATCATATGCTTTTTTTTGCATTATAAAACTCGCGTTTGGCTCCTGTAGTCCTCTTAAGCTATTTCGTATGCCAACGTGATCTCATACTTTTATTTATCTTGAAGTTTTTGCCAAAGTCGTAATTCCACTTCGCTCTAATCAGGAGGTCGCCTTCGTTAGTTTCTCTAAAATACCGATGTTTAGCGACTTTCTTTCCACCGTAAATGTGTTTACTCGTAGTTGGGATTTCTCCCCTGGGGTAGTAATCGTCGTATTTAGAAAAGTTTTTAATTCAATTAGTTTGAACTTTAGCGTTGTTCATAAATCTTTTAAAAAAAGCTTTAAACAGGTAGTACTAGATTTAGACAGAGACAATATCTTAATCGAAACTGTACATAAGCCTCATGTAGCAGCCAGCAATGGATTACTTAAAAGATTTTTTTCCGAAAAACTCTTTTTCGGGTTAAGTAAAATTTTAGTCTCATCTTGCCCTTATCCCGACAATGTATTACAAGATTACGTCATTACCTAGGTATCCAGCCATTTAAGAACACTAAAACATCGAGAACCAAGGGCACAATTTACTGTTCTGATCTTGTTTTTTTTATTTCAAAGTAACCGCAAGATATTAGTCACGAGCTCAGCCGCGAGATAATTTGCACGATAACAGTCAAACAGGCGGGCCTTGTTTCAGCATTCAACCCATGTTACAATGTCACGCTCCTCCAACATCCCCCGGGCGGGGTCGCACTGTTTACACTAAATTACCAGAGAAATCCCATCACACAGCTTATCGCGATGTGCCGAACTGTTCCGGATCCGGACTAAGCACATGTTGTAGTAACTGTTACAAGGGTCATAAACTTGTGTCAAAACATTAATTACTCGCGTTTTGCGCTAATGTTCGCTGGAAACGGTAAAGCAATATTGTGTCATATAAAGGCTATTTACAATAGTTTTTGAATGCCATAATAATACGTATTGTCTTCACTGTCAAGGATGTTGTTTTATAGAAATGATAGGATGCATATTGCATTGTTTCCGTTCCATTATGGATAGCATTGAGACATTGTTTATATTTCTCCGGCTAGTTAGTTGAAAAACACGTTTCAATGGAGTCAAAACAGTAATTCCTAGCAACAATGAATTCTGCAGTCATCTGTCTAGCTCTATCATATCTATGTGTTTCGTAAACCATTCCAGCAAAACCCAATAACTTTGTTGAAGCAGTTTACTGAAAGAGACTGGATTTTTCTCTACAGAATGCTCTTAGGCATACTTTCTTCACAATGTACTTTATATTTCATAGATATCGTTTTATAAGTACCGGTAAAAAGATCTCTTTTTACCGGTACTTTTATAATAAGGAATAATCTGGGTATTACCACCGTATATGGTTCTTACTTGGAATTGGCAACTCTCATTGTGTATTGTTATCGGGAAATTAATGATAAGGCGATTTCGCCAAATTCTCAATGGCAAGGCAATGAGTAAAAGCATCCCTTTTTCGGGCTTGCCAAGCGTGATAATGGCGTATCTCATTATGACTGTCAGCAGTGGAAATGTTAGGGCCGATAAAGATTTCTGGTGCAAAATCATTTTAATGTTTTAATAGCCATTCGATTTCATTTAATATCCCAAACGGTTAAGAATAGTTATCTTATTCGGTGCGCCCCACAACAACATGTTTCAATTCCAATTAAAAAGTCCAGGCAGGACGTTTTTCTCGAATCGTTTATCGGTATGCACGGTTTGAGTTATGTTTCGACTGCGGAACGAGCTGTTCCAAAACCGGAGCACAGGAAATGCATAACGTAGCGCCAGACGTATTATAGGCACTCGCAGCCGCACGCTAGTTTGGTTTCCGATGTATCGAGACAGTTGTGATATCGCAAATTCAATTTACGGAACACTGCATTGTAGGACGTCGGCATATCTTCGCAGAGACCAAAAAATGATACAAAAAAACTGCCCTTGTACAACATTTTAGTAGTGATACAACAGAATGAGAAATCAATATTACTGCCCAATAAAACCCGTTTCTGATAGGAAAGCGAAGTTAGCAAATTATTCAAAATCCCGTCGACGACGGCGCGATGGTCTCTCGGTATCAATAAATCTGAATAGGATAATTTGGCATAAAGTCCCAGCGACCTCAAACAGCTCGCCGAGTGGAGGCTTTATTTGGAAAGTCGCCAGGAACATTAACACAAATAATATGTCGTAGACTAGGTTCTGGCGGAGCACGATTTCGATGGTAGAGCTACGCAGAACAACATCGAGTGTGCATCGATTGCAAAAACCGCTACAACAGTAAAATCAAATTGAATATCAAAATTTTCGATCACGGAATATTACGACCGAAGCGTGCAGTCGACAGAACAACACTTTTATCTATGGCTTTATCGGATTTCTGTTCAATTTTTTCAAGGAAATTAGTCGACATTTCGTCGAAGAAACCTAATGCAACATTTTTGGAAGCCCATTATGTTTCGTTGAAAAGGTATTGTTTCTGAAAATCGGATAGTGCCTTATACTTGAGTCTGGGTTGTCGAAAATGCTGCTATTCAAAATAAGAGTCATTCATTCCGACTATATGAGACTGCTGCTAATAATAGACGCGACACATAACGTGAATCAGCTGTTGTAACTTGTAAGTGCATGTGACGTGAACGCCTCGACTACATCAATAGAATAGAACCTTAGCCCCACATACATTTCTTGGCTTTCATAGAATAGTAAAGTTATTATGCATATTTTTTCATGTTCCTTGTTAGCATTGTGATGGCAGTTAAAATTGAGTCCGAAAAGAAAGCCAACTTCGTCATGCGTCATCACTAGCGATCGTCTTCCTGTAACGTGTAGTCATCAGGGCACGCAGAGCAAGATATCATTTGTGGAACAGCACAACATTTGCACTCCAGGGCGAGACAGTCTATGAATCTTCAACTGAGCGAGTTTACCTTGTTTCGACCAACCTGTTGTGGAACGGACGGAGTCCTTATATCCAGTCCAGGCAAGGAGCTTTTCAGCAGTTTGTAGGAATGGGCACGGAAGCACTATCTTTCCGGTTTTCAATTTTTTTTGTCTTTCTTGAGTCCGTTCAACAATGAGTGGAAGGGCAGCCTCACTTTATGAAAAATGTTATGCATTGTTTTCATGATTTAGAAATAAAACTGACTATACGTTAAGCATCCTAAATGAAGTAGAAAAACGGAAAAAATGGCTTGTTTTTTAATTAATATTGTTTTAAAAGACGTTCTGTTGAATTAGACAATTATGCAAACAACCATCTAATTGGATTACGAGTTGCTTAGGCCTCGTAGTCTAGAGCAATCTACAAGATTTGAAATAGGCACACATTTCTTTTTCAAGGACTGATTTAAGCGCGAACAAGGTAATTGGTAATTAGTACGTTTGCAACTGTGTTATGTGTACGATCAGTGATGCGAATGCCATGATTGATGATGCAAATCTGACGGCTGTAGTGTTGGTATGAGTCAAGTTTAGTGAAGGTCGCGTGCCGGATACCGCCCTCGTCAGCTGATAACAGCGCCAGTTAACATATTCAACTGCTCAGTGACATAAACTACAGTCCACGAATTTGGATAACACTTTTGTTTAATCACACTAATATTTGTAATGACTGCAAGGCCTGGCAGTTAACCAACGTAGTTGTGGTTTTAACCTTTCAGTGCACGCAATGTGGACGTCACGAGCCACGACACTTAACACAAGCAATATAATTATACGACTTTTGCAAGAAAATGCCCCACAACTTTGATATCCATCTTCCTTTTCCATTTCAAGTTCTCAAAATTCGATCGTCTCGGTTTTTTATGCGGTAACCTACCTATTACACATGTTATCCTAAAACCTTCAGTCAAATATAAATGTAGTTAAAAGCCGTATCAGTCCGGAATATAAATAAAGTTTGATAAAACGATGACGCCACTTTTGTAGCAGCACCATTGTGAATACATTTGAATATCGAATGCTCGTGTGAATATTTTTCTAAAACGGGAGGTGTCGTCTTTACCTGGAAGAAAGGTTTCGCTTGTCGGCTTTATCGAAGTGCATTGGCCGTACCTATATGTATATAGGCAAGAGCTTTGCAATACGTTCTTTGTATTGACAGTATAACAAATATTTGTTTGCTATTTCCTATATTTACGGCTCTCTGCTACCGTCAGCGAGCTCGTCGAACTTGAAAGCAAAAGTCGGATCGATGTGTGCGTTCGCGCAGCGGAATGTTGTTGAATTTAAAGATATTAATTATGCAGATATTTAGTGTATGACGTCGTCTAATTGTGTATGGTAAAAAAAAAATTGTGTACGCAGCCATTGTGGAGAAATTCACCAAAAACTGATTCCGCTGGGCGAACGTTGTCCTGGCGGAACTTATTTTAATCCATAGACTTTAGAAGAAAAGAGGTGTGTCCAAAAATTAGTGTGTATTTGTGTGTAATTGTGTATGTATGAATAAAATGAGTGCATGCATAAACTTCGGAGAAATTCAAGTTTCCGCTACGCGAACGTTTGGCCATTAGCTAGTTTTCATATAAAGCGCTTACATAGAGAGCTGTAGATTTTTACATACGTTGTTTTGAATTTGTTTATATTTGTTTAAAAAACAGATTTAGAAAAAATCGTAGGGCTTAAAAGATAAAAATATAAACGTAAAATACACTTAATAGGTCTTAGTTCTTAAAGTATGCACTTTGGGGTCTAGATTTTCACGTTTATACAAACCTTGTAAGTATCTGAAACATGTTGCCAAGTATCAATGATGTTCCGTTAGTAATTAAAGAGTTAAAGGACAATTTTACCATGAATAGATCACTGTTTACAAAACAGTCAAATATCACGACGTTCTAAAGGAATTGCATGGTAAAATGTATGCCAAAAATTAGTTTATTCATTCAACTATTCACATGCAAAATTTCATGTCATTAAATTTAGTAATTAAAGAAATCAATTAAAATACTGACGAAGCATCGAAAACCTACATAACCCGACCAAGTTCGGATAGCTACAAAAAAGCGGCCCAGCCATATATCTAAGAGACGTTCTTAACCTTCCAATATAGTATTTACTAATATGGTACAGTTCCGTACACAAGCGTTAGGAAAAAATAAAACAATTGCATTTCTTGAATTAAAAATATTTTTTTAATAATAACCCAACTATCTACGATAAAAACAAATCTTCAATTAACAAGTACTTTTCTATTTAAATATCCGTGTACAAATTTTTTTTTTATTAAGTACATACTTAATTATGTTTCATTACACACTTAAATAAGTAATTATAATAACGTTAACAAACGCTTGCAACGACAGCAATAAACTTAAATGTGTTTTAACTAACATAGGTTTAATAAACGATTATGAATATAAGGGTAAGTAAAATATTTAGAGCTTCAATAATAAAATCACAGATTAACAATCTCAGATCACATAACTAGACTATTCAGTTGTTTAGGTTTGAGAGTCTGCCTAATATAAAAATAAATCAACATTTAAAAAGTACTTATAACATATTATTGCCCTCTCTTTTCTTCAAGGATGGAAGTACCGTTTCAAGCGGGAAGCCGCGCGCGTCCTGTTCGACTAGCAGTTTGTGGAATATTCCACAGACGTTAAATTACGTGCGTTCACAAGAATATAATTAAATCAAAATATTAACTTTTAAAAAATGTGAATACCTATCGGAACTCCGGAATTATTCCAGTCAATTCTGGAGCTGAAAAATCAGAACAATTGAACAAAAATTTGGTGTACAAAAATAAATGACCTTTAAATTATATCGAAACAACAATTGTGTTATCACCTATACCAATTCAATACCGGTATTATACGGTAAATTTTGGGGTGTTACCTAAATATATTGCATGGACGCTTTTTTGTAGCTATCCGAACTTGGTCGGGTTATGTAGGTTTTCGATGCTTCGTCAGTATTTTAATTGATTTCTTTAATTACTAAATTTAATGACATGAAATTTTGCATGTGAATAGTTGAATGAATAAACTAATTTTTGGCATACATTTTACCATGCAATTCCTTTAGAACGTCGTGATATTTGACTGTTTTGTAAACAGTGATCTATTCATGGTAAAATTGTCCTTTAACTCTTTAATTACTAACGGAACATCATTGATACTTGGCAACATGTTTCAGATACTTACAAGGTTTGTATAAACGTGAAAATCTAGACCCCAAAGTGCATACTTTAAGAACTAAGACCTATTAAGTGTATTTTACGTTTATATTTTTATCTTTTAAGCCCTACGATTTTTTCTAAATCTGTTTTTTAAACAAATATAAACAAATTCAAAACAACGTATGTAAAAATCTACAGCTCTCTATGTAAGCGCTTTATATGAAAACTAGCTAATGGCCAAACGTTCGCGTAGCGGAAACTTGAATTTCTCCGAAGTTTATGCATGCACTCATTTTATTCATACATACACAATTACACACAAATACACACTAATTTTTGGACACACCTCTTTTCTTCTAAAGTCTATGGATTAAAATAAGTTCCGCCAGGACAACGTTCGCCCAGCGGAATCAGTTTTTGGTGAATTTCTCCACAATGGCTGCGTACACAATTTTTTTTTTACCATACACAATTATACGACGTCATACACTAAATATCTGCATAATTAATATCTTTAAATTCAACAACATTCCGCTGCGCGAACGCACACCGGATCGATCGGACTCGCAATTTGAATGTTCTACGTTGATGTTATAAAGAATTTTGAGCTGCTTGCGTACATTTGCCTATTTCATATAAGATTCCTGGTGCAGCCTATGAGCAGAGAGGTGAACTTAACAAGGATAGGAAGAGTGTTGTGCCCGTTAGTCCGACAATGGTTTCGAAAAGTGGCTGGGTAGTTAATAGGTAATTTACTGTATTATATTCATACTCCTATTGCACCTCCTACAATCCGTATTGTCTCTTTGTCTGTCTAGACTTTTCACGCCATCGCCATTTTCGCTGAAGGGATTTGAATGAAACTTGATGACCTGTGTTAGGTCATAGGATAATAATATTCTTCTTTGTAGTACAATTTTTCCAGATAGGTAAGTAAGAGTGTAGTACTAGTTAGTAGTAGTTTTAACCTTAATCCACAAATTCAAATGTAGACATAGGTAGTTTTTCTTCTAGACATAGTTTTTCTTCATGTATAAGAAGTATGGAAGAAGAAAGCTGCGCTGTTCCCAAATAAATTGGGATAAGGGCAGAAGACTGGTAATGCAGAAGAATGGTGACGATAATTTTTCGTAATGTAGATAGACTAAGTAATTCGCTGTATTTTTGACTCATGGCCAGTTTCAGACATGCAAATGTCATTAAATACATAAACTGCTAAACCCTTTCTTTTGGCTTTGCCGTAGTTGGGTAAAAAACCAATCTAGCTAGACTGGAAATTATATTTCTTTGACATCTCTAGTAGCGGTTTTATCTCAGTGACACCAAAAAACCAGAATCTAATTAGACTCTTGTACTTTTTATAAGGAAATACATTAGAAGAATTTATGTTAATTTCAAAGAGATGATATCATTTACAGACAACTATGTCTCATCAAATAATTGTGGATTTTTCATGATGCAATGTGCCAATATTTTAATACCTAATTGACAAGCTTGTGCATTGTTCTATTAAAATATTTCATTATTGGAGTTGCCAAATAAATCATGATCTGTCAACGGACCGATTTGTTCGAGACACAATTGATTAACTATTGTGTCTACTTTGTGGACAGAAAAAGGGTTAAAATAATAGAACCAGTAAAGCATACATTTGTATATGATAATATTGATATTTTTTTGTAGATCAGTAGGTTATGGATAAAACATGTTAATTGATGATCTAACAATGTAACCTTTTAACACAATGTACTCGCACATCTCAATAATAATTAGGATTATGATCAACGGGGTACATAACGAGGTTCTGTTACATTGATGAAAAAAGTTCTTTTTCTGTGTAGTTTTGTTTTTACTTTTAAACATTTTTGTAAGTGAAGGCATCTATGAGTGGAATTTTACCCGTGGAAAGCAGTATCTTATGTCTTTATCTATTTAGACAGAAATAATTGTAACTTCAGCAGGTTTAGAATAGTAGAACCTTGCAAAATATATTTAATCGTTGCTGCTCAAAAATGTTTAGTGCGGTAGAAGTATTCACCAGATTACTTTTCAGTGTCATTTATCAAATACCAATATGAAGCACTACCTGCACTACTTAATTAATTAAAATAGAGCAACCTAAAAGCAGCAATAAGTGTCCTAGTAAAATGTTTTGTCAAGTTGAGTGGGCAGATAGCCTTTCCAATGAGGTTATCCAACTATGAAGTTGCTTGCTAAATTTATTGATCAAAAAACAATGGAAAATGCAGCTATGGTAGGTAGTTGGTAAAACTGCGGAACGCAACAAATTGTCTCGCTTCAATGACAGCTATCATTCAGCGGTGTCAAGTCCGGGGTGGGGCGACGAGAATAAAGAACACCATTGGAAGTAGGACCCTGGAAAGTGATTCCCTGAGTCTGTGAGAACCAAGACCAAGGTCTTCATCGTACTTGACTGATATGAAACGATTTCAATGCTGTTTCTTTATGAATTCGAGGTCATCACTAAAGCCTTTGGTTATAGTAGCGCTGAGAAACTAAGGAAAACCAACTTACCGCTTGGAGCGCCGCTAACCTATCCTTCGTCATCCTTTACAGAGAATCACACACCAAGTAAACGTTTTATCTCGTTACACAATCCCATTCACAGATATTTTTCTAACAAACGTCACTAAACTAAAGGACACGAACACTACGTTCACTTCACTCAAAAAATCGATACACACGAAACGAACAAAACTTCACTACCTGTCTCATGTACTGTGTGAAATTTTGCAAAGTTGTAGATGGCGTAACTGCTCGATACAGTCTGTGACGTCAACAGAAATGTCGATAAAGCAGTGAAGGCGCTAATTTTCAGTTGATTGTATTTTAATTTGTTGGATTTGAAATAGCATCGTCATTTTAATATTATTTCACACTGAAAAATATTTTATAGTAAAAATAATTTTAACTTATTATTAAAATCTTTTAAACTCCAGATAAATAAGTTTTTTTTTTTTTTAAAGTCTCTCAATTGACTGTTGGAGTCATTGCGCCTGTCGTTGTCAAAGAAATCTTCCGCTTAGTCAAGTGACGCCATTGTGAGCCGTAACGACTTTTAGCTGCAACGAGTTTAATCTCAATTTTCTTATACAATCTTGGTAATAAGTGCATAGATTTTGTGTAATTCGATTCTATACTTCATACGCCTGTAATCTTACGTTATATTTATGTTGTTACTTGTGTAGTTTTAGTGTAATTGGTGTTTATGTTCGGTACTATTGAGCTAAATTCCTGTGAGCCTAGTTGAGCGCCATTCGGTGAAAAGTTAAAGGAAATTTAAGTTGTCAGTTTCATAAAGCCAGTGAGTTTGTTAAAATGCTCGTTAAGTGTTCGCTTTCAATTCATCCTGATATACCAAAACAGTTCACGGAATATCAAAGAATCGAATTATTTGCGCCAAACGCACAATTCTAACGTCACGAAGCCTTTGTCAATTTTTTCCTAATCTTGAACTTTTCTGTTATTTTTCAGAATTAGAAGTATAAAAACAATAATAATGGCAGATGATATGCCCACATTCAAATGCGTGCTGGTAGGCGATGGTGGTACTGGCAAAACTACATTTGTCAAGCGACACTTGACTGGAGAATTCGAGAAGAAATACGTTGCTACACTTGGCGTCGAAGTGCATCCCTTGGTTTTCCACACAAATCGTGGTCCCATCAGATTTAACGTATGGGATACAGCTGGTCAAGAGAAATTTGGAGGATTAAGAGATGGTTACTATATCCAAGGTCAATGTGCCATCATCATGTTCGACGTAACCTCTCGTGTCACATACAAAAATGTGCCGAACTGGCATAGAGATTTAGTTCGTGTTTGTGAAGGCATTCCTATTGTTTTGTGTGGCAACAAAGTAGACATCAAGGACAGAAAAGTCAAAGCAAAAACAATTGTGTTCCACAGGAAAAAGAACCTACAGGTGAGACCACATTGCCACTCTTAATTGCCATGTTCCAAACTATTTATAAATACAACTGAATGAAAAATGCTACTGTGCAGTGTGTGTAAATCAATCTAAATCCAAAATTTTATTTTTCAGTACTATGACATCTCGGCCAAGTCTAACTACAACTTTGAGAAGCCTTTCTTGTGGTTAGCTAGGAAATTGATTGGTGATGGTAACCTGGAGTTTGTCGCTATGCCTGCTCTCCTGCCCCCCGAAGTTACAATGGACCCACAATGGCAGAACCAAATCGAAAAGGATCTCAAAGAAGCCCAAGACACTGCACTGCCCGAGGAGGATGAAGACTTGTAAATATAGCAACAACTAAAGCTAAATTTCAGTGCAACTGCATTGACTGTGCAAAGTGTACACAATGTATCAATTTTAAATTTCATTCCATATGTTCAAGTGATCAAGGAGTTGGTATAAATTTAGATACTAACTTATTAAATGTTCATTATTTCTGTATTTGCTTTAATTAATCTATGTTAAAAGGAATTTAAGATATGTTTTTTTTTTATATTGTAAAAGCACTTGAATTAGAACTTCATAATTATTGCTGGACTTTGTATTAGAATAACATCTGTATTAAATGAGGCATCTTCTCCAAAGAGCTGAACACACTATTTATTATGTTAGGACAACCTCTGTAAACCTACACATGTGTTGCCAGCATATTGCGTAATGTAAATTCATGATGGTACATACATTTACTATAATAATTAATGCAAAACTGTTTATCAGTGGCATGTACATAACCAGTGAGTATTGTATTTTGATTTGTACGCATGACTGACAATATTACACTGTAAAATTGTGGTGATAATTTTTGAAATAAAGTTGGAAAAAGACATTTTGTTTTTGAATTAACTTTGAACCTGTAGAAGACATTAACTGTAATGTTGGATTTTTTAGGCATAATGTTAAATTATCATCTTGTACGTAAAGCCTTGCCCAGACGTGTGTAACGCGTAATGTAATGTACCTATCGTGAAATGTAACGCGAATTCTATGTGTGGACGGCATTACATGTTGTAACACTTGCGCCGGCACTCGCCGTGTGAACCATCGGCTGTCGGTCAATAGCGCTAACACAAAGGCGCTCGCAGTGCTCGTTTGGAGTGTTCGTTTGCGCCGTCCACACTGTTGACGCTAAATTACACGTAAGATTACGTGTAATTTAGCGTCAAATTGCTTAAACCACGCGAATCGTGGCAAAATAATGCTCGTAGTGCCATCCACACAGAAATCAAGATACATTACACTACGCATTACACACGTCGACCCGGCTTAAGAAAAACGTTAATGATATGTGTGAGTCATCCTGCATAATAAAAACTCGATTTATAATTGTCGATGAGTTCACATCATGGTAGCCGGCTCATGACCAACAACGAGCAGTCTGGTCCCTTAAGTAGGAAGAGGTTTTATTAGATATGCGTCATAGAGCTTTCTTTTTCAGTGTAACAGGCAAATTTACATAACATCACGCCCGTAATCCTCGAGGGGTCAGGCATAGGTGAACGAAATAGTGCCCCCACATTTTGCTAGTTAGAGAGGGTGAGACTAATACTATCTAACACAAATTCAGGGCTGCCGCTACCGGACCTCTAGTCGCTACGTACTAGTCTACAAAATCTGAGTCATCATTCGAGAAGAAGACTACCAGACCTGAGAGTAGAATCCAGAAACTCATGCTCAGTAGCAGCGTGCGACCACTAAAACAAGCAGTTAGCATCCCTAATGAGATATCGCAGTTGGGTCAGAGGCTTGTATTTTGATTACATGAAATGACTGGCATTCTCTCTGAGACACGTTTTTCCCCTGGCAGAACATGATCTAACGTGTGCAGTAGAATTCACATATTCTTCTGTTGAAGGTGTGGAGGTAGGCTAGGGTATTTGGCCCTAACATAATATAGACAATTATTGAGAAATATTTTCCTTTATTATCATATGTGTGATGTCAGAGGCAGAATAACGTAACACGACTTGCTTTCAAATAAGCCGAAGAATTTGCAAATGTAAAAGTTGTGCCAAAAAAAGAAGATATTTTAGATTTTTGGTTTATTGAACTTTACATCGTTAAATGCATACAATAATAATTTGAACTACATCCTAAGCTTAACATTTTAAATCTAACAGAATTTACTTCTTGGCAGCAGACTTTTCTCGGGCCTTCTTACCCTCCAAGAGCTTCAGCCTGTCTTCCTCAGACAAATTGTTGTTGATTTTGGTAATCACGCCAGTACCGAGGGTCATATCTCCCAAACGCAAAGTAAATCTTTGTCCAGTTTCACACACCATGGGCTTCAGAAGGCGCAAACGCAACCTGAAAACAAGCAAATAATGTTGTTAGAAACATTTATAATTAAAAAACAAAAACTTCTTGTTATATCTGTTACTCCTTGTCTTATTATGTATTTGGGAAAAAGGTAAAACTTGCTTATTCAAAGTGATCTGAAATACTTACGAAGCATCTTCCCCAGGCATCACCATCTCTTTATCAGGAATAACTACTTGCGAGGCACAGTCCCAGGTCATGGAGAACATTTGCAATTGAATGAAGGAGGTGAATGGCTTTGACCGACCACCCTCTTCTTTGCTCAGGATGTAGACAGCTGCTTCAACATTGTCATGAGCTTTAACTGTGCCAGGCTTAGCCATAACCATGCCACGCCTGATCTGTTCACGTTTCACTGAACGGACGAGGGCTCCCAGCTGATCACCAGCCTGTGCCTCATCTAAAGTCTTGTGGAACATCTCAACACCTGTGACTGTAGTCTTCATAACTTTACCGTGTCCAACAATTTCACATTCTGTACCCTTCTTTAGAACACCTGTAATAAGATAATGATTGATTTATAAACCAATGTTTTGAAAAAAAGTCACATTTGTATATGCCTTGTATTTAAATTGGTACAAACCTCTGTGCAAACGTCCCGTGACAACAGTACCACGTCCAGGGATGGAGTGAACAGACTCAACTGGCAAGAGGAATGGTTTGTCTAATTCACGAATAGGTGTTGGGATGAAGGCATCTACTTCTTTCAAGAGCTGTGAAATAGCTTCTGCACCAATTTCAGGACTCTTGCCCTCCAATGCACACAATGCTGATCCTGTGAAAATATTAAATAAACATGGGAAATAAGTCAAACTAATAACAATGAAATAACTGGAAGTCCTTTGCCCGGTGGCAAGGCATTATTACTTTGCCTCATCCAATAAAGCAGGCTAACAGTATCTGTAATATCAACCACAAAATCTGCAATATCTATTAAGTAATGAGAGAGGTAAGGCAATTATGCAAATTACTGTTGATAAGCATTCTGTCATTCCAGTTGCATTTAGAAGTCACTTTCAGAACTGTGCCTTTACATAAAATATGTTTAGAGCTTTAATTACCTTTAATCACAGGTATTTTATCACCATCATATCCCATTTCAGACATAAGCTCTCTTATTTCCATTTCTACAAGCTCCACCATCTCTTGGTCTGCAGCATCCACTTTGTTGATGAACACAACTACGTGTTGGATTCCAATCTGTTTAGCGAGCAGCAAGTGCTCTCGTGTCTGTGGCATGACACCATCTGTTGCGGCTACTACAAGTATGGCACCATCCATCTGTGCTGTTCCTGTGATCATGTTCTAGAACACGTTTAAATATTTAGGTGAATTAAAACTCATTATTTTTGATAATAATATAAAAGATATTTGTATAAATGTCAAATAAACTTGAAAATAATATCAAGTTGCAGGGTATATGGCCTGGTAAAGTGATGCCTGTGTCTGTAGACTTCTTTTATAGCTATGTGGTAGACTTTAGTATTACCTTAATATAATCCGCGTGACCTGGACAGTCGGTGTGGCCATAATGCCTAGATTCTGTTTGGTACTCAACATGGGCAACGTTGATAGTAATACCACGAGCTTTCTCTTCTGGTGCATTGTCAATATCTGCGTAGCCTTTCTTCTGGGCAAGGTTCACATCTGATAATACTGAAAGGAGAAAAATTACATTGATTAACAATTAAGTTAAAAACTTTAAGAAATAGGTTCATAAATAGGTAACTATCAAAGACTGATCTTTAGAATAATCATCCGGAATGAAAAGAAAGAATCCATTTGTTTGTAAATTGTTTAAAATGACTGCACATGTTAATTTTCTATAAAGTACTAGTCTAAGATGATTTGTTGTTAAAAATGCGAGTGCAATAAAATTGATTCATAACTACTGCCAAAGTTCATCAAGATCACTGAGATAAACTGCCAAATTAACTTTTAAGAATCACAAACCCAAACTATTTTAAAAAGGTCATAAAAATATAGAACTTGGCACACAACAATACCTTTAGTGATGGCTGCTGTAAGTGTGGTCTTCCCATGGTCAACGTGTCCAATGGTACCAACATTACAATGGGGTTTTGTTCGTTCAAATACTAGTTTCTCTGCATAGTTCCTCCTGAGGATAATACTCAATGGTGTCAAGCCAGGGAATCCGGTGCTCCTGACGTGCGAGCAATTATTTTGTTTGAGAAGTAGTTTCACAGCTGAAACACATAATAAAAAATATTATTGTGACTGCAGTTCAGCAGGTAATCAATAACTTAACCTCAAAAATAGCGACGGGGTTTTTTACAGGAAGTAGCAAGTAATAATTAAGATAAATGGACATTTAAAAATAATTTATGAACGCAGTTTAACTACGTAGAACTATACTCCTAAGTAACCATGCAACCTAGTTTTACATAATCCTCTGTTAACCGAGTGTGGACTTTTTACAATGGACTGAGATATGGAGAAAATAAAGAATACTGTTAAGTACATTCAATACTGAAGGTAATAACGAATAGAAGAACGAGGATGGCATTTGTATAAATAAATATATAATAAATATACAGTGAAGCACTACTACAATTGTTACGGTAAGCCGTACCTGGGTTAACCAAACTTTTGGCGAATGATATGCTAGCCATTATAGGAGATTATTTGTCTACAGCGGACGCTGCAGTTTATATGAGAAACAATTCACTCAATTTGTGATTCCAATACGAATTATATTCGTAAGCGCACGCCGATTTCCTAATTTTCTTCTTTGACTTGACGTGACGGATGGCCAAGTTTTCGCCCTTTTCTACATTGATATTTTGTCTATGAACAAAATAGAGCCGCGCCCAGCACCGCCAAGTTAATTTAGTAACTAGTAGTTAGTATGTATTAGTTCCATGCAGTATGCCATGGAACTATTACGTACGACTCGAGGAGGGCACACACTAATAAAATATAAAACAAGTTCAACTATATAATATTTCTGTACAGGTAGTCCCACGGCACCTCCACGGCGTGGTGGTATCCACTTCCCAATGTAGTCTCTCTGTGATTTGCTGGTAGACAAGTACAGACCAATTTGTACGTTGTTTTGATAAGTTTAAGTAATGAAGAACACAGTTCACATACAGTCGCTCCTTGTAAAATACTGATATTCAGCTGCATCCGGTTAGGCTGGAATCCGACCCCAACATAAATAGGAAACGGCTGGGCCAGAGGTTCCCAAAATTGTTTTTCTGGTAGACCACTTTCAAAATTTTCTGGGTTCGATGGACCTCCTGCTGCATTTTTTTCAAGCCCGTGGACCAAAAAGAAAAAGCAAGAAATTTGCAATACTATTTTTTCGCGCTATCTGTTAGGATTGCATGAGGACCGTAAACGTAGCTCCATAAAATAAAAACGCGTAGCTCCTAAGATGTTTTTTGGCAAAAATCTGAAAATTTGAATCTTAGAGCTTCGAAATGATTTATTTAAGACAATACGACTATTTTCACCGAAATGCAACCTGTCATCACCGGAACATTTTGTTTTATTTTTACTTTTTCAAATAGCCTAACTGCCTAACTACATTGATAGTTATAGCCAAGCGAAACCAGATAACTTTTTTGGACCCCGACTTAAAACTGAACCCCCATTTTTTTTTACACCAACGATGACCCCCGTCGGGTCTCCCGTGGACCCCTAGTATTTTTACTCATCAAATTCAACAACAGATGAGGACATTTCGAGTACTGATTATGAAACTCATTTCCGTGCCCGTTTCAATAATGAATTCAGAAGAATCAGCGGCCACATTTATTGTTTGTACCAGCGAGTTTGTAGAGAATTACAGAAGTACAATTTAAAGTCAATTATTTTGTGGCTTGTGGCGTAAAATGAGACATTACAAAGAGCTTAAATCAACATTTTATTAGTAAGTGCTACAGTGGTGCTGTACCTAAGGTATACTATAAATTAAAAATCAAAGTCACTACTTGGTGTATCTATCCTGATACTGAAGTCTTTCGTTAACGGTTGAGTTGCGTTCTCTGGCACGTAAGTTGCAGAAGTGTCTGAAAAATATACAGCAGGCTTATATTTATGACGAATATGACGAATATTGTAACGGTCGGTAACAATTTGCGACCATCAGACCACAGACAGGAACTATCAACAAAGAGTTTTTCTAAAAAGTTACATTATAATTATGTTTCCTTTCTCACACCCTCGTTGAGCTAAGTTTAAACATTGTTATAAATAAATAGATTTTTACCATTATCGATCGATTCTGCTTCGGTACTTCCTACTTGAACCGCCATAGAATTAGACGGCTTAACAACGGATTCCTCAGTGTTTAAATTTTGTGGCTCCTCGCTATTATTCGGGGCAACGTTTTTATTTTCAGCGGCTACATTACACTCATTTGTCTTATCGGGGTTCTTCACAATGTGACTTTTAGATCTCTTAGCTCTTTTCGGAGTCCCCAGTATGATAACGTTATTGTATTTTTTACTTGTTTCCTCATTCTCAGTATTCGCGTTAGTATCGTCTTCAGATTCTGAACTTTCAAGTGGAAAATCGACATTAAACTTCCTTTTAAACTGCCTTTGATATTTCTCAATATCGCTTTTCTTCATTTTCTTAGGACTCCTAATAGGGCCCTTATGTTTAGCTACAAAGCTGAATTGCGACAAACGAATTTCAAGGGGTAGTTTTTCGGCATCATTTGCCTGCGCCATAGCGGTTTTAAGGCGACTGGCGTACTTTTTATTCTTCAGCAAACGTTTCAAGATATCTTTATTAGAAGAAAATGGCATTAACTGGTCAGGAGCAATCCACGCTCGAGTAACTTCCATGGTATCAAAAAATACAACATTGTAATGAGTCTGGAAAGTAAAATGGGTTCAGATAATATTTTTTTATTTGACATCCTAAAAATCAATTTTAATTTTTCAGTCATCAAATCATCTTAGTTTACTGGAGGACATAGTCCTCTCCCATCGCACATCATTCAGTAGCCAAGGATCTCAATACAGTATCCAGCGAAAATCTTCGCTCCACCTAGCTTTTAAACTTTCTAACTATTACATATTCAAGTTGTTCAAGGAATTCAAGAAATTTCAAAGAAAAATATGAAAGTTTACAGGTATATCAGAGAAGCCATCAAGCCAGTAGTACTGCTCCGTATCAGGACAGTCATCGACCATTGCAGGCCACCATGGCCATCCAGCTAGGCGGGCCCACACCAGCGACCCTGCCGCATACTCGCTATGAATCAAGTCTTCTTCGACGTGGAGACGCAAAGGAGCTTCAGGCACAGAGCAACTGGCGAACTCTTTGTCTGCAAAAGAAAAAAAAGCCTTAATATAGACTTTTCTTGTAGATTTCTGCAATCACAAGGAAAGGGCTACATTACCAACGTAAGCCAACAGACACTGGACTTTTTATTTCTAGAACATAAGTCCATCCATTAGGGCCATTATAATAATTATAGATTATTGTTTTAATTTTATTTTGCCAACCTGCATTCATCCAACAGTACCACTTCTTGGGCAGCTCATGCCTGTCGAGGACAGCATGCAGGTAGCGCCAGCGGTCACAGTCATCACACTGCGCCCACAAACCGGCTGTGCGACGCTTCTGCAGCCAGAGCAGTTTCTGACTGTGAGAGATCTCCGTCGGCGGCTGACTGAGCACGTCCTTGTAAGAGCTGCCAAAGTTACCAACATACTTCATGTTTTGCCACAAAACTTTTTAGCTGATCAGAATCATAATAAGACTTCAAAGACCCAAGTCTTTGGACTGGATGGACTTAGACTTCAAGAATAATAAAATAGGCTGAATAAATTGTTAAAACAGACAGAATTTCGTAATAATACAATAGGCAACGATCGTGTAGGATACGATTGAAACCTGAATGGTTGTTATTATGCATAGTAATAAGTTATGTAGGTAGGTGCTGACAATGTTTTACCTGCTTCTCTGCGAAGATGTAAAGTCAACGTTTTCGGCAAAAGTTAATTTCTTTGGGTTTTGCCCGTTGGGAGGCAATTTAGACTCGGACTGTAAAAAAAATGTGTTGTGTTTCATTTTTTGCAATTAGCTGTAACAATGTGATAATGAAGGTACACAGAAAATCTTTTTGTGTAAGTAAAATCATGACGGGTGGCATGAAAAACATTGAATATTATTTTATTGTCGAAATTTTACATTATAATAAAACAATACTTACAGATGGTTGGCGTGCTTCTTCTTTAGGCTCAGAAGCCTTTTCTTTCGGTAAATCAGCACTTTTCATGGTGCGCGTCAAACAATCTTGCCAGTAATATTTGATTGATGCTCTGTGAAAACACGTCAATTTCAATATTTTTATTACCCAATTATTTGGGTTTCGCGCCAAATTTACGGGATTCTATTTTTGTATAATCTTATTTGGATACGTGTCTTTTTCGTCGACATGTTAACAAAATTTAATTCTGTGCTTTTTTTAAATTAACGTAGTATGTAAGCAATTTAAATTTAAATATACCCAAATATAAATACTTATAAATTATACATTTAAATAATTGCTATAATTATTTGTGGAATTAAGAAAAATGCTTTTTCATTAACAAAAATAAAAATAAAGGAGTCATGTCAATTACTTTATTATAAAAATCATTTGTTTATCGAATTTTAAACTACTAAAAATATAAACTTCTAAAAAAGCAAATTGAGATAAGTCCGTTTCTAATTTTATTGTATCATAAGTGAGGCACTGTTAAAAATAGACTCTATTTAATTTAGCGGAAGTGCGCATCCGTAAAATCGGCTGGCTGCCGGTCGGTCGCCATATTTGTGGCGAGCTAAAAAGGATTTCGTTCTCCAAAGTTTTCGTCGTTATCGACGAAAGGGAGTAGTTATACTCCCTTTTTTGTGTTCAAAGTTCGTATTTGTCTATTTACCGCGTGGTAAAGGTTATTTATATAGGAAAATATATTTTTCTTTGTTTTGTATTATAAACATGGCTTTCTAAAATGTCGGCCTTGCACGTAATATCGTTATCTCCTTGCGGAGTCTCCCGCTCAGCTGTTTGTGTGGATGTTGGAGGAATCCAGAATGGACAAGAAATCTTTGAATCGATCTTCTCAGCCACAGTCGAGGGCATCAGCCATCGACTGTAAGAAAAATACTGGTGAGTGATGATCCTCGTCATCTTGGTCGTTCAGTTCTTACATATATACCTACTTCAACTGCAAAAAGCATTAGGTGTTCTTTGCATTGCAGTGTGTGGTTGTTGTTAGTGTGATGACGCCTATTTTGTTTTTATAATCACGTGATCCATTTCGTAATGGTTGAGCTAAAAAATAGCCTCTAGAAAAAAAGGTAAGTTGTATCAGGTAATCTAGCGCCAGTGTTTCCTATGCGATAGGTATTTGTTGATAGTGTCAAATCAGTGTCCTAAATTAATATCTATTTTTTTTTGTAATTTTGTAGCAAAGATGATGAATAGAGATTGTGTACATATCATTTCTTTTCCTATTCTTTGTTTTTTTTTAGATTTGACGCAGAGGCCTTGGCCTCGTAATAATAAGAAACGTGAAGGACCTGGAAGTGCTCCTAAAAATGAACCTGGAAGGAAGAATGTGCCGGCACAGCGTGGCAGGGGACAGGTTGACAGGAGACCCCGTGCTCGTGGTCCCACCGGTTACTCTTTGGGTGGAACGACGAGCCCCAGGTAGGCACACCACTAATGAAAATACATTCATTCCCCGCCACACTGAAATTTCATCACAATTCTGATAATGGTTATATTGGAATGTTAGAGGAATTGTTTTGGCAGCTGTTATGACATGTAACTTGATAAATTTTCATGTTTGAAAATAAATGCTATGATTGAATACTTTGATAAGCATTATTTCTCAACTATTATGATTTAATCCATTAGTCATTATTAACCATTTTAATGAATTATTGTTAAAATACGATTCTAATAGTTTAAAAATTCACGATTACAGGTTAGATGGGGATGATGAGCCAGAAATAGGCTCAGTATTTGTGCCCGGAAGCAAGAAGCGAAACTTGAACCATTTGCTGAACTTTATGTATCCCACACGTGGGGTACCGGAGCATAGAGGTGCCCAGATGCGGCGTCCAGGTCCACAGTACCGTGGCCCGAGCCGGCATGGACATGATCTCTATCTGAGGGCTTAGTAAGTTCACATGCACTTTACTAATGACCCTATTGAAAATAGATTTGAATGTTGCCAGCCATTTATTACCACAAGTAGTTTCTTCATGAAATAAGTAAGTTTAAATTATTGAAAGTGGCTTTTATTATAGGTTATCTAACCTTAAGATAATGAAATTGCACAATATTGTGAAATTCTGGTCAACTATGAGATGTTGGTTTAAAGCAATTTAAAAGTGCCAAGATTGTATAGAAATTGCTATGAATTGCAGAATTTTAGTTGGCTGGGCTCACTATATTATTTTATTCTCTTTAGTTATTTTATAATTAGTACATATTTCAGTTATTTAGTAAGTTACTGGGCAAATGTGAGTGTACTTCCCCCTTCGGGGATTACAGGCGTGATGTAATGCTATGTTATTTCAGTTATTCAAATTTGTTACAGTTGCCAATTTGTGGTGGAGGAAGATGGAGATTATAAGCCAAACCTGTTGGATCCCGATATCCCAATCAAGTGGGAGCATATTGAAGAAATTGTAAGTAAAAAATATTATAACTTTTTGCATAATGTCAGTCTTTTAAAATATAGTCATTTTAATGTTCATTTTTCTTTAACTACTGTATCAATTATTATTAAATAATTCATTGGTAAATGAGCCGCGAAAGAACTATTTTATGTAGACACAAATCTATTGATTATGGATTTATTTTTACTGCAGTCTGTTTGTATTATTATTATTAACTGACAATAACCCTCTTCTTCAGGTGGTTAGAGGCACAGGTCGCTCCGAGTGCCCGATATGCCTGGGCCCTCCGGCGGCGGGTCGCGTGGACCTGTGTGGCCACGTGTACTGCTGGGCGTGCGTCCTGCACTACGCCGCGACCCATGAGAAGCAGCCGCCGCCGTGCCCCGTGTGCACTACACCACTGCACGTCAAAAATATGAAGCCAACTCGGATTGTACAGTGGGGATCGCCAGCTGAAGAGGTGACCTTCGTCCACGTGAAATTATTATAAAATTTTTATTTCCCTATTTGAATAGATGATTTTGCTAACAAGTTCATCAGTATGGAACCCTAAACCCTTCTAAAATAAAAGTAGCCTAAGTTACTCCTTATAACATCAGTCCCGCCAAAATCGGTCCAGCCGTTTCCGAAATTAGCCAGAACAGACAAACTAGACAAAAATAAAAAAAAGTTAAGTACTCATATACTTCAATAAAAAGCTAAAATTTTGAAATTACAAACAGACAATTTTATTTATTCCTATAGATAAAAAGCTGAAATTTTTAAATTACAAACACTTCAATTTAATTGATTAGTTTGGTTTAGATTAGCAAAACATAATGTATAGCAAGATTATATATAATAACACGCAATATTAGCCTATGATATCCACACTGGTGGGACACAGGCCTCTTCTGAGGGTGTGAAAAATAACAAAGTCAAACATGTCAACTGTTTGCTCAGTTGTCAATTTGATGTGTAATCAAATCGGTTTTTCAAGGAGCCATTATATTTCATGTTATTACAGGTAACAATGCGTCTTGTGCGTCGTCTGCGCGGTTCCACGACTGTGGAAGTGGCGCCGCCGCGCGGTCAGGTGATAGAGGCACAGCCATCCATCTTGCCTCTTGAGAATATCAACGATGCGCCGTATTGCAAGATGTTTTCTGCCACTAAGCAACAGGTAACACCTCTTACCATGTATTTTGATCAATCCCAGCAGTAATCCAGGGTATTAACTAATTCATAAAATGTCCATTTCGTCTGTACGCAAAGTATTGTTTCCATACGTTCTCTCTTGTGTGTACATAAATGATAAAATAAATAAAACAATTCCAGGTCCATGAAATTTTGAAAAGGGAGAGGGATGAAATAGAAAAGCAGATATTAGCAGAGATTGATACAACTGAAATTGTTTTCTTGGAACAAGCTCTAGAAATGCTCAAGTTTAAGGAGGAAAACATTAATACTAGGTTTAACAAACCAAAGGTTGTTGAAAAGGATGAAATTGAAGATGCTGTTCCTATTGTGTATGAGAAACAGGAAGTGAACCAAAATAAACTTGATTGGTTTGACGTAAATGACGAAGGCGGCGCTGCGTGCGTTGACATTGCGGCCAAGTTTGATGAGGAAGACGTTACTGAAAATGAAGGTGCTGATCCTTCTGCAACTGAGAATCTGGAAGAAAATCAAAATAAACCTGACTGGTTTGATGGACGTGACGAAATAGGAGCAGCTTGTGTTGATATTATTCAAAACAATATGGGGGAACTAAATCTGAATGAGCTTGATTCTAATTTGAATCCAAATGCACCAGCATTTGAACTTGACGATATGCAGCCAATAGAATTTCCATTGACCGAATGTGTTCCTCAAGAAGCTAAACAAATTGAGGATAATGCTGTGACGGAAATAGACAAACTCAATCAAGCAAAATACTTTTATTTCTATCAAGCTGAAGATGGTCAGCAAGTATTTCTCAACAGTTTGAATGTGCGCATTCTGAACGCATCATGGGGTGCACTAGCAGCTGCGCCCCAAGTTATACACGGTCGCGTACTACACCGTGAAACTTTCTCGCTCAGTGAACAAGTAAGGCAACTATAGCTCAATCAGTTGTAACATTTTATCTACTATGTGAAGCTATGAATTAACTGAATTAATTTTGTTTACAGACCAGAAAACACATGCCATGTACGGCGCATTTGCCTCTCTACTGTGCTTATGATGTTGTTGAACTGGAGTTACAGCCACCATTTGTCACTCCTTCAGCATTACAAAGTTTTACAGGTAATTGCTTTGAAATTTATCATACAACATGTTGAAGTTATAATCATAATTTGCAGTATTTGATTGAATATTAATATTACAACAATTTCTTTCGCCATTAACTGCCTCGTTGGTCTAGTAGTCGCAAGAGCGACTGCCGAGTTCGGTTCTGGGTTCGATTCCCGGGTCGGGCAGTGTTATTGAGTTTTCAGGAATTTCTTGGTAGCAGGTGTAGTCTAGATCTGTGTCCGGTTGATGCCAATAGGCTTTTTCCCTACATGGGACTTTAACAAAGCTAGCGAAGTGTGGGTGTACTAATTGGGTACACCTCTGCCTGAGCCTTCGGGGATGGCATGCGTGATGTTATGTTCTTTCTTCATTTTAGGTGAATTGGAGCGTCGATCACAGACGCGCGCGCGTCAGGAACGTGACGAGAGACGCCGTGAACGCGCCTACCGCCGTGCTATGGAGGGTCCTCCAAAGCCAGACTTTTTCTCTGACGTAGTATTCCCTCCGGCTGCGCCTTCGTTTTCTAGCCCGCCAGTAGACCCTGGACCCTTGAGCTCGTTCGTAAGCTCCAGCCCTTCCACCAGCGTCGGATCCCCGCCCCCAGGGCCATCTTTTGCCAAGGTAACATGTTAATTCTAATAGTGATGCATGAAAAGAAATGTATTATTATTAAATACAAGTAAAATAATAATGTATGTAATTTATTATTTTATTGAATAGATGGCGAGCACCAGCGGCACTTGGCGCGTCCGCAGGGTAGCGGAGCCGCCGGGCCCGGCGCCCGCTGACGACGAGGTGTCGGCGCCGCGCTCGCTCGTACTGAGTGACGCTATCGAGGCCGCTCTGCACGCCGCTTCCTCGCCTTCTGGCAAGAAGAATAAGAAATCTAAGCAAAAGGTTCTCTTCACTATGGGGATGCAGCGCACCGCTTAATTTGCAATGTGATTTTATTATAGTTACTACCTTGTTAATTAATTTAATTTTGTTACTGTCTTGATTCTTAGTTTGCATATGCAAAAAAAGAAATAGAAATTTATGATGTAGGTACTATATTTTGCTTGTAAATTGTAGACGAATTTTGCGAGTCATACATTGATGGCAAGATTGACATGAGGACTGTTCATTTTTATATTTATTATGGATTTAGTAAGATCGGCTTCAGACTTCAGGCGGTATTGAAACACGTTTTTGTTGCACACGCGGTTGTATGCGCGCTTCAATAAACCAAAAGCCCATGTTCCGACGAACCAGTAGGCTCATCAGTAAGGTTAAACGCCATTCTGAAACTGTTCTATAGTTATATGATTACTCTTTTTTAATTTGGGAAAAAATATATTTTATGGTATTCAAATGATTATGCTATGTTATATTTTATTACTAGCAGCTTTGTTCTCCATATAATGGCAAGATATAAAGTGCCCATCATTGTATCAACAAGATTTTTGGTGAAATAAAATTAAACACTGACTTTGCAATTTTCAATTTCTGATCAAACTTTTATGCACAGGATCAGCATCGCCTCAACTAGAGCCGGATCGGGATTCTTTCTATAAAACTCGATATTCTATGAATAAGTTCTTCCACAGTGGCATCACCTTCAATTTTCGCAAACGCTACTACTGCGTGCGAGGTCTTTGTTTCCCAGATCGGGCAAACCAAAGCCTTAGGTTGAAGCTCCGACCGACCGACCATACATTTTTGTCTCGTAAAAGGCACTAAACACAGACACTTTCTTTCAAACTAATCGTTTTATCACTTCTCTACAATGAAATGTGTACGCAACGGACCTTTTTGGGCAATAACTTACATTATTTACTGAGAAAAACAATAGTGAAATCCCAGCAAAATTTGAATTTAAGTGTCCACATGTTCGCATCGTACGCATCGCATCAAACGGATTGTAGTATTATTGAACAGATTCAAGCGATCTGTACGCACGTCCAGTGCGGGACGAACAGAAACTGGTCTCCCTCGTGGTCCTACTAGTAGGACCACGAGAAAACGGTGGGATAAGTGGACGCACTTGTGTGACTTCTATACAAAGAATTTACTACGATCCGTTTGATGCTATGCGGACATGTGGAAAAGACGGGAGCGGCGCGGGCGGCGGGAGCGGATGCGGGTGTCGTTAACACTGCGGATACCGCGCACCCGCGCCGCTGTAACTATGTTCACACGCAGAAGAAGCTGTGTGTTAACGTACTACCAGCCGCAATCCGGCGGTCTGCCGCATGTCGAAACTCCAACTCACTTGCGGCCAACCGTCAACCGCTCCGGTTGGCTCGAGGCTGCGGCGAACAGTGCCGGTTGAATATTGCGGCGTGCCATACCATCGCATGCCTTTGCGTTCCTGATCCTTAGCTTGCCGTAGCATGCCTTCGCTTCCCTAAGCATACCGTTACCTCCCGTCGCATGCCGCGCCGTCCTATAGCGCGCTCTTCAATGCCGTGATGAATGAATGCAATGAAATCACCTTAGATGCCTTGGGGTCGATCTCTAAACAGTAATCTGTTCTCGTATTGTAAGCGTTGAACACTTGCTAAATAGTTTGCATTTGAATACACACTGTGTTATTATTGTCCCCAAACTAAAAAAAAAGCTCAAAGTCACTCTCATCTGGGCGAAAATCCAAACTTTTGCGTGAACGCTATTATTCATTAATTATCCTCTGTCAAACTGGGCGCTGGTAGGCGCGGCGCTAGCCAGCTCGGAAGGAAGCAGGTGTGCGTTCATTTATAACGCTAATTCACGTTCGGTGGCTCCCACTAACCGTTGACCGGCCACATTACCACGCTCTGTGTCTCGTCGGGCAAGAGAGAGCTTACTTAATTAAAATCAAAGAGTATAGTAATTTATAATTACCTATCTTCGAATGAAACGCACCCTGCCTGAGTGTCAACCAAGGTGTCAACTTAGGGTTCTTACAGACGAGCGGCACGTTGCCGTCGACACACATTTACGCGGCATGCCACAACTGCAAGCGTCGCGACCCGTCGACGGCTGCCGTCGACTCGCCGGCGGCAGCCGCCGACACCACAACTGCAAGCGTCGACGGCAGCTGTCGACAGGTGGCGACGGCAGCAGTTTATCTGCAGTTGGCAACGTGCCGCTCGTCTGTAAGAACCCTTACACGGCCGAAGCTGAATCATCCTAGTGCGTCCTAGTGGAATCATCTGACTGACAATACTGACATTGACAGATTTGACACCTCAAATGTCATCAATGTCTCCTCACACTAGCGCACGTTGAATGAATCCAATCAAAGAATTTATTCGTATTGTTGTGAAGTGTATATTTACTATTGTAAATGGGATCTGTATAAGTTACTTTTACTTTTCCAATAAACCAAACATTTGGGCTTCAAATACTATGACGTCTAGAAGAAATGATTACATCTTTGAGCCGTTTAAGGTTACTGAAGTTAGATGTCGGGGTTTCGAAAGTCCCAGACCTCGCAGCGGCCACAGGATAGCTTGTGATGATGCCAATATCTATTGTTTTGGTGGTTATAATCCGTCGTTACCCCTGACCAATATTCAAAGGGATAATCCGACCTGGACGCCGGCGCGGCCCCTGTTCAAAGAACTTTGGAGTTTTTCGATAGCTAGTCGGAAATGGAAGCAACACAGAGTAATTGAAAATATGCCGGAAGAATTAGCGTCAAACGCTATGTGTATGAATGGCAGATACCTAATGGTATGTATTTAAAACAATATTTACATTAATAAAATGCAATTTTAGACAGATTATGTTAAAAGTTACGTTTCGTTCTAGATATTCGGAGGCACAGGTGCACCCTTTGGAAACAAATGTAGCAACGACGTGATTGTGTGGCGCACATGCAATGAGGATGCCAGACTGCAAATCCTAGAAGTGACTGGTACGAGACCTCCTGGACAGTATGGTCAAGCTATATTGTGCCATGATGGGTGTTTTTATACAGTTGGTGGTACCAATGGTTTTGCATATAACTGTGATATTTATAGGTATTTATTATCTTACCAGTGTTATTCGTTGCTGTTTATTGTTTTAATGAAAATATAATGTTTGGTTTATTCTACAGGTTAGACCTGCGAACACTCGTCTGGGATCCAATGTTTGTAGGTACAGGCCAAGAAGGTGAGCCATTGGGCAGGTACAGACATGAAATAGCCCGAGTTGGCAATAAATTATACATCATTGGAGGAGGAACAGGGGAATGGGCATTTGAACTAATGGAGATACCTATGTTTGATTTTGAAACTAACACTTGGTCAATTTTAACTCCAAAAGCTGATGATACTGGAAAAGATACAATTACACCTCTGCCAAGAAAGTGCCATAGTGCAGTACAGATTGATACCCCGGTGGGCCCGCAGGTCTTTGTGGCAGGAGGTTCAGATGGCAATTCAGTGTTTGAAGATATTTGGAGATTAAACATCTCTGATTTACAATGGACTCGGATGTTGAAAACAGTGTTACCACATCCACTATATTTTCATTCTTCTGCGGTTACATCATCTGGATGTATGTATGTTTTTGGTGGTATTGAACCAAAAGAGGATGCTACTAGTAGAAATAATATATTGTATAAGGTATGGCTATGTCTGCCTAAATTGAGTGAAATGTGCTGGGAAGCATTGATGCATTTTCATCCTAACTTAGATCAAGTTGACCCTGGAACATTATTAAATACTGGAATTCCAAGTCACTTTGTACAGCGGTTACATATGCAGTGAAGATGTTTGAAGGTTTTGCTGTAAGCAATGTTGTGTTCTATTTATGTATTTGTCCATTCATGAATTTGTTTGTGCAGCTGAACATTTAATGACAAAAATATAACTTAATCATTTGTAATATAATTTTAAAACTTGTTTCTTTTGCCTGAAAGTTCATAAAATGACTGAGTTATGCAAATATTGAAAAAAAAAACCTAATTGATATCATTTCCATGTTTTTTTTTTTAAAAAAAAAACACTTCCTAATAAGAACTAAGTAAGAAAATAAAAATCGGACTTTGTCCAGACTTTTAACGCCGTAGGTACAAATCCAGGCGTTAAGTACCAAACCCTATGGGACAGCCATCCAACACGGCCGCTGAGAAATGAATAATAATGATGGAAAACTCAAAAATGTAGGTATTGGATTGCTACAATTTATAAACTGAAAACCTTATTTCGCAATATATTGCTAGTTCGAAAACTGTTGTAGAAATAAGAAACATTTTGAAAGAGATTACCACTTGTCTTGGTCCATAAGGTGACACTAGTCGACATTTTTTCCATAGAAATTTCGGGAGGGTATTACTCCATTCAGTACCTACCTACATCATTCTGAAGCGCCACATAAAAACTTCATCAGTAATTTTAAAATTAAGTCACCTGTTCGATACATTTTGGCTGTGTTTGCATTGCAGTTTTGTAGGAAACAGCTGTAATGAAAAGTTACTCCTATCATTAGCTATCTGCCAGTTAAAGTCTCGTCAAAATCGATCCAGCCGTTTCGGAGATTGGCCGGAACAAACAGACACGGACTGGCAAAAAAGGAAACCAACCTACCCTATATGAAAAAAAATCTATGCTCAGAATGATGTACTGAAAACGTAGTAACCGCTTTCACGTCGGTGTCCCTTCAACCCCGTATACCTATTATTATATGTATTCAGTGAAAAGCTGTTATTTTGAAATTACAAACAGACACTTTCAATTTTATATTTTTTTAAGAATAATCCTACGTGAATGGTTAGAATGTTCTGTCGATGAACAGAAGCTGAAAACAATGTGTGTATGAGGCACCATGAAGGGGCGCCTGAGGGGCTCCTTTACACCTGGTACCCTGGGTGGTCGCCCAACCGCGCCCTACCCTAACGCAGCTACTGACGCCCACCAATGTGTTCGAGTGTGTATGTCACCTTAAGGTGAATGCGCCTGGGTGGCCCGCGAAATTCAAATTTTCTTATATTTTTTGCAATTTGCAGGTCAGTGACAGGTTGTATGTTGATTAAAATATGAATCGCGGCTGTAAGACGTATGTAGTTACTTAATTATAATCATCAAAATCATCAATACAACCCTCCAAGCCTTATAATTCTGTAACTACATACGTCTTACAGCCGCGATTCATATTTTAATCAACATACAACCTGACACTGACCTGCAAATTGCAAAAAACGTAAGAAAATTTGAATTTCGCGGGCTACCCTGGCGCATCCACCTTAACCTTAAGACCCAACGCTCAGAAGCCACCACTAGAACACTGATGCTGTCAAAAGCCCAACAACAGTGTGTAATGTGTTTTCAAGTTCTTGTTTCCAGTTGATGTAATTTCCCCTTATACCTACTAATATCAACTTTATGATTATTTAAATTAAGTTGATACGTAATAGAATGACTGCAAGACAACACATACAACCACTCCGATCCAGCCTGTCCCCTTGCTGTCCTCTCCCAGCGACGCCCTAAGCCGAGGCCCGTACCCCGCAGGGGGTGCTCTTAGCGTGTAGTCGCTTAGTTTGTAAGTTTTTGGCCCTGGCTGGAGGCCTTACACTTAAGGCACCCACAGGAAAGTCCGGTTAAGCAGACGACAACCTCTCAGGTTGAAATGCGAGACGCCATTTCGAAAAAAAAAAAAAAACAACAACACACAATTGAAAAGTCAAAATGCTTGAAATTGTAGAGCAAACTGAACTCTATTTGTGGAATTTAATTAGTTTTTCCAACCACACAAGATTGGAATAGTACCTACATTTAAAAACAAGTTAGCAAACTTTGTCATTGCAACCGAGGCGATGGTTATAGAGCCGAGACTGCGGCGTGTACGGCTCAGTCCTGCGGCGTTTAGGTGCGCATCCACCATTGAAAAGTGTCGTTTGATACACAATATGAGCATTTGTCACAGCAGTTCTCGGCCCCTTGGTTTCATCTAGCGCATAAATCATTAGAAAACTATGATTTAATTTGCTTTTTTTCTCGCGCTTTCGCACTTTAAAGGCGAGGCAAAGGAGTCCTGACAAGGAACCCTTATAGTTTCGTCATGTCCGTCTGTCTGTCTGTCCCAAATTTGCTACGTGACTGTTTATACTAGAAAGCTGTATTTTGTAGAGGTGTGTATATCAATAACGCCGACAAAGTGGTAAAATCAAATTTTGGAAAATGTTTTTTTAGTATAGTAGGTTTAATATACCTTCACATGTAGGTAGCTCACCTACATGTGAAGTGGGGATGATTTTTTTTCGTCGTCTACCCCATCGTCTGGGGTGTCGTTGAATAGGTCTTTTAAAATGACTTAGGGGTTGCTAATACTACTTTTCGATTTAATGCTCCATTTACGAAATATTACCTTTAGAGTGCAAATTTTTGTTCCCCCCCCCCTCTAAAAGCTAAACTGCTGGCTCGAAAATTCTGGAAAAATTCATTAGCGGTTATTAAGCACTAGCGGTTAAGATACTTAACTTTATTAGTTTAGCCGTACTAGGGTGTTGGATAATTTTGTAACAAATACAAAATCCTTCAAATAAATCCTTTAGAGTGACTAAGTACTTGCTTGTTTATAACGGGTAAAGATTTGCATTGAAAAAAAAATCTAAAATAAAAAAAACAAAAATACATATAAATTATCATAAGTTTCACAAAGCTGCCGCTAGATGGCCCTGTACCAACAGGTTCGTTCTATGTTGTGAGAACTGGCTACTACGGAACCCTACACTGCGCGTGGCCCGACACGCACTTGGCCGGTTTTTTTAATATTCAAAATTCAATTTTGAAAAACCATATTTACATTATACATATACATACTACAACTAGAACTCTATATAATTAAAAATTTAAAACTAAACGTAAGTACCTACATACAGTGTGTTAGGTTAAACGAGGGACATATTGAGGGAAGGTATTCAGTATTCGATTCTCGTCCCAAATATGTAAAAAAATTATAACCTTAATTTGTGACGTAATTGTCCAATAAAATACACTATTCATGGACACTGAGCGCGCGCAAGAAGTGAACTTGTAAACAGTAAAATAATCACGGCGCAAAACACGCGCCGATTCTGCCGAAAAGGAAGCTCGTGCGCAAACCCCGCCCCTTTCCTTTATGTTGTCCCCGATGTACCGACAGGGCACACTCCCGCGCCACCCCGTGCTGACCCCAGCCAGTCTAGGCGCGCGCGCCGCTAACTCCGTATGTGCGCTTCCGGGTGTTGCGTAAACAACCCCGTTTACTTCGCGATAAGTGTGCGTGTTCTTGAATAACAAAAAATGACGTCTTATCAATATTCCAGTGAAGAATATTGGGATATGGTTCGTGCCTACTTGTTATCTAATGAAAGTGTGCGAGGAGCTATTGATTTGTACTGAGAAATGTTTTCCAACCGCCAGATTCCGTCGTATAACTTGTCTCCGTGTATACTTACTTATGCTAGGTATCATCAACCAACAACTGCGAACATTCGGTCAGTACCTAGTAGCAGTAGTTAGATATTTTTGCCTGTCATAAGCCAGGTTTAAAGTATTAAAGGGAAAATGGATTATACCTAAAAGTCATTGACCCGCGCACATGTTCTGTGTTAGGCGCAAGGGTGTATACACGTTGCGAGACTTTTGCGAAATTTTTGGTATGGTTCTATCTGTTATTTATCAGTGTTTTTTTTTTGTTCATATTTTTATTAGTATCATGTAAGCATGCACTATTGCGGGTTTGAATATGTCCCTCGTTTAAACTAACATACTGTATATCCATATATCAAATTCAATTATTTTTCAATACACTTCCTCGAAAACTGGTTCCTAGCGCACTATGATTAGGTTCAACATGCACTGTATTTAACACACGTGCGATTTTTTTCATTTTCCAACACGTGTGCGGGAATGAAAATTGCATCAGATAACTATACCTCTATTTAGTCCAAATTGGTTCAATGCCTATAGTCGGAGGTGAATGTTTTTTTTTATTTCGTCAAAGTGGGTATTAATGCATCTTTACGGCGTAAATATTTTTTGAATGATCAAATTGTGTAAATGGAATATCATAGATAAACATGATTATTTAAAACTAATATTTACTTTTTTAAACAAATTAACATTTATTTGTGTTCTAAATTAAAAATACAAAAAAAAACTACTTATTTATTATATTTATAGGCTGTTTAACGGCTTCATACCTTTGCTTCTCCTTCAACCTGGCGAAAGCAAAGCGCGGAAAAAAAGAAAAGAAAATCATAGTTTCATAATAATTCATGACAAAAATATTTGTTGTTCTTTTATTTAATTTCTTCAAAAGTGTATTGAAAAACGTCGTTTGATACACGTGGACATTTGTTATTGCTGTTCTCGGCTCAAAAACACCCTCGCCTACGGCTCGGGAGTTAATTCCGCCTCGGATGCAATAACAAACTTTCTCCACTTGTATCAAAATGTACTATTTTAATACACTTCCTCCAAAACGATAACGTAATGTACTAATTTCACATAGAATTAAATAGGCACCTAGAAAACGTCGAAAAAGGTGCACGGTTCGGGTTGGGTTAGTTGTTTCCTAAGGAGAAGAACCGGCAAGAAACTCCATGGTTAATCTTTTCAAATCATTTGGTATCATACATATTACAATATTATCATGTTACATTAGTAGTTACCTACTAATGTAACACAAAAAACGTACATAAGATAAAAAGTTAACAAGCATCTGGGAATATGTAAAGCCTACATATTCACACATTCACAAGCAATAGGTCAAAAGAATGTAAGAAAATATTATAAAAAAAAATTAAACAAGTGACACAAATGTTGTCATCAGTGCTGTAACTATTCTGAGCAAAAGACGTATATATGATTTGAAAACTATTGTAAAAAACCTGATTAGAAAGAAAAAAAAATGAGATTTAGAATAGTTAGAGACCCAAGAGTGGACGCACAATGCTCCACTCTAGGGTCCACTTTAAGGACTAAGTGCGGAAATCTAAACCCTATGAGATAGAGACATTCACACTTTCAATGCCCTTACCTACTTGATGAAGTCAAGTTGGCTGGAGGCAACAAAATCTTCAAAGGCATTTCGTACTGCCTCTCGAATATTGTTTATTTTTTCCTGCCAAGAAGACGTCCAAATTCTGAAAAAAAGGAGAATTCTATCTGCGCGAGGTCTGGTGAGTATGGTGGATGACGCAGAACTTCCAGCCTGGACTGTATGTTGTGCAGTGTGACTGTGAGGTAGAGCGTTGTCGTTCAGAAGCAGCGGCGACGAGCGGTCAACCATAGCTGATCATAGATTTGTGAGCTTCTCCTTCATTGAGTACACACCCGTAGTAGGTAATGCTCACGTTATTTCGTAAGTAGCTGTGATGTATTACACACCAGCGGCACCGGCACCAGCCCAGCAAATAGTGACCATCGCTTTTCTAGGGGTAAGTTTTCGTTTAGGGCATCGTCTAGGTGCTGAACCAAGGTCTATTGTCAAAAAGAATTCATTTTTAAACACAAGTGACAATGCAGTTCAAAATCACTTCCTGTGCCTGATAAGCAACGCGTCGCAAGGCATACCTCAACGCGTTCGTCGCACTTGATGCGGTCGTTCTTTTGTCAAGTTTGTTTACCTTGCCGATTTCACGCAAATGGACCAACATTGTTTAGGTACTCACGTTGAAAGCTGCTGGTAACTCAAGCCGTAGATAGAGCATCGTTAGCTTCCATATTCGCCTTTAATTCGTCGTTGTTGAGTTAAGTTTTCGTTCGGGCGACCACGGGGTTTGGCCGGGGAGTTTGTTCCGCCACTTCTTCTTTCCCGCTAAAACACTAGGAAGAGCGAAGGCGGGCGTTTTGGGGACTGTTTTGTGGAATTGGCATTCAAAAAGTGCTGATCTTCAGCATAGTTTGAATAAATGACTTTTGTTTTTTTTTTTTAATTTTTTTGATCATAATTTCACAATAAAATACTAGCAAAATGTGTGTGTACCAAAATGTAGGTAGCCTATACCTTATCCTTGTCTTTCGGGCCAAGCAAGGTCTAAAAGTTGCCACCAAGGAGGTGCACAGACGTGCAGTATACCAGGACCTAATGCCGTAGTGCGTACAATGTAGGCCATTAGGAATGCACCAGCAATAGCGGCACCGATCGGTAGAACAGATCGCTGATTTTGAAACAATAGACAATCAATACTGTGTTTCATTAGCCGATGCGTCGTTATTAATATTGAGAGCTGCTTATAAAACCACCACGACCACCATGATGCGAATAAAAAACTTAGGTACGGGATTATTTGCGTTGAAGTGCCAGAATTCCCGAATCTTCTTTTTGTGAATTCCATTAAATAGGTACTTGATTATTTTTAATGAAACCAATAAAATATTAACTAGTGGCAGCTTGAGGGGGAGGCTTTAGGGATGCCTCCTTAGTGTCATCCAACCTCAGACTAAATAAAAAGTTTACTTTTTTATTTGGTCCAACTTATTTGACTTGACATGGATTCAATCTATACGACTGTGAATTTTAGGTTCGTAACTGGGTTCCTAACTTGTTCAGGTTCATGCGCAGACCGACAGAAGCTCCTATCCGGCTCGCTTGGCTGTGTGATTTTAGATCTTAGTCGCGAAAGCGAGACTCAAGTAGTCGGAACTAGTTGCATTGACATATTTTTTAAATAACTTGCTAATTAACACGTGTGCTGTACTTACCTACCTAGTTTTTTTTTCAGTGAATGATTCTGAGTCGTAACGATGGTTCAGATTTCATTAAATTAACGGAACTATAACTTAAGAGCTCGATGCAACTCGCTCGAGCAACGTGAACCTGACTCCCATTTCAAGGGCAGGTGGTGGCGGTCGCGAGTCGCAACAAGTGCTAGGCGCGTCGGCGTAGGGCGTCGGGACGCCGTCCGTCGTCGCCGCGGTTTCGCGCCAATTCGCGCCCGCAGTGATGGGAAGCACGCCTCACGGACGAGACACGCTGCGGCTCGCCTCGCTCGCCTCGTCCGCGTACGCTCGTGATCCGAATGCGGACAACTGTTAATAGTTTCCAACTCGACAGTTAACACTTGGAACCTAGAAAATTTACACATCACTTCACGTCTGCTCACGTGGTCACCAATATGATTATTTTTTGTTTAAAACCAAAGGAAACAGCAGCAATTATGCAACTTCCGGATGCATTCCCGAAAAGTGTAAAACTTCTCAACAGTCTAACAATTGTGCGCTCATTTTTAATCGGAAGTGTTAGTAAATCTTATTCTTGAAGTGGACACTTGTAAACGATGACGGATACTACTGAGGATATGGTGCAGGAGGTATCGACGGTGGCGTCGGCACCTCACCGGACACCTACTCCTGAACTTCATGCGACGTATACAACTTTTGAAATCTTGGTGGCATTGGTGGCGGTCGTGGGGAACGCTATGGTGATCTATGTGTTCCATCGTGAACGTAGGCTGCGACGACGCACTAACTATTACATTGTGTCTTTGGCAGTGGCAGACTTTTTGGTTGGTCTTCTCGGAATACCGTTCGCGATCCTGGCGTCAGTAGGCCAGCCTCGGAATCTCCACGCGTGTCTGTTCACGGTGTCGTTGTTAGTGATGCTGTGCACTATTAGTATCTTTTGTTTGGTGGGTGTTTCCGTGGACCGCTACTGGGCAATCCTGCATCCAATGTGCTACTCGAGGAATGTCCGCACAAGAACAGCTATTAGTAAGTATACCTTAAAGTTATCTGTTTATTACGTTCTACGTTAAAAGTAAAAAAGGTACTTACGCGCTCTGACCATTTGTGACAGTTTATTACATTGGTTTAGTATCTTAAAATTGCCTCCGTGTCATTGCCTTGTGTACGGTGGTCACATCATACTTAATCTGATTTTTTATTGCTACCTACTTGGTGATCATCGCTATAACACAATGCCAATCAATCCTCACTTGTTTAAGTACAATCAATTTTATATCATACATATTTGTCTTCAAAGAATTTTCCGATAGTTAGCAGTGACACAGGGCGGAAGAGGAACGATCAATTACCTACGATTCCTTACGTTTTCCATAATTTCCAGTTTTGCATAAAGATACCTATCTGGAGGTAACGAATTTCATGAATGAACATTTATTTATATTGCAGCACATTTAATGTTATTTACGCAACGCAGCAGCGGTGGTTTCTGTTCAAGTTTAACTAAGACTTCTAAACTGTTTACATTATCGAAGTGATTAATGAACGAGCGTAGCTGTAAATTTAAATGGAAAAGGAAGAGAGTTCATGGTAAAATAATGAATGATCTAAGATAAAGACTATAGACACTTAAATTAACCTTGATAACGAAGGAATAAGCATGCTTGCTACCTATGCTATACCGCTTCGAAAAGTGGAAGCCCACCCTTGAATATAGGGTGTAAAAATACCCTTAACGAAGCTGAGAGGCACGTGTTTTTCCCGTCATTGCGATATTTTTTATGTTCTGGACCATAGGAACCTTCTAGTAACGGAGATATTGAAGGTCAAAGTTCTAACTTTTCCACTCAGTTTTTTTTAAACTAAATACGTGTTTAATCTCCTTCTTGATTTTGTTCTCCTAGTACTTTCCGTTCAATTTCTAAATTGAATTGAATTCTCTCGTAGCAAAACTTAGTGTGACAGAGAGACTTATGTACCCTACACGATTCTGTTCTCCTAGTACTTTCTGTTCAAAATCTAATTTGAGTTCTCTCGTAACAAACCTTATGTGCCCAAGAGAGAGACAAAAAATAGCGATAACAAGAGGATTCCTTGTAACTTTTCGGGCTGACTGTACTATACAAAAACAAATGAGAATTGAATCGGTGGAGTACTTTGAGAATAATATCAGTTACCTATGGAGCAGAATGGGAACAAATTGACAAGTATTTCTAAATAATAATAATTCCTTGGAGTAACTTGGGAATTAATGTATGAGATTCTTATGTTTGTAGTTCAACGGAAATGGAGAACTTTGGGAATAACCCTTTTAAATGTTATAACTTACAATATACCTTCATGACCACTGTATTTTCAATGCATCCATTAGCACAATGTCATAAGTGCATTTAATACAGTCCTAAAAAAAACGTGATTTTTAACACCAAAAAAAAAGCATTTTTTTGCACATTGCCGGCAACCAAGCATTCTGTACATTTATTTATTTATTTATTTATACCACCTTAAACTATCATTACAGGGTTTACCCTAATGCGACAGCCAAGAACTTAAATTAAACCTAAACCTTGCAACCAAATTAGAAAAAGATTAAACTAAAACACTATTTTAGAAAAATATTAAATAAAAAAGATAAAAAGATTAAACTAAAACATTATAAAAGATAAAACATTAATAAAATATTACATTATAAACACAAAAGCATAATAAAAACTTAGTACAAAAATAAAGTTAAAACTAGATATTATTTCAACATAATATAAATACCTAGTAATACCCTTGCGAATTCACTAAAACAACATGTAAACACATCAATCTGTGTTTGAAGATCGTTGATGGTACGGATAGCTCTGGTAAGGGGTGCCTTGGCAAGTAGGTTAGTTCTGGCTGTAGGTACCAGTAGCAGTGGCGGGCTGCGCCGCCGCCACACGTAGCGGTCCGGCACACACAGACTCAAGCACTGCAATACACCCGGGTGACTCTCCATTCCACGAAGCACCTTCACCAAGTAGGCAACCAGCGTAAACTCCCGTCGGACATGCAGTTGATTATAGCCAACCATGCCCAGGACAAACAGAGTGGGATACATCAGTGGGTAAAACGGATATACCCCATATAATTTCCTGTACAAATGGCGCGTGAACTTATTCTGAACGCGCTCCAACATTACAGTGTACTTAGCTTCATGTGGAGCCCATATGATTGCACTATGTTCCAGATGACTCCTGACTAGTGCATCATACAGGACCCTTACTGCTGTGATGTTTGTGAAGCTTTGTGTCTGTCTCAGAACAAATCCTAAGTTTCTGTACGCCTTCTTACAGATCTTGGTCACATGCTCACGGAATGTCAGATCGGGAGTCATGAAAACACCCAAGTCTCGCACCTCCGTGACTCGTTGCAGAGGCGCCGCGTCCACCACGTACTCATAGAGCAGAGGTGCACGAGCACGGGTGAAACTCATCAACGAGCACTTAGATACGTTTAAGTACATCAAACTAATTAAGTTTGATGTACAGAATGCTTGGTTGTCAGCTTCGTGAAGGGTCCCTAAACACACACACTGTGTGTGTGTTTACTAACATGAACAACTGTTTTTAGATGCGTGTAACTTTGGTTGACCTGTTACTGAAGTGATCCCACTTCAGTAACAGACGACCGTATAGGATTATTGGATCCCCAAATAAACGGAGATCAAAGGATGCTGCCACAAAAACATTTTAAACGAAATTACAACATGTCAAAAACTTTTTTAGGTCACTGAAAATCATTTTTTACGAAACAAACAAAACAACATTGTTTTTTTTTACGTTTGTACCAAATACGCGTTGACCCAAACCAACAAATGAATCGGGTCATAAAGAAAAGAGTACTAAAAGGCTTCCTATGACGGTCTTATAGAGCAAGATTTTATGGGCATTCGTGGCGTTCAATGAATTTAGGTGACTAATAAACAAATGTAAGGTTTCCCGTCTTTGTTTTAGATTTGATTAGATGGGTAACCTATAAATGAACTACAAGACCTATACAAACCTATTGTGAACCTAGTTTTAAGTGCACGTCCATAGAAAACCTACAAATACAAAATATCTTCTCGCTCAAATTTCAGTCTGACTCAACTGAATTACTATACTACTTCATACCCACAATCAACCTTCCCACTGCTGGGACAGGCCTTTTCTTTGAGTGTGGGAGCAGGGCCGTCTCTTACCAATAGGAGGCCTTGGGTACTTTAGAATAATATGGGGCCCATGTAGATGCCCAAGAGCGAGCCAAGCGAGCTAAAATTTTCGATAGGATTTCTTGTGACAAGTTCTTATGTAGTACCTACATAAAAGCACGTGCATCTTTACTGAGGGCCCATGTTATAAATCCTTGAAAAAAAAATCGAGACTCATAGAGAAATTAGTTATAAGTATGGAACTTGAAGCAAAGGTCCATGAATGGGCCTTTTTTAAGTTCCGCTAAATAAGTGTGTGGCTCTCGATCGAGAGGCCAACTTAAAGTGATAAGGCCAACCTAAGTGGTGATGGTAGTGGTAGTGGTGGTCCTTTTTTTTGTTAATCTTTGTTAATCATTGCTCGTTCGAAAAATATCAATATTGACAGTTACAGGGGGCCCCCTGGGGAAGGGAGGGGGTTACAATAGGAAAGATGGCCCTGGCTATACGCCACCAAGCGGTCCCAGTGCGGCTTGGTGGATGTCAATTTTGTAAGGACTAGACTGAATAAATATTTCAAAGTATTTTCTTTTTCACAGATATTTTAATGTCTCATGCTTTACCTGCTGTGAATTTATTATCTAAACTAATAAACTAGGTACGTCACGTAACAGGTGTGGCGCTTCACACACTACGCAATTGCGATATTGTTTAGGTACTATTATATGCTTGTTAAATATTATGAAGAAATGACTAATATCGAGAAATATTAGGTCCTTAGATAGTAAATTAGCGTTATAGATGACAAAAGCAGGACTAAATAAAAATGTAAGTAACTATATATTTAATTAATCAAAGTATATACCATTGCGATCATTATAATTTTCAGTTTTCCCAAACACATCTTTGTTATCAATATTGTGGTAAATAATTCCGAATGTTTCGATCATATTTGAAAGCGCGTGATACCTAGCTGCCAAGGACTTTTTATCTATTAATTTCTCCTTTATCTATATATATCGTTTAGTTAAGGCTTATCATTCAAACAAATGCCTGTAATGGCGAGTAATAATCAATTAATTAGCACCTATCATTAATACCCCAGCCTTCGTTGACTTGTGGTCAGTGTCAGGTTTTATTTGAACAATGCGTTGGTCGGTCGATCTTTGCGGTTACTCTTTTGCTTCTCTTTTCCTCATTGAACAGAGCTTTATTAAAAGCGAACACTTAATTTGGTTTCAAAGTAAATATTTCATTAATTAAAGAGGAGTCGGAGGAACGGTCATCAGGGGATAGATTAAAAATCTATCGAGACGGGATAAAAGCGTGCTATCGTAACTTTTCATCCCGGTAGTATGATCCCGTGAGACAATTATCGAACTCCACGCGGGCGATGCCGCAGGCATAAAGCTATAATAGTAATGTAATGGAGTAAACGTAAACGACATGAATCGTGAACTTGAGCTTATCTATTTCGTAAGTGTGGAACCCGTAATGAACTTAAAACCAAGAAGCAAAGCAACAAAACATGAAAATAATATAGGGTGCAACTAAGGTTGCCAATTTTAAGAGAGGGGAAAAAAGAGCACAGATGTACTCTTTTTTCCCCTCTTTTAAAATTGGCAACCTTCAGGAAAAACCGAGATCAGTTTTTAACAATTTCAATCACTGAGTGCCAAGACGGCCAGCACCAAGGAGTATAAATCAGTTTAAAGCGTATTTACTCTTTGCTTAGAGTACGCCTACCTAGGTGAAAAATAATACAATACTCTAAACTAGCGGTCGGCAACCTTTTGGCAGGCAAGGGCCACAAGGTGGCAAAATAAACTGAGGGCGGGCCGCACTGGTGATATTAACCCTAGAAGCCCAATATACCTACGTATAATTGGTCAAATCCCAATTATCCCATAGAAAGAATGAAAAGCGCGTTCTTAAGGTTGCACTAGTCGCGGGCTCGAACTCACTGGTGGGGGTGGCCAAAAAGAAAGCTCTCACCTGGCATCGTGCCCGACTGAGTGAATTCAGTGAGATGCACGATAATTCATAGTTAGAGACGCGCGTAAAAAATTACGAAAAGGCCTTTGGAGAATCGAGTTTTATGTAAAAACCACAGCATAAATCAATTACAAATAAAATTTATTGAATTCTTCGATAATTGTGCTTTGTCGGTACCGACTTTGTTTTGGAAAATAGACACTTCTTTTATTACAAATTTACGCCCAGTTGCTTTAAAATTGGCAATAAAAACGAATCTTTGGTAGCTCGTAACTTTTTAATGGCTTTTCATTTTACTATGTTGTTTCCGCACAGACAAAATTAATTAATGAGACAAAACGATATCATGTTTTTAACTTTGGATGTATAGTGTCAAACAGTGGAGTAAATCCCCGATACGAAAGTAGTTTTCGTGCAAACAAGGTTTTTGTTGAACATATTCAATGCTCAGTAAAAAAATAGGTAGATCAGAATAGAGATATAGAATGTTTATAAAGTAGGTACCTATGTCAAAATGTTATTAATGATTGAACATTAAATAATAACTTATTATCCAATGTTTCTGTTCATGTTACTATCCATCCACTGCACTAGAAGCTTTTCGTCTCGCTTGCCAACTTATCATAATATCTTCTGAATAAGTTACTTTAGACCTAGCCTAGCCTAAATGTGGCCGGAGTTTTCCAGGAGTGTTAAAACCCCTGCAAAACTTCCACATTAATTCGGCCACATTCAATTCTTATGTATGATCGTGATAAAAGTAGTCCTGAAGAAAATGGTAGCTTTATTAGTTACGTGTCATTGGCAGCGACCATTTTAACATTTATAATAATTGTATCAGTAACAAACACACACAGATCATAACGCCTCGAAATGTGTGTTCACTCGTTAATTTTGATGGGCTCTTAAATCGGTTCAGTGGTTCCGAAGAACGCACCAACTTATGGACGCCTTAATCCTTCTTCTTGACCTTAGTAATTCTCGTTCTAATATATTATATACACATAACATATATATAATATAACCAGTATTAGTTTCTAGTATTAGGAAATCTTCATTATTGGTGCAAGACTACCTAAATGCATTTTGTATTCTCTAAACTAACAGACGCTCGCCTACAAACTCTACGACAGAAATAGAAATGGGCAGGTCATATTTCGAGATGTAGAGATCAAAGGTGGACATTGGAGTCAACGAAGTGGTCTGGACCGGGAGGCAAGAGGAACAGGGGCAGACCACTGAAAAGATGGGCGGCCTACATCGTTGAAGTAGCTGGTCCGAGTTGGATGCAGTTGGCTTTTACCCAAAAGGGATCCATATCCAAATAAAATATAAAACTATTAATTTGTAAATACATGTGTAAAGAAAAATATGGAATAAATGAGCTTTATTATTATTATAAGTCAGTCTCTCCTTCACAATTTCTGGTTTTCATATTTTCCTGTTTCACGTTATAGCCTAAGAGCCCACGACGGCCAGACCTTCGTTATTTTATAAAAGCTGAAAGTTCTTGTGTGTGTGTCCCCTATAGAGGTAAGAACGACCAGGGACTATAGAGTTTGGGTTGTGGTTACTTGGGCAGGTAACAGGAAGTAAAGGTGTATAAAATAGTACCTTAAATTCGTTGAAGTATAAAGCTCATTTTTTTAAATATTTTATTAGGGATAACTTTAGAAATCTCGTCATCCATTGCCGGACACTTATGATAGTTGCTACCCCCTGCCAGACACCCCTGAACTTTAATAAAGCTATAAGCTAAATTTCATATATAGTTACTTGGGACCTAGTTACTTGGGGACCTATGAAAAATCCCATGCATGGTATACTATTTTCGTATCTGCATCTTCTTCTTCTTGTATGGGCATGACAACTGTTCATCAACCCTTGAGACAGCTTTGTTGGAATTATCAACAGTGAACGAATGACATCTTCTGAAATTGATGTACATTGTTTTGTTGCCAATAAATGGCACCACTTCATCAGTAGTCCAATGTGAAATAAAAAAATGAACCAGAGCCTATTTAAAATTTAATTTTTTTAACTCTTTCGCGAAATCACTTGATCGAATTTGTTCAGGCCTAGTTATAGAGTACTCCAATTGCGCGGATTCTAGCCGTTGGGAATGCTCGTAATCTTTGATCGATGGAGTAAAGTATTGATCAAAGATCACATCAATTTTCGATGCTTGAAATTTAGTAACCATTTGCATCAATTTTTTTTAAATATTTTCAAATGTTTTTGGAACATTCTTCATTGTATGCAATAGGAAGAAACCGTCAATTGTCATAACATCTATATGATGTGGTTGCTTATGCTGGACCTCTTTCTCTAGACATTTCATCAGAGCAGATTTATCTATTTATTTATTTACAGATGATGCGTAGTAAAAGATCGCAGTCGACTAAGCGCCCTATCTCACTCGCACCCGCTAGAACAGTCGTTACCTCGCGCTTGCACCTACAGCGGACTTTCAATGTGTCTGGCAAGGTGTAAAAACCATTAAAACTGTCCGGGTTTTGAGGAAACATTTTTTCATAGGTCCCCAAGTAACATATATGAAATTTAGCTTTTATACTGTAACGAAAGTATAATTATAATTTATTAATGTTTAGGGGTGTCTGGCAGGGGGTAGCAACTGTCATAAGTGTCCGGCAATGGATGACGAGATTTCTAAAGTTATCCCTAATAAAATATAAAAAAATTGAGCTTTATACTTCAACGAATTTAAGGTACTATTTTATACACCTTTACTTCCTGTTACCTGCCCAAGTAACCACAACCCAAACTCTATAGTCCCTGGTCGTTCTTACCTCTATACACACTCACAAGAACTTTCAGCTTTTATAAAATAACGAAGGTCTGGCCATCGTGGGCTCTTGCTCTATTAGGTACTGCCATATTATATACATTTTTTATTATTAACTGCTACAAATCTTATCATATTTTATAAGGGTCATCTGCTTCTATATAAATCCTTTAAATTTATAATAGTACCTTACTAAATTTTCTTTTTCTTAAGCAAAATTATATTTTGAAAATCATAACCTGAAAGCGTCTCATATATTTTAGACCAAAATATTATTGTTCTGAGGTAGTATTTGCTGTTGGGCGCCATAACTCCCGGGACAGAAGATCGATGGGAAACCATCAATGGATTGTTTGTCTCGTTTATTATACCTACCATAAATTAGTGGTGTGCCGAAATTTTATTAAGTTCAGACATCACGATGGAGGACATAGAGCATAGAGATTGAGGGAAATGGTAGTATTTGATAAAGTTATGATTGATTTGAAAGATAAATTATCTTATCAGTTATTATTTCGCAAAATATTTTTGTCCTTGCTTAGGTAATCCCCGGTTCCTGAAAATATTTAATAAAATCTTCTCTCCCTATAATTGCTTTTTATAAGCAACCAATTCGAAAAGCCAACATATAATTTGATAGAATGATCAGAGACTTGATTGGGCTTTCATAAACCGAGGAAAAATAATTTCGAACCGGATTACCAAAACAAGGGACAGTTAATTAGGTAGAGGAAAAGAAACCCTTCTTTTCGATTCGTCTAATTAGAAACAAAGCAAGCCCAAGGGATACAATAAATCATCTTTATTATCCAAAAATAATAACAGTCATCATCCCGGACCACGTAAATATGACCTTGAATAAATTTTCTTCCCCTTAATGACTTCCAGCGACGATCTTCCAAGTAACCCGATATTTTGATAGGGCTGTGACTAACAACGATGTAATCTATCCAAGTGACGGTCGTCCCACACGACACGACATTTTGAAGCAACATGACCTCAACCTTGAACGTAACCAGCCTATGTGAACTTGATCAGCTATACTTATGAAGGTTTCTATAGTAATAACCATTTTCTTAATTGAAATTGTAGACGATATAACTACAATTTCACTTCAGTATGTTGGCTTGCTCCATTAATTGATAGTTTAGGAAAAAAACATTTCTACGTAATGGATTAAAATGGTGGGCATTGCTGGCCCAGTGGAAATGACCTTGACTTATCTACGAATTGTGGGTCGTACTGGTAGATACTTTACCTTGTTGAATTTATTCCCTCATTGCTGATCTTAAAGCGTTCGTGAGGAAACCTCCTTTTCCTGCTTGGACCGAAGACATATGTGACGTCCACCAAACCGTACTGGACCCACTTGGTGGATTATTATCACACAGAGTCGCAGAGACGACGCCTGTTATCATCTAACGAGCCTTTTCCCAACTATGCTGGGATCAGCTTCCATTCTAACCGGATGTAGCTGGATACCAGTATTTTTCCATTTTTTTTACATGGTTCTATCTGACCTCCACAACAAACTTAGTAGTGAGTAATACGATACCCTTTGTAAATACTGGTTGTCCGACTTTCGGGACACTGACTACCTGTAACGACTGTCACAGATCTACAATTGACAGCAGGGACCACTTACGGCTTAACGTGCTTTCCGAGGCACGTAATGGGTGGTCATTCATCCGCGGACCAACCTAGGCTACCACGGTTTAACTTGCAAGATCGACTCGAGCTGCCCCGAGCGGCTGTTATTATCTGGCCACGAATGAAGGAGGAGGTCAATGAATAGGCTGATGTTATGAATCTATACCTGGAAGAGGTAGATTTATTCAGACCCAAGCAATTTATCATCAGATAAGAAACCATAAAGACGCTTCTATCCTTTCGATAATGCTTTCATTGTACTCTTACGTGAAATAAACGATTGTTTATAAATTCTTGTTACACACAAGATAAACGCAGATACAGAAATAATACAAAAAGTGGTCGTATATTTCGGTAACGTTATTTGCGGTCATTCCTTTAATCGTTCAGGAATAGAAGCTGCAACAAACACTGGCATATATTACACCTGTCGTTTTGAGATAATTTATGCTTTACAGGTGTAATGTGCATGTGACGCGCTGAAAGTTTTGTAATATTTCAACAAAAAGTGTTGAATCGTTATCGAAAGGTAGAAGGTTTTTTGTTATATTTTGAGAGTGACAAATTAATACTTAGGTAGACGCGCGCCTCAAAGAGAGTCAGCAATAAGGAAGGGGTCCGCAAGGGCCGAAGCCTGCCGGGGCTGCGGGACTATTCGAAAGAGATACCGTGGCCCCGGAACACAAAGGGCAATGAAGGAACATGGATGGGTTTTAGTCAGTAAAAGTCTGACACTCCCTCCTGCTCCGCCCAGAGCGGGTGAAGTCATTTGATGATTTCCCATCCTAAAAAAAAAAAAAAAGCTATACAATAGGACTGGACAACGCGAACAAAATCGTTATGGACTTGCAAGAGTCAACTAAGAGCAGACACGTCACACTTGTACGAGTGTGTCCACGTGTCAAAATTGACAAGTCTGTAATTTTGTTATAAAAGATTATTTATTTTACTGGCTCGTTGGTATAGTAGTCGCAAGCGCTGAGTAGGTCCAGTCCACATTTTTTCATGACATTTCTTCTGATTGCCTTTTATAAAAAAAATATCTTTGTGTGTAACCAATAAGATCTTGGTCGAAATTAGACGTGTAGTGTACAGCGTAGCTCAGGCGATGCTCGTATCTCAGAAATGATCTCAATGTCTCGCGCAACATTGCTCAGGAAATCGTTCATCGTGATATCTAGCAGGAAGAGCGCGCTTTGTAGGAGGCGCGCATTGTTCGCTACTCTCTGTGGCCAGTGGCGTGCGTGGACGCAACGACACACAACTACTTGACCCACTCATGACATAATCCGCGATTGTTTTATGACACTATAATGACTTTATTCCGACATACATTAATCTTCCTTAATTTTACTAGCACGATGTCATTTAAATTAAAATAGTTGTAGTACCTATGGACATTAAATTTTGTCCATAGGTCATATGATACGTGTATTCGACGTCTGCAACCTTTAATATATGACATTACGTGCACGGACTTTCACCCCAATGTTAAGTCGAGGGGCGGCAGACTGGCGCCAGCCCGTCTACATGGCGGCCAAGCGACCTCATCTCCCGAGCTGCGGCAGTCGCGCGCCGGGACCCGCCCTTATCGCTGTACCATGGATATTATACACGGGATATTTGTTTACGTCTTTGTTATCAATGTTTGTGTAATTGCAAGAGGTGGGCACGGAGGACACGGAGGATCTCACGGAGGATCTCACGGAGGGTCACATGGAGGGTCGCACGGTGGGCACTCGTCATATGGATCACACGGTCATCACGTGACCGCGAACCATCATTACTACACGTACCATCCGCCCCAGCACGTCCACTTCACGTGCCGCACCTGTTCCTCCACGGAGCTGTATCCTGTGTACCGGTCCATGCCACCAACCTACGTGTACACGTACAAGGACTCCGGCAGCCGGTACAGCGACATACTCACCGGCCTCTCTCTCTACAACTTAGGACGATCCTCAGGCATGGGCTGGTCCCACGCACACCAGTACAACTCCCGTCCAGAGGAACGTTGTTCTCTACAAATCATCGAACGTTCACACTTCGAAGAGACGGAGTTTCCATGTTTTATGATATCTTCGTTTATTGAGTCGACGACGACGGATGTTTCTCGTCCGGTGGATATAGCATCGTCAAGTCTTGATGTGAAGCCATTTTTAAAGGATACGGGGCCAGCTTTGCAAGTGACAGATGAGCAAGTGTGCGTGTTATGGCATAATTTAACGATGCATAAAGAGCAAAATCAAGTTCCTTGCGCCTTGTTGAAGGAGTACGCGGCCAGTGTGCGCCAGTCCGGCGTACCCACGTACATTTGGATGCCGACTCTGTTGGGAAGTATTATAGCTATTTACTTGTGCTGTGCATGTTGTAAGAAAAAGGCAAAAGAGCCTGTTAAGGAAGAAGCTCCACTCAATGAGCTACGTGTTCAAGGATACTGTTCTAATTATTGATGTGATATTGTAAATTAGTGGCGTTTATGCTATTTCAGCTGCTTCGTTTTAGGAATGCTGTATTATGTTAGTAAATAATGTTATAAGCCAGTGTATGTTATTATAAAAGATTTTATTATTCATGATGTATTCGAAATGTTCGTTGTGCCTATGACTGTGCACTATATACAGGGTGTAAACCACCTCATCACGAAGCCGTCAACCAAGCATTCTCTACATCAAACTAAGTAACTTTACGCAACATTTATTGCTGGGAAACGACTTTTTTTTTTGAGGTGAAAAATCAGGTTTTGTGGTAAAACTCAATGTATCGCACTCAAAACATTGTGCTGATGCATGGATTGAATAGTACGGGGGTCGTGGAGGTGTTTAAAGTAAAAATCTAACACTAAAAACTTGTATTTAAAAAAAAAGTTGTCAAAAAGTTGGAACTTTGGCCCCCAATATCTCCGTAACTAGAAGGTTCCCAGGTATGGTGTAGAACAAAAAAATGATTGCAATGGCAAGGAGAACAAGTTCCTTTTGGCTTCGTTAAGAGGTGTTTTACACCCTTTATGTTGTGTTAATATGTACTTATTCCCAGTACCTATGCATTTATATTGTATTAAGGTAGTCTACAGATTTCTTATCGCTTAAGGTACCGTAAATTAGTCATATAAGTATTGTACTCTAAATAATAATTTTGATGTTGTTCGATCCCTTTTGTTAGTTTGTTTGTTACGTAATATTTAGGTAAAGTTCATTACTTTTAAATTCGCATTGATTGATTCTGCCAAGTGCCTGTCTTATGATTAGTTTTAAAGCGTTGCGTTGTGGTTTTAAAATTAAATAAACAATACTTAAAACTTAGGTGACTCCACGAATTTATTCATTGTTGATATCTGCCACAATTTCTCGGACTTGTTATAATTTCTTAAAATCAGCAATTGTCATTGCCTGATCAGTAATGCAACAGCAACCGGCCAAGTGCGAGTCGGACTCGCGCACGATGGGTTCCGTACCATTATCTACACAACATTAGACAAAACGGCAAAAAAACCATGTCTGTTGTATGGGATGGGCCCCCTTTAAATATTTATTTTATTTTTATTTAATTATTTATTTTTAAAGTGAATTATTAAAGTGACCAAATATTCTGTAAGTAAAGTGAATTTTTAAAGTGCCGTCTACCCGTTGCCGTTATTAATATCGAGCAAAAACCGTCAAAAAAATCACGTTTGTTTTATGGGAGCCCTACTTAGATATTTATTTTATTCTGTTTTAGTATTTGTTGTTATATCGCAAACAGAAATACATTATCTGTGAAAATTACAATAGTCTAGCTATCACGGTTCATGAGATACGGCCTGGTGACAGACAGACGGACAGTGGAGTCTTAGTAATAGGGTCCCGTTTTTACCCTTTGGGTACGGAACCCTAAAAAGTACAGTGGGGACCCATATTGGATGTAATGATTTTAGTCTAGATTATTTAATGGGTTCCGACTGTTGCAGTCAATATGTCCCGTTTCTTGAACTTGTTTTTATCTTTTCAGTTTTTATTTAAAGTTATTAGTTATTATTATGCAGCCGGGTTTTTTAATTTTTTAATTATTTTTTTAATTTTACACTTTTTAGTTACTCAGATATACCATTTTAAAATCCTCATGATAGCCCTTTATCGAGCCGTTCAGGCTGCAGAGCGAGCCAAACATTTGGTTTTCGCGCCAAAAATCCGCCATTTGGTTTCTTTTTTATTTTGATATACTCAGTGTCACTCTGACAGTAAATACGAATCCAACGACACCTCTCAAGCTAAAATCTATCGAGCCGTTCAGGCCACAGAGCGTGCCAAACAATTATACATACATACATACTCTCGAAAAACATAACCCTCCTTCTGGCGCAGTCGGGTAATAAATAGTACTTACTTGGATAAAAAAAAGAAAAATCATATTGCATTGCTTTACAAGAAAAATTCGTCTGTTCGATGACGTAAATGACGCAAAGAACCATCATCTTCCTGCCGTTGTCTCGTTCTATTTGGGGTCGGCACAACACGTTTTCTTCTTCCATTCTACCCTATCAGACGTCACGCTGTCATTTATTTCATATCTTTTCTTTGGCCTTCCTTTCTATTGCATAATGTCAAAATGAATGACATTGGGATTATGGGGTGTTACGCAGTTGTAGACAGTGTGATTTGAAAGGAGGGTGACGGTGTGATTGCAGATCACAGTGTCTAGACACGCCTCTGTTTGAAAGAATAATTATGGCGCCCAAACTGGCAAGTAGTAAAACATGACCAAATGTACCGGAAAAATTATGTTACGATCAATTATATCGTGACCATATTGTAACAAATGTATTTTAGTACATTTTGAGTATCGAATAGACAAACTATTTTTTGCAGTGTTCAATATAGTCAACCATGGAATAATGATACAGTATTAAAGTTAAGTCCATGCTCCCATTTTCGGCGGGTTATAAAAACAGTGTATTCAAAAATCACTTGACATTTACAGTCAAATGGCTACCTACTATTTTGTTATTAAATTATTTTTACAAAACGATGAACTTACTTTTAGTCATCCACCATCCACCCATTTTTTTAAAAAACTTCTTGGGGAAACCAGCATAGCACAGACATATTTCTCGCTGGCATGTAAAGCCAAGTCAGAAGCCCATGGGCGGCATAAAAACTCTGACACCAGGTTAGGCACTAACCACACGATAAAGAAGAAGAAGACCTACTTACTTGAGCAATTCCTAAACTCCTGAAAACGCGTTTATAACCAGTTTACAACTGAACAATTTTACAGTTTTATTTATCAATTTAGTACGACACTTCACATAAAGAGCCGTGCATCGTATCGACGTACACTTCAAACAGAATTAACAGCTATATTTCATGGTAATTTAGAGTACATAAAGTAGTGTTTGATAGCCGCTAACTGAATGACCGGAAGGGTGTAAATCGGCCTTGAAATGTGTTGTTGCTGAGTGTTGGCACAAAACATTTTGGACCTAGCATCATTTTATCGCCGAAAAGCACATACCTACCTAGTAATCGTCCGTTGAAAAAAGTAACTTGTAAACCGACTGTTACATTATAATGGTGCATCCACACCGCAGTTACTTTTTTGTAGAACAACGTTTCCAAGTGTTAGTGATCAACATCCGATAGCAAAAAGTTATTTATAGTTATTATATGTTGCCGTGTTGGTATTTATGTTAAGTAATGTTGCCTAACTTTTGAAAACAGTCAACATGTAGTAACATTGTTAGAGAATGTTACATATAACATAGAACAAATGCGGTCGCTTGTTGCTGAAAGATCCTCTTTGTTCTATTTTGTTAATTTATGTTATAAAAAAATACAACAAATAGTAACAATTAAGTAGCCACAAAAGTTAGAGATAGTTACCTAATGTTACCGTGTTGCTCAGTGTTGTTTCACAAAAGTTAACTGCGGTGTGTATGCACCTTTATATGGGCCAATCACTATAATGGGTATTACATTATTCTATTTTGACGGTAGCAGTTAGATAAAAATAAATAAACGCTTTGCCAAGTAGTTTCATAAAAAAATAAGAATGAGAACACTACCCACTAGCCAAGTTCAGAAGTAAAATGTAGAACAACTTAAGAAACAAATAACTCAATAAAAATGATTTGATCTCAATAGGTAAGTAAGGTAATATATGGCATAATAACAGATACTATATTTTCACTTGAAATAACGTTCACATGATATAATTTTAATATGCTATAAAAACAAATAAACTAATTTCATGTGATCTAATGTTACATTTCTGATAAACTTCTTTTGCTCTGATAACATTTAGTATAACGTTTATTTCATATAATTTTCAATTTGTATAATGCTCTTTTTATTTAACGTTCCGATGACCTAATTTTCATATTTACTCTTTTCAGCCAAAATTCTGTAATTAATAGATAAATATAAGGAAACATCATACTGTTATAACCTCATCTAACCCAAATGATTCACCAATAATCGAGGGGATCTGGCGCTCGGCGGCCGCTGCTGCCGCACGCTCGCTTCGCTCGCTCGCCTTTGCGTGCTAATGGTCACTGTTAGAAAGAAAGAAAGAAAGAAAAAATATTTATTTGACGTCAGTTAATAAAGCACACACACAATAATATAGTAAAGATACAAAATAAGGAGTAAAACATAGATGTGTGTGTGATGTGTTCTAACCTATCCTAACCTAGATGATTCACCAACAATAGAGGGAGTCGGGGGAGAGCACGACAATGCCAGGCGTTTATAATACAATCAGTTTTTGCAAAAATATACAAAACAAAGTAGACGTTTAAAATTATATTTAACGTTAGTATAGCTTTTTAATATAGTTCAAATGTGCATTATAGAAAATATTAATTAAACCATATAAAATTAGGTAAACTGAAATTATATCAATAATTCATTATACCATTTAATCGTTATACTAAAAAAAAGTATATTAAATGAAATTAGCAATTATTCTTGAGCAGGCGTGGTGATCAATGCTTGTGCCTTCTCTGTATGAGAAGAGGCCTTTGCCCAGCAGTGGGACAGTAATAGGCTGGTATTATTATTATTTATTATAAATTAAATTAGGTCATGAGATCATTAAAACTTTTGTTATTAAGTATATCAAATGGTACGCACCCGATCTCAATAGGTTATAAATTATAATGTATGCAATCATGTCCGCTAACCGACGCGCGACGTCGCGTCCGCCGGTAGTCTCCGTCGACAGCTGTTCAGTTTTCCAGGATATTGATTTACTTTGATGGGGCGGGATATATGGTTAGAGTTCTGTGTTATTTTGTGTACATTACAAGCTTTAATAACAATATTTGGTACACTTATATCCAACCATACATATCCAAACTCTTTGTTCCGGGCGGACAAACATTCAAACAACCAAAAAAACGCTGTAATAACTGTACTATAATTTACATACTTTGCAGTGGTTATGATCCCGTTTATTTTCAGTCAGATTTCGGGAGGGGATAAATCCCAACTATCCCCCCCCCTGTATACGTGCCTGCCTATATCTATTGATGTTACAGAACAAAGTTGGTTTTGGTGTCTGTCTTTGTGAGCGCGTCGTTCTGCTTAATAACGTAACAGATTTTTAATAGGTTTAACTATCATTTAGAACTTCTGCTCCGGGAAAACTTATGTATAATTGTATATAAGCTATACACAAAACCTTCCGGAACAAAATCTTTTCTTTCATCTTAAGTAACACAGTTTCTTCATTTTGACAAGACATGCCCCTTCAGGCACCCTTGCGAAGCATGGACGGGGCGCTAGTTAAGATTATAAAATCAACCTTACCTATTGTGAATGTAGGTAAACTGTAAAATGTTCTTGGATCCAGTGATCCAGTCCAACAGAACTCCTACATCAAAAAAAAAAACAAACGGGGTAATAGCAAACTTTGCTTCGTTCTGTATTCACTGTAAAATACTGTGTGTTAGATAATTTATTCTTTGATAGCACGTGGCTCAATTAACCGCATGCTACCAAAACAAACAAACTCGTATTTAAAATCATGCCAGAGTGTGCGTAATGTACGTTTATAACACATTTGCTCGTAAAGGGTCTCTTATTTCACCAATTTCAATATCGTAATGTATCTCATTACACTCATTATACATTTCTTTTGATTTCATATCTCATTACGTACTTGTGCTGTAAAGTAAAATGCACGGTTTATACTTTTTTAAATCTTAGCAAAGAGTTTTTATGTCAGAAAAGTGGTCAACATTTATGAATAAAATTAACTTTGGGAGATGAAATATAATAAATAAATATTTAATTCTTTAATTTAATTAATTTTGACAATAAATTACAACCATTTATCTGTAACAAAAACACAAAAATATTAATTTACTTTATTAGTAATACTGGCTGTTTTTTGTGTCTTTGCCTTAAATAAAACGCGCTGATGCGCGCGCCTCGCTAATTTGTGAATAAGTAAAAATTATTCCGCGCGCTTTTTCTTTTCGCTGTATTGTTTTTATTTATTTCCTCGCAAATATGGTATAAAACGTCGTATGACATACGTGCGCTTTGATAATTACAGCCTCTGCTTTTTTATCGCCCCCGCCTACGGCTCGGGCTAGTAATATCGCCTCGGCTGTAATTTTCAACTTACCGCACTTATATCATAATGTACTATTATACTTAAACACCGCGTCGACGTAATTATTTAAGGTATAACTCCATTTTTTTTTTCAACTTGAAAATATTATTTTTTTTGCTTTTGATGAGCATTAATAATATAGATTGACTATGACAGCTGTGACGATTACCACCCAATATATAGTTGGTGCCAGTTAAGATCGCAATAGCGGTTATTGCCCTTTCCTAAATATCTCTTCCTACGAAATAAAACAAATGAACCATGTGTCATTTTTCATTAGAAAAAATGTTGAAGATCACGATAGATGACGATTCAAGACTTGAACAGCCTTATTTTTGCATTTCAAAGTTCAGAACTTTAATAAATGTAGGTGGGTCATTGACCGCTTTTGCGATCTTAACTGGCACCAACTATAATATAGGATATAGGTATAGGTGGTGTAGGTTATATATAGGGTTAGGATTTCAGGTTCGAAATAAAGCATAACAACAAGTTTCCTCCGTGGCTTCGAAAGCACGTTAAGGCGTTAGTCCCGGCTGTCAATTGTAGACCTTTGAAAGTCGTTAAGTAGTTAGTAGCCCGAAAGTCTGACAACCAGTCTTACCATGGTATCGTATTACCCAGTTGTAACTGGATTGTAGAGGTCAGATAGGCAGTCGCTCCGTGTAAAATACTGGTATTCAGCTGCCTCCGGTTAGACTGGAAGCTGGCCCCAAAATAGTTGGGAAAAGGCTAGGCAGATGATGATGGACCATGACAGCTGTGAGCTGTACGGATATCAGCTTATACAGGGTGTACACCACCTCATGAAGCCGTCAGCCAAGCATTCTGTACATCAAACTAAGTAACTTTACGCAAAAATTATTGCTGGGAAACGCCTTTTTTTTTTGGGTGAAAAATCATGTTTTGTGGTAGAACTCAATGTAACGCATTCAAAACATTGTGCATCACACGGATTGAATAGTACAGGGGTCGTGGAGATGTTTAAAGTAAAAATCTTACATTAAAAACTTGTATTTAAAAAAAAAAAGTTGTCAAAAAGCTGGAACTTTGACCCCCAATATCTCCGTAACTGGAAGGTTCCCAGGTATATATGGTGTAGAACAAAAAAAATATCGCAATGACGAGGAGAACATGTGCCTTTCGGCTTCGTTAAGAGGTGTTTTACACCCTTTGTAATATTTTCACACAGGCGTTCTGTTTGCGAGAGAAAGTGGGCCGTAATCCACCCCGTGGACCAGCTGCGAGTTGGTAGGTGTCACATGTCTTTGAATTTTCGGTTCTAGGACACGCCGCTTTCCTTAGGATGTCTTCCTTCACCATTTTGAGAGCTGCGGTGATGAAATAATTTACACAAAGTAAAGCGGCGGCCTGGGTTTGAACCCAATACCTACAAATTCATGAGTTATATCCATCACTTGGCCATCATCAGCGTTCATGAAAAATAATACAAATCAACTGAAAAAATGAAAAGCTGCGATTTTCTTCATTTTCAGATAGGCACATCAGTCTCGAATGAACGAGATTTATGTTGCATAAAAATAACAAGTAACATGAGATGCGATGCTTTAGTAAGCGTTATTGATCCCTCGATGAAAATGTTTCAGTACATGATTTAACATGTTAAAGCGGCTACTCAAACGAAACGAGAAGTCGAGAGTAGTCAACTGAAACGTTTCTTCAAGAGAAGTTTGGTTTTCTATAACATAACATCACGCCTGTAATCTTCTAAGGGTTTGGTAGAGGAGTAATAATAGGACCATATAGGCATAATACAGGGTTATTTGTAAAACACCGACAACCTCTCAGGACTGTGTTAATAACATCATAATCAACAACTTTTGTTCTATGACTTTTAAAAAATTCATCATATTTTAGTTCATCAAATTTTCGTACAAAAATAAAAATATTTAATTTGAACGCTCTAAATGTTAAGAAATCTATGCGAAGCAAAAGAAAACGATAGTACAATAGTGAGGGGAGCGGGGTCAGGGCGGCGAGGGCCCGTAAAAGCGTTAAAAATTTAAATATTTTTATTTTTTTAATAAAAATTTGATGAACTAAAATATGATGAATTTTTAAAAGTCATAGAACAAAAGTTGTTGATTATGATGTTAGTAACACAGTCCTGAGAGGTTGTCGGTGTTTTACAAATAACCCTGTAGGTATATATATGTATATATATACCATATAGACCATCCACATTGCATACGTTACTATATTTATGAGTGAATATTATTATGTCGGGACATGTTCAGCTTCACAAAAGTAGAGTCATTAGCTAATTATGTACTAAGAATGATTTAAGACTGCAGTGTGCCTGTGCATATTAAATCAAAATATTACATTAGTACTATACTCATCTCTCAAAATAAATACGTTGGCGAATTCATTGGAGCTTTCTCAAACATTACGTAGTGTAAATAACACATCGATGAAAAACTGCCGCTTCCTTGATACATTACGAGCATTGATTTGCGTTTTGCTAAATTTCTTTCCAAAAAATATGTTTATTTCAACTGAATCCAATTATTTCGCGGAATATGTAAAATAGAACTTTAGAAAAGTATTCTTGTCTAAAAGAAACGAAGGATGGACTGTGTCAAGGATGATAAGGCAAGAAAGGAGGAGTTAGATGAGATGACGAGTAATAGAGAAGTATGGAAGAAGAAAACATGCTGCGCTGACCCCAAATGAATTGGGATGAGTTCAGAAGAATGATGATTCGAGTGTATAAGAACATTTTAAAGTGATTGATATTTTATTTTAGAGATACCGTGGCCCCAGAACACAAAGGGCGATGAAGGAACATGGATGGGTTTTAGTCAGTAAAAGTCTGACACTCCCTCCTGCTCCGCCCAGAGCGGGAGGGGTCATTTGACGATTTCCCATCCGACAAAACAAGGGATTCAAAAGTAAGGAAAATGTTATGATCGTCCTTCTCTTTCCTCAAGCTAGGTACGATTTTGAAACACTTCTGTATTTCAAGTGGTCATAAATTCACATTAAATTGTTGACAAGAATGACCCACTGAGTGAATCAGATTCTATATTAATAAAGGAGGTGACATTGAAGACGCTTCTTTAAGGAAAGTGTGTTTGGAATGGACATTTCATATCACTAAAGAAATCATAAGGAATATATTTTTGTCGGTACGGTCATCACGAGCAATGAAATGTACAGACGGCGTGTTAACCTACTACAATCTGTCAAATTTCTTTTACAGATTTTTAACTTAATTACCAAAGCATTAGGTTCAAGGTTCATTGCGAAAATTTGACAGAAAAATTGAGCGATTTTCTCGTGAAATAACGGATTGGACAACAATTCAGAAAAATCGAAACCTTAACGCCGTTAGCGAAAAGCTTAGGTAATTCAGAAAAGAAACATTACGGCTAAAAGATACAATTTTTTTTTAGTTATTTGTTACAAAAATTGTATAGTCGCGGTTGAACCGGATGGAACAGAAGAAATAAATAAATATCTGAACACACCCACTAGTACTCGCATAAACATTTTCGACCATTTTGTTTTGATCTACATTCCTTTGCATGCGAGCAAAATCAATGCCACGGATAAAATAGATTAGTTTTACAATAGCTGTGCATTTTGAATAACGATTCGTTACTTTGTATAGAACAACGAATTTTGAAATTAATAAGGTATTCTATTTTGATAAAGGTATTTTATATTAAACTAGCTGTTGCCTGCGATCTTCGTCCGCGTGAAACTATTATAAAAACTAGCTTCTGACAGCGGCTTCGCCCGCGTGAAGCTTGATAATTGTCCCATGGGATCTTACTACCGGGATAAAAAGTATCCTTTGTTTTAATCTAGGTTATAAACTAGCTGTGTGCAAAATTTCGCCCAAATCCGTTCAGTAGTTCTTGCGTGAGAGAGTAACAAACATCCATACATCCATACAAACTTTCGTATTTATAATATTAGTAGGATATTACTTTCCATTTGAATCGGATTTGGTTAACAAATTCAAGGGTTTTTTAGACAGTACCCTTATGTTTTTTTCTAAAATAAAAGTTACTCCTTAGAAGATCAGCTATCTGTCAGTAAAAGTCCCGTCAAAATCGGTAAAGCCGTCTCGGAAATTAGCCAGAGCAAACAAGACAAGCAAAAAAAATGTTTTTAGTTACCTATACACTTTCATATTATGCAGTCAGTAAAAAGCTGTTATTTTGAAATTATAAACAGACACTTCAACTTTATTTATTTGTATCTATGGATATCTCAATGTTTGTGTATTTGTTTCTTTCTTTTCTCTTAGGGAATTTGATCTACTTTTAGCTGAAACTAAATTCTTTTTTTCATTCCTGCTTTTGATCTGTCGATCAGAATCGGGAATAAAAACCAAGGATGAACGTCAGTTATTTGTACTTTAAAACAATTTAGCAAGGACTATTTTTAAAGGGGTTTGAATTTTTTGGCCGGATTAATTTCCGCCATTTATTTTTTTCTTTCAAAGTAGCGGCCACACTTATAAGACCTGTATTATTCGATAGCTGGTATCAATACAAACAAGTTTTGTATCAAAATGTTCTAAACTGTCACGTTTCCGAGATTTAAGCTATCGATTAATTTAAGTCGTATGCGTGGCCGCTACTTACCTGAAAAAAAAACAAAAAAATGCCGGAAGTTAATCCGGACATGCTTCATACCAAAAATCTTCCAAGCCCTTTTTTTTTTCAATTATCTACGTTCGCCTACAGATTTTGTAGAGCACTCCATGGTTTTTTTGTTTCGACGAAACATGGACCGCTGTTTTATGCTCGACTTAACTAAAATTACTTTTTAATACTTTCATAATCTGACAGAAATGGGTCTTCCCGCTTTGTACCGGAAAACCCGTGTAAAACCCAAATAATTGAATAACAATAGTTAAATGTTATCCATATTGCTATTGTTATTCAATTATTTAGATTCTTAATGAGTGCCTAATAAGGGTTTAGGTTACGTTCTAATTTTAGCTGTTTGTTAAGGAAAATGAGTGGGAAACGTAGAATAAATTAACGAGAACCAAAAATAAATAAATTTAATAATAATTCTTGATGGCTCCTCATATTTGCAGACAATAAACTTTTATAAAATTTTTGATAATAAGGAATAATAATAATTGTGCAGACTTTTTGTTAAATATTGGATACTTCTTGAAAAATGTATTTTACTATAACATAAACATCATCAAAGCAAAAAAATATGGCAGGCTGATTTCGTTGGAAAAAAATATCAAAGCCATATTTTCACGGAAAAGAAAATTAATTTTTTACAGCACTAGCCAGTTACTACTAATTATTGAACAAAATAACATTCATGTAAAAACTTTTTGGTTCGATGAAAATGATTGTTCATCTACGACATGTAGTGTTTTGATGAGTCAGCTCACACTACAGATACGTGAAACGTGAAACCAATATATCAACGTATGGTTAGTTGACATTGGGTGCTCATCACCTAACAGTGATTAATATATGGCGTGCTCGGTATGACGTCACTATCGCTGTAATATCTATTAACCCATGTTGTTTGGCAGACACTACTAATTACCCATTATCGTCGTATCGGCTAAAACCTGTATAATCCTAGGGCGAATTGATAAAGCCTTTATTTTAATATAGAATCAAATAGATATTTTATGATATGACGCTTTTTGGTTTAACTAACTCGTGAATCGTTAGATAGCTGTAATCTGAGGATTAACCCTTTTACCTGTGTGTAAATAGTATATTATAACATCATCATCATTTGTTAACCTATCTATTGAGTCAGCTTTGCGGAAAGAGGAAGTAGTTAGTACATTTATTTTCCTACTTGGAATTCCCGTTCCAAGTAGGAAAATGATAAGTAGGATAACAAATATTCTAAATACCTCACACTATTAAATAAAAATGTACTAAATCCGTTTTTGTACAACTTTATTTAATAGTTTGAACCGAAAAACATTAAATTATTTTTGCTTTATATTATTTTAATCCCAAATTTCAAATACCAGTGTATTTAAGGAGGCTGAAATTATCTCACGGGAATGTTTTAAATATAATCTTAGCCTAATGACACTCGGGGATAATGTAGCTTCCCCTACTTCCAAACTTTCCTACTTATATATCACTACATAGTATAAAACAAAGTCGCTTTCTCTGTCCCTATATCCCTATGTATGCTTAAATCTTTAAAACTATGCAACGCATTTTGATGCGGGGTTTTTTAATAGATAGAGTGATTCAAGAGGAAGGTTTTAGTATATAATTTGTGGGCGGGCGAAGCCGCGGGCATCAGCTAGTAAAATTATAAGTATAGACCAGTTGTAGCCTAATAAAGTAGAAAACAACGTCTTACCGCCGCGCCGTAGTAAACGTAAATTTTCAGCCTGTAAAAAGGAAGCCAACCCTAGTTTATATTCCTAGCCCCGTTACTTTAGTTTATTTAATTGGACCTAAAGAAGCCAGCGGTCTCCACAACTGACAGTTATAGTTAAATTGTCCTCGTGTTAGTTAATTAACATCTTCTAATTAGCGTAAATCTGTCACAAGATGTTTCTCCGTTCGCGTTGCGCTTGACTTATTACTGTGAAGAATATAAAATAAATATGAATGAGAAATAGAATCTTCGGCATTTTTTAAATCTAAAAAATCTTTATTAGTATTTGTTTTCATCTGTATGTTTTTGGATAGGTAAAGACAGGAAAATGATGACCAAAAATATCCAAACTAATATAAAATGTTATCCATACTAATATTCCAGTGCGAATGTCTGTTTGTTTGTTACATTTTCACGACTTAACGGCTGATCAGGGCCTCAAGTCTGCTATTACAATAGTGTCAGAATGGTCTATCATTGATTTCATAATTGTTGATTTTGACAAGTTTGGTAATCTACTAATATGATGGCGTCATTATGACTTTCCAATGTTCAACCACTGACACTCCACTGAAAGAAATGGCATAGAATGGTAATCTCGTACATAATGACAAATGAATGACTGGTGCTATTTACGAACTTCTTACTACTTCAAATTGCTTATAACACTAATAAATAATATGCAAAAATATATGTAAATGAAATCTGGCGGGTTTTATAATAATGGCAATACGACAACGTCATTATAACACAATTCTCTTACGAGACCATTGACCGGCCAATGATCGACCATTATGAATTTAGCAGATAACTAACTTTTAGCATAACAATGGGATGAGAATGGGATCGTGTTGGAATGACGAATTTATAAAAAAAGCAGACGTGGCCCCCAGATCGTAATGAAATTTGGCACGGTTATAGATTATATCCTGGGAAAGGACATAGGCTATCCTTTTTTTCACACATCAAAATTTCCACGTGAACGAAATCGCGGGTAACAGCTAGTTAACTATAAGTTTTAGGTATTTACCTTCTACTTTACAAGACTTAGTTCGTTAATATGTCTTCCCTGTTTTGTCAGTTCATTTCCGGTCTTTGGAAATTGTTTTCTTCTAAGAATAATAATTAAATTTGTTTGTTTTCTTCTTAAAGTTTTAGGAATACATATAACTTAAGAATGTTTATAATAAAGTGTTCTAAATGATAAACATATATCTGATTTTAGAGATTTCCTAAACATAGTGTACATTTAGTAAATCAAACAGTTTCCATTACAATGGGTATCTGAACTGTATGAATCCCATAAAATGGAAGCATGCAGTTCACTGAATAACTAAACGGTATTGGAATCAAGCCAAGTGCATAAATGATTTTTCCGAGAATCTAGATGCGTTCCGGTGTGTCGTGTGCCCTAATTTAATGTATATATAGTACAGTATGAAATGATATTAATATTATCTTTGTATATTATTTATGTATGGTACACCAACAGCAATACATCTAAGAATTCACGTGAAAAATGAAGATAATAAAAATGTGCTGGTATGTATGCCTATTATAGGTATACGCAGCATTCACCATAGGACAACTACATATAATCTTTCAAATCTCATAATAAAACAATTTGAAGACAATAAAAAATAAACAAATAAATAATAATAAATAATAAATTAATAATAATAAATTTACTTAAAACTACATGAAATTATATGAATTATGATGATATACATGTAATATATGTAGGTATGTAATATAACATAGTTTGGTTCAATGCCAAATACAGACGTTAATGTCAAAATTTTCACAAAAATAAACATAACACTAACTGAAAGATGAGTAATAGGTATGCTGTCAGTACCAAAGATGGCGAAAAAATGACAAATGGCTGCGATAAGCTCAAATGATACATAATGAGGAGCAAGCCCTAGCACTCTCTTCAAAATAGAGTTTTTATATCAGAAGCCGTCTTTCACACACAATGATCCTGTTATTATAAAATGTATCTTTAAATATAAACGCATTGACTTGAGAACCTCCTCCTTTATTCGTCGGTTATAAATTAAACTGATTTTTATGAGTACAACTGAGACGATGAGAATACTTTTTGCTTGTAGGGTTTCGTCCAACGGTATTAATATTTAGTAAACAAAACGTGCCCATGACTTGCTAGATAGGATTTTGCAATAGCAGCGTTTGGTTTCATAAAACTGTTTTTTTATTCTGCATCATCTCGGTGGCTAATGGAAGAAAAATAATTACTATTTTTTCAATATCAATTTAGTCTGCCAATTTCTTTTGGCGCGTGGTTTTAATCGAAACTTGCGCCACCATCTTGTTTTTCAATACGATTTCCATAGACAATTTTAGAAATGTTTACCTCAGCGCTCCTCTTAATGTCATTCAAGCGTCAAAAGAAACATACACATTAACTAACTTATCTGTGCAGGCAGGAAAAAACAGAACTGAAATAAATATACCAAGTTTGACATATCGATGCATTTTTCCTGACAAGCAGCGCCACCTTGAACTGCACTTTTACTATACACCACTATACCACACGCCAAACCATGCGCCAAACCAAGGGATAAAATATATGACAACATACAATGGCGTACAATACTCGGACGGCCTCAAACCACGTGCTCAAATTTTATAGCTACTTTATAGCTATCGTAATTAATATGACTGATCACAAGGGAAGCCTTATTAAATGGGTGTTGATTAATTAATTTAGTTTTTCAACAACAAAGTGAAGCATAGAATTATTATTCTTTTGAAAAATTAATTAATTTTCTTTCAATAAAACCTTATGATCCCGATCGTATGGTTTTATTGAAAGAAATTTAATTATGTCATGATCCCGATCGTATGGTTTTATTGAAAGAAATATAATTATTGTAATAAAAGCGTCAAAAGATTAATTCTTTGATGAAGAAATTGTGTTGTTTTCCTCAAATATTATTAACGAAACCAAGGACTTTATTTGAATGGGTATAAAAAACAAAAAGGTTTCACTGAATCAATCAACGTTTACCGCAGTCCTCTGCTAAGAAAAGGTCGGTCCCCTATTGCGTCTTATCATCTTGTTTTCCGCAAGTGTGAGTATGGCGTGAAATACTATTATATCTAACGAAGGGAAATTTATAGTACTAGCCACTGCCCGCGACTTCACCTGTGTTGACTTCAGAATTGGGTTTAGAGAGCAAAAAAAATAGCTAGTTTTAACATAAATTGTTAACAGTCGGTTAGCCATATCACTTACCGGGATAACAAGTACCCTATGGGTTATAAACTAACTGTGTGCCCATCAAAATCCGTTTTGCCATTTTTGCGTAATTGAGTATCAAACATCCTAATATACAAACTTTCAAATTCATAATACTAGCAGACAAAGTGTTAATGGGGTTTTCCATTAGGAGTTCCTCAGTAGCAGCAAAAGTCTGGATCTGTACCCAGTTGATGGCAATAGGCTTGCCCTCTATTACATGAGACTTAAACATAACTAGGGAAATGTTGGCACACTACAAACTGCGTAGCCCTATGGTGATTACAGACTAAAGCTGTGTTATGTTACCAACTTCGTGTTTGTCATAATTTTCCTTAAATTTTGATAATGTCTCCTAGGAGGTCCCATGCATGACATCAATGATATTTGAATGGGCGATTAATTTTACAACTTTGAACTGGCGCCATCCAAACCGCGAAACCTTTGGAAGATAGTTTATAGCTCTTGTTTTATTAGGCTCAAGAAACATTTAGGGTCGCTATTTAATTGGTCTATGCTTCATAAAGATAAATGTTATGTATGCATCGCGAATCTCAAGTACCTAATGGCATCTTCGAAATAGACACAAAAGGGTTCGTAAGATACCTACATCTACAAAATGGTACGTGTGTAACACAATCTGACTAGGCAAAGCTCACATGCAGTATTACGGTATTTTATCCACAACACTGTAATAATTGTATGACTACCAATTAGTTTATTTATGTACTTTCTTCATTAGTATTTTTTTGGTTTTAAGATAAACTTGTATTTCTCATATTAAGTATGCTTTTTAGTTTTACTTACAACATTCAGATTTTGATTTTCAATTAAAAATCAGCCTCATTTGCATTGGACTACAACCAAGGGCGTCTAGCGCGAGGTCGTCAAAGTGCTATTGAATGTCATTTTCAGATTTTTCAGCGATCGAGCGCATTTTTCAGTCAGATGAAAATGTGACGTTAAATGGAACGCTACTTTCTTAGGCCGTAATTTGAGATTTTCTCAAGCTAATGGCTAATAGGGAATATGCTGTATTTTTTTCTTCACATAAATCAATAAAGTACAGTATTTAATTATACAGTAAATAATTAAAACGAAGTTCAAACGACTGCTTGGCGCTCAAAAAAATTTTTAAACTTCTACAATTTTCCACGACAGTTCAAACGTCCGTGACTGTCGCGGCCTTTCCTGTCATAGTTGTTGACGTCATTTACCTCTACCTGCCTTGTTTACATCTAATTTTTTACCCTTATTATAATAATTTTACTAAATGTGTGTACTTTATTCAAGCAAACATTGCAATAACCATTTATAATAACACCTTTGTGAAACTTTAAGTAGTTTTCAAATAAAAGTGTTTCTTTGCCACACAGCGTTTGACGTCAATACCGGCGACAATGCGTTTTGAATTTGCGTTCCGTTTCACCAAAAACACGCTACATAAAATATTGTATTGTAAAATCAGTGTTGTATTAGAAAGTTAAACAAGTGTACCACAATGTTTATATGGGCCAACACAAAGCATTTTTAAGGGCGCGTTTGCATATCAGGTAAAATTATGCTGTTTATCGGTACAATTTTATGGCATAACCAAACAAAATCCAATATAACTAATAACTACCTCGTATAGATTGGTTCTTCATCTTCAAATAATAGGTACTTGATCATTGAAAATTTTAGTTTTTTATAATGTAAAATCGATCTGTCGTTGCCATTTTCCCTAAAATTAACGATACAGGGTTGAGTTTAGGTACATTTTTTGTGCTATTATGTATTAACATATTTTACTATTTCTAAAAATACTGTATGTTGGCAAACATAATCAATTCTTAATGCAAGGATTTTTTTTTTTATCTAAATGATTTAAATAGTTGCAGAAAAAATGAAAACCAAATCTTATTTTTTCATATTTTTTGTTATTCTGGATGAATCTTAATCGATTGCATTAGGGGTTATTTTATTTTGGATACCCGTCTTGATTGATTGCACAAACACTTTGAATGAAACTTTAGTCCGCGCACGGCCGCCGTCGAGAGTGGACACGTAACGCCTGTTTGGAGCGGCTCGAGTTGAAAAAGATCGTTGTACAAACACAAAATATTCGATAAACCAAATTTGATACTAGGTAATATTTTTATTAGTTATGATGAGACCTTACCTCCGGACTTCATGAAGTGATTGGTGACTGCTACTGGAACTCCTTGACGTGTTGTACTAGGTGAGCTGAGTTTGGGCTCGTTTTGTTAGTTATGATGAAATCTTACCTCCGGACTTGATGGAGTGACCTGAAGGTGTACTTCGGTGATTGCTACTGGAACTCCTTGACGTGTTGTACTGGGTGAGCCGAGTTTGGGCTCGTTTTGTTAGTTATGATGAAACTTTACCTCGGACTTGATGGAGTGACCTGAAGGTGTACTTCGATGATTGCTACTGGAACTCCTTGACGTGTTGTACTGGGTGAGCCGAGTTTGGGCTCGTTTTGTTAGTTATGAGTGAGCCACCGAAGTCACCTTCAGGTCACTCCATCAAGTCCGGAGGTAAAGTCTCATCATAACTAACAAAACGAGCCCAAACTCGGCTCACCCAGTACAACACGTCAAGGAGTTCCAGTAGCAATCATCGAAGTACACCTTCAGGTCACTCCATCAATGCCGGAGGTAAGGTCTCATCATAACTATCAAAACGAGCCCAAACTCGGCTCACCTAGTACAACATGTGAAGTAGTTCCAGTAGCAATCATCGAAGTACACCTTCAGGTCACTCCATCAATGCCGGAGGTAAGGTCTCATCATAACTATCAAAACGAGCCCAAACTCGGCTCACCTAGTACAACATGTGAAGTAGTTCCAGTAGCAATCATCGAAGTACACCTTCAGGTCACTCCATCAATACCGGAGGTAAGGTCTCATCATAACTAACAAAACGAGCCCAAACTCGGCTCACCTAGTACAACATGTGAAGTAGTTCCAGTAGCAATCATCGAAGTACACCTTCAGGTCACTCCATCAATGCCGGAGGTAAGGTCTCATCATAACTATCAAAACGAGCCCAAACTCGGCTCACCTAGTACAACATGTGAAGTAGTTCCAGTAGCAATCATCGAAGTACACCTTCAGGTCACTCCATCAATACCGGAGGTAAGGTCTCATCATAACTAACAAAACGAGCCCAAACTCGGCTCACCTAGTACAACATGTGAAGTAGTTCCAGTAGCAATCATCGAAGTACACCTTCAGGTCACTCCATCAATACCGGAGGTAAGGTCTCATCATAACTAACAAAACGAGCCCAAACTCGGCTCACCTAGTACAACATGTGAAGTAGTTCCAGTAGCTATCACCGAAGTACACCTTCAGGTCACTCCATCAAGTCCGGAGGTAAGGTCTCATCATAGCTAACAAAACGAGCCCAAACTCGGCTCACCTAGTAAGTACAACATGTGAAGGAGTTCCAGTAGCAATCACCGAAGTACCTACACCTTCAGGTCACTCCATCAAGTCCGGAGGTAAAGTCTCATCATAACTAACAAAACGAGCCCAAACTCGGCTCACCCAGTACAACACGTCAAGGAGTTCCATTAGCAATCATCGAAGTACACCTTCAGGACACTCCATCAAGTCCGGAGGTAAGGTCTCATCATAACTAACAAAACGAGCCCAAACTCGGCTCGCCTAGTACAACACGTCAAGGAGTTCCAGTAGCAGTCACCGATGTACACCTTCAGGTCGCTCCATCAAGTCCGGAGGTAAGGTATCATCATGACTAACAAAACGAGCCCAAACTCGGCTCACCTAGTACAACACGTCGAGAAGTTCCAGTAGCAGTCACTGAAGTATACCTTCAGGTCACTCCATCAAGTCCGGAGGTAATTCGTAAAAACAGCAAAAAAAAATTTTGTAGGGACCTACCATAATTTTATTTTTAAGAAATACGTAAAAATCTTTCAAAGCATCAAAATGAGTTCACTTGACTACTATTCTCGCAGTTAGTCGTGCGTACACTTGTGTGTATGACCCGTGTCAATGTAGTAGTTCGATTCTGTAAACCTATCAATTTTGCAAACGCGTCCTTATGGAATAAAAAAAGTTTTGAATCTCTTGCATATTCCCTATTACATATTTACTCGTGTTTATACCCGACTGCGTAGGAAAGAAGGGTAGTGAGATTATCTGCCTATGTATGCATGTTTGTTCCTTTTTGGCGCTCTAGAGACCAAACGCGTGGGCCGATTTGAATGATTTTTCCGTCAATCGATCTTGCAAGTGTCACTAAAACACATGACAGCAATCAAAATTTAACATTTATTATTACTTAGTTTTCTTTTTACTAAGTATTGAAAAATCTACTTCTCTAACAGAGAAGTAGATTTTTATTAATTATATTAGTTAGATTGTACGTAGTTACGTAAGTACGCTCGGTGTCTTATTTCGAAGAGTTTTTTCAGTTCCAGTTAACACGAGACATGTGAAGTGTCGACTTTCTTGGCCCACGCAGTGTCTCTGGAGGCTTGACCGGAATATTCTGGAAATGGCCTCTCAACTTTTGATCCATGTTGCTGTTCCTTTCCTTGAAAGAAAAGGCCATATTGAAGCTTCTAAAACTAAACTAGGCAGTTTGGGGAACTTGATAATCAACCTTTAACTTTCCTACTGCTGGAACACAGGCCTCTACTCTGTGAGAGAGGAATCTTGGCTGTAATCCACCACACGCCCCCTGATACGAAAGGCCACAAATTCTATTTTTGAATGACGATCTTCGACTTCTTTAGAAGATGAAAGTATCAGTGAATGAATAATGATTAGTGATTATGTAGCGACCTTATACCAGATAGATATAACATAACATTTACATTCGAAGTAATATGGCATACAACAAGAATGTTAGCAATTGGCGTAGACTTAATTATCATATCTCGCCGTGACAAGCCACGCGAATTTTAATCACTTAGTAGTGAGTCTTTAGTAATTGTAATGGTGTATTTACCTACAGCTACTATTTAGGGTTTGTTATTTGAATAGAAGTCATTTTCAACGCAATTTCATAGTAAGGTCCAGTTCAGTTTTATTACTGAACCTAGATAGATACATAGATAGAATATTCTTTATTATGTACAAAAAAATTTGTACACCATACACATTTCAATTTACATAATAGAAAACATTTCACATAAGGTGACACAGTACACCTAGATAATTATACCTAAGTTAGTAACTTAGGTATAATTATCTAGGTGGTGTAGTAGGTATAATTATGGTGTAGTAGGTATAATTATGCAGCGTAAAGAATTGCCAAACTTAATTGGCACTGGGCAGACGGTAGGACACATTGCTCGGAGAACGGATGATCGATAGGGCCGAATGTCTCTGGAGTGGCGATCACGTACTGGCAGGCGCACCGTTGGAAGGCAAGGTGACCAGACAAGGTGGACTGATGAGGGTCGGCGAACCCACTGGATGACGAGAAGCACTAAGCCAGTCGACGTGGTGATGCTTGATGGCCTATGTCGACGATAACATATGGCGTGTTAAAGTAATAGTGGCATCTATTTGTATCGGCTTAAAATAAACACAGAATGAGAAAGTGTTTGATGGTTGCTAATAAAATAGGTCCGACCCTTATCTGTATATTGCGGATTCCACCAGTCTACCGCGTATACGTCGTCTGTTTACATTCTCCGCAACTCGTGGAACAGCTACCCAATATGTAGGTACAGGGTTTAGGAGTACACCCACTTTATGCGACGTATTTATAAAAGCTTTCAATGAAAGGCTTTTCTTGTAATTGGCTTTTTCGTGGTTTTATTGAATTTACTGAGGAAAATAGGTTAGATATGATTGAGGAAAATAATTATGATACGAAAAAAATGAACAAGGAAGTCCTTGGATAACAATAAAATATTATTTTGTGCAAAAACAACGTTTACTTTTAAAATATTTAAAACTACAAACTAAAAAAGGGTCAGCACACAACGCTGTCAGCTGGTAATGTGACCAAGAGGCTGGAGGCGTAGCCACGTTATATGGAAAATAATAATAATAATTGTGTGCAATAGTAGATTAAAGTGCCCTAATGATGAATGGTGGGATGCCAGTCATAGGCATGGCATTAATTACATTGTAGGGGAACCGTAATTTCATTAAACGCTACGTGGGTAGTATGTTTATACAGCTATGTTTCACCTTTGGACGTTTTATTAATTTGGACAGTTTTAATTAACCATCTCTTGAAAGCTTTATTATTGTAACTATTATTTTTGGCTTGTTTTATTATTGCGTATTATTGCGTTTTTTATTGTTGAGTAAGAGTAGTAACAAAATGGTAATAAAACTGAAAGCACGTAGCTCCATAAAAATCTTGCTACGAGCAACACTTTTTTTCGTAGCACTACTGCTACGACTTTTTTTGGTACCGTGGTTTTAAATGTTATTGAAAAGGAAAATGTAGAGAAAAAGTTGAGTATGAATATAGATGGCTATGAGAGAAGAGGAAGACCAAAGAAACGATGGATGTACTGTGTGAAAGATGATATGGCTAGAAAGGAGGTGATTGCTGAGATGACGAGCACTGGAGAAGTATGGATGACATACTGCGCCAACCCCAAATAAATTGGGATAAAGGCAGGAGAATGATGGTTTATGTTATTGAATAACTTTATTTTGTAGCTGTAATATTTGGAGATAAATCAAACGCAAGCGTCCGGTAGTTAGCAGCGTAATTTTAACTGACTGACACAACATTACCCTCAACACATTACTGTAAAAAGATACAGAGATACCTACATTACATCCCTCTGCGCTAAATTAATACCTTAAATGTGGTGCTGTTCCACAAACGATGGGGCACTTAATATCGTGTGCTGCGTGTCCTGTTGTTTGTTCACTGCAGGAACTGATGGACGCTACTGAAAGCGCCAAACTAGTCGCTCAGTTCTGGGCCGACACAATTTAGATTGCCATCGACACGCTAAGAAGAAATTAATACCTAGTCATTATACAAGTATACAAACCTATTTTATTTAAACATTAAATTAAAGACATACTTTTTCCCTACACTTCTCAGGAACCACTAGCCTATGTCCCCACATAACACATCCCATCCTCGTCGCCAAAGTAATATTTAGAGATAAATCAAACGCAAGCGTCCGGTAGTTAGCAGCGTATATTTTAACTGACTGACACAACATTACCCTCAACACATTACTATAAAAAGATACAGAGATACCTACATTACAGTAGCAAGTCATTGTTATTGCCTGAAAACATGAGTTTATATTTTCGTTATCACCCTAAATCAGTGTGAGAGTTAACTGACATGTCCAGAAGTGGTTACGTCGTGGTAAAACCCTATGCATCATAGCATGAGCCTTTGTAGCATGAGAATAGTTGGTGTTTATTCAAATATTCCTCTTTACCATGTAAGGTAATATAATAATGTGGAGATTTCGTCCGAGGCTTTATACACTATTTCAATATACGCTTGATCCTCCTAAAATTGGATGTATTTTCTGCTACAGCTTTCTCTAATATGATATAAGGTAATAATAATAAGTTTTTATTTATTTTCTCTCACAATGGTTTTGTAATGTTTAGTTTGAATATATAAATAGGTACACCTGTCAATTCGTTGAACTGAACAAGTGAATGTATAACTGTACAATGTTTGTGCGCGTGGCTTAAATCCAACCGTGTCTTTTCAATACTTTTAGAAAAACAATTTTGCAAATGTTTACCGACTCTGTCAAGTCAACGTCATATTAGCACCAAAATAGTAGTTGTATAGAACCCACCATTTTTTACTCATTTCCTTTTTTTAGTCTCCACTATGAGTACTATGTAGAACTTCTGTACTAAAAGTCCACGAATCAGTTGGTCGGCAGGAATTAACAGTAAAACTTTTGCAGCGGAATTGCGTGGAATCCTCGTTACAGCTTGGAAGGACAACACTATCTATGTTTAAGTCTAGTTAGACAGATTTTATTGCACTAACTGTACTTTACTTTATCAGTAACAATCAATTTTAGTTTGTGGAGTAATTCATGTAGCGGCACTACAAAAAGTACTACAGCGCCATCTATAACACAAATGAAGAACTAATATCAAAAAATCTAAATCGCGGTATTAAAGTTATACGAGACTACTTATACAGGGTTATTTGTAAAACACCGACAACCTCTCAGGACTGTGTTACTAACATCATAATCAACAACTTTTGTTCTATGACTTTTAAAAATTCATCATATTTTAGTTCATCAAATTTTCGTACAAAAATAAAAATATTTAATTGAACGCTCTAAATGTTAAGAAATCTATGCGAAGCAAAAGAAAGCGATAGTAAAATAGTGATGAATGATGAGCGGAGCGGGTCCGCGGCGAGGGCCCGTAAAAGCGTTAAATTTTTTTTTTTTTTTTTTAATGAAAATTTGATGAACTAAAATATGATGAATTTTTAAAAGTCATAGAACAAAAGTTGTTGATTATGATGTTAGTAACACAGTCCTGAGAGGTTGTCGGTGTTTTACAAATAACCCTGTATAAGTAGTCTCGTATAACTTTAATACCGCGATTTAGAATTTTTAATATTAGTTCTTCATATCAAAAATTCTAATCAGTAGCCCACCACAACACCCGTGCGAAGATTCCTCATATTTCTATGAGGTATGAAGGACCTTACACCTGGTTCTTCATATCCCTATACTCACATAAAATAATATACGATAATAGTGGACAAGAAAACAATTGAACATTAACCACGTTTTAGGCGTAGTTAAAGGTGAGATAGATAGATAATGTCCCTTCTTTATTGTGTTTGTGTAAAGGTTTGATCAAACCAGACAGATTGTGGATCGGCTGAACATTGGACACTGACTGATAGTTCAACACGCTATTCGTCAGAGTCGAGTTTCCTCAGTCGGCCCACAACTGTCCGGTAACCAAACCTTTTCCGGGAAATATGGTTCTAAATTCAATTTCTAATTGAAACTTCCTGAAAAGCTGAAAGTTAACATAGGCCACCTGTTGTTCATTCAATAATATTACCAAAAATCATGCTGAAAGTTTATTCGGAAGCCGGAGCGAAGTAACGACCCAGTTCTTAAGAATGCCATTGGAGTTAATGGCGAAAACAATGGGAAACGTGACCGCCGTCCAATGCCAAGCGCGAAATGTTAATTAATTTCCGTCTGAAGTAACTTTTAATTGAAACTGATGTCGGGAAACTTCCTATTAGTTCGTTATATTTATTAGTATTACTTGAAACTTGGTAGACGGTGACTTGGTTGACTTGTTTGCTTTCTTTTGTACCTATTTACCTACCTATGTATATTTTTTTAAGAAACATTGCTTACCCTGTCTTAAAATACCACACTACTGTACTGTCGGTACAACTCTGTCTAAATCTTCGGGGTTTACTGGCGTGCTCTTAAGTCTGTTTGGACATTTCATGTGACAAACAACAAGTACGAGTATCTTGCTGCTAGTGAAACGTTTGGTGAGCTGTCAATACTTGCATAAAGCACCATTAAAAGTCCTCATTAACGACCTGTTTACCTTAACTTTAGTCTGTTAAGTTTGTTACTATGCTAAGGTACATACCTAGTGTATCTACATAATATACTTATCTTTCCAACAAATTGCGTCGCCAGTCTATGAAATCAATTGCGTCACCAGTCTATGAAATGTAACCTAGGATTCAAGTGAGTCAAGATGGCAACTTTTGACAAATTAATTATTCTTTTGTACATACAAGCCTTATGAATATATTCAAAAGTAGCTTACATTGCGTTATTTTATGACCGACAATTTTTTATGGCTTATAGAAAATATTCTCAGATGAAAACTTTAGTGTTTTCTCACATTGTACTATCTATACATATAATAAAATCGTTGAGACCAAAAAATCTGTTCATTGAAGATTAAAAAAAAAAAACCAGCCAGGGTGACTTAAAATAAGTAACAGAACATATTAAATCCATTTAAAAAATTTTTGTTTGTTTGTTTGTTTGACCGCGCATCACGTAAAAACTACTGAACCGATATTGTTGAAATCTTCACACATCTATTTAAATAAATTCAGAATAACATATAGGCTATAGAAATATTGTTTTTTTTTGGAAAAAGGGGGTGAAAAGGGGGGGTAAAGTTTGTATGAAAAAAAAAAATTTAGGTTGTTCTAGAATCATGAAACTCAGAGTAAATACTTATTAATAAAAATAAAGAAATACCTGTTTTAGCATTTTTTTTAAATCTCATCCAGAGACGCAAAAAAGAGGGTTTTGTGTTTAAAATTAATAAACTTCAAACCCCTATACAATCAAAATCAGTGAAGTGTAACCTTTTAAAGTTGCTACATATACTTCATATCTAATACAGGTAAATATAATTTCTCAGTTTTCTTGAAATTTGATTTTTGAGGTAAATAGTGGAACTCAAGAAAAACAACTTTCTTCGGTAAAAATAGTTGCTACGAAATGTTTGTGCGCGCATCACGTCAAAACTACTGCATAGGCTTCTTAAATATTTAGGGTATATATTATCACGCTACTTCCTTAAGGGGGTAGGCAATTTAACATTATGTCCGTATACTTCAATTGTATGACGTTTCAGTCATGACGTAAGTACATGAGAACGGCTATTTGTAGCTTATGTCGACGAAGTAAATAGCCTAGCGGTTTCATGACCGCTCTGCAAACTACGGGGCAGGTTCAAACCCCGCAACGAAGAACACAATCATGCTGCGCCGACCCCAAATAAATTGGGATAAGGAGCAGGAGTATGATGATGATTTCTCCAAAAAGTAGTATAGCGAACGGAAGCCTGATAAATAATTCACGTGTTCTTGACGTGCAAGATCTATGCTGTGCATACGCAGTTTACGTAGATTATATTTACAGCTATATTGTTATTGGCCTCATTCCATGCATCTTGGTGAGAATTTAAGACCTCCCTGGACTGTCATCCAAGGTCTGACGGTGGAGACAAAAGTCAGTTGCAAGAGGTTCGCAACAGTTTGCAGCAGCTAAATCGTGTTTGGGCTCATTTCATGGACCTTGATGAAAACTTTAAACTTAGCTAGAGTATGACCTTCATCGAAGGTCGACGATGGAGACGGAAGGCAGTTGCAAGAGGTCATCAAGAGTTTACAGCATCTATATCGTGTTTGGGCTCATTTTATGCACCTTGATGAGAACTTTCGACGTAGATGGAGTATGACTGTCATCAAGTGTCTAAGGATGATAACGTAAGGCTGAGGAGGCTGGCGAGGGAAGCCCTTATTTAGAAAAACTGAATATTTTAGCGATTAATGCAAATATTTCAGAGAAATTAAATTGTTACCTACTTGATTCTATACTATACCTAATATTATAAAGCTGTGTTTGTTTGGTTGGTTGAACACGCTCATTTCAGGAACTACTGGTTCGAGTTGAAAGTATCTATTACTGTTGGATAGCCCATTAATCGGGGAAGGCAACAACGAACAACAACGTTTATATAAAATCACGCTACAATCAATAGGAGCAGAGCATCAATGAAAAATGTTGCAAAAAAAGGAAAAAAATATTATTTTTGAGATCTTTCGTTGCGTGCTCTGCGTAAACGGTTAAAGTTACGCAACAATCGTGTATGACGGAAAAAATTCTATAAAAATCCGCGATAGCATTATTATGTCTATCTTTTAAGGGTGTCTCACACTCTCTCTAACCATCTCTCTGTCTCTCTTATATAACGCAGACGAAGTTGCGCGGGTCAGCTAGTTTAACATATTTTGATAGTGTGCGAGCAAACATTACAGCAATAATGAAATCACGGATATTCTAATTGAGGGTTTACTAAAATGATTGAAGCATAACAACAAAATAAGAAAAAAAAACTCGTAAATAAAAAAAAACGTAAGGCGACTGTGTCACATTGACTGCGAATTGCCGCCGTGTAATCGTACACCAACGTAATTATGTCAATTTGTTTCCGATTGCCCAGTTAAATCAAAAACTTTTTAGCCAATTAGCACACTGCAATATAAGTTAAACTGATAAATTCTGTTGACATGTAAAAAAGCTTGATATACAAAAAGTACTGTTGGAATCATTCACAAGAGATCTTCAACTTGTGCAGAATTTGCAAAGTAACATTCTGTTCGCAAATCCCTATTATCTTACTATTGTATATCTCTGCTTATTTCACTTCTTTAAATACTGGGGGCGGTAATAGTGCTGTTTAACGGCCATTTTCAATAACTTACTGTTCGGTTTCGGTAGGTTGCTATCTCTGTCTGTTTGAAATTTTGCTTACCGACGGTTAGAAACAAAACGTTACAGAAAATCTTTCTTTGATTTTTCTATGAATCAAGTAGGTGACGCGGATAGGATATTACAAGCTAGATTTGTTTATAGAAATACCGATAGCTACGAGACGTGGCATATTAACAAACAGTTATACGTAAGTAAGTTATAGAAAACCGGCTTTAGTCAATAAGTGTCGACATACCCTTAGAACTTTTATAGAAGGAGATTAGGAAAACAAGAACAAAGAACATACGACTACCACAAGGTATCAGGTTTCATACGTGAAGATATACACGCGTGAGAAGGTATCATAATTATATTGTAACTTTGCAAGCGGAATACAGGAAATAATATAAATATGAAACTATCTTATTTTTAAGACCTTACTGTACTATCAGCGGGCAATGGAACGCACCATAATCGGTGTGAGGCGTACAGATCGCGTAAGAAACTCCACCCTGCGTTTATAACTCAGGTTACAGATGTCGGAGAAAAAACAGCCAAGCTAAAGTGGGAGTGGGCTGGCCATGTAGCGTGAATGCACCCGTAGAGGTGGGCAAAGATCGTCACTCACTAGACGCCTGACGGAGGGAATCGCCGTAGAGGTAGACCGCGGCGAAGGTGGTGTGACGATCTGATCTTGTTTGCAGGGCGAACATGGCCAGATATCGCACAAGATAGAGAGGTTTGGAAGGAGAATGGCGAGGCCTTCGCCCGGCAGTGGGACAAATGATAGGCTATAGAAAAAAATAATGTACACACAAAATACTCAACAGGACATTAAATTCAGGTAGAAGAGCACAGAGGTACTGCTTATTTCATAAGAAATTTCTTCCAGTAAAGCTGCGAGACGAAAGTATATTGTAATGTAATAGCAGTGTGTAGTATGTTCTTTATTTCCGCGAAAAAATATTTACCCATTTAGTTCATGCTTTAACTGCCTTTTCAGTCACATCGTTTTAATGTCAATTTTCTCAAGTAAATGGAATTTTTCTCCCTCTACATAACGCTACGCAGTGGCCTGATCATTAGTGTGTAAACATTTAAGGAGAAACAAGTAAGTGCACTCTAAAATGCATTTACTTGGCTGTGTCGCGACGCGTTACTTTATGATAATAACAAGGATCATAAACAAAAACAAATGAAGATCTAGAGAGAAAATGTGTTTCCCAACCCTTGTAAACTAGTCAACCTGACTATTAATTTCAATTTTGAGTACAGTTTTCTCCTACAGTTGGTTTCTTTGCAATTTCGTATACTAACATTATAAATGCGAAACGTTAAGTTACTATGTTTTGTGTACGTCTGGACGGCGTAAATTAAGAAGGTATTGTAGCAGAAGCTTTTATGTTACCTCTAATTCTACTTACAAATCATTTACTATTATTTTTAGTTCGTGTTCAATACTGTCAATACTTAAAGTTAGTCTTCACACGTTTCAAATACCTTTCGAATGATACACAGACGTGAATGTGAATTGAATCGTTTATTATCGACTTGTTTTCTATCTTATGTGGACATGTTCATGCAAAGCGCGTCTTCAAACCGTTAATCTTTGTTTAAGTGGAACATTTGCGTGTTTTTATTTAGCATTTAGTCTTTTTGCCATAACCATTTTGGCACATTTAAAGTGACATTTTGGAACACGTGGCTGCAAAGAATTTCAAATGACGCGTAGATACTCTGGTCACGTTTTCTTCGGAGTGAATAAAGGCTAATTTGCGGCTTACGGAATGAGTATGTGACTAATTTTATTACTTTCACTGTTATTCCATTACAAATGAAAAAATATCGGGCCGGGATGGTAAAGCAGGTAAAGAAATGGACCCGTTGAAATTCGTCAGATACTCTTATGTCTATTTTGCAAAATTTTCACAAGAAAAGAAGATAATTGATTGGTTCTTGACTGCAGGTACCTAATTTAAAACCAGTAAGAATAACCACATCCCAACCTGGGTTATGGTGTTGGCCTTGGATTGCTGTGTGCTAAACACACACGAATTCTATCCGTGCCCGTAAAGTTACTTTTTTACTTATAATATAAGTAAAGAGAGTTAACTTATTATTATGCATCATTTCATCTGCCAGGCCGACCCCAACATAGTTGGGAAAAACCTTTTCCCAACTATGTTGGGGTTGGCTTCCAGTCTAACCGGATGCAGCTGAATACCCGGAGCGACTGCCTATCTGACCTCTACAATCCAGTTAACACTGGATAATACGATAGGTACCCCTTGGTAAGACTGGTTGTCAGATTTTCGGGAAACTGACTACCTGTAACGACTGTCAAAGATCTGCAAATGACAGCCGGGACCAACGGCATGACGTGCTTTCCGAGGCACGGAGGAAACTGGGTATGTAATGGGTGGTCACCGATCCACGGACCAACCTAGGCAAGCGCGGCTTAACCTAACGATCGATCCTGGTGGCTGTTATATTTTGCCACTCCTTTTTACATTTAACAGCTCCACTTTAACTTATAATTATGCAATCAGCGAATAATGTAACGGCTTTAGAGCACGCTAAGAATGTGATACCTCATGTTTTCGTTTGGCCACGTCATATCCTGACTGATGACTTAACAGATGTTCACTTAATGTATCACTTAACACATGTTTATTTCTCTCATATTGTTCTAAAATCTAAATTCCACGCTTTCATATAACATTCTTCCATCAAAGAACTAACTGATATAAATAATTAATCAATAAAAATCAGTGTATTTGTGGTTGAATCGTAGACAAACGGAATGTTTGACATCGCGATGATTGATGCAAACGTTCTGACGAAGTAAACACGACGGCTCTGCTCTGGCTATATCGATCTCGAGCATGTTTTCTTTCATCTCCAAAGTTAGTAACTAAGTTAGTTTTGGTTTATGTTGATGTTGGATGTTTACGTGAAAATTGAAGATCCAATTGTGGCTTATTATTTCCAACTTCCTGATTGTTACATTTTAATATTACTTAGGTAGGTACTATGTTTGTACCTTGAAGTCGTATCCTTTTGTTGGCTGTTTTTGTCAGCAAGCATAGGTATGCCTGTTCAGCAGAAGTTAAAATTCACAGATAGTGTTTTGTTCTCGTTAAGTTTAGCTAATTCGGCAAGCACACTAAAAAGGTCTGTTTTCAGAAACAGGATATTAAATGAATCGCATGACAATTTTGAAGGTTTTATTCGGCAAAAAACAAAGAAAGCTTTTCTGAGACGTTTTGTTTCTAACGGTCCGTAAACAAATGTCAAACAGACAGAAATAGCAACCTTCCGTTACCTGATAGTAAGTTATTGAAAATGGCCGTTAGGCATCCATTCCGTTGCCTAGTATTAGTGAAAATGGGCGGACTTCTTAATTTCAACCAGGAATAATTTATTTACGAACTGAAACTCTTTTCTAGTCGAGTCCTTGGTTTCGCATCTGTGGCTACCATATAAGGTTTATCAGAAAAGTTGTTCAAGTGCCAGTATCGAAGTTTGGAGCACATGTTGCAAGCCGCGTCGGTTTTATTGCTTGTATTGGCGGAACAGTTCGGTTATTAAACATTTTTTCATACTTATTACATATAGATTATTTTTATGCAGTTTTATCATAGCAATCTTTAAAGGTTGTTGTAATTGTAACGATGAGGGAAATAATAATATCATAAAGCATGTCCTCAAAAATTCGAAGACATGTGTCATCTACCAGCCGCATTGGGCCCGCGCGCGCTCCTTGTCGTAGAGAGGAGACATGTGTTTATACAATGTTACTGTTATAATTTTATTAGTGGATATAAAAATGCAATTTTACACAGAATTGCAAAAAGGTGTTAGAGAAAATGTAGAATGCTCACATAACTCACATTAATGTGGTGTGTGCCTTTCAGCTCACAGCATTCATGTTTAACCTTTTAATCGCAAAGTTCAACAGAGTTCAGCGGACTTTATTTAATTTTATATTTAAACTAAGTCACACAATGAAGAATTTACAGAACAAACATGCTGAGACGTAATTCCTCCAATCCGTCTTACAGTCAATTTTTCGCAAAAAATGTGTCACCGCAATGACGAAGGACAAAGGGTAGACGAAAATGATAAATTACGTTTTTGTAAGAAGATACTTGCTGTGTAACATATTGTTCGTGAGTGATATAGAAGTGACTATTAGTTTTATGTAAGCTTTGTAATCTTCACATAATGTTTGGTGGCCATTGAAGTGTTCTGTAGATAAGAACCGGTGACATGATTTATTGAATGTAGGGGAACTGGTAAACTATCACATATCGTACTGATAGTAGTCATCATTTTCTTAGCTTTTTCCCAACTATGTTGAGGTTGGCTTCCAGTCTAACCGGATGACAGGATACCACTATTTTACGTGGAGCGACTGTCTATCTGACATCCACAACACAGTTAGTACTGATCTCATCAATCTTCCTTATCGTATTTAGGGTAATCTTAAGAATGACATTTCATGAGCTCCTGAGCAATGTATAGGATAGTTCGTGATTGCAAGTTAATTATGTTCTAGTCTAACACAACCAAGATAGCGCGCCTTATATATCTTTATGGTGAAGTCGCTACTTCTAAGATTTAAAAAAAAAACCTTCAGTCAGGGTTTGGAGTAAAACAGGGCAATTATTTGACACCGGTATTAAACATAACTTCATAACTATCTGCGTTGATTGTAGAAGTAACAAGAGCCACGCACTTCAATCCAATTGATCAAAGACCTATACAAATCGAAAACCCACATAAATGTGAAGCTCGCTTGGTTACGAGGCTGTAACCTCACTGTAACTACACACTCAGATACATTTGAGTGATACCAAACATTGGTACCGCTGTTCGATACCGATACCAGTTTAATTTGCGGTAAACAGGTACGCGGAGTAACGTTTGCTCCGATCAATTACGCTAGACCCCTTGCTGTTCCCCTGTTACCCTTCTGGGGTCAACGAACCGATAATAGTACCACTATTAGGTACTGAGGTTCGAAGGCTTTTGCACTTTCTCGTTATTGCTTCTGATTGTTTGGTTAAAGTTTGAGTTCAAATGGCTCACCGTATTTGTTTAGGAACACGAATAACTGACGCGAAATTTTGTAAGGCGAAGCTTACTAGGTCAAATATTTGAGAGTAGGGAAGGATCATGTTTTTAGTTGTTTATTATAAAAAAGTAAAGTAAAGGTAGAGGGGGGAGGTGGAGGGGGTAAAGTTCGGAAACTGTGGCTGTATTTTTAGCATAAGCCGGGGGGGGGGGGGGGTTTGATTTACAACTAACTAGATAATTTGATCTCTCTATTTCGCGATGTATCTTCTCACTGAAGGCTAACCTTTGCATGGATTTATAACCACTTAAAGTGACACACTGCTTTAAGTATTACTGACATACAAAACTAGAGCACATCCACATCCAAGGAAAGCTCTCCATTTTGATACAAATGCTGTCCTCGTTCGTCGCCCGCTGCACTCCTAAAGCACTTTAGGGTAAACTAGTAGTCATCCGTCGTGGATCCAATGATTAATGACACCATACCGTCCGAGTAGTTTTTTTTGTTACAGCCTATTGGGACATCAATCACTATACAGGAAACCTATTTACAATAGAGAGAGTTCAGTTAAGTAACGAATCCTAAAAACTTGTGAAATATCTAACCCTGATATTTCACAAGTTTTTAGGATTCGCTAAAATTCCAAACTTCAACATTCTAGGACACTGAACTGCTATAGCAGTCATAAAAATAAAACTTCTACCGTTATCTTGTTAAGTGTCCGTGAAGGGCTACAACCTTCACGATACCTCGTAGCATCCGCTACGTAAATTCGTAGCAATCTTGTACGATAATTCGTAGCAATGCGTCATGGTAACTTACTGTCATGTAACTCTAGCAAACTTTAGAGAAAAAAACGGACCTTTCTGGTAATTTGTAGCTTTCCGTAACGTCAATTTTTGTAACGAATTTTCGTAAACTTTCGTAGCATTTCGCTATCTTTGTGATAATTCTTATAAACCTATTATTACGTTGCAAGGTTCAGGTTCATAGTGGTCTGTTGATGTAGTATTCGTAGATGTTACAATTTACAAAATATACTGCAAAATTTTCATTGGAGTTGCGGTCGAGTGCAATCTCGGATGCATTAGTCACTGAATTTGTTCTTTTTGGTGGCACAGTGAGGTCGACTTTGTAATTAATAGTCTGTTTTGTCCTTAGTTTAGATTAGGTCAATATTTTTGATTTGCAACGTATTATGTTAATCGTCGTTATTGATGAATTTATTAGTGGCGACTCTGCCTGTGTCGTAGCGATGTTTGCATAGTTTTCTTTCCAAAAGGTACATTTGTATGGTAAGGCGGCATAAATAATCGGTTTTCCGGAGTATTTATATTTCTAATAGCGTTTTAATATAGAAATAAAGGAATCTTCGTCTTTATCGTGTGGTTAGTGCCTAGCCTGGTGTCAGAGTTTTTATGCCGCCTATGGGCCTCTGTTTGCTTTATATGCCGTCAAGAAATATCTCTAAGTCATGCTGGTTTCCTCACGAAGAAAGAAATAAAAAGTATGTCGGGTTGTCAGGATTTATTCCGTTAGGCTCGAGCATTATGTGGGCAAAAGATGGGTTTCGTGTTATGAAAACACACGGGATGCGATATAATAACACTTTAACACAACAACACGGGGCACGTTGATGATGATTAATCGATGATGAATCAGGTACAGATGATGATGAATCGGATACAGTTTCAAGACGTCTCAACTCCACCGCAATCAGACCCAGAATGTCATCCTCGCTGCAAGCTGTTAACATCAGGACTCTGTAGAAACACGCCATGGTGGGGTAGACTGGTAAGTAGGTCGCGTGATGTCACTACTGTCGCACTTGTGATCCATTCCCATGTCTGTACTCATGACCGGATCCGACAAGTATTTATTTGACTCGCACCGGACAAAAAAAACACACTTAAAAAGAAAAACAATAAAAAAATGAGACATACATTAAACTAAATTGGTCCTGTACGAGGCCAAAAAGCATATGTCACATAGCATTGCATTATAAGTTCACAATATTCCCATTCGTGTTAGGACACAGGCCCTGTATCAGAATCTGTGAGAGGGCGGGACAGAACTCCAATCACTTTTTTTTCGAGGTCGATTGTTTTTTGGTTCTAGGCACAGAACAGTTTTAGGACGTTATGTATTTATTCACTGTTTTTGAGAGCAATGATGATAGTAAAAACTACACAAAATAAAGAACCACTGAGCCACCGTACTAGTACTACTTTACTCTATAACTAAGTAAACAAGGAGTATGGCGACTACGAATACATTTTGGACACTAGTGAAATGGTCACTTTCACTTTAGTTTGAGCACAAACCGTCAAAATAGGCATAATTGTTGCCTGAGCCTCATACACATTTAGGTGATTGGCACGTTTTCACAATTAGCGTTTCGATAGTGCGTACGTAGTACATGACAATGTTAGGATTTATCGAGGAATATATCTTAGATTTTGAGCTTACCTAAGTTATTTTTTTTAACAAGTTTAACAAAGTTCTGAGACTGTTTGAAGGTTAACAACTCCGCTTACCCTTTTAAAAGTTATCTGATTTCATATAGGTAACTTTAGCTTAGGACTTAGCGTTCAATCTCGTACGTTGTAGCTTAAAGAAAATATTAACTGGAGCAAGCTAAGCCCCGCGGTTTTAAGTAATATGAACTCAAAATACAGTACACTGAATTAGTTTTTAGGTAAATAACGTAATGCTGAATAGTAAAATTTAATAATTAACATATTAATTCTGTTACAACCCTAATAGGGACACCGGCGCGAAATCGCCTACCAGGTACTCAGTACATAATTCTGAATGGGTACACTACATAAGTCCGAAAAACTTTATTCCTAAAGTCCCAATTCCGAATTAAAAAATACCGATTTTCATAATTCCGAATGTGTCAAAATTCCGAATATAACAACTCCAATATATCATTAATCCTATTTTCACAATTCCCAAATATCAATATTCCGAACGTTCATAATTACTAATATCAAAATACCGAATTACAATAGTCCGACTTATTGATAATAAAAACATTAAAAATACGAATCCGAATAGGCAGGCCGGGTTAATACGGGGGCCAATTTTTCATTATTTTTGCCATAGAATGCACCGTTTTCGAGATATGAGCAGAACCTGCTATGACTCCATGACGCGCGCTCGCCACGTTCGCATTTTACATTAAATACCCACTTTCTGACAATTTTAGCAGTTTATTCGAAGTATCTGAATATCGTTTTTCGTACTAACGATCCATCGAACATTTGATTCTTCGGACATATAAAAACCGGACAACAAACAATTCGTATTTACGACTTTCGAAATTATCGATTTCGGGATTTTAAATAATATACATTTTAATTTTTTGGAATTATGAAAATCAGACCTTTGACAATCGGAATAGTGAAATTCGGAATTCAGTTTTTCGGAATTTTTGGGTGTTCCCATTCTGAATACCTCTCATAAAAAAAAATCCCCGGAAATTAAGAAAAAAGCTGTTCCCTACAAAAGTGCAATACCTAACACGGTAAAATGTATGCAACAGCTGATTTTTGTAAATTATACCGATGAATAATTTCGATGTCCCATAAATCGAAATTTTTCAATGGTTTAGAATGATGTACTGAATCTGTGGTAGCCGTCCCTTCCACCCCGTATAATTATGTTGTTATAAGCAGTTCCGTGACAACAGATATTCATTCAGGTGTCAGTTAGTGTAAGTGATATTATATCACTTATACTAACTGACACCTGAATGTGTGTCTAAATACTATGCAAGCACTCTCGGCACTAAACCGAGCGAACAAAAATATAAAAAATATATAAATGTATGCTTTCACTAGCCGCTGCCTGCGACTTTCGCCCGTGTGAAATTATTAAAAAAATATTACTTCCCTGTTTTGCACGAACCCTAATTATTTTTCTTAAATAAAAGCAATCAAACTTACTCCTTGTAACATCAGCTATCTGCCAGTAAAAGTCCTGTCAAACGCGGTCCAGCCGGGGGAACAAAAAGGCAGACAAAAAAAATCCTATATGTACCGTATATAATTTCATAATATGCATTCACTAAAAAGCTTCAACTGTATATATTATAGCACTTTCTGCGCTGAATCAAGCGCTGAAAATCGAATAAAAATGTTTACCAGGCATTTATTAAATCGGCTAGCGTTAGTAAAAACGGCCATGAGAGTCTCATGTGAAATTCGTGTGTAAAATAGACGTTACGTGTATGTTTATTACTTGGCCGCACCATACAGGCTTAACGGATTTAACTAAATTTAGTGCAGAGGTAGACTGTGTCCTGGATTAACACATAGTGTACGTAACACCCTGTAAACCGAGCAGTAAATCATGTAGAACACGCGAGGTCGCGGAGATACCACCTTTATACACCTTATTTTTCACAATTATTTTACAGACCATGTTTGGAATTCCTCTCATTTAATTCAGTCATCCAAAAAACTATGTTACTCAGTCCTGCTGAAGCTCGCACGCACTAGTGCTGAGCATGAAGTCTTGGGTTCGAATTCCATGTCGGTGTCATATTCCAGTGTTATTGGGTTTTTTCACTTGTAATTTCTCAGTAGCAGTATTTGTGCTCGGTTGGTAAGCATAAAGGTGATACTAAAAGGTACAAATCTGCCTAAACTACAGGGATTACAGTAGGCTTAGCCAAGTTGACAATCTACAATCGTTAACGCATAGAAAACTAACCAAATGTATGGGAATGACAAACATTAAAGTTCAGTCAAAACTGTAAGTTGGCTACGATTTATATGGGATGAAGCGATCACGATTGTAGAAACGAATACATTTCATTTTATCATCTTGGTCGAAGTAAACATGTCTACGAAGTTTCTATTCGTTTGTTTTGACCACGTGACTTAACGTTTACGATTGAAGAAAGAGAATCAATACGAATCGTTTGTAACTTGGCTAGGCCTGCAGGTTTGATATAATGTTACGATACTTCTAATAATGAGTAAGTAGTAGGACACACGAATTCGCATTCCACTCACAACGCATCCATTCTTTCTTTATCGTGTGGTTAGTGCCTAACCTGGTGTCAGAGTTTTTAAGCCGCCCATGGGCCTCTGACTTGGCTTAACATGCCGTCGAGAAATATCTCTCAGGCATGCTGGTTTCCTCACGATGTTTTTCTTCACCGAAGCAAGTGATAATTATACAATACGCACATGAATCCGAAAATTCAGAGGTGCGTGCCTTGGGTTCGAACTCGAGACCTATGACTTAGCAGTCCGACGGTCACACCACTAGGCTATCACTGCTGAAACGCATCCATTCACATTATATCGATAGCGAAATGACAAATATATGACGATCACGCACGATGCACTAATCTAGGTGATAATTTCGGTATAGACGCAACAGGATTACAAATAGTCGTCACGTTCAGAGCTCAAGGTCACGGTAGGTTAACCCTTTCATTTCCGCAGTTTGCTGGACTGGCAAAAATAACTAGGTTGTGACAGTTGCTGTTATCTCCTCGAACTGATGCGTCTTTGTGTTTCTTTAGGCAAGAGTGGTGTATGTCGGTCCTTATCGTTTCTGGGGAAGTATGAAGAAATGAATAGGAGATTGCTTTGTGATTTGTGGGTGTTTGTGCGTTTGTATGTACAAGTGACTTGAGAGTCTAACCTTCTTTTTACCTTTGCAAGCCAGGATTTGAAAGAAAGACACACAATTGCCGTGATTTTGACAAAGATTACTTTTTAGTATAATTTCATGGTATGATTTGGAACCCAGAATTAGAGACTTTCACATTCTTCTTATTTCTCAGAAGACAACGCTTAATTGTAATAAATCCAAGATACGTATAATTACGCTATAATATGCTTCTTCATTTTCTGAAATTTCCGACTTTCTTTTCATTATTTGCTCACTTCATGATTGCCAAATTTTTGTCACGCTGACGTCGGACATTGTGTTCTATATAGCACCATACTGCGACGCGTATTTGCTACTGTTTTTCTCGCTGACGTACGCGACCGACGGTGCGCGATCGACCGTTGGCGTGTAAGTCCCGTTTTCTATAACTTACATACTTATACTGTCAGTTAATATGTCACGTCTCGCAAACAAACAAAGTTAGCTTGAAATATCTTACTTGTCACTTGATTCATACAAAAATCAAAGAAAGATTTTCTGTGACGTTTTGTTTCTAACCGTCGGTAAGCAAAATGTCAAACAGACAGAGATAGCAACCTACCGGAACTGAACAGTGAGTTATTGAAAATGGCCGAAAGTCGCCACCTAACATTGTCTTGAGAATTTTGTCTTGGACGCCATTTTTTCGAGTACCGTGACCTTTCCACCCGCACAGGGTCTCAGAGGTCAAACAAAACTCAATGTTTACGGTGTCATTCACTGACCGGCTACTTCTCTTTATTTTATCTTAAATCCTACGTAAACTAGTGATTTGTATAGCTGCTTTGGGTCATAGAACTTTAAAAAAAGTGAAATTGATCACGTAGACCCAAAATTATTTTTGAGACGTTGTAATCTTGGGTTTATTCGTGCGTACCTTTGTGATTTCATATTTTTAATGGATGAAATGGTGTTGACGTGGAATAGGGCCTTTAAACATAAAGGGAGGTCTTCGAAGGGCATTTATTTTGGATTAGTATAAGGGTCATTCAAGGGCGACTATAAAAAAAACAACCGCGTAGTTGTTGACACTTCATACTTTTCGTATGACTTTTTGATTGACAGGTTGAATTTACTGAAATATGATAAATAAATAAATAAATTCTTTATTTCACCAAAGCCATCATAGTACAAAGGACAAAAAACTAAGAGCATATAAGGCTTATAACTAGGACACAATAATTTTAATTCCCTGACTCCTAAACTAGGTGTATGTGCCTGTGTCTTAGGAGTCAGTGATTCTCCATAACAAACAAGACAAAGCCAGAGCTAATAAATAAATCAGGACGTTACAACAATAAGCAAATGGTGTAAAAGAAAGATATTTTTAATCTATGTATAGAGTAAACACAATATAAAAATCGTTTATGTGTGTGGTGAGGTGAATAAATGTAGGGTCCGAGTGTGTGTGTGTGTAGTGAGTAAGTGTTGAATGTGAGTGCGTATGTGGTGTGCAGGTGTAGGGTGTGTGTAGTGAAAAAGAATGGTGTGTGACCAGTACATATCCGTTTATGGTTAGATTTAGACTTAAATTCTTATGTGTAGTACCTTATCATCGTAAATTGACCAGCAGAAGATCCTCAGTGTCATCATAACTTAGTAAGTAAACTTTTTATTTAGGAGGTTGTAAATATTAATGCTATTAACGTAGAGTTGCTAATAATATTATCCATATTATTATCATATTTCAGTAAATTCAACCTGTGAAAAACTGGAATTGTTAGAGTTTTTAAACTAACATGGTCATTATTAACACTGAAACCCCGCAACCCGCACCCGCAAGTTGAGTTTATCCGTGATCATGGTGCTTGCAACAGCGCCGAAATATCGGGAACTCACAACAAACAGTAAACATGGTAAATATTCAGTTTTCAGTGTTAATAATGGAAATGTTATTTTGTACGATTGTTCTTGTTTGTATGAGTTAGTTCATAAAGCTTATTTATAAGCTATTTTTGTATTTACGCACTGATATTTTCCGACAATGAAGGCTGCCGCATACAATCCAAGTCTACAAATTGCGTGAAAATAATTATGGCGGGCTCTAAATTGGTAATTTCCAAAATACAACCACGAAATCCTTAATTTGACTCGCGTAAAATCCCTCTTCAGCTTGAATTGTATTTATGCGGAATGTAACTGGACAAGTGATACTCATTTCCCAGGTGAGTGCTCTGAATGATTGCATTCCTAGCCGCGTGGTTGATGCTTAAATCCTGAAAACATAGCTATTTTCTGAAGTCTTTCTGTCGGCGAAAGATTGTGTGTTCGGGCTGAAGAAAACATTTTAGAAGCTACAAAATTTCAGCAGTATTCCCCCTGAATTTTCGTTTAGGAAAGGAAACTGTGTTCGTAAACAAAGTTTAATATTTCCGATTGCACTCGTAAAACTATTTGTATTTAGCATTCGGTGTACGACAGCCACATCAAGCACACATGGTTGCTATCTCGTCGCCTTGGACTGACGTTGACTGACGTGAAGTTTAATCAGTTGGTGGGTTGGTTACGGCCGCCAGAGGGTTAGGTACAGTCACGAGCACTTATATACAAAAATCATCTTTTAACCCGTCAAGCGATTGCCTACAATCTACCCTATCTAATGTGTGGTCTAGCCGGCTTGCGTATCTGTCAGTCAATCTAAACAATGCTATGTAGACGTGATTTTTTGTTTAGGAATATCGGATGGGAAAAACCGATTTTTGCTTTTATTATTTATTTAAACTTCATGTACAGTCGTGGTCTTTTCCGCCTGATCAGTTAATTTTTTTTTCGCTTAAATCATGCGGAGACGCCGAGCCCAGCCCCCTTAAAGTTTAGGCCTATTAGGAAAGTGTCAATTTGGTGCGCAAAATAATAATAACTCTCGTTTGGCGTGCGTCGTCAGTGCGCTCGGCAAATTGGTATTGTCTTTCATTCATTATTTTTATACAAAGTCAATGGGGCGGGGCTAGAGAGCGTTTCTATGTAGCGAGTGCAAGCAAAAATTAGCTTAGTGGTGATCAGGCGGGAGTGTCCTCGATAGTACATACATTTTTCTTATGAACTACCTGTTCACACAACATTTGTCAGGTACAAGTAGTTTTTCCCCACTACATTGATTTATAATTTCAAGGTGTTCCGCATTTTTTCATTCAAGAGCCCACAATATTATGAAATAGGTCTTATGTCAAGGTTGACCGAGAAAATCGGTTTTAATTAGTTAAGGTTTAAATTTAATATTGTGCTGGCGACTGTATTACCAACATTAATTACAAATTGAGAGTGCGAATTACCGTTTACCACGGTGAAATTACTTAGGATGTTAGAAATAGTTGCGGAGTTGGAGGACGGAGATTGCCCGGAGATATTTTGCGGTTGGAACTAGGTAGTGGGCAAGGTCCTGTCGGTGTTATGTAGTTTGGGTATTCATGCAGTAGTTCAGTCTGCCTATTTGGGCATCTGTCTTTTTGGTGCTGGTGTTGATGTTGTTATGATCTGAACTGGATTGACACTAATTCCAATACAGAGAAAATACATTTCAGTTTTTATGGCGACTGAAACGAGATAATATAAGGTAATTATTCCTACATTTACATGAAAATTTGACCGTTTTTCTTGGATTGGTAACTATGGAACTAACAAAAAAATCGCTTGAGAGTTACACTGTTTTCTTCTCAAGCTAATGCTTATTTTCAAACCCTAAGTTCAACAATTTGTTCTCGAGCAGTAGATTATTGTGCGTATGGTAAGAAGTCTTTACATTACAATAGTCAGAACAAATAGACAAGACAATTTTTGTGCTCAACGGGGGACGCGCGAGCAATCTGCGCCTGTTTGAACACTGTTCTGCACACGTCACCCACGCACTGAGACGGGAAGACGGAAATAAACATAGATTGTATTTTCTTTGGTCTAGATAAGTGTTGTGGATCTAAGTGATTTGATGTCTGTGTAATGTGTATGGGATTTTCGACGGTATTTAAATAACTAGCAGGGCCATTACGTATATCTTTCTGATATCCAGTGACTATCAAGCTTCGGTTGTACCCCGAACTTTGATGACAACCGTGAATGTCATAATATTGGTATTACGTATTACACTGAGTGGATATCACTTTACGGTGACTAACATGCAGGTTAATAAATAATACGAAACTAACCTTTTGACCGTTAATTCATGGACACTGAGCCCAGTTACTATTGCACTTAAAAATAGGTGCGCTCTGAGGAATAATAATATTCATTTTATTATCTCTAGATTTTAACCATATAATAGCAATTCATAAAATAAATTCCTCACATATTTTATAATTAAGATTTATACTTTACACAATTCTAGGCAACTAAGTGTCGTGTTTCGCTGCGTGGTGTCGCGTAACCGCCCTCGGAAGCGTCGATATACGACACCCTGCGGCCAAAAGTCCTCCTTCATGCAGGTCTGTAGATGGTGGGTTGGAACTCGTACCACGAATGACTTAAAGTTGATGTTGTGGCGCGATTCCAACCTTTCGACCCTCAGAGTCCAGTTGGTCTTCACTTTCAAATACTGCACCACTTCCTCAGTTGTAGTGGAGTGATGCAGACCACCACGTGCGTCCATGTGTGTGTGGTGAATACCTCATCATTTCGAGCTGTCGACAGAGATACGCAATAGCCCTACAGAAGGCCTAAAAGGAAGATATGAACGCTTTAAAAGCCACAAGCCAGCTGTTTGGACCCCCCAGTAATAGAATTTCTATAAGTATGAGCCTTATAGAGGGTGGTTGTGTCTGGACCTGCCATAGCAAATTCGCATATAGAGGAGGCCATTTACTAATGATTAAACCCTACTTACCCTCGCCAAAGTTTTATAGTTTGGGAAATACCTATATCATTTTTTACACTGTATTGAGATTTTTCCAAACTTTATTTTAGTATTTTTTTTTATTATTTGTTGGTAGTCATAAACATTGGTGATTAAAATACCTCGGAATTTCCCTCAAACTAGGGTTAAAAATTAAGATAGAAAACTTTTAATAAAATAACTAAACAAAATCTTGACTAAGAAGTCTGAAGTAGGGTCCAATAATTAGCAAATGACCTCCTCTATATGCGAATTTGCTATGGCGGGTCCAGACACAATCTACCTGTATATTTAATTGTCTTAGTTATCGTGTAGAAGATGGCGGGACAAGCTGGACAAAACCAACGACCAGTTGCCCATAATATTGGCCTTGGATCGAAAGAACTGGAAGTCAAAGGCCCAGCGGTGGCATGATGTTTGTCTGTAGATAACAGTAACAGTAGATATCTTAGAGGATTTGTAATCTTTTCATCTCGTGTCTGCTAGTAGGCGTTATCACTCAGTCAACAAGGTTAGTAGTCAAGTTTATTGGTAAGGGTGTGGAATTATTTGAGTTTCAGGTTTTTGAGAAGTTACACTTCTTCTATTCGACCTAAGCCCTCACTATGTTCTTACCGTATAAAACTAACTACTCGTAAGCCAAGTCGTGTGGTCTTTTCAAATACAGCTTATACATAGCAGGCTTGCGAAAATATTGGTGTTTTTCTATAATCTCGTTCCAAATTTTGATCTACATTGTCCTGAACAAAGCTGTAACATACAAATTGATGTAATACATTTTACAGCGGACAATAAAACAGATTAACATCACCGACACGACCGTGGCCTTTTTCCTTTAGTATTTCATCCATTAATTCATCAAATTTGAGTACCTACACATAATATATCATGTTGAGCTGTACGTTTATGTTTGGTTAGAATATCCGTCTTGTCATGCTGTCTGAAAGTACGTATTGAATAATCGAAATGAGTTATGATCGTTTGAAATATGTATTAATGTTTATTTTGTCTGTAATAATCGACATATTTTATTGATAAGGTACTTTGTTTCAACGCAAAGAAAATATAATGAAAAACACGCCCCGCGCAAGACGAAAAAAGGTCGCCGGAAAGACTTGGCATAATTTTTTTCCCAACCGGACTGAAAACACGGATAAAGTTCATAGCACACTTAAGCTTTCGGCTGCAGCTTAGAATCAACTTTTGCTGAGGAAAACTGGGTGTAAACTTCTCCATCTCCCACAGAAAAGGGAGGATCATCCGACCAGACGGGTGTTGTGTCTGGTGAGCTACTGCCTGACAGTTGCTGTCAGGTTTTTCTATATAATCTTAGTCGCGGATAACTTTAACGGCACGATTTAGGAATTTGATGTTAGTTCTTCATTTTAGTCATAGGTGGCGCAGTAGTACTTTTTGTTCTATGGTGCTGTAGTACTTTTTGTAGGTAGAAGGTAGAAAGTCACCGAATTTTTACTAGCACGTGGCCATGTGGAGTTTCACAGAAAGATCTGTGAAACTCCACATGCCATGTGCAGTTAAAATGAACATCTAGTAAAGATTCGGTGACGAACGGTTAGAGTTGAGACAATACAGGTCACTAAGAGTGCTACTAGCTGTGTGCTGACCTTAAAAGCTCCTATTTAATTGTACCTGTAACTTTCTATATTACTCTTGCTAACAAGAAAAGTTTTACACAGATGCATTGAATGGAAAGTCTGTGGCAATTAAAAACTTCCAGGTCATGAATAAGTTTATATAAGTTCGTTATAGGTGTTGTGTTGTCAATTTAAATATATCTGTCAGTTACGAAGTTATTTATATCATTATCTGCCACAACTTATCCCAACTGTGTTGGGTTCGGATGCAACAGACTGTTAACTAGTGCTGTTAGATGAAGAACTAGTGCCCATCTGGCATTGACAGTCCAGTTATTGGGTATCACGATACTCCTTGATAATACTGGTTGAAGACATTCGAGCTTCTGACTGCTCATCACAGGCAGCAGCTCATGGTTCATGGTTCACAGGTTTTTTTTTTAAATACAAGCTTTGAATGTTATAACTTAACTTTAAATACCTCCACAGGCCCGTACCATTCAATGCATCCATTAGCACAATGTTTTGAGTGCGTTACATTGAGCTTTACTTTTTTTTTGTTTTTTTTCGGTTGGGATATCATCGAATGACTCCTCCCGCTCTGAGCGGAGAAGGAGGGAGTGTCAGACTTTTACTGACTAAAACCCATCCATGTTCCTTCATCGCCCTTTGTGTTCCGTGGCCACGGTATCTCTTTCGAATAGTCCCGCAGCCCCGGCAGGTATCGGCCCTTGCCTCGCGTGGAACACGAGAGCGCCGTCGACACGGTCTGTCGTCATGAGACGGACGGACGGTGAGTTAGCCCATATCTCACCGTCCACAGGCCCGCGCCTACGGTGGCCGGGGGCCACCACGTTCCCCCTGACGCCCGGGGCGTCGGCCGCGGCGGCCGGGACGTGTGGATCTCTCCCTCTCACGTTCCGCCACCTCCTTCGCTAGCATGATTACTTCGCAGAAGGAGGTGATGGCGTCCCATTCCGTCTCGCTCCGGACCATGGATTGAACCAGGGCCGGGAGCGAGAGGTCGCCGCCGCCGATCGCCGCTTCGAGGACACGGCGGTGCTCCGCCCAAGCGGGGCACACCTCCACGGTGTGCTCCACCGTTTCCTCCGGTCGACCCTCACAATGGAAGCACCCGGGCGTTTCCTCCCGCCCGATTCGGTGCAGGAACTTCCCGAAACATCTATGTCCCGAACCTGCGTCAGGCGGAAGGTGAGGACGCCGTGGCGTCTCTCCAGCTACTCCTCAAAGAGGGTACTTAGCGCCACTATTGTGGCGTGCCCTGCACGGGGTTGCGACAGTCGCTCTCTCCATGTCGCCATGAGATCCCGCCGGAGGTCTGTCCGCTGAGCGATAATTTGCCGCGGCAGCGGAGTTTCTCCCCGGTGTAGCGCCTCCGCGCGCCATTCATGCAGGCGCGTGAGGACTATCGCTTAGATCGTGCGGTACCCCCGGACCAGCCTACGGCTACCACCTTTTGGGACGTTCAGGTAGTGGGCGGCTCGTCGCCTCAAGGAACGCGCCCACACCGGGGACCCGTAAAGGGCCATGGACCGCACGACTCCTGCGTATTGAGCTTTACCTACCTAAAACGTAATTTTTAACCCCAAAAAAAGTCTTTTCCCAGCAATAATTTTTGAGTAGGGTTACTTGGTTTGATGTACAGAATGCTTGGTTGACGGCTTTATGAAGGGTTTAAATCCTTTAAATCTAATATAGTTTTGTCATTAATAGGTAGGGGTGACAACCACATGTTGTTCTTGTTAGACATAAAGGCGTTTCTGGTTATCCCTACACAGATAATGAATTTCTTTTACGACGTCCAGTGTGTGGGAGTAGGTACTCTTAATTTTTTCCTGGAATTACATGGCAATTGATATAAAGTTTGTGAATGCTGAATGAATCATAAAACTGACATCCACAAAGAAATAAGAAGTGTTGCACTGTTGGTAAATACTTAATCAAAGTCAAAAGACACTTATTCATGATTTTGATAGTAGTCCCATGGAAAAAGTTGTTCAGTTTGATGATCTGAAACACTGCCCTTGCCTAAAGGTTGGTCCGTAGATGGGTGCCTCGGAAAGCACGTTAAGCCGTTGGTCCCGACTGTTATTTGTAGATCTTTAACAGTCGTAACAGGTAGTCAGTCTGAAAGTCTGACAACCAATCTTACCAATGGGTATCGTATTACCCAGTTCTAACTGGGTTGTGGAGGGCAGATAGGCAGTCACTCCATGTAAAATACTGGTATTTAGCTGCATCCGGTTAGACTGGAAGCCAACCCCAAAACAGTTGGGAAAAGGATAGGCAGATGATTATACTGGTCTGAAGCACACCCTGAATTATGAGCACACGTTTCTGGTACACGCTGTAAACAAATTTATGACAGTCTCCGAACACGTCACTTCTTAATGTTTTAGGTAAGAGTAGCAACAGAATGATCAAGCCTCAAGTCGTCAACTACATGTGACCTCTTCCAAGCATATTGATTTTATGTTAATAGACATAAATTACACAGACCAGACCACAGTAGCTGGCATAAGATTGCCGGTCACCACTGTCCTCGCTAACGTTGATTAATTGTGCGCCGTCTGCAGCCGCCAGCGGACGCTTGGTGGCACTGATGGCTCCCCGATGCACTGCCAACAGCTATAATTACGAGAATTGTGCTTAGCAATCAGTAGTTAACAATGCATGTGTGTTTAGTGTGGAAAACCATAGAGTGGGCGCATCTAAAATTCAGAAATCCCTGCTGAAAAATTACCTCACCCTAACTTTTTTTTTGTTAGCCTATTTGAGTGTCCCACTGCTGGGCAAAGGCCTCCCCTTTCTCCTTCCAAACCTCTCTATCCTGTGCGTGCAATATCGGGCCGAACTTTCATTAAAACATTTTTTTTTTTTTACATCTTTTGCTCAGAATAGTTACAGCACTGATGACAATATTTGTGTCACTTGTTTAATTTAGTTTTTTTTTTCATTATTTACAGAAAAAAAACCTTACAAATTTTTCCTACCTTTGTATAGAATATCTTTAACCTATTATTTGTGAATGAGTGAACAGTGGCTTTGTAAATTCCCAGATGCTTGTTAACTTTTGTTAAGTCTGTTTTACGCTTTTTGTATTGTAAGCAACGACCGATTGTCGGGCCTACGCTGTCCCCCCATACTTATGTACAAATGCTGTAACAAAATAATATTGTAATACCAAATGATTTGAGTAACCATGGAGTTTCTTGCCGGCTCTTCTCCATGGAAACGACCAACGCGAACCGTGCACCTTTTTCGACGTTTTATAAGTGCCCATCTAGGCCTATTACTGTTACTGTTAGCCTGTGTCATCCCACTGCTGAGCAAAGGCCTCTCCCCATGACTTCCAAATTCTTTGATCTAGAACCAATGTGGACCACTGGTCGTTGGTTTTGTCCAGCTCATCCCGCCTATGTGAAATAAAATATTTTGATTTTGATTTATTTTGATTAAACTATTTTATGCAATCTGTACCTACGTCTCAATAATAATGACTATACACATTACATTTCTGGGAGAAAACAGTTTCTCCGTTAAAAAAGATTTGCGTCAAAACAAAGAATGATTGATGGTCACTGATGAACTCTAGATTAAAGCTAGTTCAATAATTAAATAATTAATTACACTTTTCAATAAATAAACCACATGTTTGTTTTAACCAACATAAGTACCAAAAATTATGTAAAACAGGACTGTGTTTATTTCATGCCGGTATCCGTTTCATGGATAGAATGAAAAACGTTAAACATCTGTCAGTTTGAAAGCTTTTCATTTAATCAACGTCACTTGTTCAGCTTATCATTGAGCTTGTCACCCTGAAGGGAGGTGGGTGGGGCGTTACGTAAACAAGTGAGGTTTAATTACTGTAATACATAGCTTATTTTCTACAGATTGTTACCCTTAAAAGAGGATTTTAGAGGATACGTTGATATTGTTGTCCAGATCGTCCTTCGTATTCCTGTTATTGACCGCGAGCTGGAAGACGTTGCGTTGGAAGGCCTCCCGCTAGGTGGACCGATGACCTATAAGTAAAGGTTGCGGTGATCCGCTGGATGCGAGTCACACGGGACCGGCCAATGTGGTGACACTTGGGGGAGACCTATGTCCAGCAGTGGACGTCTTTCGGCTGAAATGATGTTGATGATGATTAAGATTAGTGTTAGAGAAATATCGATTTGTTGAGTTTGTTCTTTAGTACGAAAAATAATAGTAGGTGCCATAATCACGATCACGCCTGTAATTAACAGAACAGTTAAAAAGAGAAGTACTTATAGTACAAAATTTTGTTCTTTATGTTAGTTGGTACCCTTTTCAGACTGGTGACTATGAGCCATCAGCCACGTATTCCAGAATCATTTGATAACTTCACTTAGAAAAACTGAATAGCAACAAGTATACGAGCTAATGTTGCTCTTGTATTCTTATGGGCGTTCTAATTAACGTATTTATTGTATTCACGAACAAAAATACTATAACTTATTCGGTATGTTTACATAAATAAGACAGATGAGTACCGTGTCTTTCAGCAGGGTATATGAAGCTGCATTCATACAAATTGCAGTGTTTAATTCACATATTATCTTATGCATTTTAAAATGTTTATAATAGTCCGCAGCATTGAGTATTAATGTCTTACAATTATATTTATATAATAAGCTTGTTTTTTAAGACCACTTTTGTCGAATAACACATAAACAGAAGCGATAAAGTTATTTTGGGCAGAGGTCAAGCCACGATTTTCGGCAAAGGTTACAAGGGGCTAACCAGTTGATAACTTGGCACTAAATTATGTCTTATACGTGAGATAAGAACATAATATAAACTATAGCAAACTTATTTTAATCAAATGTATGCAGACGAAACATATTATATGGAGTTCTAAAGAAAGCCAGATAGCGGATTTTTACGTGACTATGACGAGCGTCTACGCGCTGTAAACGCAACTTGTGCTGCTTTTTGGGGTTCCGTAGTCTTGACAAGGAACCCTTGTAGTTTCGTCATGTCCGTCTGTTCGCTGTCTGCCCATCTGTTCGAGGTTTTGCTAAGAGACCGTTAGTACTAGAAAGCTGTAATTTTTATCAATTACGCCGACGAAGTGGTAAAATAAAATTTTGGAAAATATTTTTTTAGGGTAGCTCCCCTACATGTGAAGTAGGGATGTTTTTTTTTTCATCGTTTACTCCAACGTGTGGGGTATCGTTGAATAGGTATTTTAATGACTTACTATTTTTCGATTTAATGCTCCATTTACGAAATATTAAACTTTAAAGTGATAATGTTTTGTTCCAGTCTTTGGGGCTAAAAGCAAAAATCTGGAAATATTCATGATGATAGTCATAGCGGTTAAGGTAACTTTATTAGTTTAGCAATAATAGTCATTGAACTTAGGTGTTGAATAATTTTGTACCATATACAAAATCGTTAGAATAAATCCTTTCAACTTTAAAGGATGGAAACTTTAAAGGAAGTCACTTTAAAGTTAACTAAGATGAAGTAGTTGCTAGTTTATAACGGGTAAAACTTGCATTGAAAAAAAAAATCTAAAATAAATAACCATTAACTTATAATATCTTTACCATTAATTATTTTCAGAATAAAGAACTACAGAATCGTTCTATATTGTGATAACGGGCTACTACGGAACCCTACACTGCGCGTGGCCCGACACGCACTTGGCCGGTTTTTTTCAAAGTAGAAAACATAATAACCACTGTGTGTATTGGCCCTAGGCAGTGATAGCCTAGTGGTGCAACCGTCGGACTGCCAAGTCATATAGATATATAGATCTGTATATAGATCAGTTCGAACCCAAGACACGCATCTCTGAATTGTCGAATACAAGTGCGTATTGTATAATTATCACTTGCTTCGGTGAAGGAAAATATCGTGAGGAAACCAGCATAGCCTAAAAGATATTTCTCGACGGCATGTAGGTAAAACCAAGTAAGAGGGCAGCATGAAAACTCTGACACCCCCGTGGTTCCATGGCTTTAGGGATTGTTCCCGGACATGATTATATCGATAGAAAATACAAATCCATAATAAGAACATTTAAGTACGTTATTTACGAGCGGTGCCATTCGTCCTACTAAATAATATGATGGGTTCCCAAGGTTAGGCACTAACCACGCGATAAAGAAAGATTGGTAATAAGGGTTGGGTATAGTTCGGTTCAAACTTAATGGCGGCTCGGAAGTTAACTGCAAGTGACAGTCTGCGCATTATACAGACAAAACTATGCGTCATCTGCGCCCCGTTGATACCTTAAAATTGTTGTCTGCGCAGCTTTACATTAGATTTTCCGAATCGCCATAAAGTTTAAAGCGTTCTTCCTGCGCAGACCGTCACTCGCAGCTAACTTCCGAGCCGCTATTAAGTTGGATGCTCCAGGGTAGCCCGCAAAATTCGAATTTTCTTACGTTTTTTGCAATTTGTAGACCAGTGCTAGGTTATATGTTGATTAAAATATTGTTCACGAGTCGAGGAACGACTTTTTCAAGGTCAAAATCATTCTTCGACCTTTATGAACTCGGAGGGTTGTATTGATGATTTTGATGATTATAATTCTGTAACTACATACGTCTTACAGTCGCGAACAATATTTTAATCAACTTACAAGCTAGCACTGGTCTACAAATGGCAAAAAACGTAAGAAAATTTGAATTTCGCGGGTTAGCCTGAACTATATACCCAAACAGTTGTATCTATTTACAAAATATATTTCTGAGTATACTAATGATTCATACTAATGTGAACCAATTACCCTTATCTGCAAATAAAACCGAGAAAACAAGACCATTGTGGATATTATTTATTTTCGAACGAAAATATAATAGGTCAAAAAACATGGATGATAATTAATACGTGCCCGAAGAGAGCGCAACCCTATTATTGTGTTTGGTTCATGTCATTAACAGATATTGTATAGGACAAATGATACGCGATAAGTCGTAATGAGTTACAGATTCGTTCTACCATTATGGCCCTTTGATGGTGAGTCGATCGATGGTTATATCTAATTTATTTCTTTCGATGTTCTGTTTCTTTCTCGATATGGAGCTAAATTAGCAACTCTATTTGTAGTGGTCCAAACTTCGTTTGAAATACTTTTAGAATAAAATTTTAATCAGCTTGCACTACAAAGTGGTGGTTACGTCAGTCACTGCGGGCCGAATAGTCCGAAATGAGTGGTTTTTTGAGATTTACTAAAAATCTATTGATTGGACTAAAAAAATAAAACACTATCATACTAATATGTTGCTTTTAGAATTATTTGCCAAAACATCAGAATGATCGCATGTATTTTAGTATGGTTTTTACTCGTTAAAATAAATTTTTAGAGCTAAGTTCGTGATTTTTTTCTATCGAGTCAAATTAGTTGTATTATGTTTTCAAAACACTATCATACTAGCATATATCCTGAAGAATATCATACATTTTTCTGGTTTTGTTTATTGCAGTGAATCACATGCTTTTTTGCATTATAAAACTCGCGTTTAGCTCCTGTAGTCCCCTAAATATTGACCTGAATAATAATAATTGCATTGTATAAATAGAAACGGGGTTATACTATACAGTAGATTGAATAAAATCTTTCATTGACGAACCATTGGGAGGTTTTAGGTTCACCATAACATAAGACTTCTAGGCGGCCATACATTTTATAGGTACGTTACTGTAAATTGTTTAATAATAATTGATCTGTAAAACAAATCGTCGAGCAAACCCGATAGCTCGACGATAATAATAATAATCCATTTATGTTAAGGGAACCAACAACAACAACAAACAACATTCATTTATTATCAAGCAACTTTGATACTGATACTGTAGCCTGCGTCATCCCACTGCTGGGCAAAGGCCTCTCCCCATGACTTCCAGTTGTTTCTATCCAGGGCTAATGCGGGCCACTGGTCGTTGCTTTTATCCAGCTCGTCCCGCCATCTTCTACGAAGTCTGCCGCGACGCCTTCGGCTGTGTCAGGGCTCCAGAAAGTGGCTATATTGGCCAACAGCTCATTGGCATGCGGCAGCCGTGGCCAGTCCAGTCCCACTTCAGCTTAGCGGCTTTTTGAGCAGCTTTGGCTCATAGATAATATATACATTACAGACTAACATAAATATGAAAGAATACATTTTGTGTTAGCAAATAGACACTTAGAAACAACAACTAACCAGAGACCCATAGCCTGAGCCATGACATACCCTTCACCTAAGTAGGCATACTATAACAACGATAACATTCATAAATATGTTTTTCTTTGATGTCAAGAAACCTAAAATCACCAAGAAGAATCATCACTACTTATTTATCGTTCGGATTTTCAGTGCGTTTTAAGGTTATCTCAAGCAAGGGTTAGCATGAACTGAAAATTGCCTCTTTAACGTAGACACGACCCTGGGTTTTATCGAGTAGTGTCAGGGCGTCGTATAACTAGGTACTGATGGTCTCAATGATAGGGATTTAATAAAAGTCACGCGCACATTGTATGTATATTATCAAGTATTATTCTTGCATGCAAATTATGGGAACCAAAACTCACTCTATGATTATACAGGGTGTAAACGGACACTTTACGAAGCCGTTAACCAAGCATTCTGTACATCAAACTAAAGAACTCTTCTTATAAAATATTGCTGGGACAAAACATTGTGCTGGTGGATGCATTACGACAAGTAGGTAGGTAGTACTAGGGTTGTGGAAGTATTTTAAGTACATAGTTATATAACATGAAAAACATGCATTTAAAAAAAACAACTTGTGAAAACGTCGAAGGTCAACAAACAACAAAATGATCGCAATGAGACGGGGAGATCAAGTGCCTCTCAGGTAGGTTCTTTTAAACCCAATATAAGAACTGGCTGGACTATAATTTTGAAACAGGGATTGTTTCAGAGTGCTGTCAGAAACAGTCCTGGGCACAGGGTCCAAGTCATCGGTGATGTCCCGTACTAAGGCGATCCTTGCCAGTAACTCTAGTACTCGATGAAAGGGACATTGTGACCGATGAAGCGGTGAAGGTTGGATATCCAATATCACAATAGTCTGTTGGCAACGAAGTCTGTGAGTGGAGTACATTTTTTTAAGAATTAAATAGTCCGGAATTGTTGAATTAAGGTGGAAGCTCCAGGGTAGCCCGCGAAATTCAAATTTTCTTACTTTTTTGCAATTTGCAGAATTATAATCATCAAAATCATCAATACGGGTTGTATTGATGATTTTGATGATTATAATTCTGTCCAAGCGCATTAAGGTGTAGGAATGACTTTGACCTTGAAAAAGTAAATTAAATTAAAATATAATTCTGTAACTACATACGTCTTACAGCCGCGATTCATAGTTTAATCAACATACAACCTGACACTGACCTGCAAAATGCAAAAAACGTAAGAAAATTTGAATTTTGCGGGCCACCCTGGCGCATTCACCTTAAAGGGTGAATAATAAAATTCGGTAAAGTCGGATAAATACAGAATATTACCGCTTATTCAATCATATGTCTTTGCCATAGTCTGCAGAATAATTTTAAGAGTCGCTATCTTAAATGTATAGTTTTGAAATATTCACTATTTGATTTTAAAAAAAAGCTGTTATTTAAAACATTCTTGTTTGATTCTGTGTGTAGGTACAATGCTGTTTCCTCAAGAATTAAACGGCGTGCGCCTACGCACAAAACTGTTGAACTCTGGACTTTACAATTGGCCTGCCGGGTTCGCGAGAAATACGTAATGATATTGAGGAAAACAGAGTCATTCATAAATATGCGGAAACCGGTCAGGTGTGAATAATGAGATGGTAACTGACTAGACCAGTTGGGTTCTCCTATGAGCTGAATCGTAAGATAGGTTACACGGTCATCGCATCTTTAGAGTATCCTCGCCTTTATTGAGCTAGGTAATAAGAGAGAAAACCTAAGAGAGGCAGGTCTGTGCACGAATTTGTGCTACTATCGAGATTCTCTTTATAGAAAATCTTACATCACCCGGGGTTCGAACTTCAGAGCCTCCGCTAAAGTGTCGCGCCGTTGGGACCAGGCAAAATCTATGCATCTTGAAATGTTTATATGACCCATCATGATATGCACCATCTTGACTCAACGATATAGTAGGTAATCATCAGAGATAAATGTACCCTGAGTTGTAAAGATGAAACCTTTTACAATATAGATTTCAACGTGTTATTGTGAATAGGGCATGTATTCCGGAATTTCGTAATTTCGGAATTCCGTAACAATTTCTCTGATATTTCAAGTCCGGAACTGAGAGGAGTAATATCGGAATTCCGATATTTATAAATTTTTGATATTTTGCTTATTCTTTTTTCTGAACGCAACCAAACTAGTCTGTGGAACTTTCCACAAGCTGCGGCCGGGCCCGTCTCTCAAAGGAATAAATGATTATTGTTTTCGTGATTTACTTGATCTTAATATGTTGTTTTTTAAATTTGTATGCTATCTCACTTCATAATGGAAATGTTAAGACTGGAAGGAGACTATGTAGTAAGTAATGTTCGTGACACGTAAGACATACTACGATTCAGTAATCGCATGTTTTTTTATTCATATTACTAAAATAATTATATTGTGTGATAAATAAGCCTTGTTGATTTTACGGTTTAAAATGTTTAATTAGAGTAAAAAGGGAGAAAGATGAAGAAATATGTTTCATATGTTACTAAAAATGATTAAAATACTGATATTATTGTAAATCTTGTTTGATTTGAAATAAACTTTAAAAGTTACCCAGTCCCGGAATCAGATCTCCAGTATTGGAACTCAGTTCCGGAATTGAAAACCTTGCGATATTGCATGCCCTAATTGTGAAACCGTCAATTCGGCGCCAGACTAGCTTCAATTTGAATACTTTACGAGACGGGATAGCAAGTGCAAGACGTGCGTTCAAACTGTGTATCCTCATGCAGCCTATATCCGTCACGTTTTCTGTGTTTAACTTGGTCCAGTTTTGCCGTATCTGAAGCAATGTCTGACTTCAATAACTTACTCTTCGGTTTCGGTAGGTTGCTATCTCTGTCTGTTCGACATTTTGCTGACAGACGGTTAGAAACAAAACGTCACAGAAAATCTTTCTTTGTTTTTTCTATGAATCAAGTGACAGGTAGGTGACGCGGATAGGATATTTCAAGCTAACTTTGTTTAAAGAAACACTGATAGCTGCGAGACGTGGCATATTAACTGACAGTTATACGTAAGTAAGTTATAGAAACCGGGCCTTACTCTTATACGATAGAACCTATCGGATAGGGCCTATTCAATTTGTAATCGCTTATTTTATTGTTTTCTTGCCCATGCTCGCGACCTTCGTCGGCGTGAAATTATTATAAATATACTACTTCTCGATTTGAATCTGGTTTGTTAACAATTTATTTATAACAAAGGTTTTAATTTTTTTGCATGGAATTTTAATTTTTTTGCATGTAACTCTGATCCTTTTTCTAAAATAAAAATAGGCTTAAGGCTGGGGTATCTGAATTAGCAACTCTATTTGTGGTGGTTCCAACTTCGTTTGAAATACTGTTAGAATAAAGTTCTAATCAGCTTGCACTACAAAGTGGTTGTTACGTAAGTCACTGCGGGCCGAATAGTGCGAAATGAGTGGTTTTTATTATATTGTAGCCTAATAAATCGTTAGATTAAAATGCCAATTGTACACTTTGTGAAGAAAAATGTGACATATATTTGTGTGAAAATAAAATTACTAAAACTTAATGTCGTTTAGGAGAAGTTACAAAATTTCCAAGAAAAAATGCTTCACGTTGAATATTGTTTTTATAAAGTAATAATAAATTTAGAATTATTTCAATTGTACCTACCAATTAAAGTTTAGAGCCTAATAAGCAACATATATATTGTTTGCACATTTATAGTCACGTGGAGAAGTTAGCAGATACACAGCTACAAGTACTGTTATAGTCATAATTTCATAAAAGACCCGTCAAAGTCGATCCAGTTGTTTCAGAGATTAGCAGACATTAAATAAACAGATTGAAAGACAAAAAAGTACCGTAATTACTTTCACATGCATTCAGTAAAAAGTTATTATTTTGAAAATACAACCAGACACTTCAATTTTATTATTTTGTTTTTGTATTTATATGTACATAATATTATGTATGTATACTACCTACTTACAAGTCGGTGGTAAAAGTGAATTCAATACAATATTTACTTAACCATCATCGTTATACACTGACCTGCAAAAAAAAGTACTACACTTTTAAAATTTCAATTTTTCCTAAACTATAGAAGTTAGAGATTTAAAATAAAAAAAAACGTTTTAAGCAATTATTATCAGCTAAAAATTAGCAATTATATTCAGCTTTTCTTTGAAACTATAGACAAAATTAAACTATTTTACGAGTCCTTTTTGTTTCGAAAGTATATCTTGTGTACTTAAAAAGTTATTGCAATTTTGAAAGTGTGATACTTATTTTTGCAGGCCAGTATAGTTCATTGAATGTTACGTTGCCGATGCACTCGTGTCCTCTCTATTCAATAGAATGTAAAACAATCGCATAAGACCAATAGTCTTGTGAAGGTAATTTCCTCTGTTCAATTGTTTTTCATCGCTCACGGTTACTCCATTTACCGTCAATGCCGTTCGTTTCATGCTTAGTTTCAAGTAATTAAAGATGAATCGTAACAGCAGTAACTCGCAAAAGTAATTAATAAAAACCAAACAGAGGTTATTTACGATTTTATTCCCCATTCATCATTATTATAGTTTTTGGTGAGTCCTAAGAAACATTAAAAAGGTAACTATACAAAGGGTGTAAAAAACTTCATAACGAACCCGAAAGACAATTGTTTTCCCCGTCATGGTCATTGCGATATTTTTTTTGTTCTACACCATGAACCTTCTAGTTACGGAGATATTGGGCTCAAAGTTTCAACTTTTTGACAAGTTTTTTTTTTAAATACAAGTTTTTAAATGTAAGATTTTCACTTTAAACACCTCCACGACTCCCGTACATCCATCAGCACAATGTTTTGATTGCGTTACATTGAGTTCTACAAAAAAACATCCCAGTCGTAAACCTCGATATACGAAACTCTAGTAGATGGTGGGTTGGAACTCGTACCACGAATTACTTAAAGTTGATGTTTTGGCGCGATTCCAACCTTTAAATTCACACCTACCATCATTGCAAATTCTGAAAAGACTTGACATTCTTTCTTTATCGTGTGGTTAGTGCCTAACCTGGTGTCGGAGTTCTTAAGCCGCCCATGGGCGTTTCTGACTTGGTTTTACATGCCGTCGAGAAATATCTCTTCAGCATGCTGGTTTCCTCACGATGTTTCCCTTCGTCGAAGCAAGTGATATTATACAATACGGACATGAATACGAAAAATCAGAGGTGCGAGTCTGTCTTGGGTTCGAACTTGGACTTGGCAGTTCGACGGTCATACCACTAGGTTATCACTGCTACTGTATATATAGGAGTAAATCGCATGTTATGTTTATGTCAATTTAATTTTTTTGTGAAGATCGTCTAGGAAAGACATAGTACTGCCCGTAGTATATTGACCATAGGCCCCATACTCTCGAATTCTGAAAATACGCTTTCAAACCCAAGCACTGTGTCTTTATTACTTTAATTAAAAATCCCATAAAGAAACACTTCATGTTCTTTTAAAATGACTACCTAAGTTTGTAAGCACGTGTAAAGACTGTCTGCTGATATTATTTACATAATAAAATAAGAAAAACGCGTGACTTCAAATAATTAAACCTGTTATATCTGCGGTGTTATTATCGTTTTATTTTAATGAATGTGATGATTTTATTTATAAGATACTGTATATTTACTATACAGGGAGCTTATGTTGCAAAGCAAAGGGAAGTGATGATCTATCTAATTATAAAAACATGTTTAGGTAAAACCTAGATGATTGACCAACAAAGAAGGTATAGATTTGGAAAACAAAGTCATGATCTTCGAAAATTTGGGACCCAGTTGCAGTAATTTTGCGGCAAACAATGTTTATCTACTTAGGTCATGAATTTGCACAGAATTTCAGAATGCAGAGATGCTAAAGGAAATCATTTCAAAATCAACTCCAAAAAAGGTACATTTGTATTAACAGGTACCAGCTTACATATTGTATAAGCAGGTTATAATGTGTATTTTTTTCCAAAACAATAGTGCAGCTGTTTTAATACAAACATGGAGAAGTCACGGTTCGTTGGGCCGCTGGGTCGCAGCCAGCCAGCTACTTAAACACAGACAAAAAGTACGAATAATGAGCTAATTTGCTGTATTTTACATTTAAGTATACTGCAAAGTCGCCAAACAACGACAAAAATTGATGGCCACTTCGCAAAAAGCGAAGAAGCTATTCAGTCTGTCAGCAAGTCTTACAAATTACAAGATTGTTTAGGTCAGAATTGAAGCCGCTCCATGTAATATAATGGTATTCAGCTGCATCCAGTGAAATTGGACGTACTTTATCAAAGTCGGGAAAAAAGTCTATGGACATTTATATGGAGATAATGATGATATCAAATACCTACATATTATAGTCATAAAAGTCTTCAATTATGGTACAAACAAGCAACATCTAATTGGTATTTTTTCATCTATGCTTTGTTAATGCTTCACTTTGGCAGTGTTGTGACTGGCTATATATACCATTTTACCACTAACACACAATAATATATATGTTAGTCTGTAAGGTATTTATCTATGGGCAAAAGTAGCCTGAAAATAAAGGTTTTATTATTATTATTATTTTGTTTTTGATGTTGGATGACCATTTTCAAAGTCATTGCTAATGACCTTGTTACGATTGGTTTTTGGAAAACCACGTGTATATTAAAATACCTCATGAATTGATTAATGAATAAGGAAAATCTTCGTAGCTATAAGGAAATTGTTGTTATATATCCCGAACGTCTTGTTTAAAATTCTAGTACCAATTATTTTACAACGTTAATCCTATTCATCTTTTAAAGTATTCAATACACTAATAACTTTACTATACCTAATTACATGCTTTAATACCCTATTATGGTTTTGTCAAACAATTTTTATGCTCGATTGTCTTTCATATTATGATAACTAACCGTCGGATCATACCTACTGATCTTAAGAGAAGGTACCCATTGGTTAAAAGAAACGGTCTTGTATTACATTTGAGCTCAGTCTTCTTGACTGTTCAAAGGGACTGATTATCGTCTTTAATTACTTCATGAAAAAAGTACCTATTCAAAATGATGCATTTCGGACCGGGCGTGAAAATGTTTTGAATGGATCATTATCCAGTGAATACTCAATGTTTGTCATGTCCATGCACATTCCCAAATACATTTTCATTCATTTCTGAACGACGACGTATGTATAAAGTGTAAAAGAATTTCAACTAACTGTTCCGACCTTCACGAACCAGATAACACGGTCTTATTGTGTCAATTCTGAACCAAGTAATTACCATTGCATTAAAGAGAAAATGTTACACTTTCGGAAAACATAATTTAATAACTACGAAATAGCTATAACGTAATAAATAACACATAAAAATAAGTTTCTCTGAGTGTTATCGGCGCTATACAAATAAATATAGCAGGAAAATACTTGCTAGTAAAAGTCTTAGATTTTGTTCTCGGGAAAACACCGCACTTCCACTCATACGCACATTGACAAAATATAGAATCCTTTCACACTCCACTTGGTAGTTGGTAATTCCTTCTCTGCTGTACATGACGAGTCTACAGTCCGCGTTCTTCGTGACGTACAGCCGCATGCGCGTAGTGGGGTCCAGCACAGTCGTCGCTCGCCAGTCTTTGATCCCGTGCTGAGAGCTCTCCGGAAGCAGGATGTCCTCATCGCGACTCCTTGGCTTCTCGCTCCACAGGCTCACGCTCAAGTCGACGCCGTCCTCTGTCATCTTTCTCGTGTTGTAGTCGTGGATATAGTTGCTGAGAAATGCTTGAGCAATTTCACAATATATAGTCACAGTCTCCACTAACTCGACGTCTTCTATCCTGAGCCAGCATTGGTTCGCGCGGTCGTTCCGGGTCGGCAAATCGAAAGGGATAGGGAACATGTAGGGTTTCACATCTTTCACGGTTACCTCGGAGCACAACACGAGTGCTTGCAACACAGAGACGCCGATGACTTCGAGTAACATTTTAAATGTGCTGCTGTGGCGACGTCATGATTGTAACTAAACGACGGTCGTGACGGCTCGGTGTCGCTACAAAGCGTTGCAATGGCTAGCTGCCTTCATAAACGTGATTACAGGTTAAAAAACGTTTATTAGATTGCAATTTACAACTCATTGTTGTGGGAACAAAATCCACGTGATTGAATGGTTTCCATTTGTTAAAACAATTCAACATGGCTATATCTAATTGTTCTACTCGTACTATCCATATAAGTATGTTGTTTCCGCAGTTATAAATATTATATGCGGAGGCTTTGTTCCTTTATGAGAATTTTCAGTGCTTATAAGGAACGTCGACAAGAACGATTGTCACTATAAGGTTGGTTGGTATTGCACTGTATAGTACGTACCTGTGCACCTGTAAATCAACGTAGGTAATATTTTATGGGAACCTTAGAACAAAATACGTCACAGAAAAAATTGATTGCTGGCAAAATAAGTGAGGCCCATATTCATCAGGAGACGATTATGGACTCCAATTGCCGATGACTTCTTATGGTTGTGAATGATGTTTCTTGCTACGCCATTATAGTCAGTGCTGCAATGCTTCTGCGTTGCAAGTTGTTTGAGTTGAGCAGGATGATGTAATTAGTTTCAGTTTTATGTTGCAATAGACCAAATGGGCCAACAGTTGCAACGCGGGGTGAAATCGTCAGGTAGCCCGCGAAATTCAAATTTTCTTAGGTTTTTTTTTTTTTGCAATTTGCAGGTCAGTATCACGTTGTATAACTTTACATACATAAGTGGCTTAGCCAATTTTAAATTATTTAATTAAAGTTTTAAATTCTATTTGCTTTTTACGCCATTGTCACATTTTTAAACTTGTTTGTTGACCTTTAGTGAGTTGAAGACTGGTTCTACCTTTGTATTAAGCAAGAAATAGATAAATACATTTTAGTATTAAACTGTCCCGATGGTCTCGTGGTGGCAAGTGCAACTGTTGAGCGTGGGTTCCTGAGATCGATTCCCGTAACTGGGAATCTCAGCCCAGGGTTTGGAAGTTGCTGGTGTGACATCCCCCGCGTGCCTTGGAAAGCACGTGAAGCGTTTGGCCTTGCGCCTGATCTCTCCCCGGCCGTGTCGGATTGCCAACCGCACTATGAGAGTAAAGTAAAGGAGTGCGAGAGTGAATACACACTATGCACATACACACGTGCACTATGTGGTTTTATCCAATTTTATCACACTATGTTTCCCGATATTAAAGATTTGGAGGTCATGGGGGCGGGCCTTTGACCAGCACTGGGATGACATAGGCCAGCAGTAACAGTAACTAAGGCTTAGAAAGTTCCACGGTGTGTAGCACCTAGCCCCTGTGTTCAGATATTTGCCTGTACTTCATGCTGTATTTCTAGGACACTCGAATAGTTGCGTGCAGTCAGGACATTACAGTCCTGAAAAATTCAAGGCCTTACTTTGGGCAATTTTATTTTCGTAGCTGGTTTGTAGGTACTAACCTACAAAAAAATGCGCCATTGGTTTTCACTTATAAATTAATTGCGTAATTATTTATAACCAAACTTAAAATAATAACAAAAGTATGTACAATTAGAAAAGAAGAAAAGCTTTAAAGGGTGACAAAAAATTCGTTGACTTCGCTGACAACAGGGGTAGTGCTGGCAGCATGGCCACTTTTCACGACTCTTTGATCATAAAATAGGCGAGTCCTCAGCCGGGAGTCACGGGAAGAGTCGACCAAACGCTTGGCGACTTATGAGTTGGATCTTGTTTTTGTTAAATTCTTTCATATTATCATTATATAATAATAACACCACCATTGTGTCACCCTTTGTAAAATGTTTTACATTTGTATCTGTAATTTTTATGGTGTACATAATAAAGAGTATTCTATTCTATTCTATATAATGATATGAAAATAATGGTATGATATGTTATGAATAATGATGATATGATTATGATTTTATTTTATTATATCGTATTTAATTTTATTTTATTATTGTTATTTTTCATTTATGTAAACACCTATGTTTCACAAATAAACTGATTGATTGATTAACACTGAAAACGTTTTTTGAGATGTTTTTAGTTTCCGATATTTCGACGCTGTTGCAAGCACCATAATCACGGGTATACAGAAGTTATTGCGGGTGGGTGTTCATGAACAGACAAATCGGTCTACTTTTTCTTGTTCCTTTTTTGTAGTCGGTAACGCTACCACTGTCACTTACAACTCTATTATGTATTACATGGTAGTGACAACAGCATTTTGAAGATGATTGCTGCTAGACCGGACTGTCCCTTCCAGAGACACTGCAATGGGTGGGGACAGTCATAGGCCTAAATAAATAATTAAATTGTCAACACTAACAATACTAACCTAATTACTTAAGCACTATTGTTACTAACACTAAAATACTAACAAAGCTATGGACTGTAGTCTGAAAATAAAGTTCAATTTATTTATTTTTTTATTTATTTACTTATCGGGTAAGACATTTATCGGAATCATAAAATTAGGACAGTGACACATTATCGTTAAGTGTGCGTAAACGGGAAAACAATTAAGTTGTTGTGACGACAAATATAATAACAACGAGGTATCATCAGTCAATAATATGACGTTACAAAGTTCAGACATTCAGGAAAATATGTCTTTAAATTCGCACTAATTGACATGCGGTTATTATTCTACTAATTACTGTAAATAACGCAGGGTCAATGTTTAGAATAATATTTCAGCCGGATTTTAAATAATGTAATAAATTCTTGAAGGTGCCATTATTAAAGTGCATTTAATTAATCGGGTCGGACGTCAAAAAATAAGGTGGGAGAAGATATTAAACAAATAGTTACAACAACATGGCAAAGAAAAGCCACAAACAGGGAAATGTGGGAAATTCTAGGGGAGGCCTATGCCAAAGGGCAAACTGATAATAATGTTTCCGATGTCGTGGATTAAAAAGAAGAAATAAATTTTAAAAACAAAAAGTAGGTACATATAAAATCAGCAATTATTTAAATTAATAGTATGTTATAAAGTGCAGCAAATTATATTGTAAAGTGATATTAAAGCGAGTAAGAAGAATTATAAAATTATGTTAAATAAAGATGATTGAAACTATAAATAATAAAATGTAATACTTAAAGAATCTACTGTAATACAATTAATTATCAGCCGCAAGACGTCCACTGCTGGACATAGGCCTCCCCCAAGTGTCACCACATTGACCGGTCCCGTGCGACTCGCATCCAGCAGATTCCCGCAGCCTTCACCAGGTCATCGGTCCACCTAGTGGGAGGCCTTCCAACGCAACGTCTTCCGGTTCGCGGTTGCCACTCCAGAACTTTTTGGCCCCATCGGCCATCCGTTCTGCGAGCAATGTGCCCTGCCCACTGCCACTTAAGTTTGGTAATTCTTCGGGCTACGTCGGTAACCTTGGTTCTCTTGCGGATGTCTTCATTTCTGATTCGATCACGCAAGGAAACTCCGAGCATAGCCCTCTCCATTGCCCTTTGGGTGACTTTAAGCCTTCTGATGAGGCCCATTGTGAGGGACGACGTATCGGTCCCGTATGTAATCACTCTCTCTTCACACTATCTTTCTCGAAGTTAGACCTACCTAACTGGACCGTTTGTTCAAGGTACACATAATCGTCTACAACTTCGAGTGTAGTCTCCGATCTCCATAGGAGTGGGTGTGACATGGGCATTCAACCACGTTCATTTTAAGATCCACTCTTCCGGAAGCTATACTGCATGAGGTCATCGAGCATTGTACTGAGGTCTTCCATGGTCTCAGTCATGACCACTATATCGTCGGTAAACCGAATGTGAGTGATGTACTCACCATTGACGTTGATGCCTAGCCCTCCCCAGTCCAGAACCTTGAAGACATCCTCCAGTGTAGCGGTGAACAGTTTCGGAGATATGACGTCTCCTTGTCTCACACCTCGCTGCTGAACGATTGGTTCCGAGGCTTGGTCCTGAAGTCGGACTGACATGGTGGCTTAAATTAATGGCATGATAATATAGTGAAGTGATATTATAGCATGCACATTAAAATTATAAAACGATGTATTATAAAATGGTCAAATGTATTTATATTATCAGAAATAAAGGCTATTTGAATATAAAGAAACATTAACTCAACTGGTGACAATAATAATTCACTAAAGTTTGAAATAAATTAATCTTAATTGGTTATTTAAGATAAGCGAATTTAATACTAAAGCGGTCGAATAGTCAATTAGCTTATTAAGCCTTTCAATTAACAGCATAGCCTTTTTACTAAATGGCGTTGTTAGCAGTAAGCAGGAGGAATTACATTCAGTCATTCAATCAAACAGCCAGCCAAACGACTTTGTTGAAGATCGTTTAATAACTAGTCTAGCCGAAACATTTAAATTATTATTTCATGGCGTCTTAAAAACTTGTTTTCTGATAGTAACAACCATCAGAAAACAAGTTCTTTTTGTAAATACATGACGTGTCCTTTTTAACTCCAAAAATTATTGCGGTAAATAACCCAAAAAAAATTAAAATTAAAATTTCAAATTTCTTTCAATTGATTTTCAACTTTATTTCTAAAGCAGTAGGTTCACGGTTGATTGGGGAAATTTGACAGTTTCGGGTAGCTTGATGTGCTGGCGTCTGTACTTAAAACTTTCTGGTGTTAGCATTTCCAAAACAATGTTGTTGGTCCTCGCTTATTGCTCAGACGTGAATGCATTTAATGTATTTTTTTTTTTTTTAGGATGGGTAATCATCAAATAACTCCTCCCGCTCTGGGCGGAGCAGGAGGGAGTGTCAGACTTTTACTGACTAAAACCCATTCATGTTCCTTCCTCGCCCTTTGTGTTCCGGGGCCACGGTATCTCTTTCGAATAGTCCCGCAGCCCTGGCAATTTAATGTATCCTGATGAAAGCATTTTATCCAAGCAAATTGGTTTATTTTAAGAATCTCACGTGTTTCTTTGGGCAAATAAAGGGATATAATAGGTATACAAATTGTGCAAACCAGGGTGGGGTTTCCTCATTAAGGCTTAGGTACTTGTGCTACAATTTCTATAGTTCAGAACCTATCCCATCTGCTGGGACACAGGCCTCTTTTCTGCTGGTGGAAGTGGGCTATAAGCCAAAATCCACCACGCAGGCCCAGTGCGAGTTGGTAAAACCACACATGCAATTAGCAAATTCATAAGAAATATACTTACTCATTGCGTATGAGTTCTAGGTTCAATTTACGTTCCTTAGTTGTTTTTTTACAGCTTCCATTAATCATGGAATTGATTAGGAAGCCTCTTATCACATACCGAACTACCTGGCCCACTTGTTGTGTACGTCAATATGTCTGCGCATGAGTCACGCTGACGTCCGAGACAAACTCGTTTCTTAGAAGCAGGTAAGTTTCTTACGAAACTTTGGTGCATCAAAAACGGAGCCGAGTGGGGTAAAACCCGAATTAGAGCATTGGCTACACTCTTAAACTATAATGTTATCCTATTCTCCGTATTAAAATATTTGGGGACACTTTTTGACAACAATACATTAATTATGGACTTCCCATTGCGTACATGCATTGTGTACAAAAATAAATATTAAACCGGTCCCATGTTAAACGAATTCCGCTTAATTGCCTGTTGTGCTACACTTATCAGGGCAAATGTAAGAATTAGTTTGATGTTTACTTCACCTCTAGCCCTCTCTTATCTGTTGTCTACGAGAGTAAAAGAGACAGCAATTGAGGTTCCCTGAATAGTCGTTTACGTCACACACGCACACACAGATGCACGAACTTGTTTTAAATAAAACCAATCAACGGGCATGAGATCAAACGCGTCTGAGCTCTCGCATGTATACGTCATGCAAAATGGCCAGCAGAATATTTCTGTTGTGCCTTTTAGTTTCGTTATTAACTGTGAGTTATATAGAATGTCGTGGTGGAAGCAGAGGCAGCAGCAGCCGGGGCAGCAGCAGCAGGGGCAGCAGTAGCCACTCTTGGGGGGGCTCGAGCTGGAGTAAACCCAGTTCGTCGTCTTCCAGCTGGAGTAAACCAAGTTCGTCATCTTCAAGTTGGAGTAAACCAAGTTCATCTTCTTCAAGCTGGGGTTCACACAGCTACCCCTCGTCATCGTCAGGACTTTCTGGATCAAGCTATAAACCTTCGTCGTCTTCAGGATCGTCATGGGGCTCTGGATCTAGTTACCCTTCATCATCAACAGGATTGTCTGGCTCTGGATCAAGCTATAAACCTTCAGGATCATCATGGGGCTCTGGATCTAGTTACCCTTCATCATCAACAGGATTGTCTGGGTCTGGATCAAGCTATAAACCTTCGTCGTCTTCGGGATCGTCATGGGGTTCTGGATCTAGTTACCCTTCATCATCAACAGGACTGTCTGGCTCTGGATCAAGCTATAAACCTTCGTCGTCTTCGGGATCGTCATGGGGTTCTGGATCTAGTTACCCTTCATCATCAACAGGATTGTCTGGCTCTGGATCAAGCTATAAACCTTCAGGATCATCATGGGGCTCTGGATCTAGTTACCCTTCATCATCAACAGGATTGTCAGGATCTGGAACAGGATATAAACCTTCAGGATCGTCATGGGGCTCTGGATCGAGTTACCCTTCATCATCAACAGGATTGTCAGGATCTGGAACAGGCTATAAACCTTCGTCATCTTCCGGATCTGGCTCGGGAACCCATTCTTATCCATTTGGAACTGGATTGTCGGGATCTAATTCAAACAACAACAAGTATAATCCGACTCACACGTACAATACGAACACTGGTACCCATACAGTCCATCATTCAACACATTATTACCACAATTCGGTACCTTATGCTGTGCCAACGTACTACAGCTCACCGCAGTATGTGTACATCCATGAGTACAGGAACTCCAACAGCCGGTATGGAGATTTGCTTACAGGCTTGTCTTTGTACAATCTTGGTCGTTCTCATAGTCACTATAATGATCACTACTACTATGACGACTACTACAGGCGTAGGTACGATAACCCGAGCTCATCATCATACAGGCAACCAGAAAACAAACCTCAAGACCAAGCCAACTGCATATTGAAAGTGAAAGAAAACGGACGTGTAGAAGTGCTAAAAATTCCGTGTGAAATCGTTTCGACTTTCACCCAAGATAGTAAAAAGGTAGCTCCTTCACAACAAACTCAAGTGAACAAAACAGTGTGTAAAACGACGACTACAACGATAAACAATACAGTGTCCTCAGTGCCAGGAGCGCCTGTGGCGCCAGTGCTGACAGTGTTGCCAGCCGTGCCTCTTAACAGCACCGTGCCAGTTACTACAGGCGTTGTAATATCAGCAAACGGTACAGTGACCAGTACAAACATTACGACGCCCATTAATGTGATATCTGCTAACGGTACTGTAACTGTGGCTTCTCCTTTGAACACGACTGCATCAACCGTGCCTACTTCATCACCAGTGAATGCTTCATCAGTTAACGTTACGAAGACTGTGACAACAGTGAATGCAACTACGGTGAACGTCACGACTTGTACTACAGACTCCTCACTTGTAGATCCTTTGTCCGTGAAAGGCCCGCCAGTCAACTCGAAAGATCTGGAATGCGTCGTAGAGATTCAAACGAAAGACGCTTTCTTGAGTAACGTTATTGATTGTAGCACTCTAATGGCGTATGCGAAAATGCCTGAACCAAAGAAAGACACTGGAATACTGCCACCAAGACAAAAGTTGAAGTCGTGGTTGGCTAATCCGCCTTGGTGGATGTCCTTATTTATAGCTGTGTAATTGAAGTTCAAAACGTTTGTTGTTATTGTATAATTATATCTCTGTTTGTTACGCAAGAAACTAGATACTTAGTCGATAATGACGTAATACAATCTATACCATGACATATTTCTGTTCGCAAACTTTTAACTTTGATGTTGTACTTTTAAAGATATTTTTTGATTTGTGTCTACAAATGAATTATTTAGTTAGATAGATTAGTCTTCTATGATGTGCCATTTACTGCATTTATGTAGATACCTCACATTATTTTGTAAGAAAACTTTCTTTATGTTAATAAAGATGTTAATAAAATAATGTTTGCCTTTCACTGCAATCTCTTTGCTACGATTTTTTCAAAGCTCTCATTAGATGCCAAGTTAATTACATAATAATAATATATATTGCTACAGTTCTACGATTTCGCTAATAAGTGTAATTACAAGGAATACAAGGAAAAATCATACATTTATACAGTTATTAATTTATTGCAATTAATTTGAGTGTTTCACGCATTATGTTAATAATTAACTTGATGCGCAGAACACTCGTTAATTAGTAACGATTAACTTGAATGACTGATAAAATTGTTTTGGTCTTGCACATTGACACATATACATACACATATCACTCGACTTTTTATATTGCTAAGAATGTAAACAGCAGATTGTTGTATTATCAATGCCTTCTTTAACCTAAATGACCGTTCTCAACGACACTCAGATAAACCATCAAAGTATGTAACGCCTAAATACAATTCAATAGTACAGCCAGCACATCAATTTACTAAAATCTCTCAAATTTATTTGCGACTACAGGAGCTAAACGCGAGCTTTATAATGCAAAAAAGCATATGATTTACTGCAATAAACAAAACCAGAAAAATATATGTCATTCTTCAGGATATATGCTAGTATGATAGTGTTTTGAAAACATAATACAACTAATTTTACTCGATAAAGAAAAATCACAAACTTATCTCTAAAAATTTCTTTTAACGAGTAAAAACCATACTGAAATACATGCGATTATTTGTTTTTTTTGGCAAATAATTCTACAAGCAACATATTATTAGCATGATAGTGTTTTATTTTTTTAGTCCAATCAATAGATTTTATGTAAATCGCAAAAAACCACTCATTTCGCACTGTGTAGTGCACCACTTTGTAGTGCAAGCTGATTAGAACTTTATTCTAACAGCATTTCAAACGAAGTTTGAACCACCACAAATAGAGTTGCTAATTTGGCTTAATAAATTTTCAATTCCTTGATCGATAAATTTATTTAATAGATTTTCAACTCTATTAGCTAAAACATTAGGTTCAAGGTTGATTGGATAAGACGGTTTCGGGTAGCTTGATGTGCTGGAGTCTGCATTGTAGGTGTCAGCAAATAGGAAAAATAAAATTCTTAAATGAATGGCACCGGTACCGGTTAGTGGTCGGTATTTTTAGCCACTAAAATAGGCATTCACACTATTTCTACATTCTTAAGGCGACTACAGGAGCTTCTTTATTTATTTAGTACCTAACCTGGTGTCAGAGTTTTTATGCCGCCCATGGGCCTCTTACAGGAGCTAAATTAGCAACTCTAATTGTGGTGGTTCAAAGTTCGTTTGAAATACTGTTAGAATAAAGTTCTAATCAGCTTGCACTACAAAGTGGTTGTTACGTCAGTCACTGCGGACCGAATAGCGCGAAATGAGTGTTTTTTTGCGATTTACAAAAAATCTTTTGATTGCACTACAAAAATAAAACACTATCATCCTGATATGTTGCTTGTAGAATTATTTTCCCAAAAATCAGAATGCTCGCATGTACTTGAGTATGGTTTTTACTCCGTTAAAAGAATTTTTTAGAGATAAGTTCGTGATTTTTTTTATCGAGTAAAATTAGTGGTATTATGTTTTCAAACATTATCATACTAACATAATTATATCCTGAAGAATATCATATATTTTTCTGGTTTTGTTTATTGCAGTGAATCACATGCTTTTTTGCATTATAAAACTCGCGTTTAGCTCCTGTAGTCCCCTTAAATAGAGATTGTGGTCACCTTGGAGAAAATACGAAATACATATTTACGTCTTTCTGACATTTGCCTGCGTGTTAGTTTATACAGTTCAATTGGATGTGAGTGACCGATGTCCGCAAAGTCCTTGAACAGAAGATGGTTTTTATTTGGTTGCCACGTGTTAGCGTCTGGGTTATATACTACAGTCACATGCGCTTGCGCGGTCTGCCGTGGGATGAAGGCCAAGTGTTGAAAAAAGAGGACTCGTTAGTATTATTATGTCGGCGAATTGTAAACAGTCGGCACGATAGCAATAATTTCCAGTAAATAGGTTGTTTCATTAATACTATCATTGCATTCTACATTTACACATTGTAGCTATAAACGACAAAAAAATCAAGTCACTATGTGTGGTATCAGTTGGCCTAGACTCTACTTTTTACTTCTAGCAGCGATATATCAGCAAAGATAAATCGGTTTATGAAACTTCAACTGAAATATTTACCATAATTAAATAATGAAAACATGATGGTTGAGTATTTTATTGATAACAATATTGCGCCTAGCGGTTTTGTGCTGCTATACTTACGCTAACGTGATATTTATAACCAAGTATTTTTAATTTACGTAAGTCTTCTTTACCTACCGTTTATTGGGCATGTAGGCAATTGCAATATGGGTAAGATTTATTACAAACCTAACCATCTCCCTAGCCTTTTCCCAACTATGTTGGGGTCGGCTTCCAGTCTAACCGGATGCAGCTGAGTACCAGTATTTTACATGGAGCGACTGCCATCTGACCTCCACAACCCAGTTAGTACTGGGTAATACGATACCCCTTGGTAAGACTGGTTGTCAGACTTTTTGGGCCACTGACTACTTGTAACGACTGTCAAAGATCTACAAATGACAGCCGGGACCAACAGCTTAACGTGCTTTCCGAGGCACGGAGGAAACTCGGTATGCAAGGGTCACCCATCCAGTGACCAACCTACGCAAGCACGGCTTAACCTAAAGATGGCCCGAGCGGCTGTTATTATTTAGCCACGAGCTCCTATTAAAAACAAAGTAAATCATTTAAAATCTATTTTTTTTTTGCTAGCCTGTACTGTCCCACTGCTGGGCAAAGGCCTCCCCCAACTCTTTCCATGTGCTCTTTTCCCGTGCCTCCTCGGACCAACCCTCGCGGTACGCGTCATAATCGTCTCGCCACCTTTTTCTGGGTCGGCCTCGGCGGCACCATCCGTCTTCCGGCAACCATCGTGTGGACACTTTTGCCCAGCGGTCATTGTGCATGCGACTGACGTGACCCGCCCAATCCCATTTTGTATAATTATCACTAGTTTCGGTGAAAGAAAACATCCTGAGGAAACCAGCATGCCTGCGAGATTTTCTCGACGGCATGTAAAGCCAAGTCAGAAGCCATGCGCGGCATAAAAACTCTGACACCAGGTTAGGCACTAATCACACGATGAAGAAGAAAGTAGTTAGTTTAGGTACCTATTTGGTATCATGTCTGAAAATCTCTAATTCTTTGTGACCAGAGGCGAGACAACAGTGGAGTGTGTTAAGTGTGCTGTATCTTATCTCCGCCAACTATCGACACTACACATCTTAACTATGTTAAGGTCTCGATTATGAGATTAAAATGTAGCCAAAATTAATTAAGATTTTTAGAGATTTCTAGACATAATTTTAAAAAAAAAGTACAAAGGATCCTAGGAAAACAAGTCAAGCAAGCGAACCTTTAACAAACGATCACTCACAATAATTCGACAGGCGACTTTCTAAAACTTTTCCCATTCGACCAAAAATGCTTCTGAAATGGACTATTTCGATCTATTGACGAGATTTACTCCAATCTTAAGAAACCCTTCTGCTCCATTACCCCGGTCTGTTAATTCATCAATATCTTTTGGAAGTGCTGACTTAACAAAATAAGCTTTATTTGCAGTTAATACGAAACCCAAACGTGGCAAATTTTGGTCAGTTATTGACATTGACCTTAGCCTTAGGTGTTTGTTTTTAAGAGCCTTTGCTTTTTAGATCCATTAAATGGTGTCCCTAGCCATTACTGTCCTTCTAACGGCGCGCCTAACGTTTCAATTAGGATAAATGTTTGGTACGTTGGATTATTTTAGGACATGCTACCCAGAGTCTATGCATACGGTGCGTTGTTCTTACATTATGTTAGGTAAGACTAAACCTAGACGTTGTTTTTACAGTGTTATTAGACTTACTTTTTATGTACCTAAAAATGATCAGTCATTGGCATTTGATATGTTCAAACACCGATATAAAAAAGCAAAATAATAGGAGAAGTAAAATCTATCTGCACAGACAAAACACTATCTAACATTTCAATCATGGTAGTAGGTACACGATGAGGAATATGGATCGTGCTGATTAGAATTATGATCGTGATCGTAGTTGTAGGTACCTACCTAGTTGTTATTGCAAAATTAAAACGTCCGTCAATAGGCATCTATCTACATCTATTGCTAATTAGGAACTAGAAATACGGCGCAGATGTACTGAAATATTTAAACTACGAGTATTATTACCGTATTACCCTAACCAAAAGTAGGTAGGTACGTTTTTGTAAATTGTGTTGTGTTGTGTAAATTTTTGTAAATGACACCAAAGAAGACTAATTTTCAAGAATAAACTCTTATTGCTTGATTTCCTTGTTTGGGCTACGACAACCATTTCGGTTTCCTGTATGATCAAAATACCGGATATAATATAACACTTTTACAAACAAAATTTCTCAACGTTCTTTCAACATATCCTTCTCTCTTTGCAGGTATAATCTCGGTGTGCTGGGTGTCGGGCGCCGGCGTGGGGCTGCTGCCGCTGTTCGGCTGGCACGCCGGCACCAACATGCCCGGCTGCTACTTCGTCGAGGTCATGGACTACAACTACCTGCTGTTCCTGTACTTTGCCACCATCGTGACACCCAGCGTGTTGTTGGCTGCCTTCTACGCGCATATCTACCGAGTCGTTGTTAAACAGGTAACCTTTTATTTACAGCCTTTATTTATACATCTATTACAATAGTTATGTTTCTTGAACTATTTGACACCGGCAACTATAGGTTGTCTTGCTTTCCAGCGTAGGCCTCCCCTAGAGATTTTCACTGTATACGGTGCTGTGTTTGTCTCATCCACGTAGTACCCGCTGTTCTTAATACGTCATCCTCCCATCTACTACGTACGCTGTCTGATTTTCCTTCGTTTGTATTGTCTTGGGCAGCACTCCGTTACGTTCTTAGACTATTTGTTGTGTTTGCTTGTTAATAATAATTATCACTGTGTAAAGCCATATTTGTTACGGTTGCGACTCATATTTTAATCAACATACAACCCGACCCTGAGCTGGGGGTCTAAAATGGTCGCTTTAGCAGAATCTTAATATGTACCACGTTAAAAAATTAAAATTCTTAAAATGGACCTTACGGTTATGACCATAAAGTAATTAATTTTAAGTCGTTCTATGCTGTGCAGTCGCACTTGCGACCACCAGACTAATATACATTAAAATAGGGAATATCCCTATGACGGGGTCCCTTTTCCTTCTCCTGAGAAGAAACAGTTTCTCCCGGTTGTCAGAGATGGTGGCTAGGAAAGGCGAAAGTTTTTAAATAAAGTGTGTATATTCTAAGCAATCAAAAACGAAACTGAATACTTATTCTTTATATTTCCAGCTCAGCGAGGTGATGACAGTGGACGGCTGCCGGGGCCGCATCCCCGGCGGTGGCACCATGCTACGAGTGCTGGGAGCTGCCCAGAAACGAGAAGTCAAAGCCACACAGAATCTCGCCATCATAGTATTCTTCTTCATCATTTGCTGGATCCCACTCTACACAGTAAATGCGATCAAAGCCTTCATGCCTGACCTGGACATTCCAAACCCTCTCACATATATCTGCATCATAGTCTCCCACTTAAACTCTGCCATCAATCCTTTCTTGTACGCATATCACTTGAAAGATTTCAGAGCGGCGTTGAAGGGTCTCCTCTGCTCCATCGCAGGCAGAGGAGTGACAATACAAGCGGCATACAGACCGCCTATACCTGTGAGAAGACAAGCATTAGAAAGATGCAACGCTCTAAGAGAGAGACCAAAAGTTTACGTCAACTCCCCGGTGTGGCTACGACAGAAGCAAGAGGAGGTGAGCACGACGGAGGAGTGTAGAGCTGTGGCAGTAGCAACACCGGTGGTGCCCGACGTGGAGCCGTTCATACACAGAGTAGCTGATGGATCCAGTGGCTGTCACACCCCCGAGGGCAGAGACAGCGAAGCTGGACCGTACCTCATAGAAACTAACGAGGAGAGATGCCAAAGTCCATACAGAAGGGTTGAGGAATTGATTCGGCGCGTGCGCAGCGTCAGCGCTGATCACAGCTGACAGGAGCCTTGCCGGGGCTTCCCGGCATACAGCGTCACGTGAGGAGACGACAGAACAAACAAACATTCCTAAAAAAATTAAGAATTGTTGAATGTAAATATTTAAAGTCGCTTGTAGTGAATATAGCTAAAGCATTATAAAGTCACGGTGTCTCGAAATACCATCATGTTGTAATTGTAAAGATTTAGTTTAAAGACGATGTTGAATGGAATGGATTTTGAACGTTAAAGTTAAAAATATTTAAGTAAATGTGCTGAATATACCTATTTGTTGCTTGTATGATTGTTATAAGTTGTTGCTTCTATGGAAATATAAATTCTGAGCTATATTCGTTTATTTCTATCCAGAGCGAACGTTGGTACCGAGGAGTAGAGAAGTGAAATGATTTCTAAGAAAATACGAAGAATCTAGCAAATGGTAACAATATTGAATATGAAAGTGCATAACTATCATTTCATTTGCCTCATAAATACAGATGCCAGCAAATCAAACTACTTCCATCTGTCCAAAATTTATTTAATAGATTTTCAACTTTATCGCTAAAGCATTAGGTTCAAGGTTGATTAGGAAAATTTGACAGTTTTGGGTAGCTTTGTGAGCTGGCGTCTGTATTTATGAGGCATGTGTTCGGAGCTTGTGCTTCAGCTTAACCAACAAACGTATTTGATGTGCCACGACATCAAATATGTTTAGTGAATTCGAATAGTCAAATACATAATAATAATATGTACTTTCGGCCACTTTCAATAACTTACTAACAGGTAACGGAAGGTTGCTATCTCTGTCTGTTTGACATTTAGCTTACAGATCGTTAGAAATAAAACGTCACAGAAAAGCTTTCTTTGATTTTTTTATGAATCAAGTGACAGGTAGGTGACGCGGATAGGATATTTAAAGCTAACTTAGTTTATAGAAACGCGATAATAGCTTAGCGAAGCTCAAAACATATTCTAGAAAGAAAAGATACAGTTACACAGCTGTGTAACTGTACCAGCTAACGACTTGTTTACATTATAACTAAATTACGTTGGATAACTTCTTAATGAGTTATTTTTTTTAATGAGATGGGTATTTAGAACATAAAAGTACCTTTTTGCAATAAAAGAGAATATAAAAATGTTCTAAAATCAATCAGCACTTCTAGAGAGGCATTTGTTCAACTATGGAATGCTGCAGTGAACGCCGCGAATGGTACATACCTGTTTCGTGCTCAACCCACTAGATGTCACTATAAGTCTATGACCCACTGCCTGTTGTTAGTAAACACAGGGGGAATCCGTAGTAAACAGATCATGAGCAACCACATCTTCGCGTTACAACAAGGTGGAGTGAGCAGGACAGCAACTACAGAATGTTCCAAATCCATCCCACGGTAACATCCAATTACGACGATGGATTTCGAAATGACGAATACCGGTAGGGTGTACGTCACTGTACCTTGGTGAATCCCTTCAAAGAAGTTGGCTCGTTGGACACCTGCGTCGTTTGTTTACCTGGCCACAGCGGCAGTTTTTGTAATGTTGCCTCATTCAATTTTTTTATATTTCCCTCAATTTGAGGAAAAAATTTCAAGTTGCTAAGGTTTTTAATTTTATAAGATTAAAATCAAAGTTTCAGTTAGATTTAACAGTGGCTGCACGGTTGATTATTTTATTTCACCTCGCCTTTAGGTTCATGCACCGATTACAAAGGCTGGCGTATTTTGTGCGTTTTAAAAACCATTAAGTTATATTATAAAGTTTTTGCCTTAAATAACGAGGTGTTTTCAGGTCCAGCTTCGACTGAAATGACGCTGTGCAAGCCTCGGTGTAAAATTTTTTTTTTGGCTATATTGAGCTGGCTTTCAATGCCTTTTAAAAATAACATGGTGGCTAGTATATGTTTCTGACAAACAAGCAAGAAAATAACAAATAAAGCACCCACAGACATTTACTAGCCAGTATTTTAAAAGAGTATGATTTAAGCTGTCGCCAGTTTAATTGGTTTAGCATTTATTAAATAATAGGGTTAATCCGCAAAGTAGTATTTCTGTCACCAAAATGTAGTCGCTAAACAATATTATAACAATTCCATAATAAATAACATATAATCATTCAGGTATATTAGCAAGTATCAAATAAATATGTTTATATTTATTATAATAGGATAGTCCTGATAACTGTATAATTAAATTAACAGAAAACGATGAACGAACGAACGAAACGTGCCGCCGCGCGCGCCGTGGCACGCTCGCTTCGCTCGCTCGTGGTTACTGTTCTAACCTAACCTAACACAAATGTTTGACCAACAACAGAGGGGACCTGGCGCTCGGCGGCCGCTGCCGCCAATTTGCCTCCACGACTTAGAACATTTTTTCATCAAATTTACAAACTGATTTATTAAATTCGTAACGAATAGTATTATTTTAACAACGAAACGAAATAAAATGTAACAACTGTGTGACAAAATAACAAAAACAAAAAACAAGTCTCTATCTGGGGACGCTCATCTAATATATTTATATGATGAGAGATCTACCATTCTGAGTACGAAGCTATAATCTAAGGAATAAACCTATTATTATGAGAACGTAGTTTTTATTCAAGAATGAAGTTCTACAATGTTATTGATGATCCATCTCTTATTTTAGAAACAAAATGACATTTTAATTTGGTAATTCATACCTGGCGTTACTTTTTATTTATCTGAGTATAAAAATATTTCGTGGCGATAGATCTATTAATTAGATGATACAAGTTTATGACAAATATAAACTTTGGTGACAAAAAATATAGTTACAGTTCCAGTAAAAAGGCAATGAATGCCAGCTCCATGTAGCTGAAAAAGTTTTTACACTCAGTCTTGTACAGCGCCATTTATCTTTTTTTCAGTAGAAAGCTGGCCCTGAAAACATCTCATTGGCTGTCACTTTTTTTAATTCTGATGGTCAACCTTTTTATAAGAAAGAAGTATCAGGAATACAAGCTGCTTTACCAGAATGAAGACTTGTCAGAAGTATGTATCATCTGTTAGAAGTATTCTCTAGTACTCTTTGGTATCATTCAACTGACAAAATCGAAATTATTTTAAGTTTTAAATGATGTAAAAGGTTAAATTCTTAAGTGTGTATATTATATTAAACAAATAAGATGAATTGCATTGTTGTGTCATCGTCGAACTATCCAAACTTCTATTCAGTGAAAATTTCAGTTCCGTGCGCACGAATTGTTGATGGTGGATAGACTAGTCGTGTTGTATCGGTTGTGACTTTCAAAATGTTTAACACCAAGCGTGTGTTGTTGTACGCTGTTCTACTAGCTGCGCTTTTAGAACCAACATCCGGTCGGAGAGGTCGCGGACACAGTAATTCTAAATGGGGCGGTCTGTTTGGCGGTGGTCGCAATAATCCCCCAAGAGGGTCTTACGGGTATCAGTCTTCTGGTGGAAGTCATAGTTATCCATTATCTGGTGGTCTTTCTGGTTATAGCCACAGACCTCCACAAATGGTCAGCTACCCTCCCGTCCACCACGGAGCACCAGTGCACTACCCAGTGTATCAAGCCCAACCTCCACCTTCCGTTAATAAGCTCAAAAATTCAGGTAGTAAATACGGCCCATTGTTAGCCGGTCTGGCGTTACTCAACCTTGGAACTCTTGGCGCTGCCACTTATGCAGCCAGTGGGCACGGTAGAACGCATTACACACCACAAAAGGGCGAAGTGTGCAAATTTGCGATTAGAAAAGAAAACGGCGACTACGACGAGATGAAAATTGATTGCCATTTTATGAGCAGTTTCATTTTAAATGATCAAGCGCTACTAAGAGCAAGCAATACAACTACGACAGTCGCCAACTGGAGGGCAATGCCTGGAGCCGATGGAAATAACCGTCTGTACTTAATGCAACCTAGCGGAATGTTGGTCCCGTATATTGATACGACAACTCCTACGACGACCATTATTACGATGACCACTCGCGATCCGAACACAATGAGAGCAGGCACGAACTGCTATGTGATTCACATCACTGCATCACACAAAATGGAGAGGAATGTGCCATGTGGTCTATTAATGACATATGCAAAACAATCAGATAGTGACAAACTAAATGCTCGTAATGGACCTACGTTAACAATAGTCTTTGACTTGAATGAGAAGATTTTTTATTTATTTTTCTGGTATTTTTTTCACACAGGATATTATTAATAAAATGTGATTTAGTTTCTTTCTCAATACAAAAATCTATAAAAAAATTGTCATGAATGTGCTATGAACATTTGTGTCCGTGTGTCTGGAAAATGAGAAGTTTTATGAATGTCATGTATATATTGTGTCGTTTTTAATTGTAATTTAATATATTCAAGTATTTAATATATTTAATAAATTTTGAACTTGCTACGGCCTTTCTATTTTACATTTATGACTAACTGTCACTGTTATCATTATTCAATACCTACGTTATTTTGCTGTGATATTAATGCAAAAATTACCAAAACGAATCTACAAACAGCTTTAATGTCAGAAAAAGTCGGTAAAAAAACGAACGAAATTGCATAAAGTATAAGTGTTTTTAATTAAAATATTATAATTATACATATATGATAATTTGAATGGATTTAAATGTTTTTGCTTTGACTGTCTTCTTTCGGGGTCCGGACTTAAGTCATCTCAATATACGGCCCCATGCAGTGTTTTTATTTGTTTACATTGTGTTTTCTAATTTCACAGGATTCTTTATGAAATTACCTATCTATCTATTGACATAACAATTTTAGTTGTAACTATTTGCACTAAAAATTGAGTGTAGGAAAAAGTACACATTTTGCCGATTGAACGGTTTATCAGTCCAATTTTATTTTGGGCGTTAAATGAAACTGCTTCTGGACATACAGTACTCACTCTGAGTACAACAATAATAAATACATATATTTACAAATTGTTCTTAATCTGTCGAATACTATACACAAAAAGTGCGTACGGTAAACGGTACGTATATTATTAATGAAGAGAATCGTAACCAAACTCGTAGTAAATATTGTTAGTTTATTATGCTTTATGGGAGGTTATATCTGACATGCGGCAACATTTTAGCATACAAATAAAATGAATTGTATTCGTGTCGTCATCGAACTACCGAAGCGCAACAGGCGGCGTCCGCGCCTGTCTCCAGTTCAGTGCGCACGAGTGTACAGTGTGGACGTGTTGTGCAGTTAGTGTGACTTTCAAAATGTTTAACCCTAAGCGAGCGTTGGTGTTCGCTTTTCTATTAGCTGTGCTATTGGAACCAATATCGGGAAAGAGAGGTTTTAGTGGCGGACACAGTTATCCTAAATCGGGCGGCTTGTCTGGCGGGGGTCACCGCACGGGCGGGCTGTCTGGCGGGGGTAGCCACGGATATCCCTCGTCCGGAGGTGCACACTCCGGCGGTAGTCACGGATATCCGTCCAGTGGCGGCTTATCTGGAGGTGGCTCTTCGGGAGGTGCTCATACATATCCATCATCTGGAGGAAAACCTGCCTATCCGTCTTCAGGCGGAACTCATGGATATCCGTCTTCTGGCGGAAGTCATGGATACCCGTCCTCTGGCGGCGGTCTTTCTGGTAACAGTCACGGATATCCACAAAACAAACCTGCTGTACATCATACAACAAATATCCACAACTATCACTATGCCCCTCCGCAACAGATCTCGTACTCTCCCGTCCGCGGCGGAGCACCGGTGAACTACCCGGTGTATCACGGTACTCCTCCGACTTACGTTTACCAATACAAAAACTCAGATAGTAAATACGGCACATTGTTAGCCGGTCTGGCGTTACTCAACCTTGGAACTCTCGGTGTTGCCGCTTATGCAGCTAGCGGGCACGGCGGCGGCGGACAAAAGCATTACACACAACAACCGGGCGAAGTGTGCAAATTTGCGATAAAAAAAGACAACGGTGACTATGAGGAGACAAAAATAGATTGCCAGATTATAAGCAGTTTTATTTTACAAGATCAAGCGCAGCAATCCCACACTACAGGCACCAATACATCTACGTCAGTGGTTACCGTGAGCAACACGACAGTAATGAACGTGACCAACATGATGCCCGATCAGCCGTCGGCGCCTGGACCCGCGACGCCGGCGATAGGCAACGTTCTGTACGCAATGCTACCTAACGGAACGTTAGTGCCCGTTAATGCGACGGGAGTACCTGGTGTTCCCGTGGTGCCCGGAAGTCCTTTAAACGTGACTCAAAATGTAACAGGCGCGCAGGCGCAAAACGGGGTGGTGACTTCTGTAGTGACGACCACTACGACAAACACGACTCTCGTGAATGCTTTGGACGTGAAAGGGAAACCCGTGGACGTGACACCAGGGATGACCTGCTTTGTGATTCGTAACAGTCCAACACACAACATGAGGAAGAATGTGCCATGTGGTCTATTACAGACATACGCGGATAAGTCGATACAACGTAAAAACTCGGCAGCTCGGAATGGACCTATGTTTACAATAGTGGTTGCTGTTTTAGCTTTTTGTGTAGCGTATTAAGTTAGAACTTATTACATAGTGTCTTAAACACAACATTGTTATGTTTTGTAAATCTACAAGCTGAGTTGTGTCTGACTTGTGTGTGAAAAGAACTTTATATTGCATTTTCTGGTGTTTTTTTTAGGATTTTTAATGGCAGTACATGATTACATACACCACGATTTACGACATGATTTACATAGTTTCTTTCTTCTTGGTAATTTTCAATGAAAGACAAAGAAAGAATAAGAAAACTCGAACTAAACAGATCTGCTAGTTTAGTGTTTTGTGTACGGTACCTTAATTGTGGTGTAGTCATTTTGTTTGCTGAACGTTTGTGCCAGAAATTGCTCAATTTGGTACTTATTGGTCAGTGTAACACGTAGAAACTTATTTTATGTTACTCTTAAACAAGATGTGATGTATTTGAAACATGTTTATGAAGAAAGTTACTTATTTGACTAGAAATTACGAATGTCTGAAAATACGAACTGTCTGATTTATGAATGTCATGTTGAGATAGTTGATTGTACACACGGCGACCAATCAAGCTATACATAACCAGTTTATGTGGATCTCTCATTGTACGGGAAATCTATTACAAAGCGAAGCGATGTTATACTGGAAATGTATAGCTTGATGAACACATCAAGCTATACATTTCCAGTATAACATGGCAACAGCAATGTGTACTCTTGTTATCAAGATTCCTGTCAAAGTTATGAGTGATATTGTCAATTTTATCTTTTTGTTATTCTTCCCATTTACTTAATGTTTTTACTTGCAGAGGCCTTTCCGGCTTACATTAATGAACTTTTGTACATGTTTAACTCACATAAGTACTGTAGTTGCTTACAGTCAACATTATTCATTATTTTATTTTTAGGGATAACCTATCTCAGACCATTAATGTCAAAATTGTTAAAATTAATCCGTAAACAATTCTCGAGGTGATATCTGTAAGAGACATTAATTGTGATATTTATGTTTATAATTAAAACTAATTTAAATCCACTTTTTGTTTTGTTCCGAAGCTCTGATTTCATACTTACTATAGTATAGGTGTCTGTTCACGTACTGTTTTACTGAGTCATGTAGCAAACGTTATGACAGCAGAAGAGCTACCTACCTCCATTAATAAGAATCAACTAAGGAAAATACCTTATATTAGGTATTGGGTGATTTGTCACCTGCAGGCCTAGCCAAGTTACAAACGATTCGTATGGGAATGACATCTATCAAGTTAAGTCACGTGGTCAAAACAAACGAATATAAACTTTCGTACACAAGTTTAAATCGATCAAGATGATAGAATGAAATCTATTCGTTTCTACAATCGTGGTCCCTACATCCCATATAAATCGTAGCCAACTTACAGTTTTGACTAAACTTTAAAGTTTCCATTCGTTTGTTTTGACCACGTGACTTAACTTGATAGATGTCATTCCCATACATTTGGTTAGTTTTCTATTAGCGTTAACGATTGTAGATTGTCAACTTGGCTAAGCCTACTGAAATGTTAAGGCTGATAGAACTTATTAAATTCACTTCGTGTAGTGGTGTGACCGTCAGGCTGCCCATTCATAGATCGGACCCAAGCCATGCACTTCTGATTTTTCAGATTCAGATGCGTATTGTATAAATTACACTTGCTTCGGTGAAGGAAAACATCGTGAGGAAACCAGCATGCCGGAGAGATATTTCTCGACGGCATGTAAAGCCAAGTCAGAGGCCCATGGGCTACATAAAAACTGACTAACCTTACTTACAATAAATAGGAATTCCATTTGAACCTTATCCAATAGGTGATTAGGTCCACTGTCGGTAATAGTTCGTTCCATACGAGGTAATTTCTAACAGAACAATTTAATTAGTATTCGTTCGAACATTCCACGCTTGGTTTCATTATTACACGGAATCAACTATTCGATCAATGAAGCTGTAAAATATTATTATTTTGTTATTATGGTTTTTTATTTGTTATTACTATTATTTTATCTTATTTGTAAAGGACGGGTTGAAGTCTACCCTCTTGCTCTTGTTGTCTTTAGACTGCCTTGTATGGTGGCTTATCAATTTAAAGTCCAGACGCCCTAGCACGAGCGGTGTAAACGTACCGTAAATACGTCCGGGCTTCAGAACTTGACGTAAAAATAGAATAGTGAAAACATATATTATATCAATGGTAAAAATAGTTTAGTGAATTTTTTTTCGTAGTTATATCTTATTTTAGCATTTGGGCGCGGCTTCGCTCGACACAACTTGCCTATACCATGGGAACGTTTTAAAATAGTAAGCTACTCGGTGATAGCGAAATATTTATTGGAATCGGATCAGCGGGCCTAAAATGGCCGCTTTAGCAGAATCTAAGAAATATATAATAATTCATATTATGATTCTGAAATATATTATAATAAATATATAAATAAAATTTAAAATTCTTAAAATGGTCTTTATGGTCTGACCTTAGAGTCCATTTTAGGAATTTTAAATTTTTAACGTGGTTCATACTATGATTCTGCTAAAGCGGCCATTTTAGACCCCCAGTAATGCCGAAGACCCCTTACAAACGTTACCTCTTTATATTATTGGTATAGACCAGCTTTTGTCCGCGACTTAGCTCGCGTAAGTCTGTAAGGTTAAAAATTATCCCACGGGATAAAAGCATCCTTTACGTCATAACCCTGGTCACAAACAGCCGTCATTCCTTCCTCGCCGTCGAGGCCCGTCGCGAAGCCCCGATAAAACTCAAAACTCAAACTCAAACTCAAAGCATTTATTTCAATTAGACCATTACGCCACTTTTGAATGTCAATAAATGCAAAAAAAAACAAAGCTACAGTCCCAGTCACAAGGCATAATAACTTGAGAAAGTACTGTAGTTGCCCATTCCCTAGCTTAGATCTCTATGGAGAAGAACGGGCAAGAAACTCCATGGACACTCTTTTAAATCAAAATGTTGTTACAAAATCTTGGTTACATCATTAATTTTGTGATTGAACATATATGTGAGAACAATGTAGAAAGACGCGCACATTAAGAGCGTCCAGAGTAAAAGATTAGATCAACAATTTAAAAATAAAGTAATTAAAATGAACCGAGGCAGCTAAGAGATGACCAGTCCCAACTGATAGCGCCCGTTCACGAACATGACGCATGTACCGGGCGGCGCCATTCAACTCAACCATATCGAAGGGAACTAAATGACCCGACACACCCGCCACCATCAGCAAGACATTTGAGGGAGCATGACATTCTCTCAGCCACCAAGGCATATTCAAGTCAATGAAAGATAACTAAATGTAAATGGTGGCTGAACAGTACAAAGTACACACACATGTGCTATGCAATTATATAATACTAAAAACTGGAATCTATACAATGCAAGTATATTTTTACAATCTTCTGCAGCTTCCACAATATATTAACATGGGAATCAATTCTCAAATAGTGCCCCGACCAGTACAATCAATTAAGTAGTTTGCCCCTATGGTTGTGAAGCAGGACCAGCATTTAGACAAGCATTTTTATCATCAATGTAATCCCCCAACTTATAATATGCTTGCCTACATAGTGTGCGTTTTATACAAGATTCAAATTTCGTCACATTCAGTTGAAGAATTTGGGGAGGTATTTTATTTTAAACAGTAGTAACATTTCAAACAGTACCCCATGAAAGATGAATCTACTTTGGCAAGCCTGAAACCTGGCTGAACTAGTTGATCCCTATTTCTAGTGTTATAGTGGTGTCTGTCACCTCTTCTACTGAATTAATGCCGATTTTTCCTAATGTACATGATATTTTCATAGATGTATTGACAAGGTACTGTCATGATATTAATTTCCTTAAACAGTTCTCTTAGAGAATCGCGCTACGTCATTCATAAATGACTCTGATGGCTCTTTTCTGCAGAATAAATATAGACTCGATGTCTGCAGCCCGTCCCCATAGTAAAATACCGTATGGCAATAACTAAAATAGACTAGCCTCGCGGTATCAATATCAGTAAATTGACGGATTTTTCTAACAGCAAATGCTGCTGAGCTCAGCCGTCCTGCAAGAGATGTTAAATGAGGACCCCATTGTAACCTTGAGTCGAGCGTGATTCCCAAGAAAACCGTTTTATCGACAAATTCTAGTTTCTCTTGATTCAATATTGTGTCACAATCACTACTTTTGACATGTGGTAGAGCAAATCTAATACACTTGATTTTTTTTCCATTTAGTACTAAATTATTAGCGGTAAACCAATTGTGGACATGCAGTAGGGCGTTATTTACGTCGTCAAGATTAGTGGCACGTCTGTTTATCCTAAATATTAAAGAAGTATCGTCAGTAAACAACACCATATGCGGATGGTTGTTAAATAAATGGGGTAGGTCATTAATATACACTAAAAAGAGGAAGGGACCCAATATCGAACCTTGTGGTACACCCATTTTTACTTTTAAACCCATTGAGTTGACACAATTTGTACCTGCTGCTGTCTATCATTCAAATACGATTTTACTAAACTGAGCGCAAGTTTACCTAAACCGTAATGCTCTAGTTTCAAGATCAGGGTTTCGTGATTTACGCAATCAAATGCCTTCGAAAGGTCACAGAAGATTCCTATGGCATCTTGTGCCTCTTCCCACGCAGTAAATATGTGTTTTAATAAAGTGACACCGGCGTCAGTTGTACAACGTCGTTTGGTGAAACCATACTGGTGCTCGTGTAATATTTTATTGGTGTTAAAATGGTTAAGAATTTGATTGAGCATTATCTTTTCAAACACCTTGCTGAAAACCGGCAACACGGATACGGGCCTATAGTTATTGGAGTCCTTACTGTCCCCGGATTTAAAAAGCGGTATTACCTTACTGACTTTTATTAGATCCGGGAAGACCCCTTGATCCACGCACAAATTAAATTTTGAGGCTAAATACGGTGCTACAATCTCAATAATTGAGGTACAAGCTTTGATAGACATACCCCATACGAACCCTCCCCGTCCCTTGCTCGTACCAGCCCGCGTGGCTGAGCCTATAGTCCAAAAAAAAAGTCTCTAAATAATGACACCACTCCCATCCAGTCTGTCCCCTTGCTGTCTTCTTCCATCGACGCCCTAAGCCCAGGCCCGTACCCCGCAGGGGGTACCCTTAGCGTGTAGTCGTTTAGTTTGTAAGTTTTTTGCCCTGGCTGGAGGCCTTACACTTAAGGCACTCATATTATTGTCCGGTTAAGCAGACGACAACCTCTCAAGGTTGAACTGCGAGATGCCATATCGAAAAAAAAAATAACCATGGTCACGCTCCGTCGGTGTGCCACACATCCAAATCTGTTCAGTTCAGTTGTCAGAACGTGAAATAGACTCACAGACAGTATGATGGCATTAGGAACAAAATATATCCTGGAAATGTAACTTGATAACAGTTTATGATACCTAGTTATTTTATGGTTAGATATAGTATATTTACCGTTTTATTCAGATAAATGTACAAACAACTACCTATGGCTACTGAAAAGGAAGACGTTAATTTTCAATATACCTACCTTTAGCGGTGAGGAAAAAAACACATCAATACTATCACGCAAGTATTTCCTTCGAATGGTTAGGCCGAGGTGTTCCATAGTACACCGATATTTAGCCAGTTACGTTTAGATCCCATGGAACTGGGCTGCGGGACTGTTCGAAAGAGATACCGCGGCTCTGGAACACAAAGAAGGAACATGGATGGGTTTTAGTCAGTAAAAGTCTGACATTCCCTTCCGCTCTGCCCAGAGCGGGACGCCTCATTTAATGATTTCCCATCCACAAAAAAAAAACAAAATAAAGGTCCCATGGAATAGGGGTCGAGCCTATTGCAAGCAGCCGGACACAAATTCAATTTACGGGTTACTGCCGAGAAATTCCTGTAGGGAACAGTGCAACCACGAGCCAAACGAAGCAGCAAAAAAAAATGGTTATCAACGTTTGTGAATTACCTACTGTAAAATGCCTTTACCTGTAAACGTTCTTGCAACACCATTGTTCTGGCGGTAATCAGACCGTGTGGGCAGTATTTCAATCATTTTTCAGAATCATTATTAATTGAAACCAAAAACGTGTATGACCTGATGTATGAACGTGGACGAGGCTAAAGGAGTATGTAAGGATGGTGAAAGTGGCGTTCTATGGTTTATGTATTTGTTTGTATGAATGAAAACAAAAAAGAGGTAAGCAGAAATCTGAAACAGAAATCTGCGGCGGCTTCAAACTCCATTTTGTGGACTATTATGATAAGCTGGATAAGATAATAGATAACAGGGCGTAATCATGTAAATCACTATTGATTGGATTTGGAATTGGGTTAGTTGTTGATATAATATTTATACACATACCTACATAAATTCACCACACTTATAGGCACTGCATGGGGTCAGCATCGCCTCCGTTCTTCATCTCACAGTCAACTCTTGTGGTGGAAAAGAGTACTTTTCCACTCCTAGGCAAAAGCCTCCCGCCACTCCTTCTATGATACAAGATAACTCTTAATAAACTACTCATAAAGAATCACGTAAATCGGACCCAAGAAGATTTCGGTGCCCAAAATTTAAAATAAAAAAAACACGCCGCCCGTATTCATAACCTCTTCTTTTTATTAATCCGTAAAACATCCAATAAATCACTTCTTTGAGAGTCAACCTTGAACAATATTCAGTTGGTATAAATACCTACATACATTCACGGCTTTTTCCCGGGTAGCCAGAAACTACAAAATTCCACCGGCTACGATCCTTACATACTCCATTCGCCTAGTCCACGTTCACAAGGGGCACATCAAGTTATACATTTCCAGTATTGCATGGCCTCGCTTTGTATAGATTCCCGTACAATGAGAGATTCGCATAAACGTGATTTGTATAGCTTGATTGGTCGTCGTGCGTTCAAACCTTATTTTTAACTGACTTCTTTGGGTCTATGATAAATTTCCAATCAACCAGGATTGTAGGAAGTGGGCGACTTGACCTACCACTTATGACTTATAGCCCGCGAAGGGCCCATTACTTTATTGCCATGTCTGTCTCGCAGTTCTTGGCCGATACTAATTTTGGATTTTCCCTGACAACAAAGATGTGGGTAAGTATGTAGAAAATTGGGGTTGTAACTTTTTGAGACGAGCCCACGTCTTGAACAGTCCCCCTTAAAGTCCTTTTAAAGTTCAAAATAAGAATGGATGCGACGCTATGCTTAATGTTTTTGGATAATGTACAAAGATACAAAATTTAACCTATTGCGATTGTATAACGTCGTGCATCTTCTCGCCATTGTAGCCATTTCGAAATATAATTAATTTCTTAGACCTGTTTGTTTTACTGTTTCATAACATTTCCATAGGTATTGTATTTGATTCTGTTTTTTTGGTAAGAACAAGATTGACTAGAAGTTTCTCGAAAAAAATAGTATGCTAGCAAGACCTTTTGGGGTTATGTATTTGGGTTATGTAAGATGTTACCATCATAATACATACAATTTTTTTTCGAGAAAGCTTGTAGTCAATCTTGTTCTTACCAAAAACAAAATCAAATATAGGTATATGGTATAGTCGTGCGTAGCTTCGCTTCTTTCATAGTCATGTTGAGCAATCTACCTATGTATATGTAATACTACATTTATAGCAAACGTAGTAAATCACAGACCATTAAATCACAGATTTACCAGACGATTGCACCATGCAGTGATAATATTTGTTTTACCTACCTGACGGATACTACACGAAACTTCAGGGAAGTCCAAATAAAAAGTTACGTCGACGTACGATTATACGTCGAATAGTTCTTACACTTTGTAGAAGAAACTGTTGCGTCATAAGTATGTGACTAAAACAGGCAAGCCAAATGCCTAGATCCAATGGGTATTTTCTCACAACTCGTTGTGGTTATACCTACTTCCTACGTGCGAGTGACACTATCACTATTGGCCGGAGGGAAAGTTTTTTGCTTTGTGACGTAGAGGACGACTCACATTTCGCAATCATTATAATATACAAGCATTCATTGACCTGTGGGGTTCCCGCAGCGAGTCAGAGAGGCGCCTGCGAACTTTATAACAATTGCGACAATTACTTTCAGCAGGAAACGATTTTGGGCGAGTCGGCTTTGTCACTAACAGTAACAACCATTGATGTATTATAAGCGATAGATACGGGACTTAGTCACAGCGCCTGGTCTTAGTCAACTAAGTGATTGCCCGTGACTCTTATATCTCTGTCCTTGTCTATCACTGACTGAAGGTTTGTGACTGTGATGACACGGATCATAAATAATGTGTGAGTTTCGGTTCGGTGAATTGCGATGTTAGCGTGTAACGTATCTTCCTCATTTTAATATATCAATGGTAACAACCAATTTAATGCTCAAAGTTCAAATTGGCCAAATTGTGTGACGTATTCCGATGAAGCGGTCTTCGTCTTCTGTCCTGCACTATGTGTGGTTTCACCTGCATTTTAAGGGACCTGTCCGAGGCCACCACCAACGCTGTTGAAGTGGCAGAGATCTGGTCAAAAGTAATTTAATTACAATAACAATAAAGAGAATCATCGAAACGACGAAGAAGAAGAATGCTCAAAGTGTATTTTTAGAATTTCGCCAACCATCACTAACAAAGCTGAATAAAAAGGAATTAAGAATAAAATTTTGTAGTTTGTAAAATAAACATCATGCGCTTGCTTGTGACTTGTGGCTGTTCCCGCTTATAGATAATTATTACTGACTAATTATTTAGTTAATAAATCATACCGTATTTATTTTATACTGGGAATACTATGACCATACAATGATACAAGAACCGTAATAATATCGAAGTACGACTTACAAAGCAAGTGTAAACTATCAAAGTAAATAAGGAACATACTGTTGTCACTATAATAAGATAATAAAACAAAATACTTACTCATACTTAGCCAACTCAGAGAGTGAGTCACCAGAATAATGTGAAATGTAGTGAATGTTGTATAAACAGCTGTAAACAGACATTATATTGTACTGCTGTGGAGCCAAAAACTTAAGAAGTTGTTACTTGTACGTTACTTATGTTTAAATTTTAATAATGATTAATTTGATCGGAATTTTATCATGTAATTGGCGCCGAACCCTAATTTATAGCATATTTAACATCAATGAATGAGTCGGTGATGACCCCCAACGTGACATAAGTGGAAAATATTCGTGAGGAAACTTGCAAGAGCATGATGACTGATTGATTATGGTTCATTTCCTCTCACAGAGACGGGGCCTGTGTCCCAGCTGTGGAAACGCTGTGGGCTAATTTGTACTGTATATAAGTGACAAAAGATTTTACAGTCTCAAGATTTAGAATTTACATTTTCAAGAACCTTGGTCGTGTTTTCATTCAGTTACAAACGTGGCATTTTAGCTCTTTATTGTTTTTATTATCCAGTTCATTTTATTATTTTGTTCTGTATTAATATTTGCTATATTTTAACTCTCATGCATAAAGTTACGTGCCAGCACCACCTCGCCTCGAGCAGATAGTTATATTCTTTGTATGGAGTACTATGGGTATACACTCACTACATCAACCAGAGCGCCTCGCCAGAGCTGTGCCCGCGGGCTGGCCACGCGCGAACATCGAGCGCGTGGACCACTTGCGCTGCGTTGTCCTGAATGGACGGCGCGCTGCACACTGTCAGCGAGGTTCACGCGGGACGAGACGTTGCATCGACACACCAGTCACAGCTAATTTCTCTTCGGGTGTGTTCGCTTCTTTAAACTGTGTGTTCTTTTTTGTTATAGACTCCACATGTAGGATAGGATACAATAAAACCAATCTTTTGATTATGATAGTATGTATACATTTTTTCCTGTTTTTAATTAAAATATTATAATTATACATATATGATAATTTGAATGGATTTAAATGTTTTTGCTTTGACTGTCTTCTTTCGGGGTCCGGACTTAAGTCATCTCAATATACGGCCCCATGCAGTGTTTTTATTTGTTTACATTGTGTTTTCTAATTTCACAGGATTCTTTATGAAATTACCTATCTATCTATTGACATAACAATTTTAGTTGTAACTATTTGCACTAAAAATTGAGTGTAGGAAAAAGTACACATTTTGCCGATTGAACGGTTTATCAGTCCAATTTTATTTTGGGCGTTAAATGAAACTGCTTCTGGACATACAGTACTCACTCTGAGTACAACAATAATAAATACATATATTTACAAATTGTTCTTAATCTGTCGAATACTATACACAAAAAGTGCGTACGGTAAACGGTACGTATATTATTAATGAAGAGAATCGTAACCAAACTCGTAGTAAATATTGTTAGTTTATTATGCTTTATGGGAGGTTATATCTGACATGCGGCAACATTTTAGCATACAAATAAAATGAATTGTATTCGTGTCGTCATCGAACTACCGAAGCGCAACAGGCGGCGTCCGCGCCTGTCTCCAGTTCAGTGCGCACGAGTGTACAGTGTGGACGTGTTGTGCAGTTAGTGTGACTTTCAAAATGTTTAACCCTAAGCGAGCGTTGGTGTTCGCTTTTCTATTAGCTGTGCTATTGGAACCAATATCGGGAAAGAGAGGTTTTAGTGGCGGACACAGTTATCCTAAATCGGGCGGCTTGTCTGGCGGGGGTCACCGCACGGGCGGGCTGTCTGGCGGGGGTAGCCACGGATATCCCTCGTCCGGAGGTGCACACTCCGGCGGTAGTCACGGATATCCGTCCAGTGGCGGCTTATCTGGAGGTGGCTCTTCGGGAGGTGCTCATACATATCCATCATCTGGAGGAAAACCTGCCTATCCGTCTTCAGGCGGAACTCATGGATATCCGTCTTCTGGCGGAAGTCATGGATACCCGTCCTCTGGCGGCGGTCTTTCTGGTAACAGTCACGGATATCCACAAAACAAACCTGCTGTACATCATACAACAAATATCCACAACTATCACTATGCCCCTCCGCAACAGATCTCGTACTCTCCCGTCCGCGGCGGAGCACCGGTGAACTACCCGGTGTATCACGGTACTCCTCCGACTTACGTTTACCAATACAAAAACTCAGATAGTAAATACGGCACATTGTTAGCCGGTCTGGCGTTACTCAACCTTGGAACTCTCGGTGTTGCCGCTTATGCAGCTAGCGGGCACGGCGGCGGCGGACAAAAGCATTACACACAACAACCGGGCGAAGTGTGCAAATTTGCGATAAAAAAAGACAACGGTGACTATGAGGAGACAAAAATAGATTGCCAGATTATAAGCAGTTTTATTTTACAAGATCAAGCGCAGCAATCCCACACTACAGGCACCAATACATCTACGTCAGTGGTTACCGTGAGCAACACGACAGTAATGAACGTGACCAACATGATGCCCGATCAGCCGTCGGCGCCTGGACCCGCGACGCCGGCGATAGGCAACGTTCTGTACGCAATGCTACCTAACGGAACGTTAGTGCCCGTTAATGCGACGGGAGTACCTGGTGTTCCCGTGGTGCCCGGAAGTCCTTTAAACGTGACTCAAAATGTAACAGGCGCGCAGGCGCAAAACGGGGTGGTGACTTCTGTAGTGACGACCACTACGACAAACACGACTCTCGTGAATGCTTTGGACGTGAAAGGGAAACCCGTGGACGTGACACCAGGGATGACCTGCTTTGTGATTCGTAACAGTCCAACACACAACATGAGGAAGAATGTGCCATGTGGTCTATTACAGACATACGCGGATAAGTCGATACAACGTAAAAACTCGGCAGCTCGGAATGGACCTATGTTTACAATAGTGGTTGCTGTTTTAGCTTTTTGTGTAGCGTATTAAGTTAGAACTTATTACATAGTGTCTTAAACACAACATTGTTATGTTTTGTAAATCTACAAGCTGAGTTGTGTCTGACTTGTGTGTGAAAAGAACTTTATATTGCATTTTCTGGTGTTTTTTTTAGGATTTTTAATGGCAGTACATGATTACATACACCACGATTTACGACATGATTTACATAGTTTCTTTCTTCTTGGTAATTTTCAATGAAAGACAAAGAAAGAATAAGAAAACTCGAACTAAACAGATCTGCTAGTTTAGTGTTTTGTGTACGGTACCTTAATTGTGGTGTAGTCATTTTGTTTGCTGAACGTTTGTGCCAGAAATTGCTCAATTTGGTACTTATTGGTCAGTGTAACACGTAGAAACTTATTTTATGTTACTCTTAAACAAGATGTGATGTATTTGAAACATGTTTATGAAGAAAGTTACTTATTTGACTAGAAATTACGAATGTCTGAAAATACGAACTGTCTGATTTATGAATGTCATGTTGAGATAGTTGATTGTACACACGGCGACCAATCAAGCTATACATAACCAGTTTATGTGGATCTCTCATTGTACGGGAAATCTATTACAAAGCGAAGCGATGTTATACTGGAAATGTATAGCTTGATGAACACATCAAGCTATACATTTCCAGTATAACATGGCAACAGCAATGTGTACTCTTGTTATCAAGATTCCTGTCAAAGTTATGAGTGATATTGTCAATTTTATATTTTTGGTATTCTTCCCATTTACTTAATGTTTTTACTTGCAGAGGCCTTTCCGGCTTACATTAATGAACTTTTGTACATGTTTAACTCACATAAGTACTGTAGTTGCTTACAGTCAACATTATTCATTATTTTATTTTTAGGGATAACCTATCTCAGACCATTAATGTCAAAATTGTTAAAATTAATCCGTAAACAATTCTCGAGGTGATATCTGTAAGAGACATTAATTGTGATATTTATGTTTATAATTAAAACTAATTTAAATCCACTTTTTGTTTTGTTCCGAAGCTCTGATTTCATACTTACTATAGTATAGGTGTCTGTTCACGTACTGTTTTACTGAGTCATGTAGCAAACGTTATGACAGCAGAAGAGCTACCTACCTCCATTAATAAGAATCAACTAAGGAAAATACCTTATATTAGGTATTGGGTGATTTGTCACCTGCAGGCCTAGCCAAGTTACAAACGATTCGTATGGGAATGACATCTATCAAGTTAAGTCACGTGGTCAAAACAAACGAATATAAACTTTCGTACACAAGTTTAAATCGATCAAGATGATAGAATGAAATCTATTCGTTTCTACAATCGTGGTCCCTACATCCCATATAAATCGTAGCCAACTTACAGTTTTGACTAAACTTTAAAGTTTCCATTCGTTTGTTTTGACCACGTGACTTAACTTGATAGATGTCATTCCCATACATTTGGTTAGTTTTCTATTAGCGTTAACGATTGTAGATTGTCAACTTGGCTAAGCCTACTGAAATGTTAAGGCTGATAGAACTTATTAAATTCACTTCGTGTAGTGGTGTGACCGTCAGGCTGCCCATTCATAGATCGGACCCAAGCCATGCACTTCTGATTTTTCAGATTCAGATGCGTATTGTATAAATTACACTTGCTTCGGTGAAGGAAAACATCGTGAGGAAACCAGCATGCCGGAGAGATATTTCTCGACGGCATGTAAAGCCAAGTCAGAGGCCCATGGGCTACATAAAAACTGACTAACCTTACTTACAATAAATAGGAATTCCATTTGAACCTTATCCAATAGGTGATTAGGTCCACTGTCGGTAATAGTTCGTTCCATACGAGGTAATTTCTAACAGAACAATTTAATTAGTATTCGTTCGAACATTCCACGCTTGGTTTCATTATTACACGGAATCAACTATTCGATCAATGAAGCTGTAAAATATTATTATTTTGTTATTATGGTTTTTTATTTGTTATTACTATTATTTTATCTTATTTGTAAAGGACGGGTTGAAGTCTACCCTCTTGCTCTTGTTGTCTTTAGACTGCCTTGTATGGTGGCTTATCAATTTAAAGTCCAGACGCCCTAGCACGAGCGGTGTAAACGTACCGTAAATACGTCCGGGCTTCAGAACTTGACGTAAAAATAGAATAGTGAAAACATATATTATATCAATGGTAAAAATAGTTTAGTGAATTTTTTTTCGTAGTTATATCTTATTTTAGCATTTGGGCGCGGCTTCGCTCGACACAACTTGCCTATACCATGGGAACGTTTTAAAATAGTAAGCTACTCGGTGATAGCGAAATATTTATTGGAATCGGATCAGCGGGCCTAAAATGGCCGCTTTAGCAGAATCTAAGAAATATATAATAATTCATATTATGATTCTGAAATATATTATAATAAATATATAAATAAAATTTAAAATTCTTAAAATGGTCTTTATGGTCTGACCTTAGAGTCCATTTTAGGAATTTTAAATTTTTAACGTGGTTCATACTATGATTCTGCTAAAGCGGCCATTTTAGACCCCCAGTAATGCCGAAGACCCCTTACAAACGTTACCTCTTTATATTATTGGTATAGACCAGCTTTTGTCCGCGACTTAGCTCGCGTAAGTCTGTAAGGTTAAAAATTATCCCACGGGATAAAAGCATCCTTTACGTCATAACCCTGGTCACAAACAGCCGTCATTCCTTCCTCGCCGTCGAGGCCCGTCGCGAAGCCCCGATAAAACTCAAAACTCAAACTCAAACTCAAAGCATTTATTTCAATTAGACCATTACGCCACTTTTGAATGTCAATAAATGCAAAAAAAAACAAAGCTACAGTCCCAGTCACAAGGCATAATAACTTGAGAAAGTACTGTAGTTGCCCATTCCCTAGCTTAGATCTCTATGGAGAAGAACGGGCAAGAAACTCCATGGACACTCTTTTAAATCAAAATGTTGTTACAAAATCTTGGTTACATCATTAATTTTGTGATTGAACATATATGTGAGAACAATGTAGAAAGACGCGCACATTAAGAGCGTCCAGAGTAAAAGATTAGATCAACAATTTAAAAATAAAGTAATTAAAATGAACCGAGGCAGCTAAGAGATGACCAGTCCCAACTGATAGCGCCCGTTCACGAACATGACGCATGTACCGGGCGGCGCCATTCAACTCAACCATATCGAAGGGAACTAAATGACCCGACACACCCGCCACCATCAGCAAGACATTTGAGGGAGCATGACATTCTCTCAGCCACCAAGGCATATTCAAGTCAATGAAAGATAACTAAATGTAAATGGTGGCTGAACAGTACAAAGTACACACACATGTGCTATGCAATTATATAATACTAAAAACTGGAATCTATACAATGCAAGTATATTTTTACAATCTTCTGCAGCTTCCACAATATATTAACATGGGAATCAATTCTCAAATAGTGCCCCGACCAGTACAATCAATTAAGTAGTTTGCCCCTATGGTTGTGAAGCAGGACCAGCATTTAGACAAGCATTTTTATCATCAATGTAATCCCCCAACTTATAATATGCTTGCCTACATAGTGTGCGTTTTATACAAGATTCAAATTTCGTCACATTCAGTTGAAGAATTTGGGGAGGTATTTTATTTTAAACAGTAGTAACATTTCAAACAGTACCCCATGAAAGATGAATCTACTTTGGCAAGCCTGAAACCTGGCTGAACTAGTTGATCCCTATTTCTAGTGTTATAGTGGTGTCTGTCACCTCTTCTACTGAATTAATGCCGATTTTTCCTAATGTACATGATATTTTCATAGATGTATTGACAAGGTACTGTCATGATATTAATTTCCTTAAACAGTTCTCTTAGAGAATCGCGCTACGTCATTCATAAATGACTCTGATGGCTCTTTTCTGCAGAATAAATATAGACTCGATGTCTGCAGCCCGTCCCCATAGTAAAATACCGTATGGCAATAACTAAAATAGACTAGCCTCGCGGTATCAATATCAGTAAATTGACGGATTTTTCTAACAGCAAATGCTGCTGAGCTCAGCCGTCCTGCAAGAGATGTTAAATGAGGACCCCATTGTAACCTTGAGTCGAGCGTGATTCCCAAGAAAACCGTTTTATCGACAAATTCTAGTTTCTCTTGATTCAATATTGTGTCACAATCACTACTTTTGACATGTGGTAGAGCAAATCTAATACACTTGATTTTTTTTCCATTTAGTACTAAATTATTAGCGGTAAACCAATTGTGGACATGCAGTAGGGCGTTATTTACGTCGTCAAGATTAGTGGCACGTCTGTTTATCCTAAATATTAAAGAAGTATCGTCAGTAAACAACACCATATGCGGATGGTTGTTAAATAAATGGGGTAGGTCATTAATATACACTAAAAAGAGGAAGGGACCCAATATCGAACCTTGTGGTACACCCATTTTTACTTTTAAACCCATTGAGTTGACACAATTTGTACCTGCTGCTGTCTATCATTCAAATACGATTTTACTAAACTGAGCGCAAGTTTACCTAAACCGTAATGCTCTAGTTTCAAGATCAGGGTTTCGTGATTTACGCAATCAAATGCCTTCGAAAGGTCACAGAAGATTCCTATGGCATCTTGTGCCTCTTCCCACGCAGTAAATATGTGTTTTAATAAAGTGACACCGGCGTCAGTTGTACAACGTCGTTTGGTGAAACCATACTGGTGCTCGTGTAATATTTTATTGGTGTTAAAATGGTTAAGAATTTGATTGAGCATTATCTTTTCAAACACCTTGCTGAAAACCGGCAACACGGATACGGGCCTATAGTTATTGGAGTCCTTACTGTCCCCGGATTTAAAAAGCGGTATTACCTTACTGACTTTTATTAGATCCGGGAAGACCCCTTGATCCACGCACAAATTAAATTTTGAGGCTAAATACGGTGCTACAATCTCAATAATTGAGGTACAAGCTTTGATAGACATACCCCATACGAACCCTCCCCGTCCCTTGCTCGTACCAGCCCGCGTGGCTGAGCCTATAGTCCAAAAAAAAAGTCTCTAAATAATGACACCACTCCCATCCAGTCTGTCCCCTTGCTGTCTTCTTCCATCGACGCCCTAAGCCCAGGCCCGTACCCCGCAGGGGGTACCCTTAGCGTGTAGTCGTTTAGTTTGTAAGTTTTTTGCCCTGGCTGGAGGCCTTACACTTAAGGCACTCATATTATTGTCCGGTTAAGCAGACGACAACCTCTCAAGGTTGAACTGCGAGATGCCATATCGAAAAAAAAAATAACCATGGTCACGCTCCGTCGGTGTGCCACACATCCAAATCTGTTCAGTTCAGTTGTCAGAACGTGAAATAGACTCACAGACAGTATGATGGCATTAGGAACAAAATATATCCTGGAAATGTAACTTGATAACAGTTTATGATACCTAGTTATTTTATGGTTAGATATAGTATATTTACCGTTTTATTCAGATAAATGTACAAACAACTACCTATGGCTACTGAAAAGGAAGACGTTAATTTTCAATATACCTACCTTTAGCGGTGAGGAAAAAAACACATCAATACTATCACGCAAGTATTTCCTTCGAATGGTTAGGCCGAGGTGTTCCATAGTACACCGATATTTAGCCAGTTACGTTTAGATCCCATGGAACTGGGCTGCGGGACTGTTCGAAAGAGATACCGCGGCTCTGGAACACAAAGAAGGAACATGGATGGGTTTTAGTCAGTAAAAGTCTGACATTCCCTTCCGCTCTGCCCAGAGCGGGACGCCTCATTTAATGATTTCCCATCCACAAAAAAAAAACAAAATAAAGGTCCCATGGAATAGGGGTCGAGCCTATTGCAAGCAGCCGGACACAAATTCAATTTACGGGTTACTGCCGAGAAATTCCTGTAGGGAACAGTGCAACCACGAGCCAAACGAAGCAGCAAAAAAAAATGGTTATCAACGTTTGTGAATTACCTACTGTAAAATGCCTTTACCTGTAAACGTTCTTGCAACACCATTGTTCTGGCGGTAATCAGACCGTGTGGGCAGTATTTCAATCATTTTTCAGAATCATTATTAATTGAAACCAAAAACGTGTATGACCTGATGTATGAACGTGGACGAGGCTAAAGGAGTATGTAAGGATGGTGAAAGTGGCGTTCTATGGTTTATGTATTTGTTTGTATGAATGAAAACAAAAAAGAGGTAAGCAGAAATCTGAAACAGAAATCTGCGGCGGCTTCAAACTCCATTTTGTGGACTATTATGATAAGCTGGATAAGATAATAGATAACAGGGCGTAATCATGTAAATCACTATTGATTGGATTTGGAATTGGGTTAGTTGTTGATATAATATTTATACACATACCTACATAAATTCACCACACTTATAGGCACTGCATGGGGTCAGCATCGCCTCCGTTCTTCATCTCACAGTCAACTCTTGTGGTGGAAAAGAGTACTTTTCCACTCCTAGGCAAAAGCCTCCCGCCACTCCTTCTATGATACAAGATAACTCTTAATAAACTACTCATAAAGAATCACGTAAATCGGACCCAAGAAGATTTCGGTGCCCAAAATTTAAAATAAAAAAAACACGCCGCCCGTATTCATAACCTCTTCTTTTTATTAATCCGTAAAACATCCAATAAATCACTTCTTTGAGAGTCAACCTTGAACAATATTCAGTTGGTATAAATACCTACATACATTCACGGCTTTTTCCCGGGTAGCCAGAAACTACAAAATTCCACCGGCTACGATCCTTACATACTCCATTCGCCTAGTCCACGTTCACAAGGGGCACATCAAGTTATACATTTCCAGTATTGCATGGCCTCGCTTTGTATAGATTCCCGTACAATGAGAGATTCGCATAAACGTGATTTGTATAGCTTGATTGGTCGTCGTGCGTTCAAACCTTATTTTTAACTGACTTCTTTGGGTCTATGATAAATTTCCAATCAACCAGGATTGTAGGAAGTGGGCGACTTGACCTACCACTTATGACTTATAGCCCGCGAAGGGCCCATTACTTTATTGCCATGTCTGTCTCGCAGTTCTTGGCCGATACTAATTTTGGATTTTCCCTGACAACAAAGATGTGGGTAAGTATGTAGAAAATTGGGGTTGTAACTTTTTGAGACGAGCCCACGTCTTGAACAGTCCCCCTTAAAGTCCTTTTAAAGTTCAAAATAAGAATGGATGCGACGCTATGCTTAATGTTTTTGGATAATGTACAAAGATACAAAATTTAACCTATTGCGATTGTATAACGTCGTGCATCTTCTCGCCATTGTAGCCATTTCGAAATATAATTAATTTCTTAGACCTGTTTGTTTTACTGTTTCATAACATTTCCATAGGTATTGTATTTGATTCTGTTTTTTTGGTAAGAACAAGATTGACTAGAAGTTTCTCGAAAAAAATAGTATGCTAGCAAGACCTTTTGGGGTTATGTATTTGGGTTATGTAAGATGTTACCATCATAATACATACAATTTTTTTTCGAGAAAGCTTGTAGTCAATCTTGTTCTTACCAAAAACAAAATCAAATATAGGTATATGGTATAGTCGTGCGTAGCTTCGCTTCTTTCATAGTCATGTTGAGCAATCTACCTATGTATATGTAATACTACATTTATAGCAAACGTAGTAAATCACAGACCATTAAATCACAGATTTACCAGACGATTGCACCATGCAGTGATAATATTTGTTTTACCTACCTGACGGATACTACACGAAACTTCAGGGAAGTCCAAATAAAAAGTTACGTCGACGTACGATTATACGTCGAATAGTTCTTACACTTTGTAGAAGAAACTGTTGCGTCATAAGTATGTGACTAAAACAGGCAAGCCAAATGCCTAGATCCAATGGGTATTTTCTCACAACTCGTTGTGGTTATACCTACTTCCTACGTGCGAGTGACACTATCACTATTGGCCGGAGGGAAAGTTTTTTGCTTTGTGACGTAGAGGACGACTCACATTTCGCAATCATTATAATATACAAGCATTCATTGACCTGTGGGGTTCCCGCAGCGAGTCAGAGAGGCGCCTGCGAACTTTATAACAATTGCGACAATTACTTTCAGCAGGAAACGATTTTGGGCGAGTCGGCTTTGTCACTAACAGTAACAACCATTGATGTATTATAAGCGATAGATACGGGACTTAGTCACAGCGCCTGGTCTTAGTCAACTAAGTGATTGCCCGTGACTCTTATATCTCTGTCCTTGTCTATCACTGACTGAAGGTTTGTGACTGTGATGACACGGATCATAAATAATGTGTGAGTTTCGGTTCGGTGAATTGCGATGTTAGCGTGTAACGTATCTTCCTCATTTTAATATATCAATGGTAACAACCAATTTAATGCTCAAAGTTCAAATTGGCCAAATTGTGTGACGTATTCCGATGAAGCGGTCTTCGTCTTCTGTCCTGCACTATGTGTGGTTTCACCTGCATTTTAAGGGACCTGTCCGAGGCCACCACCAACGCTGTTGAAGTGGCAGAGATCTGGTCAAAAGTAATTTAATTACAATAACAATAAAGAGAATCATCGAAACGACGAAGAAGAAGAATGCTCAAAGTGTATTTTTAGAATTTCGCCAACCATCACTAACAAAGCTGAATAAAAAGGAATTAAGAATAAAATTTTGTAGTTTGTAAAATAAACATCATGCGCTTGCTTGTGACTTGTGGCTGTTCCCGCTTATAGATAATTATTACTGACTAATTATTTAGTTAATAAATCATACCGTATTTATTTTATACTGGGAATACTATGACCATACAATGATACAAGAACCGTAATAATATCGAAGTACGACTTACAAAGCAAGTGTAAACTATCAAAGTAAATAAGGAACATACTGTTGTCACTATAATAAGATAATAAAACAAAATACTTACTCATACTTAGCCAACTCAGAGAGTGAGTCACCAGAATAATGTGAAATGTAGTGAATGTTGTATAAACAGCTGTAAACAGACATTATATTGTACTGCTGTGGAGCCAAAAACTTAAGAAGTTGTTACTTGTACGTTACTTATGTTTAAATTTTAATAATGATTAATTTGATCGGAATTTTATCATGTAATTGGCGCCGAACCCTAATTTATAGCATATTTAACATCAATGAATGAGTCGGTGATGACCCCCAACGTGACATAAGTGGAAAATATTCGTGAGGAAACTTGCAAGAGCATGATGACTGATTGATTATGGTTCATTTCCTCTCACAGAGACGGGGCCTGTGTCCCAGCTGTGGAAACGCTGTGGGCTAATTTGTACTGTATATAAGTGACAAAAGATTTTACAGTCTCAAGATTTAGAATTTACATTTTCAAGAACCTTGGTCGTGTTTTCATTCAGTTACAAACGTGGCATTTTAGCTCTTTATTGTTTTTATTATCCAGTTCATTTTATTATTTTGTTCTGTATTAATATTTGCTATATTTTAACTCTCATGCATAAAGTTACGTGGGAATTTCAATGCATGCAAAGTTAAGTAATCTTGTTTTCTTTTTGCAGCTTCTTCTGTTTTTCCTTTTTTTGTTGCAGAGACATAATACTGTACAAACGGTTTGGTTCCTAAAATAATACCCACCCTGCAGATAATATATTAAGGCCGAGATATTTGTCAATCATTTATTCGTCAATATTTGTCAACCATTGGTTAATCATCCTAGTATTAGTTCTGTTAGGTAACTGCAGGAAAAAATGTATACATACTATCATAATCAAAAGATTGGTTTTATTGTATCCTATCCTACATGTGGAGTCTATAACAAAAAAGAACACACAGTTTAAAGAAGCGAACACACCCGAAGAGAAATTAGCTGTGACTGGTGTGTCGATGCAACGTCTCGTCCCGCGTGAACCTCGCTGACAGTGTGCAGCGCGCCGTCCATTCAGGACAACGCAGCGCAAGTGGTCCACGCGCTCGATGTTCGCGCGTGGCCAGCCCGCGGGCACAGCTCTGGCGAGGCGCTCTGGTTGATGTAGTGAGTGTATACCCATAGTACTCCATACAAAGAATATAACTATCTGCTCGAGGCGAGGTGGTGCTGGCAGGGTGTCGGGTGGCTCTAATGCTAGTCATCTATAATCTAGCTATCTTTGTATTTCTCGCAACGATTTCTTCTTCGTTAATTCTACAAAAATAAACATCATGTTTTTCACTTTCTATCTTTCATTTGGAAGCGTCTTGAAACACGATCAACTTTTCACTTTTGTGTAGTTTATCATTGCTCTTGAGACAGGACGTTGCCTCTTTGGCGTTCCTCAAAATGTAACAGTATATGACCGTAACTGTAACAGTATGTATGAGTCGTAGAATTACTTACCCTCTTAACTATTGCAATAACAGATTCAACATGGCAGCCTATATGGTTTTCTTAAAATATCTTTGACGGAACCAATGTAACTAGTCGTTTAAATAAATGTACTCTTATATCTCAGTCTATTTTCAGTAGCTTTTATCTTTAAGCAACGCTCTGACCATACTCAGGCGAATCCCGCGCGGGACGCGGGATGCGGGATGCGACTACGCGTGTAGATTGTGTAAATATTAGGAAGGCACTTGACTATTCCTCCCCCCCCCCTCCCCCCGAACCAGTTTGTTTTAAACCAGCTCCAAAATAATTTCTATCAGATCCAGTCCAGACTCCATAACGACGCCCTAAGCCGAGGCTCGCACCCCAAGGGGCTGCCCTTAGCGCGCGGTTGCTTTAGTTTATAAGTCCTATGTCCCTAGTCCGCTTAAGCTGAAGCCAGCCTCATACTCATAGGTTAAACTGCGAGAGGCCATTCCAAAAAAAAAACTATTCGCGCCACACACTATTGGTGCGGGCGAAATTTCGCTCGCATCCCGCGCGGGATTTGTTTCAGTTTGGCCAGTGCTTAACAGTATTTTTTAACTGTCAATTAACTTCAATGGGTCTGACTCATTCGCGTTAAACGATTCGGTTCACTGCGGTTCAGTGCCACATTTTGATGACGCATTGGAATGATTGAGAAAGAGTCTGTTGCTGTAGTTGACTGGACTCGTATTCAAGAGAGAAGATATGCTCTTGTGGCAAAATCATCATTGAGGCATCGTTTCCCGACGTTGATCCGAGGATGGCTGAACTTGAAAGTTTGACAATCAGCCTTGCCAAGGAGTATCTTATTACCCAGTTACTGGATTGTGGAGGTGAAAAAGGCCATTGCTCCATACAGTTATTCAGCTGTATCCGTTTAACCTGGAAACCGACCCCAACGAAGTTGGTAAAGGCTTCAGATGATGATCTCAATTTCATTAATCCATGATCAATTAATCAATTATGACAAAGTGCCTAATTTGACGACCTGAATGGCGCAGCGGTAGTGAGGCTGCCTTACGTTCTTAGGGTCCTGGGTTCGAATCCCGGTTGGAGCAAATGTTTGTGTGATAAGCATGGACATTTGTTTCCGAGTCATGGATGTTTATATGTATAATAAGTTTGTTACAAACAAAAAGTATCCATGTAATATATCAACTATATGGTGTCCACGACACAAGCCTCGTTGCTTAGTGTGGCACTGGATGGCGCAGTGTGTAATGTCCAGCGATATTTATTTAATATAATCTTAATAAATCATTTAATAAATATTTGTTACATTGCATATTGTTTAGAAGATTCCTTCCATATTATAAAAATATTGTTCCTAGAAATAATAATGACAGATAGTGAAATAATAACCATCTAATAAATACTTTAACACAATTTGATAACTGCAAAACAAATCTGAAACAAACGTATTATTATACACTTCACATAGTTCATTAATGCATAGGAATGAACCTACAACATGGTACATTCACTATGTAAATGCACAACCGTACAGGTAATAATGCCTTTCCAATTGCAGAATAATGAAACGCAGTATAACCAATTGTGAATGTGATAATAGGTGTAATGTTGTGTTGTTTATTTCAATTCAATTCAAATTCCAGGATTTGAATAAGATAGAATTTTAATAAATATTTAAAAAAAGGACTAAATAAAGACACAAATTAAGGACCTACCTACAATTTCTAAAAAGGTCGACAATAGAACAACGAACGAACGAGAAAAACGACGACAATAGAACACTTAGGCATCAAAGTAGGTACTCCTCCGCATCGCTGTCATCCGGGAAAGCCCCCAGAAGACTGGCAGCATTTTAATTATGTTTCAACGTTGAGATTGCAAATCTATTTAGTCCGTCAGTTAGAGTACCTATTGGAAATTAATTGACACGTATTTTTTGTTTTTGTAAATCAATGAATATTGACAAAGATAAAACGCATCAAAACTCGGGAGTCGGCTCGTGACGTCAGAACTAGCTAAAAATTATACCATGGCGTGATGTATTGAGAATTTTAAAAGCGTCGTATCTTCGTCAATTTTGGTTTACGTAACAAAAGAAAAAACACGGGTCAAATATTTTTTGATAATCTAAGTGACGGACTTTTATTATTTTTGTCTTATCGCCTATTTAATTCTGCTTACTCCTTCAGAGGACCCTACGTAAATTGTTGAATGTTGTGTAAACAAACATACTGTTTTCATTCAAAGTACTACTATTTGTATCTGCTCCACTTCGATATCTATAGACTATTGACAAATCGCCTGGGAAAGTTCCAACCATGAATCAAGATAGAAGTGTTTTGTAAGCCCCCAAATAAACACCGCGTGTACTATTTACTTTAACAGCTATCACATTTTCACTAGAATTTTATCTCAGTTCACCTAAAAATGTTTGCTGATAAGTTTTGTAAATATTTACCTGTCGCTTGTGTCGTGCATTGTATGACTAAGGTATTGATAAGAATAAGAAAGTTTTTTTTTACTTTTTATTCCTCGTTTCTATTCCAGATAGACTGTTGAAGGTCACGGGTCGTTGCTAGAAGTATGAGTGTTCCAGAAAAAAACCTAAACGAACAAATATCGAAGCTTGTATTCTTATCTCGTTGATGATATAATTAATTGGGTTCAAAACTTCTTATCTTTCAAGCTGGAACTAAACATACACATTAACGTTAAAAAAATATTGTTGAAATCGTTTGGGTGGTTTCGAAGTAATGAAGTGTACGCACATTATTGTCAAATGATTTGTATACAGGGTGTAAAATCACTTAACCGTCAACCAAATGTTCTGTACATCAAACTATGTAACACTGCGCAAAATGATTGCTAGGAAACGACTTTTTTTGGCGTTAAAAATCTCGGTTTACAGTAGTGCTCAATGCAACGTATTCAAACATTGTGTATTGAATAATAGGAGTCAGTTATTTAAAAAATAAAGTTGTAACATTAAAATGTGTGAAATTGCTGGATCTTTGACGTTCAATATCTCCGTAAGTAGCACCAGGTACGGTACGATCCAGTTTAAAAAAGATATCGCAATGACGGGAAAACAAATGCATCTCGACTTCGTTAAATAAAGATGTTTTGACATCCGTTGAATTAAGACTAAAAAAAATATATAGTATAGATAAATGTTTTATCTAGTTACTTTTTGTTGAAGTTACGTCGATTTTGAAAGTATTTTAAGTTGGGTTCCTTCTATTTGGCAGAATCTTGATGCTCCGAAATTTATTTGGCATAACACACTTGGCATAATTTTCTTAGGCTATAGAAATTTTGGATTTTTTTGGAAAAAGGGGGTGAAAAGGGGGGGTAAAGTTTGTATAAAAAAACATTTTAGATTGTTCTAGAATCATGAAACTCAGAATAAATACTTATGAATAAAAATAAAGAAATACCTGTTTTAGCATTTTTTTTAAATCTCATCCAGAGACGCAAAAAAGAGGGTTTTGTGTTTAAAATTAATAAACTTCAAACACCTATACAATCAAAACCAATGAAGTGTAACCTTTTAAAGTTGCTACATATACTTCATATCTAATACAGGTAAATATAATTTCTCAGTTTTCTTGAAATTTGATTTTTGAGGTGAATACGCACAAAATAGCGGAACTCAAGAAAATCAGCTTTCCTCGGTTTAAGTAGTTGGTACGAAATGTTTGTGCGCGCAAACAAAACTACTGCATAGATTTCTTTAAAGGCTTCTTCAATATTAAGGCTATATATTATCACGCTACTTCCTTAAGGGGGTAGGCTATTTAACATTATGTCCGTATACTTCAATTGTTTGACGTTTCAGTCCTGACGTAAGTACATGAGGACGGCTATTTGTAGCTTATGTCAACGAAGAAAATAGCCTAGCGGTTTCATCACCGCTCTTTAAACTACGGGGTTACAGGTTCAAACCCCCCCCAACAATATTTTCACTTTTTGTGATTTGTTTTTTTTTTTTTTCATGTTGTGAGATTTCATAGATTTCTTTTAGTATTTAAATTGTTTGCATTTCTATATTTCTTATTTTTTTCGTAAAATATATTTTTCCATAAAGTAATAGAGAAGTATAAGAGAAGAATAGAATCATGCTGCGCCGACCCCAAATAAACTGGGATAAGGGCAGGAGTATGATGATGATGATGATTTCTCCAAAAAGTAGTATTGCGAACATCAGAAGCCAGATAAATTCACGTGTTCTTGCCGTGCAAGAACTTTGCTGTGCTATTCGCAATAATCAATAATCCATACGCAGTTTACATAGATTATATTTACAGCTATATTGTTATTGGCCTGATTCCATGCACCTTGGTGAGAATTTAAGACTTGCCTGGACTGTCATCGAAGACCAAAGTCAGTTGCAAGAGGTCTGCAACAGTTTGCAGCAGCTATATCGTGTTTGGGCTCATTTCATGGACCTTGATGAGAACTTTAAACTTAGCTAGAGTATGACTTTCATCGAAGGTCGACGATGGAGACGGAAGGCAGTTGCAAGAGGTCATCAAGAGTTTACAGCATCTATATTGTGGCGTGGGCTCATTTTAAGCACCTTGATGAGAACTTTCGACCTAGCTGGACTATGACTGTCATCGAGTGTCTAAGGATGATAACGTAAGGCTGTCGAGGGAAGCCCTTATTTGGAAAAACCGAATATTTTTGCGATTAATGCAAATATTTCAGAGAAATTAAATTGTTACCTACTTGAATCTATACTATAATATTATAAAGCTGAAGAGTTTGTTTGGTTGGTTGAACGCGCTAATTTCAGGAACTACTGGTTCGAGTTGAAAGTATCTATTAGTGTTGGATAGCCCATTTATCGGGCAAGGCAACAACGAACAACAACGTTACAACGTTTATATAAAACCACTCTACAATCAATAGGAGTAAAGCATCAATGAAAAATGTTGCAAAAAAAGGAAATAATATTCCTTTTGTGATCTTTCGTTGCGTGCGCTGCGTAGACGGTTAAAGTGTATGACGGAATTGTTCCTCTTAAAAATTTCTATAAAAAGTCCGCCATTTCTTTTAAGGGTGTCTCACACTCTCTCTAACCATCTCTCTGTCTCTCTTATATGACGCAGACGAAGTTGCGCGGGTCAGCTAGTACAAAATAATATTATGACATAAAAAGTTCTGCTATAAAAGGTAGACCCTTTTAAGTTGTATGAGACTTGGGGAACGCAATTTTTAAGAAAATTTAACATTTCATTTACTAATCGGGTTTGACAGGGATATTATTGGATAGATTTATAGGTAATATGGCACTTACTTTTTTTTTTATAAAATATATACGTGAAAAACGGCTTGGCGCACCGCACGAACGGACGAAACGCGAGCTATACCTACGCGCCTCGATCACGGGGTGCGCTCGGGGCGCAGACAGTCACGGCTGTACCGCAGTGTCGAACGGTTTTTTATTGTATGTTTTTTGAACAATAACCGCGCGATTTTTTCTCTAAAATCAGTTAACACGACGAGTAGGACATATTGTGCTGTTTTTGGTTGTATGAATTCGTCAATAACGCATCCAGACATATTTTTTTTAAATTACTAGGAAACTCCGAAAGGTAAGACTATAATAGTTATTTGTTATCCAAGAGTGCAAAGTTGCTTTTTAACCGCGTGTTCAATTTTGATGACCGAGCAAGCGAAGGATTCAAAATTAGAATCCTGAGCGTTAGCGAGGGAATCAAAAGAGCACGAGGTGAAAAATCTTTGCACTCGAGTGCAACACGTAACTTTTCATTCCACCTCAGCGAGGAAATGACTAAATGCAAAAAAAAAAACGTTTACAATCACAAGATAGGTACACTTTTATTTCAGTTTAGGTATTAATTACTACATTATGACAAGGATTCAAAATTAGAATCCTGAGCGTTAGCGAGGGAATCAAAAGAGCACGAGGTGAAAAATCTTTGCACTCGAGTGCAACACGTAACTTTTCATTCCACCTCAGCGAGGAAATGACTAAATGCAAAAAAAAAAACGTTTACAATCACAAGATAGGTACACTTTTATTTCAGTTTAGGTATTAATTACTACATTATGACAGGTAAGTATTACAGAATAATCTTTAAATTATAACAAAATAATACTAAGGTATAATTAAGAAAATTTTAAAGTAACGTTGCTGCAATTATTTAAATTGAGTGTAATATTTTTGTTTGGTACTGTAATATTGGTGTTAGTCACTTGTGTACTGTTTTTCGGTAAACTATCTGTCATACTTAATAGTTGTACCGATTCATCGGATTCCCTTGGCGTGAATGTTGGAGAGAGAGGGAGATGGTTAGGTGTTTCATAACGGCTTATTTTTGATGTAGAAGGGCCAGTCCAAGGATCCGATTGAGGCTCTTTCAGTGTAATGGCTCCTACGATGCCTTCACATATTTTAGACTTATTTTGGATGGAATCCTCTATGTATCCCTCTACAACTGCATTGGACTTCCAGCCTCCGTGGCGCTTAAGGGACAGGAGATCAGCTCCGGAATCAGCCAAAAGTGTGGCTGAAGTTCGTCGGAAAAAATGACCCGTGTACAACAGGGGTTCTGGAAGTTCAAGAAATGTTGCTATTTCTCGTGGGATACTGCCAATTTTATTAGTACCCATAGGCTGTCTAACACACTTTTCATTGCGATACTGTAGAAAAAATCGATTGATTGGAGTGTTAGGCGGGCGTAAGGCTTGATATTTCTCAACAATCGTTACGTATTCCTTGCGAATGACGAAGTTGCGGTCTCTTTTTGTCTTTGTATTAGGTAAATTAATTAATAGTAAGTCATCTGAATGTTTCTCAATGTTTTTGACATTAAGTTGTGTTAGTTCATTAGTTCGACATGCTCCGTTTATTCCAATAATAAGAACAACCTGTAACGTAAAGAGTATTGTAGTAGATAAATGAATAAAATTGATATGAACGCATAATTATGCCTATCAACATCTACTAAGTATACTATTTAATTGAGATTAATATACTTAAGTAGATACTGAATGTGCAACTGACTTACTTTTGCCGCCAAATATACGGAATCGGGTGCTTCGTTAAGAAACTTTTCAATATCAGATACTGTGAAAACCTTCAATTTTTTTGGTTGATGACCAGATGAGGCTCTTTTTAAAAATGCCACTAATTTAGGATAGGTATCGATATGTTTGTCTTTTTTCATCTTTATTGTTGCTTTTAGCATCGAATACGTACTCCATAGAGTGCTTGCTTTCTTGTTCTCGGATAATTCTATAAAATATGCCAGCAAAACGTTTTCTGAGAAAGTTTTGGCTCCTTTTGCTAGTCGCCACGTGTTGAACATATCGTACTGTTTTAAATACTTCTCGCGTGATTGTTGAGGGAGAAAGCTCATTTGCGCATTATTAACAGTTTCAGTCAATTCTGTTGGCGTCAAGCAAACTTCCTCGTCGCTAGAATCACTCATTTTAGTTTTTTCACTTGTTTTCAAGTTTCTTGTTTTTAATATAAGGTTTAACAATGACGTGAAAAAATGCCGCGTAAAGAACCGCGTATAAAGCAAATTGAAAAAAGAACACCAAGAAGGTTCCGAGTCTGAGTTTTTAACAAATTAAAAAAAAGTTGTATGATATATTCGGCACCATAGAGGTAGCAGTAAATAGGTTTAATGTTTTTTTTAATTCACAAACTTAGTGCACACGATGTTCTTAATTCAATTTACTTTATCCTCTAGAGAATAAAAACGGCTTTTCCACTCAGATATTGAAGATTAAAAATACTCTTTCCGAGATGGTGGGATGAAAAATAATTTTATAACACACACACACACGGTTTTCACGGTTTTTCACATTTGCTCGTACAGGGTCTCTTATTTCACCAATTTCAATATCGTAATGTAGCTCATTACGTACTTGTGCTGTAAAGTAAAATGCACGGTTTGTACTTTTTTAAATCTTAGCAAAGAGTTTTTATGTCAGAAAAGTGGTCAACATTTTATGAATAAAATTAACTTTGGGAGATGCAATATAATAAATAAACATTTAATTCTTTAATTTAATTAATTTTGACAATAAATTACATCCATTTATCTGTAACAAAAACACAAAAATATTAATTTACTTTATTAGTAATACTGGCTGTTTTTTTGTGTCTTTGCCTTAAAAAAAAAGCGCTGATGCGCGCGCCTCACTAATTTGTGAACAAGTAAAAATAATAATTATTCCGCGCGCTTTTTCTTTTCGCTATATTGTTTTTATTTGTTTTATTTATTTCCTCGCAAATATGTTATAAAACGTCGTATGACATACGTGCGCTTTGATAATTACAGCCTCTGCTTTTTTATCGCCCTCGCCGACGGCTCGGGCTAGTAATATCGCCTCGGCTGTAATTTTTAACTTACCGCACTTATATCATAATGTACTATTACTTACTAGTAGGTAGGTACATAATGTGTGTCTTTTTAATGGATAATGATTTCCTTTTATCTCACGAAAAATCTACCAAAAAAATAATATATAAAAATCTATCTCTCGGTGTTTGGATTAATAAATAAAGTGAATAGAGTAACAGAAAGTTATTGAGACGAGTGAAATAGGTATGCGGTTCTGAATTAATCATGATACGGTAGGTACCTACTTACGCTTGTGTTAAAAGTTCGGTGCATGTGTGTTTTGTTAGTTTGCAATTTTGCATAATTCAAAGTAAAGACGTGGTATTAATTCCACCAATCAAAAAACAACACGCATTTTTATTGAACACTTCCTATTCAATATACAAAGTATTTCATTTATTTATATAAAAAGGATATTTACAATCACAAAACTAAATAGAAACAGAAAGTAGGCAAATGTAATTAAAATGCTGGAGACGGGCAACCCTAACGCATGTTTACGTACCGCGCGGCTGTAGGCATTTATTTCTATCATGCGGCCGAGTTACACTACTGTATTATAGTTGCAGTTCATGTAACCTGATTGAATGACTATTTCATGAAAAAGTCATTCAATCAGGTTACATGAACAGAGGGTTGTATTGATGCTTTTAATGATTATAATTCTGTAACTACATACGTGTTACAGCCGCGAATCATATTTTAATCAACATACAACCTGATACTGTCCTGCAAATTGCAAAAAACGTAAGAAAATTTGAATTTCGTGGGCTACCGTGGAGCTTTCACCTTAAAGAAAGAAAGACAAAATGTCTGTAATTGACTTGACTGACACATGGTGTTGTCCAATAATTTCCCCCAGCAGGGATATCTACACTTGCGCATTTATCCTTACCACTGTCAAATATCGACTAGGCCCTATAAAGAACATAGACCAACACTTCATGCATAATAATAGTATTCATGTATGATAATAGTACCTATTTAAGTTTTACTCGAAGTCGTTTTCCACCGGGGCCCTCTAAACATACCTACCTAATTCCTTATCATCCTTGCATGTGGGTTTTAATAATACATTAATTAGCATTGCAATGACCACAAATGCATGCAACAATGCGTGCTTTGTACATTTAAAAGATTAATAAAATAAATTATTCTTTATCTGGCAATGACCTGTGAAGGCGGAATGTCATACAATTCAACAAAAACAAAGAGAACTATTAAATTATAACAAATGTTCACTGTAGCCAGGTGATATTATGATGTTGATGAGCGAATGGCATATTATATTATTGGCAGATGGCAAGATAAAGAATGGTGGGGAGTTTGTTGCGCCACTTCTTATTCTTAGCTAAAGCACGAGGAAGTGGCGAAGAGCGGTCGGTTTGGGACTGTATCATATAATTTTGAAGTTCGAAAAGTGCTGAATATCAGTATAACTTGTAGAAACGAGTTTTTTTGTATTAAAAACATTACCCCACACTAGGAATTTCTCTTGCATCGTGGGTGCGTTTATAAACATTTAAACTGACATACACAAATAGCCAAACCCGGAACAATTATTTGTAGGCCATAACATTATTTGTTCCGCGTGGGAATCGAACCTGCGACACGCAACAGCCACTGCGCCAATCGTGTCATCGTACTTTGGATTTTGGTGGTTTCCGAGAACCTTTTGGTTAGAGGGTTAAACCGTGTACCAATCGTTTTTCGGATGGGAAATCATCAAATGACTTCTCCCGCTCTGGGCGGAGCAGGACGGAGTGTCAGACTTTTACTGACTAAAACCCATCCATGTTCCTTCATCGCCCTTTGTGTTCCGGGGCCACGGTATCTCTTTCGAATAGTCCCGCAGCCCCAAAATAACGTATCGACGAAGCTGTTGATCGTGAAAAGAAGTTTTTAATTAGATAGGAAAATGAGAAAAAACTTGTATGGAAATAGATTTAAATAAAAAGATACTGGTGAAACACATTTCTCCTCCTGTTGATGTATAAAGATCGGATAAAGTTCTGGGAAGTGAGCCGACCCCGAGATGAGAGATCACTACAATAGCTTGATTATAGTACAAACAGGGTTTACTAGATCAATTGGAGTTTACATGAATCGTGTAATGGATACAATAGCGAGGCCGTTGTAATTGAACACAGGATTAAACAATAAAACACTACACCAAATACTTAATAGATACCGCCGGCCATGATAAATGAATGGGATCACTGGTCCATTCAATCCATGAATGAACTATAAATAAATACTAGCGTGGAGCAAGCGGCAACATCGTCGAATGGCATTAATTTTGGCGTAACGAAATTAAACACGAAACTAAATTAATTTGGACTAAATTAGGTAAACTAAGTGCTCATTTGCTGGCTTCCCCTTTTAATTTATGATGGTGGGCTGTGTGTTGTACAGCCACCAAAATGGCGTACATTAGTTACTAAAGGTAAAGGTATATATCCTTTAGAAAATACAGGAGTGATGTTTAAGGAATAGGCGGTAAGATTATCAAAAAATATTTGACCCGTGTTTTTTCTTTTGTTACGTAAACCAAAATTGACGAAGATATTATGACACTTTTAAAATTCTCAATACGTCACGCCTAGGTATAATTTTTAACTAGTTCTGACGTCACGAGCCCCCACTCCCGAGTTTTGATGCGTTTTATCTTTTGTAAATATTCATTGATTTACAAAAACAAAAAATACGTGTCCATTAATTTCCAGTACTCTAACTGACGGACTAAATAGATTTGCAATTTTTTGATACTGTCGTCATGCCTATTATCATTAACACTGAAAATGAGATATTTACGGTAAGAGAAGCCATTGAGATGGGTTTTAACTGTCGAGAGCCTGGAATCCAGTGGTTCAACTGTGTAACAACCGAAAACGTGCCGAATAAAGTTCGCTAGCGGAGCTTGTGAGAGATAATAGGTGGTAGAAACATGAAAGAGGGTAGAGCGATTTGTCTACTTATAAGTACCCACCCGTAATAACTTCAGATTATCCGTGATCATGATATCGAGAACTTTAAACAAAAATAGTAAACATGGTAAATATTCCATTTTCAGTGTGACCATGTCAGTTTAAAAACTTGTTAAAGTTATGTTGATTTTGCGTAACTCGGTGTCTTCATAACACTCACATTTATGCAAGGTGGTATTGACGATACACGGTACAGTTACTTTTTGTTTAGAGATAACAGTAATTTATCTTCGTGAATAATGGTTTTAACTAAAGAATCCTTTTATTTCCTTTCCGATTAAAACTATAACAACTGTAGATTTAACAATGACTGGTTTTAAGTAGATAATCTTATGAAGCTGAGAACAGTGGAGAGTTTTTGTTTGAGTATCATATAATTATTAGATTCCTAGGTTTTACCTACCTGTAATAGTTGTGGTATGTTAATACTTATCTACATCGACACTAATATTCTATACTAATACTAATTAGATTAGAATACTAATAATAATATAATAATAATAATAAGAGGAACAAAAGGGATGCAGGCCACATGGGATGTAAGGAGCAACTAGTAATAGATTTAGTAATACACAAACACGCTGCCACAAAAAATAGAAATTTACACCTACCTACATAGATTATAAAAATATTTTGACAGCATTCCACATTCCTGGCGTATCTAAATTTTACAGAATTATATAAAATGAACCCAAAAATAATTGACTTTTTGCAAAATATTATGTCCCGATGGAAAACTACGCTTCAGTTAAATTACCACGATAACATTGTCACAACTAGACAGAGAGGCATAAAAAGGGCATTTATCATGGAGATTCCTTGAGCCCTTTTTGGTTATGTCTCGCTCTAAACCCTCTATCTCACTTACTGCAGCGTTGCCAGGCCGGATATTGTCTTAAACATACAACAGAATAAACTACTATTTCACATCTTATTTATATGGACGACATTGAACTATACTCAATAACTGAAACAGACATGAAAAATTAAGAAATCACGACCGTATTTAGCAAAGACATAAACATGCAGTTTGGATTAGACAAATGTAAAACACAACATTAATGACACTATTACTGCTATGGAACCCACTGATTTATATAACATTTAGGAAACAGACAACTCAAAGGATTAGATCAGACAACAATTAAACAAACACTGAACACAGAATACAAGAGAAGAGTGGTCGCAGTATGTAAAACCCAGCTCTCCGGAAAACATTTAATAAAGGCGCTGAACACCTACACGATACCAATACTAACTTAATCATTTAGAGTGATCAAATGGTCACAAACTGACATCCAGCAAATAGAGAGAACAACACGCACCACACTAACTAAACATAACAATAACCTACACCCTAAAACTGCAATAGAAACGCTGACCATCAAACGGCAACACGGAGGGAGAGGCCTAAAGGCATTCTTTCACACTCAATTTAACACAAGCAACATACATAAAGCTATAGTAATGAACGATATCAACTACACACCACTTCACCTAAACGAAGAAATAGATACACAACCCACTAATAATGAAGACCTACAGAAGAAAAAGATGGAAGATTGGAAAAATAAAGAATTGCACGGGCGACATCCCCATGATTTAGAACAGTCTCACATAGATACGACAGCATCAAATAAATGGCTAAAGATAGGTAGTTTATTCCCGGAAACCGAAGGATTTATTATTGCAATACAAGATCTAATTATAAACACAAAAAAATACAGGAAATACCCCACAATAACGAACGATAAGTGCCGCAAATGTCACAGCCAACCGGAGACCATTCAGCACAGCTCTGGGGCCTGGACAACACTCACAAAAACAGACTACACCCATAGACACAAACATGTTGAAAACGTCATTCACCAACATCTAGCTCTCAAACATAAACTTATACAAGATACTAGTCCTTACTACAAATACACACCAGAAAGAGTTCTTGAAAATACTACACACAAACTCTACTACGACCGCGGCATTATGACTGGCAGGACCATTCATTATAATAGACCAGACATAATACTTCAGGATAAAATTTATAAAGTCACTTACCGTATAGACATAGCAGTTCCTAACACACATAACTTGCAAAAAACAATAGGTGAGAAAATTAGTAAAAAAGAAGAGCTGACCAGAATTATGGAGACAGGAAAAAGTTTACGTAGTATCGATACTAGTCTCCACTACGGGTGTTATACCCAATCACCACCACGGAACGAAAACTACGCGGGTGAAACCGCGTGACGTCCGCTTGTTATAATAATAAATACTGTGATAAATACACACAATGTATTTTGACTTACCTAATAACTTACCTTACATAATATCACTGACATAAAAACCCAAAAAAGTCGATGAAAACCCCGGTGACCATGCTCTTTGAAAGTCGATGTAGTTAAACATAACGTTTCGATAAGGAAGATATTTAATAAAAAAGGGGGAGGTCCTCGATTCGACACGCATTTTTTTTTTTAGTACAAATTCACCTAGAGTTCAAGGTCTGTAATCATCATTATTTCAGCCGAAAGACGCTCCACTGCTGGATATAGGCCTCCCCCAAGTATCGCCACGTTGCCCGGTCCCGTTCGACTCGCATCCAGCGGATCCCCGCAACCTTCACCAGGTCATAATAAGGAGAAATATTTGCCAAAGTTGTAAATTGACGATATGACCAATCGTGTTGTTTTTGCCAATCGTTAGGTACTTGTCGGTCGTTAAATTATTTTTAGATGAAATAACAGGACACCATTAAAACCAGCTGGTTTTGGTGATCGCGATAAAAAGAAATAAAGTTTTCTGTTTAATTAAATTGGTGAATGTTGGTGTCGAATGGCGTTTTTGTTATCTATAAATGAAATCGAGTTCACCTTGATGCGTTCATTGCATGTTCGATCAGTTTTCCTTATAAACAACTTGTATATCAAAGGTTACCATGCAGACTTAGCTTACTCAGGAATAATTGTACATACGATTTTCCTGTTAAGAAATGTGTTGGAAAATTGACGATTGAGGAATAAATTATATTTATTCTTTATTGCACACAAATTTTAAAGGCATACACAAAATTACAATATACAGCTTATGTACAAACGACGAGCTTAACCCAGAATTGGGTTTTCTTACAGCAAACCTTACTTCGATTGCGAGATTTGCAGTAGCAGAAGAGGACATACCTATGTGAATAACAGTAAATATACAAATTTAAATTAATTTATTTTATAAACCAAACTAAACTAATACATACAATATAATATACGTTATGCATACAATACAATATATATATTTACCACATAGTCAGTCACAGTTTTCTCCAATAAGACTTTCCAGTTTTCTCCAATAAGACTTTCGGTTTCCATCAAATTGAATGACTATTGAGGAAATGATACAAACAAAAACATCAATAGGGAACTACACGTGAGGGCCTAGACGAGTGGCAATTGTTTTTTTCGTTAGCGAAACATTCTATTGACCATCATAACATTTTTTTTCCATATATACATTTTTCATACCTAATTGTTCTTATCACATGACTGTGGCAACAATTCTCATAACTATTTGAAACGTAAAAAGGAAACAGATTTTTTGTTTAGGAATATATCAGTATTATTTACATTATTTACACACTACGAGTATAACTCTATGTTAACAGGATTCGCTTAAGCTTTTCAGTAGCTTTTGTCTACTAGAACTGGTACTACTGTCTGTTAGAACGTCTCATAATTTAGGTTCTCAAATGGTGATTCATGTTATTATGCCCGAAAACACCGTATGACAAACTAGCTTATGCTCGCTGCTTCGCCCGCGTGGATTACGGGAACTGCCCACGGGGAACTTACTTCCGGGGAAAAAGTACCCTATGTGCTATTTCAGACTATAATCTCTATAGAGATCTACGCTAGGGAATGGGCAACTACAGTACTTTCACAGTTTTTATGTCTTGTGACTGGGACTGTAGCTACATTTAATTTTCATCTTTGTTTCGACAATTCAAAAGTGCCTGTAACTGGCTTACTTGAAATAAATGCTTTGATTTTGATTTTGATTTTGATTGATAATCTATCTCCGTGCCAAAATTTCAACAAGATCCGTTCAGCCGTTCAGGCGTTATTGAGTAACAAACATCCATCCATCCAAAGTTTCCCATTTATAATACGAGTTGTAATAAGATGGATCATTTCTTCAATGCCTCAGCATCCTGCGGGTCCCAAATGAATGGCACCAGTTGACTAAAGAGCCCAACTAATCACTCAGTTTTTGTCCATAATGCTTCACTGGAAATTCCATGTTCCTATCAGCCAGCCATACGCATTCATACTACAGATATCGGTGAATGACGCCACCAGACGGCTGGCCCACGCCACAATTTACTTGCAAAGAACAATAATATGTCTATCAGGTAGACTTACCTAGGACACGTAGCCTAGGTCAAATGAAGTCACTACCACAAACCACATTATCGTAGTCTATACAATATGTACCTATCTATTTTGTGCTGGTAAACACAAAGCTCTCTTTCAGGTTGTCTTTATTAGAAAACTTTTGAAAATAGCGAAATTTTAGTTAAATGTGCGGCCGTAACATTTTGAATTTAGGTACTTAATTTGATTCAGCTGCTTCTTCTTTCAGAGTAGTCAGGCACGAAAATACATACACGCACGTTTTTAAATGAACGGTTTTTTTTAACTGTGTAAGGTAAGTCACACCTGTGTTTATTGCGGTAAAACAAACGCGAGTTTACGGAGTCGCGAGTTACCCGCGGGAATGTTTTACCACGATAAACCTTCGTGTCACCACAAATCGTCGTTATTACATACTGATACTGTTAGCCTGCGTCATCCCACTGCTGGACAAAGACTTCCAGTTTTTTTTTCTATCCAGGGCTAATGCTATTAGCCCTGTTATTACATATAGAATCTACCCTATATTTCAGCAGTACCATCTTCGAATTTATGCGTAATGATGTCAAAAAAAAATAGTACCTACTTAGACGGTTGCCACTCGTATTAGATACTGCGATAACTTGGTGACAACTGCTAGAATATGGTAAAATATTCTTTGAATAAGTGTGTTCCAGAGAGACGAACGAGAGCGCCAATTTTAAGCTAACTCGTGATAATAGAAAAGATATGTTACATATATAACATGAAACTTGCAATCCAATCGTTTTGTATTGTTTGGTTATCACTTTTGTAATCATCCACATTTAGCCAGTAATTAACTTAACTCCAGGGATTCAGCTTGACCTGGGATGACCTCAGCAGTAGAGCTTGCGATCACCCACACACAGACTAACGAAGAAGTCATGTCACGACTGTAACAATATCCTCCATAAACAAATCGGTCATAGCCAATTCCAACGGAGATTAGACGCAGGAGATATTATAATGCACTGCACAAGTGTGTGAGCAAAGCAAACACACTTTCTGTGTTCCTTTACTCTTTTGATAGAGGAGAGAAGAAGAACAAGACTGCTTTCTAAGTCACAGTGGTGTCATATCACCAACTTCAAAATTCCGGACTGAGAAATTCCTAATGTCACCCAATAATACAGCAAACCACAGAACAACAATGATAACATATTTTGTGGATCACAGGGCATAAAGGTCACACGTGAACAGTAATTTGCGACTGTGTCAATTTACCAGAACTGTATCTACTGAGGGAATCAACGTTCGGTTCAGCGCTGAAAGTTGAAAATTCAACAGCACGTTCGATGCCTCATACGACTTTTCTTCCGCCGTCGATATGTATGTGAAAATGTCATGGTAATAATGTTGCCCGCAATCCAGATTTGATTTGAGCTGACCAAATGTATGAATGAATTATCATTTGTACGGTTCTATTTCCCAAGAGGACATGAAATATCGTAAGGTCGACTGAATAATGATGCTGTACAATGATGATAATTGCGATTGAGAGAGTGAATAGTGTAAATATTGAAACAAACTATGTACGTGAACTGACTCTGACGAATCGGTCGATTACTTTCACATAAGATCACGCCTGTAACCCCCGAAGGGTAAAGCTGAAATGCACTATTGTACACCCGCGTTTCGTCAGTTACCAGTTCGTCGTTTACTTATTTTTGTGCTCAGATATGATTGATGTATTACCCATTGTATCAGATATGATGATTGATTTGGTCGTTAAAACTCAGCACCACTAAGTACGAATGTTATGTATCGCATCAAACAAAAATAAAATAGTTGCAGCTCTCGACGCTGGGATTATTAATCTGTGGTTCTGTTTGTATTTAACACTGTGATTTAAAACCATTGACAGGAAGCTGGTTGACCGCTGTTTAACCAAGCGCAGTGGTCCGCGGTCCACTTCGTCGCGCTTTCCACCGTGACGTCATCAGCAGCTATACATGATGCTACAATGAAAATCAAGGTTGGCGACCCATATGCATCCAAATCGTTCACACTATTATTAGATGTAATGATGTAATTGTGATTGCTGTGTGGTCTAGCCGGCTTGCGTATCTGTCAGTCAATCTAAACAATGCTATGTAGACGTGATTTTTTGTTTAGGAATATCGGATGGGAAAAACCGATTTTTGCTTTTATTATTTATTTAAACTTCATGTACAGTCGTGGTCTTTTCCGCCTGATCAGTTAAATTTTTTTCGCTTAAATCATGCGGAGGCGTCGAGCCACGGCCCTTTAAAGTTTAGGTCTATTAGGAAAGCGTCAACTTTGGCGCGCAAAATAACAATAACTCTCGTTAGGCGTGCGTCGTCAGTGCGCTCAGCCGATTGGTATCTTTTCATTCGTTATTTCTACGGCGGGGCTAAAGAGCGTTTCTATGTTGTAAGTGCAAGCAAAAATAAGCTTAGTGGTGATCAGGCAGGAGTGTCCTCGATAGTACATAGTGGTACAAGGCATTCTTTACCAGGCAACCTTCATGATTTCGATAGTGTATATACTTAATATTGATACTATTACACATAATACAAATAAAATAAGCTAACAAATACCAAAATAGAAAACGAGAAACCTAATATTAATTACTATAACTCGAATTCTAATTGTTGTTTATTTAGTCTGACTTAGCAGGTCTGACGGGTCGTAAATGTTAGCAACTTGAATGGTCAAAAGGTGAGATGGAATGGAATCAAACCAGTGGAAAAGGTCATTCGGAGCAAACTTTGGATGAAGTTGTGGTTGTAGAACCTTTCTTATCAGTAGTAAAGTGTACTGCAACCGCTGATCCGCATGTTGATGTGAATACCTCGACGCGCCGATTAAGTAGTAAGTTGATTGAGTGCATGCAGTAACTACTTAAGGGGATCCCTTTGCTCATCCCGCCGCCGTTTTTTCAATAGATGGCGTTGTAGTCTCGCATTTGGGTATTATTTATGTTTACGCCTAACCTAAATAACTAAGATAGACAATATTCTAATTGCGCCTAACTAGCCTTTTGTCTTGATTTTTCCACATAAACAGTTTCCTTGTTATCTCTTCTCAAACGGAGATTTGGTGACAAATCCACCAGCCGTCTCCACTTTATATCTGTACACACCATGCACACACACAAGCACACGTAAATAGTTTACTTTCTCAACCGCTTGATGGCGTTCTCATCAAAAACGTTTAATTAGGAAAGATGCAGATAACATATTTAACAATATTTTGTGACTAAAATGTAAAAAAAAAAAACATACAAGAAGGGCCACTGCAACGTTTATTTTAGTTAATGTGAATTTTTAACAATAATTACCAATCAAAAGTACCAAACTTGAAACGGAACGTGTTTTAATAAACCAATCAGCATCTAGCTAGTGACATCGATCACTCTCGTTTATTTGAGGTTATAGCTGTTGTGAAGATAAACATTCTGAATATAAAGCGAAAATCTATTGTATTTTCTGTACTCGAATCTACCGAAAGTTAGTGTTGACATGGTTGTACGGACTAAACTTCTAGAAGTAAACATCAAAGTTTTCATACCGTACCTAGGTTAGCCTAGCAGTTCTTTCAACAAGGGAATCTTACGGTGACAACGCAATCGGCTATGTCCAAAAGTTGAGTTACTCTGGAGCATAAAGTTTACCTATAGAACTGTTTATGTCTGATGACTATAGCATGATTTAATTTTGTTCCACCACCAAACGTCCAAGTGATTCCTCATTCTGTACATAACAAATTCGAAATTAATTGTGATCTAACTTCTAAATTATTTGTGTTCTATGTGTTGTGTGGTATGTGCCATTTGATAAAAGTACTGCATCTGTTTTCAATGCCGCAATGAAGTTCTGTTCTAACAAAATATGAATGTGGTTTTGTTGTTTTACACTAATTATATAATTAACTATTGTAAGTTGTTGAGAACAGTGTGAAGGTCTCGATGATGGTGATGAGAAATAAGTGGACTGTATAAATGGCTGGTACAAACTGAATTTATTGGTTGAAACCGACATGTACAACGCGGTGGCCCGTGGAGAAGTGTTCTGTGAGGCGCGAGTGCGCGACGCCGGCCGTCCCGCGCCGCCCGTCGCCCGCGCAGCCCGTCGCCTGCGTCCCCCGCGCCGCCTGCTCCGCGCGCCGCATTGCCTGGCTCAGCGGCTCGCGAGCGCTGCCTGCAGTCTGTCGAGGTTCGATTCTCGACAGTAAGTAATGCTTTTTATTCAAGTAGTATTAGTATTCATTTACCCAAAATAAAGAGCCTGTCAGGGTTTGAACATACAACCTAAACATCACTGCCCACCCTTCAACTACATTATACAATAAATTGTTGAAGGCAAAAAAATACAATTGATACAAACTCAAAGCATTTATTTAAATACCATTTACAGGCACTATTGAATTGTCAAGGACTCAGTCTCTAGTTACACATGGACACTCTTTTTAAAAACAAGTTCAACAACAGCAGTCTCGAATAACGGCGGCCATTCACGAGCATGACACGTGGATCAGCACCACTCTGCTCAAACATTTTGAATGAAACTATGATCCAACATCAGCGAAACAGCATGTCAAATTCTCAACTGACATGCTCGTTCATGTCACAAAAGTACATAAAATATACTAAATGGCCACATGGTGCTCACATTTATAATGAAATTAGTGTACCACAATAGGTAAAAAGAATAAAAAATAAAGCAATGACATAAATTGTGATAGATAGGTACATGGTGCTCACATATTTACAAACTGTTGGGGATTTCAAATAAAAACTCCTACTGGTTTGAAAGCTTATTTAGTTCTTATCTTCACTTTATACATATACAAAGCCTTGGAACACTTATTAGTACATAGTTGACCCGGCCCAGCTGACAGGTACATAAGGTAGGGGTCGATGACCTGGTTACACATGGGTACATGGGTGGAGGTTCAGAGGTTGGTGACCATGGACCAGCTGGTTCGTACTAAGATCAGGGGTCATGACCTGGTCAGCTGATGAGTACTAGGGTCAGGGGGTCAACGATCTAGGTCAGCTGATAGGTATATGGGTCAGAGGTCATGACCTGGTCAGCTGAGGGGTTCACTGATCGTACTAGGTACCATAACATTACAATCTTATCCGCTCACCAGCGCGGTCCGAAATAAAACTAATTTCAGGAAGCACTGTACAATAGCGCCCATTGATTTTGTGATTTTGATTCTGTTAGGATGTGGAGGAGGCTCCTCTATGGACCTCGATGCGCGCATCGAGGTCCATAGATATTTTAGTCTAATTATACCCAAGTGAAGCACAGGTAATTTGTCAATATCTAATTCTGCTAATTTTTGGCATAGGTTTTCTAAGATTCTGCCAAAATCTACAATTCTTTCAAAAAATCCCTAAATTTAGGGAAAATACCCTAACGTGGGAACACAAATAGACAGCTCTAGTTCGCGTAACTTCGCCACTTCGCCTTTGTTACAGTCCGGTCAACCGATTTTGACTTCTATTGCGTTGCTCTACAAGTAGGTAGCTGCTGCAGTAAACAGTTGGTATTTTGTAACCACGTTTTTGCTTTTAATGCCATTCTTATGCCTACGGAATAGAAGTCAAAATCGGTTGACCGGACTGTAACAAAGGCGAAGTGGCGAAGTTACGCGAACTCTTAGAAAACCTATGCTAAAAATTAGCAGAATTAGATATTGACAAATTACCTGTGCTTCACTTGGGTATAATTAGACTAAAATATCTATGGACCTCGATGCGCGCATCGAGGTCCATAGAGGAGCCTCCTCCACATCCTAACAGAATCAAAATCACAAAATCAATGGGCGCTATTGTACAGTGCTTCCTGAAATTAGTTTTATTTCGGACCGCGCTGGTGAGCGGATAAGATTGTAATGTTATGGTACCTAGTACAATCAGTGAACCCCTCAGCTGACCAGGTCATGACCTCTGACCCATATACCTATCAGCTGACCTAGATCGTTGACCCCCTGACCCTAGTACTCATCAGCTGACCAGGTCATGACCCCTGATCTTAGTACGAACCAGCTGGTCCATGGTCACCAACCTCTGAACCTCCACCCATGTACCCATGTGTAACCAGGTCATCGACCCCTACCTTATGTACCTGTCAGCTGGGCCGGGTCAACTATGTACTAATAAGTGTTCCAAGGCTTTGTATATGTATAAAGTGAAGATAAGAACTAAATAAGCTTTCAAACCAGTAGGAGTTTTTATTTGAAATCCCCAACAGTTTGTAAATATGTGAGCACCATGTACCTATCTATCACAATTTATGTCATTGCTTTATTTTTTATTCTTTTTACCTATTGTGGTACACTAATTTCATTATAAATGTGAGCACCATGTGGCCATTTAGTATATTTTATGTACTTTTGTGACATGAACGAGCATGGCAGTTGAGAATTTGACATGCTGTTTCGCTGATGTTGGATCATAGTTTCATTCAAAATGTTTGAGCAGAGTGGTGCTGATCCACGTGTCATGCTCGTGAATGGCCGCCGTTATTCGAGACTGCTGTTGTTGAACTTGTTTTTAAAAAGAGTGTCCATGTGTAACTAGAGACTGAGTCCTTGACAATTCAATAGTGCCTGTAAATGGTATTTAAATAAATGCTTTGAGTTTGTATCAATTGTATTTTTTTGCCTTCAACAATTTATTGTATAATGTAGTTGAAGGGTGGGCAGTGATGTTTAGGTTGTATGTTCAAACCCTGACAGGCTCTTTATTTTGGGTAAATGAATACTAATACTACTTGAATAAAAAGCATTACTTACAATAGTTAATTATATAATTAGTGTAAAACAACAAAACCACATTCATATTTTGTTAGAACAGAACTTCATTGCGGCATTGAAAACAGATGCAGTACTTTTATCAAATGGCACATACCACACAACACATAGAACACAAATAATTTAGAAGTTAGATCACAATTAATTTCGAATTTGTTATGTACAGAATGAGGAATCACTTTGACGTTTGGTGGTGGAACAAAATTAAATCATGCTATAGTCATCAGAAGTCAAAATCAATTGAACGGACTGTATGGTTTGTGATTTTCATTGTGTTCATTATTATTAGGTATAGTTAGGGCGTTTATTTTATAGATACCTACTTTCAAACATTGGTTTGGGTGAACAACATGACTAGATAACAAGATTTTTCCTCAAACATGCTTGGAAATTTGAGCATTATTTTGACAACCTTCTTCGAGATTCGAAATTGCTGTACTGGCCCTATACATGCGACCAGCGGCCGGCAAAAAAAATAAAACCGACACAAAAAAGCGAAAAATAACTAGCTTCAGAAGTCTGTGACCTTTGTTTGATTGATTTAGTTTTTTTTGTCACCGACTTCTGAAGCTGAAGTTATTTTTCGCTTTTTTGTATTTTTTGAAGTCGGTTTTATTTTTTCATAAAAGTTTTTAATTTTTAGTTGTTCCCAAACAAATATTTGCCATCTCTTTGAGGCGCGCGTGGAACACGAACGCTCCAACTTTACATACCTAACTGTCGAAATCTGGATGTATTGTACACATCTGCATACCCCCTCAGAGCATACAGGCGTGATGTTACGTCATGATGTTGTATAAACAATAAACATCCAAGTGATTCCAACAATCACGGCAGATTTGCCGTCTATTTTTGAAGAGTTCCATTGTATATCTCCAAAGAACAGCGTCAGATGTTCACCAAATTAAAATAGGACCACATGGGAACCACCAGCTTTCAAATAAAAAAAGAATTATCAAAATCGGTTCACCCAGTCGAAACACAAACGAACAAACACAAAAAAAAATATAGTCGAATTGAGAACCTCCTCTTTTTGGAAGTCGGTTGAAAAAACATATCTGTCATGTTTAGCGGCCAAATAAATTACATAGTAAACTCATATCTGTCGTGTTATTTAAAAATGGAATGATCTTTTACTCTGAAACATGGCAAGGGCAACCAAGGAGGTAACATATCAAAGGTATTTTTTAAATTTCGAATTGGCTTGCAAATAAAAAGCGGTTTATTGAAAAAAAAAAACAAATGAACTCGATTCGTTTTTCCACTTGTCCGTTGAAGTTTCAGTTCTAGTATGTGGCCCAGCACACATTTCTTTTTTTTTTGCAGGTTTTCTGCAAACAGGTTTCGCAAACAGGTCGGTTTACAGTCCGGTCAACCGATTTTGACTTCTTTTCCGTAGGCATAAGAATGGCATTAAAAGCAAAAACGTGGTTACAATACCAACTGTTTACTGCAGCAGCTACCTATTTGTAAGGTAACGCAATAGAAGTCAAAATCGATTGAACAGACTGTAAGGTTTGTGTTTTTCATTGGGGTTTTATTCATTACTATGTAGGTATAGTTAGGGCACTTATTTTTCTCCCATCATGACCTTCGGGTCTAAAATGGCCGCTATAGCAGAATCTAAGCAGAATCTTAGCACGAATCACGTTAAAAAAATTAAATTCTTAAAATGGACTTTATGTCAATAGTCATAAAGTCCATTTTAAGAATTTTAAATTTTTAACGTGATTCACGAAACGATTCTGCTAAAGCGGCCATTTTAGACCCCCTTGACTGCGTCTCGTAAGTTTTAGTAAGTAAGCAGGTAGTAGGTACCTACCTTCATGAATATAAATAGTGTGATGAATGAATGTAATGTTACCTATATAATGTAAGTACATTATTAGTTTATTACATAAACCGCGAAAAGTCCACGTACAAAACTAAAGTATACAGGTATGTCTGAATACCTACTTGTTAATAACTAATAAGTTTTAGCTATCACACAATAAAATTAGAACCAACTCCGAATTACCTACACATTTCATCCCTAATGTACTTTCAACTTTGGTTTGGGTAAACAACATGACATAATAAGAATTTTTCTAACTTCAAATCATTCATAATAAAATGATAAATCTGATTCACCCAAACAAAACCGCTGCAGCAGTACCTACCTACCTACTTGTTAGACGAACGAAATGTGAATTATTCGCGAGTCAAAACTCCCCGCACGCACATACTTGACCACTACCTTGACCTTACAATGACAACGCCACGCCATCTAGTAATCAGCAGATAATTATTTCGAGTTTTGTTAAGCAAGAGGTTCGATTGTTCTTTGAAAATCCGATAGATGGCGTGACTCCAAGCACGCACACTTGCAAAGATTTTTCGTTTTTTTTCGGCCCTGGAAATCCTACAATCCTTGTTATTTCTTTATGTTTGAAGGGGTTTGCGACAACACTAATTTATAATAACATCAAGTTGTTTCATTACTTCTACAAAAAGTATATAAGTATCGAGAATGTATATCAAAAATAATGTATGGGAAAGCGCGTCTAAGCTTCCACCTTAAGGACGCGTTTGCAAAATTGATAGGTACAGAAACGAACTACTACATTGACACGGGTCATACACACAAGTGTACGCACGACTAACTGCGAGAATAGTAGTCAAGTGAACTCATTTTGATGCTTTGAAAGATTTTTACGTATTTCTTAGAAATAAAATTATGGCAGGTCCCTACAAAAAAAATATTTTTGCTGTTTTTACGAATTACCTCCGGACTTGATGGAGTGACCTGAAGGTATACTTCAGTGACTGCTACTGAAACTTCTCGACGTGTTGTACTAGGTGAGCCGAGTTTGGGCTCGTTTTGTAAGTAATGATGAGACCTTACCTCCGGACCTGATGGAGTGACCTGAAGGTGTACTTCGGTGACTGCTACTGGAACTCCTCGATGTGTTGTACTAGGTGAGCCGAGTTTGGGCTCGTTTTGTTAGTTATGACGAGACCTTACCTCTGGACCTGATGGAGTGACATGAAGGTGTACTTCGGTGACTGCTACTGGAACTCCTCGATGTGTTGTACTAGGTGAGCCGAGTTTGGGCTCGTTTTGTTAGTTATGATGAGACCTTACCTCCGGACCTGATGGCGTGACCTGAAGGTGTACTTCGGTGACTACTACTGGAACTCCTCGACGTGTTGTACTGGATGAGTCGAGTTTGGGCTCGTTTTGATAGTTATGATAAGACCTGCTGGAAGGTGTAGGTACTTTCGTGATTATTAAAACAACAAATCAAACGTTATCAATTTTTATTGTGAGAATATTTCTTTGAATATGTCAAAGAGTTCCAGTAGCAGTCACCGAAGTACACCTTCAGGTCATTCCATCAAGTCCGGAGGTAAGGTCTCATCATAACTAACAAAACGAGCCCAAACTCGGCTCACCCAGTACAACACGTCAAAGAGTTCCAGTAGCAATCATCGAAGTACACCGTCAGGTCACTCCATCAAGTCCGGAGGTAAGGTCTCATCAAAACTAACAAAACGAGCCCAAACTCGGCTCACCTAGTACAACACATCGAGGAGTTCCAGTAGCAGTCACTGAAGTACACCTTCAGGTCACTCCATCAAGTCCGGAGGTAAAGTCTCATCATAACTAACAAAACGAGCCCAAACTCGGCTCACCCAGTACAACACGTCAAGGAGTTCCAGTAGCAATCATCGAAGTACACCTTCAGATCACTCCATCAAGTCCGGAGGTAAGGTCTCATCATAACTAACAAAACGAGCCCAAACTCGGCTCACCCAGTACAACACGTCAAGGAGTTCCAGTAGCAATCATCGAAGTACACCTTCAGTTCACTACATCAGGTCCGGAGGCAAGGTTTCATCATAACTAACAAAACGAGCCCAAACTCAGCTCACCTAGTACAACACGTCAAGGAGTTCCAGTAGCAGTCACCAATCACTTCATCAAGTCCGGAGGTAAGGTCTCATCATAACTAATAAAAACCTTACCTTGTCAAGTATCAAATTTGGTTTATCGAATATTTTGTGTTTGCACAGCGATCTTTTTCAACTCGAGCCGCTCCAAACAGGCGTTACGTGTCCACTCTCAACGGCGGCCGTGCGCGGACTAAAGTTTCATTCAAAGTGCTTGTGCAATAAATCAAGACTGGTATCAAAAGTAAAATAACCCCTAATGCAATCGATTAAGATTCATCCAGAATAGCAAAAAATGTGAAAAAATAAGATTTGGTTTTCATTTTTTCTGCAACTATATAAATCATTTAGATAAAAAAAAAATCCTTGCATTAAGAATTGATTATGTTTGCCAACATACAGTATTTTCAGAAATAGTAAATTATGTTAATAATAGCACAAAAAATGTACCTAAACTCAACCCTGTATCGTTAATTTTATGGAAAATGGCAACGACAGATCGATTTTACATTATAAAAAACTAAAATTTCAATGATCAAGTACCTATTATTTGAAGATGGAGAACCAATCTATACGAGGTAGTTATTAGTTATGTTGGATTTTGTTTGGTTATGCCATAAAACTGTACCGAAAAACAGCATAATTTTACCTGATATGCAAACGCGCAATGAAGATAGCTCAGTGTTCTCTATTGTCACTGAACTACCGTACAAATGATGTATACCAGGTTGTATTAGCTATGTATATGTCGGCGTCAAATTGTAAAACCCGTTAGATTGTAATCTGTCTAGCGAGATTGTAAACTGGCGAAATATTGTCATCCGAACATACTGCTTATAACATGACGCATTATTTTTCGGTAGATTACAATCTGTCGAAGTGAAATAATCATTTGTGAAATGTATGCGACGGAACTCTTGGACACCTCGCGCTCTGTGGAGGAGGGGAGGGAGAGGGGGTCCCCCCTTGCCCCCTGGTACCACTCCCATGAAAAGATAATGCATCATTCCTAAGAAAAACCGATTAATGTAACCTAACCTCTGTCTGCAGGGTTTAAAGGAACCTAACTAACCTAACGTCGGGGTGCTCCAAGTCCCGATTCTGGGGGCAGAGATAATTTGATCGAATGCAATTCACAATTTGACGGTTTCCCTTCTGGAGACTATAATCTACCGAAAAATAATGCGTCATATTGTATACCTATAAGCAGTATGTTCAGTTGACAATATTTCGACTGTTTACAAAATCGCTAGACAGATTACAATCTAATGGTTTTTACAATGTGGCGCTGACATAATATACAGGGTGTAAACGGACCCTTCACGAAGCCGTCAACCAAGCATTCTGTACATCAAACTAAGTATCTCTATGAAAACCGTTTTTAACCGTTTATTGGGTGAAAAATCACGGTTTACGATAGGACTCAATTAAATGAAACGCATTCAAAATACATATATTACTGATTGCATTGAATAGTACCGGGGGGCCAAGGAGGTATTTAGAGTAAAGTTGTAACAGCAAAAACTTCTTTTCTTTTAAACATGTGAAAAAATTGGAACTTTGACCTCTAATATTTCCGTAACAAGAAGGTTCCTATACTATTCCCAGGCATAGTCCAGAATACAAACTCATGCGGGGCAGTCTTTGGGGACTGCCGATAGAAGTGAAAACTAAGTAACTTAATTGTGAATTGTATATCGTCGATCAATTCAAAATAAACTTTATCTTAATTGTTTACGGTTGTTTTTGACTAACCGTTCTATGAAAGCGTTCGGTGACGATGACGCGAGTTCCATGATTTTTGTTCACCCAAAAAGGGCTAAAGGCGCCTAAAGAAAATTTCACTTTAAAAAAATATCACAATGATGGGGAGCACAAGTGTCTTTTGGCTTCGTTAGGGTTCTTTTTACACCCATTATGCATCGTATTTACGTACCTTTAAATAGTTCCGCACTTCCTCTACCTACTTGTGACCAGAATTTCGATGTCACAGTATGCGAGGTGAGTTACTTTTGTTTGTAAGCTTCTTATACTGATTACGCATATGTTAGTGACTTGTAATCATTCAGAAGGTCGGTAAACGAGCGCCCATTTCTGACTAATTAACATTCTGAAGGTTCTTTGCTCTGCTAGTTAGTATTCCAGGATTTCGAACTAGGTTTATTGTTCTATTCTTCGTAACAAGTATGCTATAGATGTTTTTAACAAAGTAAAAAAACAAAAAAAAAACATAATAAACTGTTTGTTATCCAGCTACAATCCTTTTACATTTATTTTATATCTGACTGGTTTATATTTATCAATAAATCAGCTTATAATGTCCCCACTGCTGGGATACAGGTCGCTTCTCAATACGAGGGAATCTGAGTTGAGTTGTATGTAATTAAAAAAAATAAGCCGACTCCGAAGCATACAATCCCCAATGCGTAAACAGGCCTTAAATGGTATTTAACTATTTATTTAGCCATTACACGCAATTAGTCGTACGTTACCAATTACTCGTGCTACGTCAGAGTCCATCGGACGAGCTCCATGTCCGTAACCAAGTTTCCTCATACGCTTTATGAGCATCGGAAAATGAGGAAAATTCAATAAGCGTCGAGGTAACCGCAGCAACCGCTTTCCTTACGACGACGCAAGTTGTTCGAATGGGGAATTTTGTAACTCGGCTACGTATAGTGCGTATACATTAGACATTATGTGAGGACGTCAAACTCATAATAACCTTCGCAAAAGAACAATAAACCTTTCAGTCAGAGGAAATAAAGCAGAAATTGCAAATTGGGTTTATCCAAGACAGTAAAGTGATAAGTTTAAACCTATATTACATAGTTTCCTTACATTAAGTAGGTCTGACATGCAGTTCTGCAGCATGACAAATTATAGGCACTGAACAAACAATTTGACGTTAACGAATAAAAACGAAAGTAGTCGTTAGTCCAATCCGGTTGCCGCAGCTTGGAAACTTGTTGTGAAAGAGATTTCACACCAATCCCGTGAGCATAATAGGTACGCTCGACGACCGATCAAGGTATAAAAACCAGTTTTGCGGATATCTCATTGTACAGGCAATCTATGCAAAGCGAAGCCATGTTATACTAGAAATGTATAGCTTGATGCGTCGCCGTGTATACCCAGTCGATTATATACGATTGTTATATAAAATGAAGAGTTTAATAGCCGGCATCGTACGATAACAATGGTAGTACAATACCTGCCGCGTAATAAACATTTCGATTTACTCAAGGTAATGAATTTCGATCATGTTTTTAAACATAGGTAGGTACTCGAATAATGGATTTGTGCTGTTAAATCGAACTGTGAAACTGTGTTTCAAAAGAATGAAAATGTGTCAAAAAAACACTGGAAAATACAGTGTCAATTGTAAATTATTTAGGCAAGCTATTTGAAAAAACACACACACACACACACACAGAGACAAGAAGAGTATTTAACACAAGCTGTTTTCGCGTCGCTGAACACATTTTTGTTCAGGTGTTAATTCATGGAGTATATTTACGATTCGCTGCGCTAGTTTTCCGACTATTTGTATTATTGAACAAGTACGAATGTAAAATTAATTCACCTTTGTCTACATGGTTAACAATATTTTGGAAACTAAATGTTTGGTCGGTTATGGGTAGTTTCAGGATATCCGCATCAGAAACACTGTCGGCCATGGAAAAAGGGATTAAATATAAAAAGTAGAAACTTATCTGTCGAATTAGCTCATTTCAGTGTCATTATTTATTGTTGTCTGCTTTTGCCTCACAGAAACCGTAAGGCCCCGTTCCCACTATGTCGTGCCAAATGGGGATTCCCCGAGCGTTCAAATCATTGCAGTGCTTATGCTTATATAAGTAAAATAGAACCTGATTCGTGGTATTCTGTATTTGAGATTATGACATGTTGTACTTGTATGTGATGTAATATTATTGTTTGTTGATATCTTGTGTCGATATTATTTCTATGATATATGTACCTATTGTAATATCAATCAGTTTTGGTGATTACGGTAAAGGATTCCGCCCACTACACCGTAGCATATCATGACCGTGCTATGAACGTATCAGGCTAAAAAATATTATTGTTATTGAAAAGTATGAGACTATGCTCAACTAGACCGTTAAGTCACCGACCAACGCTTCGTGTATGGCACGCGACCTGGGGGCCGAATCTGCTATTACAATAGTGTCACAATGATCTATCATTGATTTCATAATTGTTGGTCAATGACAATGGTCATTTTGCTAAAAATTCGTAATCTGCTAAATTCATAATAGTCGATCATTGTTCGGTCAATGGTCTCGTAATAGAATTGTGATAAAATGCCATTGTTGTATTGCCATTATTAAAAAACCTTAATAGAAATGTTTTTCGAAATACTAGAATTAAATTTGAACATCTAATCTTGCCAGATTTAATTTTATATATATTTTTACATATTATTTATTAGTGTTTTAAGCAATCTGCAGTAGTAAGAAGTTCGTAAATAAAAAAAAACATTAAGTTCTGTGTAACGCGAATTAATGTAAAACTATACAATTAAATAATATTTTCTGTTTAGCTGTTAAAGTCAAATGTGACATTACTGCTTACTGACGTTTTATCTGTTTTTATTTCTAGCGGTGGTTGTTTTGATTTATTTTCATATAAGTGTTTTAAATTATCTTTAATAATAGTAGGCTATATTTATTGCAATACAAAATGGTGCTAATGGATCAAATTTTGGCTGGAACTGTCAAAATTTTAGCAGATTACCGCGTAAGTCAGTCATTCATTTGTCATTGTGTACGAGATTACCATTCTATGCCATTTCTTTCAATGGAGTGCCAGTGGTTGACCATTGGAAAGTTATAATGACGATGACGCCACTATATTAGTAGATTACCAAACTTGTCAAAATCAACAATAATAATTGTACAATCAATGATAGACCATTGTGACACTATTGTAATAGCAGACTCGGCCCCCTGTTATAAACGGGTATGAAATGCTGTTGATACGTTCTAGTGGGCATAGTAGACCGTGTCAGGTTTCTTTTCGTGCCTGATATGTTCATAGCACGGTCATACGGTACGGTGTATTGGGCAGATTCCTTAACTCGTTGTATAAAATCTTAACAATAATATAAAAACAAATGTTACTGCTACCTACCTAGGGAGTGTCAGACTTACTGACTAAAACCCATCCATGTTCCTTTCTCGCCCTTTGTGTTCCGGGGCCACGGTGTCTCTTTCGAATAGTCCCGCAGCCCCGGCAGGCTTCGGTCCCTTCCCTTTGCTGACTCTCTTTGAGGCGCGCGTGGAACACGAACGCGCCGTCGACACGGCCTGTCGTCATGAGATGTACGGACGGCGAGCTATCCCATAGCTCCCCGTCCACAGGCCCGCGCCTACGGTGCCCGGAAGCCACCACGTGGCCCCCGACGCCCGGGGCGTCTCCCGCGGCGGCTGGGACGTGAGGATCTCTCCCTGTCCTGTTCCGCCACCTCCTTCGCTAGCATGACTCCTTTGCAGAAGGAGGTGACGGCGTCCCATTCCATCTCGCTCCGGACCATGGATTGAACCAAGGCCGGGAGCGAGAGGTCGCCGCCGCCAATCGCCGCTACGAGGACATGGCGGTGGTCCGCCCAAGCGGGGCACACCTCCACCGTGTGCTCCACCGTGTCCTCCGGTCGATCCTCACAATGGTGACACCCGGGCGTTTCCTCCCGCCCGATTCGGTGCAGGAACTTACCGAAACATCCGTGTCCGGTAAGAACCTGCGTCAGGCGGAAGGTGAGGACGCCGTGGCGTCTCTCCAGCCACTCCTCAAAGAGACTTATCGCCACTATTGTGGCGTGCCCTGCACGGGGTTGCGATAGTCGCTCTCTCCATGTCGCCATGAGATCCCGCCGGAAGTCCGTCCGCTGAGCGACAATTTGCCGCAGCAGCGGAGTTTCCCCCCGGCGTAGCGCCTCCGCGCGCCACTCATGTAGGCGCGCGTGGACTATTGCCTCCAGATCGCCATGGCGGCAATCCGGCAAGGAGGTTCGCCGCCTCGCGGGAGATCATGCGGTACCCCGGACCAGCCTTACGGCTACCACCTTCTGGGGCACGTTCAAGTGGTGGGCGGCACGCCGCCTCAATGAACGTGCCCACACCGGGGCCCCGTAAAGGGCCATGGACCGCACGACTCCCGCGTAGAGCCTCCGGCAGGAGGCGTTCGGCCCCCCCAGGTTGGGCAGGAGCCGCCTGAAGGCAGCCCCTGTCCGCTCCAGTTTGGGGGCCAAACGTCGGAAGTGCTCCACGAAGTTCCAGCGGCTGTCGCGGACAAGTCCCAGGTACTTCAGCGTCGACTCGACGCCGATGGAAACCCCTCCTGCCATCACTGCGGATCCCGGAGGTGGCGCGTTCCGAGGCCCATGAAAGCACATGGCCTCGGACTTGTGCAATGCCACCTCGAGACCCAGTTGCCGGATCCTCTCAACGACTAACGCAACCCCGCGTGTCATTACTTTGGCCGCCGCCTCGTGCGACCCCCCCTGTGCGAGCACCAGCGTGTCGTCTGCATAGCAAACCACGCTGACGCTGCGCGCAGCACCCAGTCGTAACCGATGTTCCACAAGGATGGGCCTAGAACCGATCCCTGCGGAACACCGCACGACATCTCTCGCCGGTTCCAGTCTCCACTGCGACCGGGGTAGATGACGTACCTGTCCGCCAGGTAGTCCCCGACCACACGACGGAGGTAGGTCGGCACCCGGTGATACCGGAGTGCTTCCCTTATGCAGCTCCAGGGCATGGAGTTGAAGGCGTTGGCGATGTCAAGAGACATCGCCAAGACAACCCCACCCCTGGACACCGCATCCCCCGTCGTGAGGGCTCTCACGCGCATGATGGCGTCCACCGTCGAGCGCCCCTTGCGGAACCCATACTGGTGTTCCGCAAGGTCCGGCCCAGTCCCCGCAAGGTGCTCGGCGAGGCGGTTTGCAATTACTCTTTCAAAGAGCTTGCCCACCTCGTCGAGCAGCCACACGGGCCGGTAGGCGGACGGAGAGTTCGCCGGGCGCCCCGGCTTCCGAATGAGGACCAGCTTCCCCGTCTTCCAACGAAGCGGGAACTGGCCTCTCTCCAAACATGCGCTAAAGAGCCCTTCTAGTCGGGGCCCGAGAGCCTCCGAGGCCAGGACCCAGGCTTTGCCAGGCAAGCCGTCGAGTCCCGGGGCGGTATTTTTGGCACCCAACCTTCGTACCGCCACTCTCAGGTCTACCCCGGTCACTTCAGGAGCGTCGTCGTCGTCGCTTTGGTGGTCCGCTTCCGGCACCGCAGCTGGCGGAGCCATAGGCGGGGGCGGGTGTTCCCCTCGCGAGGGGAACAGAGCGCTCACCACGTCCTCCACGAGCTGAGGCCGGAGACTCTGCGTCAGCGGGGGGGCCCAGGTGCGGAGTTTATCCCGCACCATCTTGTAAGGGCGCCCCCACGGATCTCTGTCGAGAGTCTCCAGCATCTCCTCGCTGGCCCGCAGGACAGCCTCGTGGAGGGCGGTCTTCGCCGCTCTGTAGCCATCATAAAGCTCCGCCTCAATGGCTGCCGCATTCGGTGGGCGAATGCGGAGCCTGCGGTGCCTGGCGTACAGGTGTCGCGCAGCCACGCACGCCTCCCGTAAAGACGTCAGCTCACGCGACCACCAGTACACCTGACGCCGGGCGCTTCCTGGCCGGACTCGGGGCATTGCCACGTCACTGATGTCGGACATGGCCTCCTGGAACCACCCTGCCTCATCGTTAACGTCGGCAGGCCTGTCCGGTGATGTCACCCAGGCCTGCACGATCGAGGCTTCCAGGAGGAGCTCCCGGTCCAGCTGCTTCAGCGCCCAACGCGGACCACTCGGGGCCTGTTGGACCGGTGCGCTTGAGGTCTGGGTGGAGACGTCGAACCGGATGTACCGGTGGTCGGAATAGGTCTCCACCCCCTCCATGACGCGCCAGTCAACGACACGCGGTGACAGGGCGGGGCTAGCGAACGAAATGTCTGTTGTGGATTGTCTATGTTTAATTATGAATAAAACAGTTGTCATCCAGACTTATCTTTCATTACACAACATGGTGGCAGCGGTGGGATTTTTATTCGATTTAAATGGTTTAAGTCGGTAATAAATTTACGTTTTAGACTTTAAAATCGTCAGGGACGGTTATAGAGCGCTATGGAACACGCGCGACCACCAACTGAATTGTGTTTGGAGGGCAGCTCCGTCAGTCGGGCTGACGCATGGCGTCGTTGGAGGACGCAATTTATGTTATTTTTAAAAGCATCGGGGGTGCAAAAAGAGGGAACTGATGTTCAAGCCAGCTTGATGATAAATTTAATCGGACCTGAGGGGTTTGAAGTGTTTGAGACATTTTCATTTGGCAAGGAGAGCGATAAGGATGATGTCAATCTATTGCTTAAGAAATTTGATGAATATTTTGGAGTCAAACAGAATATAACATTAGCAAGATACAATTTTTTTACAAGGGGTCAGGAAGTAGGAGAATCAATTGATCAGTATGTTACGTCATTACGATTATTGAGCAAATATTGTAACTTCAAAAATTTAGAAGATGAGTTGATTCGCGACCGTATTGTTTGTGGGATACAGAGTACTGGAGCAAGAGAACGTTTATTGAGAGCAGAGGATCTGACGTTGGAAAAAGCTATTAAAATTGTCCAGGTTGATCAAATGTCATCAGATAATCGACGTTTATTGGAAACTCGTGGTGCTGGTGCTTCAGGATTGGTGCAGGTCGATGCAGTTGGTTTGCGCGGTGTAAGCGGCCGTGGTAGGCGCGGTGGTTGGCGCGGCAGTGGACGTCAACAAGGGCGCGGTGTGGCCAGTGTTGCTGCTGGTTCCAATACAGTGCGAAGATTTGAGCATTCAAGCAAGACTGGACATTGTCTTAGGTGCGGAGGCCAATGCAATGAACTCAATTTATGTCCGGCTATTTCTGTGCAATGTTATTTGTGCGAAAATCATGGACATTTTGCTAGAATGTGCAAGTTGAAAAAAGGGAATAAGAAAATGTACGATATTAGTCTAACAGAAGCAAAAAGCAATGAAGAAGCTGATGATTGTGAGTCATTTTTTGTATCAGTTTTGTATACTGTCTCAGAGATTAACTCTTCGTCGGAGGATTGGTATGAATCACTTCAAGGGGAGTGCGGTTCAGAAAAATTTAAATTAGATACGGGAGCAGATATTAATGTTTTATCGTATAAGCGATTTTTATTGTTAGGCTATGACAGTAAGCTAATTAGTGGCAAGCAAAGTGTTCGTTTGCAATCTTATAGTGGTGATTTTATTCCTATTAAAGGTATTTGCAAATTAAAATGGTGGTATAAGGGTGTATCGTATGAATTAAGATTTGCAATTGCAGTTAGTGATTGTCAGAGTGTGCTGGGCTTGCAATCTTGTCTAACATTAGGATTAGTTAAAAGAATTCATAACATAAATCTTACAGATTATCAAGAATTGTTTAATGGGTTAGGCTGTTTGCCAGGCGAATATCATATTGTTGTAGATAAAACTGTGATGCCGGTGATTTGTGCAACCCGTAAGGTACCATTAGGAGTTCGCGATAAGTTACAAGATGAGTTAAATAGAATGATTGAGTTAGGTGTCATTAGGAAAGTGAGTCATCCAACTCCATGGGTGAATTCATTAGTAATTGTTGCTAAGAAAAATGGACAGTTGCGTATATGTTTAGATCCGAGGCCGCTTAATAAGGCGATACAGCGTGCACATTTTCAATTGCCAACAATAAATGAGTTGGCTACTAAGCTACACGGTGCTAAGTATTTCTCAGTTTTAGATGCATTTTCAGGGTTTTGGTCAGTAAAACTGGATAATGCAAGTGCAGACTTATGTACATTCAGTACACCATTTGGACGATATCAATATCTGCGGTTACCATTTGGTCTTAATTGTGCACCTGAAGTGTTTCATGCGAAAATCAAGCAATTACTTGAAGGTCTAGAGGGGGTAGATTCTTTTATCGATGATATCATTTGTTGGGGAAGGAATAAAGACGAACACGATCTGCGTTTGAAAGAGTTGTTAAACAGGGCACGGGAAATTAATTTAAAATTCAACAAAGATAAATGTTGTATATGTGTTGAGGAAGTAACTTATTTGGGTCATATTTTTAACAAAGATGGGATGAAAGTGGATTCTGAGAAAGTAAGAGCGATATATAATATGCCGGAACCGATGGATAGAAAAAGCTTAGAAAGGTTTTTAGGGGCTGTAAATTATCTTTCTAAATTTATACCTAATTACTCAGAGCATATTTTTCCGTTGACAAGATTACTTAAAAAAGATGTGACGTGGTGTTGGGAAGTTGGTCATAAAAATGCATTCAATCAACTTAAAGAATTGATATGTAATGCACCAGTTCTATCTTTGTACAATGTTAGTAGTCCGGTTGTGTTGTCAGTGGACGCGAGCAGTGTGGCACTGGGTGCCGTGCTCATGCAGGAGGGGCGTCCAGTAGAGTATGCGTCACGCACGCTCACTGACACACAACAAAGATACGCACAAATAGAAAAGGAAATGTTGGCAATAGTATTCGCTTGTGAAAAGTTTCATCAGTACATTTATGGAAAAAGTAGTGTGGTCGTCGAATCGGACCATAAACCACTGGAAAGCATTTTTAGAAAATCGCTAGACTCAGTTCCAGCTCGCTTGCAGCGGATGATGTTGAAGGTTCAAGCTTATGAGTTGGTGGTCACTTATAAGCCTGGGAAGTATATGTACATACCCGATACATTGTCGCGGGCTCCCCTTCCGGATTTGTATGACGATAAAATTAGCAGGGCTATACTATGCCAAATTAAAATGGTAGTCGATAACATACCCATGTCGCAGAATAAGTTTACTCTCGTCAAGCGGGAAACTAGTAAGGATGAGTGTTTAAAATTGTTGCTAAAATATATTAGTCAAGGATGGCCTGATAAGTTTAACATACACAATGATTTAAGATACTATTGGCCTATAAGAGATGAACTGTACTGTGTAGATGGTGTTATATTTAAAGACAAACAGGTTTTGATACCACATTCTATGCAAAGGGACATGTTAAAGCTTATTCATGAAGGGCATTTAGGTATTGATCGTTGTAAGAGACGTGCTCGTGAAGTATTATTTTGGGCAGGTATAACAAGAGATATTGAGGATTATGTGAGAAGATGTAAAATATGTCAGGAAACAGCACACAAACCGTGTAGGGAACCTATGATTCCGGTAGCTATACCAGAATTGCCATGGAATAAAATTGGAACAGATATATTTGAGTATGGAAAGCAAAGTTATTTAATATTGATTGATTATTATTCTGGTTTCATTGAGATTGCATATTTGAGGGACACTTTGTCAAATTCAGTAATAGGTATTATGAAAGAAAACTTTGCACGGTATGGTATACCGGATACGGTCATCAGCGACAATGGACCACAATTTTCTTGTCGTAATTTTATAAAATTTGCTTTAGAATGGGGTTTTCAGCATGTCACTTCTTCTCCGTATTATGCGCAATCTAATGGTAAGAGCGAAAGGGCAGTTCAAATCATTAAAAATATATTGAAAAAATCAGTAAACAGTAAAACCGATTTTTATTTAAATCTGCTAAGTTACAGGAATACACCGCGGGAAGATTTGAATTCTCCTGCACAGTTAATGATGGGCCGGCGTTTAAATTGTAGACTACCAGTCCATTCAGATTTATTAAAACAAACAAATTGTGGTACTGTGAACTTACAACATAAAAAAATATTGGAAAAACAAATAAAAATTAAAAATTTGTATGATCAGCATTGCAAACTGCTACCTGAGTTGAATGTGGGCGACGAAGTTATAATGTTAGGAAAAACAAATAAAAGGAGTCGTGGCAAAATTATAGGAAAAGCGTCGACTCCACGTTCTTATATTGTTAGAAACAAAAAAGGTATTTATCGTCGTAATCGTCGACATTTGATAAGATCTGTAAAGGATCCTACAGATAATAAGTTGTCTGATGGGGATGATGAGTATTTTTCGGGGGATGATGGGGATGATGATGACTATGTGCCAAGTACTAACATAAATGTATCGTCATCTTACTCGCCACCTCATACCCGAAGTAAGACTTAACAATTAGTATACTTACTTATTTTTATAATGTAGAATTAATGATTTATTTTACGTTGGTTTATTATTGTATTTTATTTAACTGGAATGAATGTATTTTAAGTTAGTTTTTATTATTATTTTATCTTATTTAAGGGGAAGATGTTGTGGATTGTCTATGTTTAATTATGAATAAAACAGTTGTCATCCAGACTTATCTTTCATTACACAACAATGTCCACCACCGACTCGCCCCGCATCCTCACACACGTGGCGACAGAACCCCGATTTAGGACGACCAGGCCCTTCTCCAGGGCCCAGTCCTCCACCATCCTTCCCCGCACGTCTGTGCAACGGGAACCCCAAGCCAAGTTCTTGGCATTGAAGTCCCCGAGGACAAGCACGGGGAGGGAATGGTTTCCGACGACGACACACAACTCTGCGAGAGAGTTGTGGAACTCGGCGAGAGTTCGGTTCGGGGAGAAGTAGACTCCCACTACGACGATCTCCCCGAACCGGGCTGCTACGCACCCCCGACCCCTCCTGACACTTTCAAGGGTCGGGGTGCCGGCGGCGGCCGACGACACTATGGTCACTGAGCCGCTTAGGTCCGCCACCCAGTCTTCCCTGGGCAGGACGAAATACGGCTCAGCGACCACAGCGATGTTGATCGACCACTGCGCCATGCTCTGGAGCAAGAGATCCTGAGCGCAGGCGCAGTGGTTGATATTCGCCTGGAGGAAGCGTAATGGGGCCGTTATTGGCACTCCATTACCGCTTTCTCCAACCTGGCCCCCTGTGAGGGCCCCTCGTGGCGGCGACAGAGGGAGCGGCAGCGGCGGCAGTTGCGGCTGCGGCATTGGCGACGGTGGCGGTGGTGGCGGAGGGCCTACCTTTGCCTCTAGTGGCCTTGGTGGGCGGAGCGCAGGCCTTGCTCCCAGCCCGGTGATCAGCAGGCTTGCCAGCCGTCACACATGCAGCGCAGTGCGGCGCGGCGGCGCAGCAAGTCGCGGATGTGTGACCGGGCTGGCTGCAACGGAAGCAGAGGCCGCTGCGGTCGACCTCCGAGGCGCATTGCACCGACATATGGTGCCCCACGAGGCAACGGTAGCACCTCAGAGGTCTGGGCTCCAGCAGCTTCACCTGCGCTGAGACCCAGCCCACCAGTAGTCTACGGCCCTCCATAATTGTCCTGGCCGCCGTCACAGGGCAGCTTACCATTACGGTCCGCATGCCTGTGGGGTCCGGGCGAAGGGCGCCCGCCCTGACCTGATCGGCAGGGCACCCTCCGGACCTAGCGACGGCAGCCACCACCTCCTCCTCGGTCACCGAGTCGTCCAGACCCAGGATGCGCAGGTCTGCGCATTTGACGGGCCTGGACACTCGGGCCTCGTCCGCATTAAGGGACGCTCTGAGCTTTTCAGCCAGAGCGTCGGCGGACGAGCCGCTGGTTTCACCAGGGATCTCCAGCAGTCGAGCCCCCGTTGCGGTGACTTTAAGCCGGAGGCCCTCGGTGATCCCCAGCTCGCCGAGGTTCACCGTCGCCTTCGCCTTCGCCAGCAGGTCGCGGTAGGACACGCCCCTCTGTTCCGCTTCCGGCTGTAGTGTGATCACTACAGCTGCGGTCTTAGGGGCGCGGAGCCTAGCCGCCATCTTTCTCGCCTTAAACTGGCGCAGCCGCTCCTCATTTTTGGCCTTTTTGGCCGCCTTCCGCCTCTTCTTCTTCTCCCCGGCCACCTGCCATCCGGCTTCAGCCGCGGGAGGTGTAGGGGGCTGCTGGGGGGGCGGCGGCGGCGGCGGCGGCTGACGTGCCGCCGGCGCTGGCCCACTCGCTGCTGGCACTGGCGCCGGCACAGCCAACGCCTGTGCAGCCGCCTTGCCCTTTCTCCCCTTGGGCGCCTTTTTAGCCGGCACCGGTTTCGCCGGAGCCGGCTTTGGGGGAGGGGCCGCCACTGTCCTGCCGGAGGGCTGGCTGGACGGCCCCGGTCAGGGTGCGGCAGCCGTAGCAGCCGCATATGAGGCTGCCCTCGGACCCGGGGCTCCCTTACTTGCCGCCAGGGGGGGGCGCAGGACAATTCCCTCCAGGACGGACAATTCCTTCTGAACCAGGTTTAGTACCTGGTTCTCCACCGGCTCGGGCTGGCTGGGTCGCTGCGCCTGGCCCCCCTTTTGAGGCGCCACGCAGGAGCCAGACTCCCTTAGACTGGCCAGGTCTGCTAGAAGCCTGGCGTTCTCCTTTTGGAGAGCCTCCGTGGCGGCCGACCAGCGGGTCACCTCCGCCCGCAGCTTGGCCAGCTCCTCTCCATCCGTCGTAGGAGGGGGAGGAGGAGGGGGAGGAGGTTCGCAAAAGTTGGCCTCCGCTGCCGCCATTATGGAGGCAGAAGCCGCGGGTATGGCCCTGAGTTTTGAAGATGTCTTCATCTTCAAGGCCACGCCCCTAATTGCGGCTTCCACCTCCTTTGTGAACCTGGCCTTACGCTCCGCATCAGAGCCGCCAGGTGCACCCGCCTCTTCGCCTGACCCAGGAGCAGTCACGCCCGGGTGGCGTCCCTCTTCGGCCAGCCTCGCTGACCGCTCAGAGGCAGAGAGGCCCGCCCTCTTGCCTCGGATCCCACCGCGCCTGCTAGTGGGGATCTTCCGGGCCGAGGCCAGCTCTCCCTCCGATGACGACCCTTGGTCGCCCTCCTTCCTGGACCGCTTGCGGAAGAACTCTCTGTTCTCCGCAGCAGTCCCGGTCCTCACGCAGCGGGAGCACTCTGAGCCTCCCGCGCTCACGCTGGATGCGGCGTCGGACTGCGACCCCGCATCCCTCCTCTCCTCTTTTTTGCCGTTTCCGGCGGTTGGTTTTTGGTTGTTTTTGATATCTTCCATAATTGAACCCACGAGTATGGAGGAAATATACTCCTAACTAGGCAGAGACCCCTGTACCTAGAAGGGCAGATTCTTAGTATTTATTACTCGCCAGGGGGTCTGCAGGTACCCTGGCGAGGAGCGCACTAGCGACTGATTCGTTCTATGGAACACCCGTCAGCCATACATCCCCTCGCGGTGCGTCGCCGCTTGGGATTCGGGGTAACTTTTTATAGAGGTTGTCTACCTCGCAGTCCGGGCGGTTAAGCCAAGACCCTCGGTCCCTGTCGAAGCCGCGAGACTTGATCCACGACACTTCGACGTTGGGGTTACGAGACCGGCGGTGACAGAGGAGGACGATCCTTCTCTGTCTGCTCGGAGGCAGGGTAAGTGCACATCGAGCCCGCCCTCACTCCTCTGCTATGCCCTCTGCTAAACAGAGGGCACGCAAAGGAACGCACCTTTGGTCCGGGTCGGACCCCACCCATGTCAGAATAATTGGCCGCGGCAGTACCACTCCCCGAGAAGAGGAAATTCTCATTTCCCCTCATTCCTCGGAGAAGGATACTGCCGCGCCCGGAGTGCACCGGCCCAGCAGCTGCTCTTCCCTCCAGACGTATCGAGAGGGACGAGCAGCTGCCAGACACACGTGGAGGACTTCTGACTTCGCACCCCTACTGCTACCTACCTAGCTTTGAGTTCTTTAACGTGGTTTCCAAAGTCGAACATACTATTACTTTTATCATATTTACTGATAATGTCGCGAGATCAAAAGGTCATGTGTATAAAGCTCATAATGTTTAGGATGCTATAGTCCGAATTCACAAATTTATATTGTAATCTGGATACAAACATACGCGTGCGTCTAGTTGAAGCGATCTATTAGGAGGCCCATGTTTACCAGACGTTTAGTAGCTAAAATAATAGTAGATTAAATGATGATGAGTTCATTTGTAATGATCATGACTAGTCTGATTCCAGTTTTAAAGCAATTGAATCAGTATTTAAGATAGGGAGTCTTTATTTCAATTCCCGACAGCCTATTATTAAATAGGCTGTCGAGAATTGAAATAGTGTTATAATAAAGTCTTTGGCATTCCCGATTAATAAAGACTCCCTATCTAAAATACTGATTCAATTGCTTTAAAACTAAGAAATTTACTTTATTTACTTTTTTTTTTTAAAGCGCCACATAATCCCACGAGATTCAGAATTTCTTAGTTTTTTTGTGTCCACGAAACAAGCCTCATTGCTTAGTGTGGCACTAGATGGCGCTGTGTGTAATGTCCAGCGATATTTATTAATTTTGCAATTTTCCGGTCAGTGTCAGGTTATAATTATGTTGAACAAAATATGATTTACGACCGTAACAACAGAATTAAAATCATTAAAATCGTCAATACCCTCTATTACATGAAATAGTCGCCGTCGCGTCCTAGTACATAACCACTGACATGCTATGGAGATTTTACCACATAACAACAGAGGTGAATATAAATAAGATTCACCTCGGTTGTGTGTTAGCCAATTTCCTAGACAGGAACTATACTTGATTAATTCTATTTTTATTAAGTAATCAGTTGAGCGCAGTCTAAGAAAAAAAAAATTATTAATATTGTTACATCATAAGCGAAACCAGTGAAACTACGAAGGCAGTGACGTAGTTGTTACGTTCACTTTGACTCACTCTTTATCGTACGACTAAACGTGGTTAAAGCTAAGTACATCGATTTATTATTTACTTTCAAAGCTAGGTCGTAGATTTAAAGATTTATCAAAGACCGACCATTATGTCACCCTATGTCTAATGTCTACTTTAATTGATAACTGTAATTAGTATGTTGCAAAATTAAAGAATGTTCGATCCATCTATCTTATCAGTAAACATTAAACAGGTTCGTACAAAATAATCAAGGTTGAGTTGAGCAGAACCTGATTTCTACTCTGATTTATCATCATGGAAGGTGATACTGTCAGAATGTTTGAATTTTTGTGAGAAGAATGCATGACTGTATTAAATAAATTATATGTTTAAATAGTGTAATTGGCGTCGGTCGTTCTATTTAAATAAATCTTTTTTGTAAGTTTCACATCGTGTCTTCCTCAAGAATTGCTTTTGTCCAACAACTGTCTGGAATAAGTGAGTAAAGCCTTGACATCAATATAGCCAATAGCTGATCATAACAATCTTTATTGAAACATGAATCCTGAAGATACATCAATTTATTAATAATTTATTGTTGCTTGAAAGTGGTTCATGAGAAAAGTGCGTAAATAATAAGGTTGTGTATCTAAATTAATTCTCAAAGCTTATAATTTCTATATATTTTGATAAGCCAAGGTAGTAAACATGCCGGAGAAAACTAGTAAGTCGAGCAAAGTGTGAAATAGTAAAATGAGTGTTCTTGTTTTTTTCACCAGCATTAATATCAGGATCGGTCCTATGATTAAGCCTTGAGGTAGACCTTTTCTGTTTAATAGAATACGTGGTAAATTTGCCGTCTTGACATTTAAGACGTTGGTAGACGAAATTAATAGCATTTTGGCAGGTTACCGAAAATGTGTGTGACTAATTTAGTTTACAAACATTAAAAGCAAACAATCATCAAGTGTCTCAAAGGGTGAAATCAGGTCCACGAAGTAAATAAGCAGGTTCATGGCTATTGCATGCCAATTTACCTAGGAGGAATAATATGTTGAATCAAAACAAGCAGCTCAGTGAATGATAATAAAAACACTAAGTAATTTAAAAACTGGTATGTTAATCAAAACATTTTTTTCACATGACTCGTACGAGTTTGTTTTTAATACTTCAAAATCGTTTTTCTCAATACTACATCGTCAGCAGATTGTCATCACTAATGAGTACCTAATGATGATGACATTTGATCATTGGACCATTAGTACCTACAACTTGCTAACGTGATATGTGAGAAAATAACTATCCTACCTACCCAAGCGTTTAATAGCAATAAAAAGTGCAAAGAATCTAAATAGTCTTACGTTACGTTACAGAAGAAAAAAAACTCGACATTCAAAGAATTCTATAGACGGAGACGATTTAAGTACACAACCTACCTACGGGTTTTGAAATAACTGTTTTTTTTTTGTCTAACAACATTAGGAATGAATAATTTAGTGTTCTTTGTTTGGCGTCGAATTATGTGTGTTTGGAAATATTAAATTGAAATATCTAACACGAAATAAAATTTATACCTACCTAGGCATTTTGTTTGCATTCATTGTAAAGTTATCTGGCGTCGAGTAAAACGATTAAAACTCAGGTAGCAAGGTAAAGATAATGAAGCAAACACAACCTTGCTACCTAGAAACTGCATTCTGCAGAATTTGTTAGAACGCCTTATAAAATAAAAGGAAATTTGGGTAGATATAGTTTGACGATACTTTTAATATTATCATGTAGTTTCCATTTCGCAGAATCAGACAGACGGTCACGAAACCTGTTTCCAGTTGATATAACTTTACAGACGACCTTCTTCCGTCATGTGACTTAAAAATATTTGTTTTTGTCTTCATCGTAGATAGATTACAACGCCATCTCTGGAAATTAATTGGAACTACTTTATGTTACGGTCCGCAATCATGCGCTACGTTCTCGCGTTTTCACGCTACCAAGCTAGCGAGCTCGGTAGTTCCACCAATATCACATAGACTGCAGTGCTGAGCGTTTTGTTGTCTTCATTATATTTTATACTAGCGGACGTCACGCGGTTTCACCCGCGTAGTTCCCGTTCCCGTGGAAGTAAGGGGATAAAATATAGCCTATGTTCACCGGAGATAGTGTAGCTTCCCAACAGTGAAAGAATTTTTCAAATCGGTCAAGTAGTTTCTGAGCCTATTGAATGCAAATATACAAAAAAACAATCAAATCTTTCCTCTTTATAATATTAGTGTAGATTTTAAAATCAACCCCCTGGATCGCTAACTCCTCGTTTGCTTCTAATGCAGAGAAATAATCAATACCTAAGCTCATGTTCCGCATGTTAGTCATAGGAATAGGCTCTCGTACATCGATGTCACTGCGTCACCGTTCTGTATAGACAAGGCATTTCAATGTTCTGTATCGAAATAAAATCAAAAATATCTAAACGACTAACTTATGCTTACTTGCTGAATCTGCATTTACCGTATGGGGACGGTCGCACTCTTTTACCTTTAGAAGACCAATAGTCTTCTAAAGATAAAAGAGTAACAACGAGTAAAAGAGAAGTATCGAAGGATGTAACCAAATAAATTGGGATAAGAACAGGAAAACGGTGATGATGAGGATAAAACACCGACATCAAAGAACTTCGGGATAGTCGTCGTGTAAACTCGTCGATAAACTCACAGTGTATGGTGATATTTGAAGGTTCTATGGTCCATCAAACTGAAAAACTTGCGATTACGATAGTGGCCCCATGGAGAAAGCTGTTTGAACTTGAAGGTCTGTATGACATTATTTTTGGCCATACATTTCTGATACATGCTGTATAAGCACAGAAAAAGGAAACAAAAACAAATGCATTCACCACGTCATCATCTGCCTTTTCCCAACTATGTTGGGGTCGGCTTCCAGTCTTACTGGATGCAGCTGAATACCAGTATTTTACATGCAGCGGCTGCCTATTTCACCTCTACAACTCAGTTAGTTCTGAATAATACGATACCCCTTGGTAAGACTGGTTGTCAGACTTTTTGGGCCACTGACTACCTAACGACTGTCAAAGATCTACAAATGACAGCCGGGACCAACTGCTTAACGTGATTTAAATTCCGAGGCACGGAGGAAACTCGGTATGTAATGGGTGACCCCATCCACAGACCAACCTAGGCAAGCGCGGCTTAACCTGAAGATTGATCCGAGCTGCTGTCTTTGTTTAGCCACGAGCTGATGCTTTCACCACACGAGGAAACGAAAAGTAGAAAAAGAAATGTACGTAGGTAAGTGTGACATTGAATGCAGACTCGTCATTAGATCTGGCTTAGAAGTTGCACGAACTGCATTTTGCAACGCGAGTGCTAGCTACAAGAAATAAGTAAATCTCAGATAAGTTCCATAGGTATACGTAGATTTATATGGCAATGTGCAACTTGCAAATAAAACTAGTCTTGCACTTGGCGTTATGAATACTTACCTACTTGGACAAATTGTTACAAAATTCTGAAGTAAGCGCAGTATTGAACATCATAGCTTAAAATAATACTTTAGATGGACAACCAGTTGATAGTCAGCATGATCAACAGTCGTTGCATTATCGCAATACTTGAAGGAAAATCGACAGCAAGATTTACATTCTACATCATTCACTTCAGACCGAAAACTTGGTTTAACAGTACGTTTCCAAGACACACTTCAAATTATACAAGCATCGAAGTTGACCACGATGTTTAATACTAGAAAAGCCTAGGGACTAGAAAATTTGCCAAATAGATGAAAAGCCTAAAGTTATTAAGTTTCATATCGTACAGTGTCTAGAAACATAGGACAAGATAGGTTTATCAAGATCATTTACCATCTTTTTCTTTCCATGTCAATTTTTAAAAAAATTATCCACTCCGTGTGTATGTATGACTCAAGCCCATCATCTACCTGACAAATGATTAAAATTCCTTTTCATTATTTTTTTAAAACAGCCGAAAGTCTTCCAGTAGAAAGTGTGAATTACAGTTGTTCTTATTCTATGGTCCTCATTACGGCGACACCTTCTAGTTAGTGATTAGCAAATCTATTATTCTGTCTAACACCCAGGTACAATTCACGCAAGGGTTTAATCACATATCTGCCACCCTTATTAGTTTCCGTTGCAACTAACAGGACTCCTTAATTATTCAGCTTATAATAACTTTCGCGCCTCGTGACATAATTGCATTCAACTGAAAATTAACATTGAGTGCATTTACTTCGTCGGAAACGGACATAAAATTTAAGTAAAATGGCAGACAGTCTATCCGAGTGGTTCAAAAACTTTTGGTTGCGTTTAAATCAAAACTCGTTTTTGAATTTCGTTTGGCTTATCAATTTTTTGCCATCCCTTGGTGGTTTCCCTGTGCTGAGTAAAAAGTTAAGCTGTAAGTCACAATCGATTTTCCAACAATGCAGAGGGAATAAGAATAATAAAGAATAGAGTAGCAGTAGTAATTAATTCAACAATATAAAGCTTAAGCTTTAAATAAAACTGAAGAGCGAATTTTTGATAAAAGATGATGTTACATATCTATACTAACTTTTTTTGATGATTGCAGTTTTATTTTGGATAATCCTCACGATCCTGCTGGTCTATGTCTACATTTTGGGCACCGTGATTTATCAGATTTACTTTGCTGAGGGTTTTGTTGATTCCATCAACAGTTTCTTCAATATTTCGGTATTTATCCTCATCAGTAACAGTAGCTGGTGGTTGATTTTTAAAAGGTGATCTATCTTTTCCATTACTTTCTCTTTTTACAGTTGTTTTAACGGATAGATACTTTTTGCTTCTTGTAACTATCATCAGCAATCGTCCAGAGTCCAACTTCACCTACTGTTGGTAGGCCTCTATTTGTCTGTGCTAGTCTCCGGATTCCTGTGTAATACCGAGACTTTTTTTAAACTGGTTTACCCGTATTATGTTTTACAGAAATGATTTAAACGAACTCCTGAAACTGGCAAATAAGAATGATGACCTGATAATAGAAACGGGCAGATTTCTAGATATGCATCAGAAACTGTTGATGAGCATCAAGATCATTGTCATCATGTGTTACACCTTCCATTTCGTCAATGATGTCATGATCTTTATACCTACTAGGACAATTGGAATGGATGATTTTTCAGTTGTTTCTTGTGTTGGTAAGTATGTTGAGTGATATTATATCTCAGGTTCTTAAAATTCTTTTATTATCATACTTATCTTTTTAGGTCTAGAACCCATCAGTGCTAGTCCAAACCGCGAAACCTGCATGGTGATATTAGCACTCCAAGAACTGACATCTATTGTGGCAGTATGCAGCTATGACGTCATCTTACTGTTCCTGTTCTCTCACACAACTGTTGTATTTCAAATCCTTTATGAAGAAATGACGAGCTTTGACGACATTGCAAAAACTTGCCGAAGATCTACAGAAGCTTATGGTGAAATTAAAGATCGTTTGAAGAACATAATGTTTCGTCATGCTCTAGCTTTGCACACTGTGGGAAAACTGGAAGACATCTACAGCGTAGTTATCGGTATAGGTTTCGGCTTGGACGCCATTTCTTTGTGTTTATTCTTTGTGTTGCCACTGGACGTCTGTCTCAACTTCGCTCCGCTGATTTACCACAGCCTTTTCATATTTTTCTTGTATTGTTTTCAAGGGCAGAGACTTACGACAGCTTCGGAAAAGTTTGAAATGGCTGTGTACTGTTGCGGTTGGGAGAATTTGCGTGTGAAAGAGCGGGGACAAGTGCTGCTGATGTTGAAACAAGCGCAGAAACCTGTCATAGTGTACGCCGCCCGCGTCATTACGATTCGTATCCATACTTTTGCGAGCACTATGCAGTCTATTTACAAGCTCGTTACCATATTTAAGGTGTAGGAGCTGAAACATAATCAGTACAAGTTTAGCGCTAAGCAAGGTAGAATACAAATGCTATGCAGATTTTGTTAGTGCTTGCTTTGTAAATCTTAACAATCTTGAAATCACATAGCAGAGAACAAACAGATATAATGAACGCTTCTAGTAGAATATAGTATTATATATATAATAGTATTCTTTTTGTGATACTTACTTCAATACATTTTTTATAATCTTCTTCACCATAAAGTTTCTTTTTGCGTTTCTTTATTTCAGCTAAATTAAAGTAACTCAAATTGACACGATGGCTATAATTATGAGAAACCTATTAACATTTAAGGTGCTTAGAATTTACTAGGACAGTAATTAGCAAATAATTATGGTTTACGGCTTATTACAATAACTGTTTTTAAAGGCACATTAAAGTTTGCAGTCTAGCTGTTTGTCTGTTTATTCTTAGTCTAATTTTTGATTATTTTTATTTATTTTGTTATTCCTTCAGCGAGTATCCACTCATAATTCAGCATGACGATGACGGTAGGTGTAGGTCAACTTATCAGGGATAAAGTGAATTCTCTATCCATTACGTTCTACTTTCCACCAAAGCGGAGACGAGCGAGCCGTAGAGATGTGCGGAAACCTACCAATCACATATAGTTACAGGACTCTCGCCTGTCCTGTGATTGGTTGAAATTTGCACTTCTCCTCTCCGCTCCGCTCATCTCCGCTTTGGTGGAAACCGGCCCTGACATTCACGCGGACGGAGCAGCGGACACAGCTAGTCAGAAAATAAAAATAAGTTCTAAGTAAAAAGTTCTAAGTAAAAAGTTCTAAGTAATTCCAAGTTATTAAAACCGGCCAAGTGCGTGTCGGGCCACGCGCAGTGTAGGGTTCCGGGCGAAATTTATTCTTCAGTTTTCGTGAAAATTATGGACCTGGTATAATAATAGAAAGTTCAAGTTTAAAGAATCTTCAAGAGGCCCAAGAATATCTCGATAACTTTTTAAGATATTTTAGTTTAAAGTGTAGTGTGGCCACCAAAATTGAAAATCGCCCACCAAAATCGAAAGTGCCCACCAAAATTTAAAATCAGTGGCACCAAAATTGAATATGCATCGCATGTACTGTTTATCTCGACCTGATCCCGAAAATGAGGATGCCAGAACCATCTTAACCCTTCATTTTACAGAAGACCTGTCAAGATTCAGCCAAGATGAAATCGATGCGGCTCTTAGGCAGCTAAAAATAAGCAAGGAAAAACCCCTGATGAGGATAGGATAACGACAGAGCTCCTAAAAGCGGGAGGAAGGCTTGCATTAAGAGCGCTTCAGGAGCTTTTCAACTCGGTCCTGTTATCTGGGAGAGCTCCAGAAGCGTGGAGAAGAGGCGTGGTCGTTCTTTTCTTTAGGAAGGGGAACAAGACCCTATTAAAGAATTATAGACCAATTTTGCTCCTGAGCCACGTGTATAAGCTGTTTTCAAGAGTCGTCCCGCATCGTCTAGCGCCAAAACTCGACGACTTCCAGCCACCGGAACAGACCGGGTTTTGAAGAGGATGCAGCACCATAGACCACATCCACACTGTGCGGCAGAACATACATAAGTCCGAAGAGTATAATCGGTCTTGCATTTGTGGACTATGAGAAGGCTTTTAACTCTGTCGAGACCTGGTCAGTTCTAACGTCTTACCAGAACTGTTGTTGTCAATGGCGGTCCTCTCGAGGTTGTTCGAGAATATGTTTATCTCGGGTAAACTCTGAAGTTTGGTAAGAACAACTTTGAGACTCACAGAAGAATTCGAAAAAGATGGGGTAGACGACGAAAGAACAAATCATTCCCACTTCACATGGGGAGGGGGAGGGGGGGGTGAGCTAAATATATTTTCGAAATTTTTTTTACCACTTTGTCGGCGTTATTGATATACACACCTCTACAAAATTACAGCTTTATAGTACTTACGGTCTCTTAGCAAAACCTCGGACAGACAGACAGACAGACGGACATGGCGAAACTATAAGGATTCCTTGTCAGGACTACGGAACCCTAAAAACCACCATGTATATTTTTCGTTTTATAGGTTTCTTTTGCTGGCTGTCTAGCTCATATTTATTCTAAATTCCAAGTAGCTTGCTTATTCCGGTGAAGAAGTTGATTTAACAATGAACTTGTTCAGGACCCTGAAAGAAGCTGCATTGGAAGCGAAACGGCTGATTAAAGAGAACAGCTTTGATAGTGTACTATGGATTGTTAATGTAGGTCCGAGTCTTGTCGGATTCTCTTGTAGGACAGATAGAAAAATATCTGGTACGTATATTAAGATTAATAAAACTCCTAAATTAATTAATCCAAAGGTTGGCACTATTGAAGGTTTTTGACAGTAAATTTAATTTAACTATAGTGTATTTCTCATCAAAAATTGTGGTAGTGAACAGAAAGTACTTAATCTAATGTGAGAGAATGGTGATCGAAATAGACATAAAATACCCTGAAGGACTTAATAGCAATCGCCATTTTTGCCGACGGAAAATCCCACAGGGCGCAAATGATGTTCAGATTGTAAACATATAAAGGGTGTAAAACACCTCTTAACAAAGCCGAAAGATACTTGTTCTGCCCGTCATTGCGATGATTTTTTGTTCTACACCATACCTGGGAACCTTCTAGTAACGGAGATATTGGGGGTCTAAGTTCCAACTTTTTGACTACTTTAAAAAAAAAACTAGTTTTGAATGTAAGATTTTTACTTTAAACACCTCCACAACCCCTGTACTATTCAATCCATCCATCAGCACAATGTTTTGAGTGCGTTACATTGAGTTCTACCACAAGACATGATTTTTACACCCCAAAATAAAAAGTAGTTTCCCAGCAATATTTTTTGCGTAAAGTTACTTAGTTTGATGTACAGAATGCTTGGTTGACGGCTTCGTGATGAAATGATGGTAAAATACAGGGTGTTAACAACCTCGTTAACACCCTGTATTTTACCATCATTTCGAAGCTATTTTCCATAACAAGTTGCAAGAGCCATTGATCACATTCAGAACAGAAGAATGGTCATACTGCAGACTGTCTGTCATATCTGTTTCATAGTTATACCTGCCAGAGTTTTCTGGCTGTGAATTTTTCTTTATAGTTATTAAAATAAAGAAAAAATTAAGTACCTATTGTGTTTTTATATATGTTTTTAATCTCTGACCGTCTGGTTCAAATCATTGACAGCTTGGTTTTGGATTCTCCACCTGTCTCTTCTTTTCTACGTGTACGCCGTCGGCAGCTTCTGGTATCAGTGGAAGTTCGCCCATGGTGCTGGTGACTTCATCAAGAGCTACGTCAACATCTCCGTCTTGGTCCTCACTACCAACAATAGCTGGTGGTTTATCAAGCAAAGGTATGATACCTAGTAGTATATTATTGAGGTTATTAACAAAATCAAAGTTGAGTAATTCCCCTATTTATCTAGCACCCCATTTTCAGTACAATTGCGCAGACCACACTAAAAATCTTCGTTTATCACATAATCGTCTTCTTCAATGTCCCTCTCAGCACACTTACTGTTCACTGTTCTTTCTTCGTTCAGTCTATCTGTCTGTGGTATGCGCTCCCCCAGGAAATCAGGATGACATCCAACCATTTATCCTTTAACATCAAAGTTCGCGAGCACATTCGCAAGAAGCTGGCGGTATCTTCAGGTAGCTAATACTTTACCATTGTTTTTCACTCGATTTTTTTTTATTTTGCATAATTGTGTTTATCTAGGTTTATATGTATTATCAGGTATATTAGTTTATGATTGGCATTCGTTATCTTTACATTAAATAAATATTAAATCCATACTTTTCTGCATTGCACATACCAGTTTGTCTCTGCATCACCCAAAGATTGACTGACTGACATTTTCTTTATGTGAAATATTGTTATTCATCTGTATCCGATCAGATTGCAAGCTGACCTTAATAATATAATTGAGAGAACGCACATGATGGTTAACTTTAAATAATGATGGCTCTAATGAAATCGTTGTATGCAAAGGATTTGTAGCTTCAGCCACGTTTACGCTGAAACTATCATAGAAATTCATGATATTTTTTTATTCACAGACCTCTGTTGCTAGAAGTCTTAAAAAAACTGGAACAGAGTGATGAAATGGCTCGACGCTCAATCTCTCTCCAGCAGAAACACAAACACTTGATGAAGATCGTTAAACGCATCGTCTTAATTTTCTACGGATTCAATCATTTTGACGTGTTTTTCATATCCTTGCCGCACCGGATTGATGTTCTGAATAGTTATTCTATGACCCCTTGCGTTGGTAAGTCATTTGATTGAACGATTAAAAAAGTGTTGTATATTATTTTGGCTAGATCTCCTAATGGTCTCAATTCTTCCTTCTTCCATGTATACTAATAATATTATAAAGCTGAAGAGTTTGTTTGTTTGAACGAGCTAATCTCAGAAACTACTGGTTCGAATAGAAAAAATCTTTAAGTGTTAGATATATAACTCTTTTACTGTGAGATAGCCTATTTATTGAGGAAGGCTATAGGCTATATGACATCACGCAACGATAAATAGGAGAATCACTGAAAAATGTTGCAAAAACGGGGAAAATTGTATTTTATGATAACTTCAAGTGGACGAAGGCCAATAGCTTGTAAATTATAATTTAGTTCCTTATCATTAATCAATGTGGTGTCTTCGGTTCTTCAGATAGCTTTAGATTCACTGTCAATCAAAGTTCATTACAAATGTTACCCACAGTCCCCTTAGTTATGAGTTCTGTTAGTTTACGGAAGAGAAAGTTAGTCTTTCAGAATAATATCTAAAACTTTGTAAATTGTTGACGTTTTGTTTACAAGCAAATTTAATGCTTCCTAGTCACGCTTGTATCTCGCACTCATGTTAATTTTAGATTCGTCCGTCTTTGAAAGATTCGGTTGCATAACTCCACAATTGTAATTTTCTCTTGTACACACTATATTGTTAATTAAAAAAGCAAACAAATAAGAGTTTTATCAAGATGCTATCATTTGAAAATTGAAAAGAGGAGCTTTACAACTGTTACACACCTTTCGCTTTCCTGTCTAAGTGCATTATCTTTTACAATATCTAAACCAACTACTCAACGTCGGCTTTACAATTTGTTCTAGGCCTCGACCCTGTGACGGTTACACCAAACAAGGAGGTATGCCTCATGCTCCTCACTGCGCAAGAGTTATGTATCATAATCGTGGTCCTCAACTACCAAGGTCTACTGCTGTTCCTCATAGCACACACCGCCGCCATGTACCAAATGCTGGCCTACGAGATGACGTTCCTCAATGACAACTACAACAGAAAGCAGAACAAAGAACTGGCAAGGGAAACTCTATTATCAGTGATCCACAGACATACTTTACTCTTAGAACTAGTTGATAAATTGAAATCTCTGTATAGCGTCCCCTTAGGAGTAAACTTTGGTTCAAATGCTGTCTGCATATCCTTATTCTTCTACTTGCCACTTTGTGAATGGCTTCAATTCATTCCCATTTTAGTTTATTGTTTCACAGTCTTCTTTTTGTATTGTTACCTCGGCCAGAGGTTAATCAACTCTTCGGAAGGATTTGAAAGGTCAGTGTACGGTTGTGGGTGGGAGAACTTCGATTTAAAGGAGAAGAAATTGGTGTTCGTGATGCTGCGTCAGTCACAGAAGCAGGTGCAGCTGTTGGCAGCGGATATCATACCAGTCAATATACGTACTTTCGCAACGACTTTGAGGGCAATGTTTAAGTTTATAACTGCAGTAAAATTTTAATAAATTTATGAGAAAATGTCTCTAATACAATAAAGAAACATGAATACATAATTATACAACAGAAAAGTCTATGTAGTACACAATATGTAGAACGATTTAGTAACGTTTAAGTTAGTTCCCATGTAAAGGCTGTTTAAAAAAACCTGCATATTTACACACAACTTAATACCTAAGCTAACCTCGTGTTAAACTATGTTTATTAGCACGATTGTTATAATAAATAAATACGGCGTGATGTTAGTTTTGCACTTACTTAAGTATGTGTATTATTTGGGTCGGCTCTTGTAGTGCGACTGTGTGAATGCATTTAAGAATTAAGGGGGTAGAAGCAGAATGATTATTAGTTCTTCATATGAATGATATACAGGGTGTAAACAGACCTTTCACGCAGCCGTCAACCAAGCATTCTGTACATCAAACTGAGTAACTCTGTGCAAAAAACTTTGGGCTTTTTTTGGGGTGAAAAATCACATTTTACGTTCAAATCTAAGTCCACCACAATACAATCTGTTTCAACAACAGTAACAACGATTTTATTGTAGACTTATTTCACCGAATTTGATGTTAAGGTAAAGTATGCTTTACAGTGAATATTACTTCTTCTTCAGGTAGGCACTAACCTCCTGTCTGTAGTACGGGTAAGGAAACTGTACCCAGAAAGCAATAACCCCAGAGCTGTAGTTGTGAAGCTGCATAGCATGCTGCTGAGGGATACCATTATAACCTCAGTGATGAATTATAACAAAGCGCACCCCGACAAAAAACTTAACTCGCAACACCTTGGGTACGGCAACTTAGTTAAGCCTGTCTTCGTATCGGAGCACCCGTCACCCCTAAACAAAAAAATTCATGCGGCTGCTAGAAAAGTCGCGAAAGAAAAAGGATGCAAATATGTTTGGGTTCGAGAATGCAAAATCTTGATAAGGAAGGAGGATGGACAACAGGCTAAGCAAATAAAAAAGCCTGGAGGCTGTCTCTTTAATTTATAGGGACCAAACACGCACAAAGACCGTGATCTTGCTGTCAAAATTCACCATCTATTATCAGAACTTCAGAGGTCTTAAGACTAAATTGCATAATCTCAGGCTAGCCGCACAACTTAATAACTATGATGTGATGATTGGAACAGAGACATGGCTTGACGTCAGCGTAAATGATGGCGAATTATTCGACTCCCGATATATCATTTATCGTAGAGACAGAGCTTCTACTCCTCTTGGTAGCAAAAAAGGCGGAGGTGTACTGATCGCTGTTTCTAGGGCGATAGACTCAACACGCGTAACAAAATGGGAATCAGATGCTGAAGAGCTGTGGGTCAAGTTCAAAACCTATACATCTGTGCGGCCTATTTGCCACCACCTGTGCAACATGCCCCACTTAACTTGATCCTGGACAACGTGGATGCAGTTATTGAATCGACGGGAGGAGATGTAATAATTGCTGGGGACTTCAATCTCGGGTTCATCGACTGGAGTACGGACAATACTCTCTCTAGCTCACCGTGTACAACTGCTAGGAACTTTGCGAACAGGTTAGGCTACTGACTGGTTGATTTTATGTCGTCATATAGCATTAAGCAAATTAACACTGTTAGGAACTGTTATAACAGAACTTTAGACCTTAATTTATGTAACTTCCACGGTGGATCAGTCACTCGTATTGAGGTTATAGTTTAAGTGTTCATTTTCTCGAAGAAAAGAAGATTGAAACTAAACCTCAATTTAAGATCATTAAATAATTATGGATAAGCTAATATCAGTAAATATTTTGTTACACGTCTAATTAAAACTAAAACATCTGGGGATTAATATTTTGTAGCATGACATCTTCTAATACTTCTACCGACCTGAGTCTGCATTAAGGATTATGTTTTTATCAGACCAACGAGTGTTATCCTTGCGCCATAGATGAAGCCTATATCCTTTTGACTTGATTTAAAAGTCTTTTCATCTGAAAATATGGTAGTATTCCAGTCAAAATCTAAAAAATCCCGTGCGAAACGTAATTGTTCTTCTATAAGTCTTTCTGTCAAGAAGGGCTTCTTAGCTGGCCTTCTGTGACGCAAGCCTTCAGCGTGGAGGGCACGGCGAACAGCTTGCGATGAGGTGTCAAATAATTCCACAAAGCGTCTCGTAGATGTCAAACTATTTGTTTTATATTCGCCTACCATATTATGCTGCGCACCGCTAAAAAGCGACGGCCTTCCACTTCACTGTCGACTAGCAATTTGCCTTTTGATCCAGAGACATACAGACGACAGACGCCTTTTGATACAGTATTCCTCTAAAACAAAAAAAAAAAGTGAGGTTATGCAGCCATAACAAAATACTTAAGTGATCATTCAGTCTGCATTTATAAATCCAATAATTAACACAAATTATTTATCTTAAATGCCTCACAATTAATTACCTAATCCATTGTCACCAAAATAAATGAACAATAATAAATTGGGTTTTAATTTCTAATAAAACTTTAAGTTACAATTGATAAATATAATACTCACATTCAGTCCGGTATCTTCAGATATTTGTGTTCTATTAAGACCACTTTGATGCAGCACGATAACATAGTCGCCTCCGCCTCAATATTAATATTTTCCTGCATTTTGAGAAATACCAACAACAATACCGCTATCTATTAAAACACACGTCACTAACCAACAATACAACCAAACCGATCAAGTTAAATATTCATAAAACTCATGTCTACCTCACAGAAATCTAAATTCTTGACTAATTTTTCTATGATCTACCTTCTTTTAACTTTACGAAATGTGTGAACATAGCGAGCAAGATATATAGAATAAAGGAGACAAAGTTTTTTAGGCCCCCTGCTTGTATGTTGCGTTTATTATTCATATTACACCAAAAAAAAGTAACCATTTTATTATAGTAATAAACGAAATATTACATTGAAAAGTAACCGGAATCATAAAATCATAATAAATAAGATAAATTATGATATGTTTTGGCGAGTCAAATCATTCCTGTTGTGGTCAATGTCATTTCACAGAAAATACTCACGTGGTGAGATAAAATATAGCCTATGTTCACCGGAGATAGTGTAGCTTCCCAACAGTGAAAGAATTTTTCAAATCGGTCAAGTAGTTTCTGAGCCTATTCAATGCAAATATACAAAAAAACCTTCGATCAATAATAGTACTAGATTAAGGAACAAAAATATGTCGCTGAAGTGGCCACGTTTGCACACACGTAAACATCTATGTTTCTTGGAAAAAAGTTCAATAATATTAACAACTACAGTTTATTATAAACCTTAATCCTTACACATAAAGTTTAATTACCATTGCAAAATGTATTTGTTTAAGTCCTTCCATCGGAGAAAGGATAAAAGGAATAAATTTAAATGGTCGCTTGAATCTAAAAAGTCATCAGTACAAAACTATTCATTCTAAAATAAAACTTAACATCTAAATTATAAGGTTAAAACACTTTTGTTTACAATTTCATGCTTATTCTATTGTGGAACTAGAAGTAGTTCTTGGTGTCACATTTCAATGCTCAGAACACAGAAAGTATTGAAAGACGTAGAGTTGTCGAATATTTTTTTTTAGTTTGTTTTGTACGGTGGCAAATATTTTTGACTCGAAAAAGTAGTAGAGACTATTTTACATTACCGCTATTACATTTTAAAAATACCTACGTATTTAATTAAATAGTTTAATCTGATAAATATTTTTACAAAACCTGATTTGATAAATCTTTCGTCAATTATCTTCTATGGTCCGTGAATAAAAAAAAAAGTCATCTTATCGTACGTAAATGAAACGTTATCTTACACCAACTATTTTAATACTTTATAATAATTACGTGCTATTTGGGAACCGCTGTTTTTAATAATCCACGCCTTTGCGTGTTTCCAGTAATGTCGAATCTGTCAAAATGAATTTTCTTTTTTAAAAGGGTTGTACATATCTTCTCCTCTTTCTGCACAGCGAAATGGGTCACTAGGAAATCTACAAACAAAAATAACATTATAAAATAACAACACTACTCCATGCATTCCCTGTTCAAGAACAGTCGATGTTTGATACAATAGTTGGTGCGTTGTAGCAAACATTGGCCAAACAATTATAATATTAGATAATTTATTTATATTTACTATTTAATTCTGTTTTTATTTTATGAAAAATACATGATATATACTTCCCAAAAATAAGATATTCCTTCCAAAACCTTGGTGTTACGGTGGTTATTTACACTGTTTTTGAACGCGCACTGCGGCGCTTTGACGTCTTCATGTTGGCTATGATTGGACCATACTAATTTGAAATAAGACCACAAAAGTATTTGTGGTCTTATTTTTCTAGCCGTTTTTGAAGCGCTTATCGGGAATCTAGTACTATTATTGATCGAAGAAAAAAACAATCAAATCTTTCCTCTTTTTAATATTAGTGTAGATTTTAAAATCAACCCCCTGGATCGCTTTCTCCTCGTTCGCTTCTAATGCAGAGAAATAGCCAATACCTAAGCTCATGTTCCGCATGTCAGTCATAGGAATAGGCTCTCGTACATCGATGTCACTGCGTCACCGTTTTGTATAGACAAGGCATTTCAATGTTCTGTATCGAAATAAAAACAAAAATATCTAAACGACTAACTTATGCTTACTTGCTGAATCTGCATTTACCGTTTGCGGACGGTCGCACTCTTTTACCTTTAGAAGACCAATAGTCTTCTAAAGATAAAAGAGTAACAACGAGTAAAAGAGAAGTATCGAAGAATGTAACCAAATAAATTGGGATAAGAACAGGAAAACGGTGATGATGAGGATCAAACACCGACATCAAAGAACTTCGGGATAGTCGTCGTGTAAACTCGTCGATAAACTCACAGTGTATGGTGATATTTGAAGGTGGGATATGGTCCATCAAACTGAAAAACTTGCGATTACGATAATGGCCCCATGGAGAAAGCTGTTCAGTTTGAACTTGAAGGTCTGTATGACATTATTTTTGGCCATACATTTCTGATACATGCTGTATAAGCACAGAAAAAGGAAACAAAAACAAATGCATTCACCACGTCATCATCTGCCTTTTCCCAACTATGTTGGGGTCGGCTTCCAGTCTTACTGGATGCAGCTGAATACCAGTATTTTACATGCAGCGACTGCCTATTTCACCTCTACAACTCAGTTACTTCTGAGTAATACGATACCCCTTGGTAAGACTGGTTGTCAGACTTTTTGGGCCACTGACTGCCAGTAACGACGGTCAAAGATCTACAAATGACAGCCGGGACCAACTGCTTAACGTGATTTAAATTCCGAGGCACGGAGGAAACTCGGTATGTAATGGGTGGTCACCCATCCACAGACCAACCTAGGCAAGTGCGGCTTAACCTGAAGATTGATCCGAGCTGCTGCCATTGTTTAGTCACGAGCTGATGCTTTCACCACACGAGGAAACGAAAAGTAGAAAAAAAATGTACTTAGGTAAGTGTGACAATGAATGCAGACTCGTCATTAGATCTGGCTTAGAAGTTGCACGAATTGCATTTTGCAACGCGAGTGCAAGCTACAAGAAATAAGTACATCTCAGATAAGTTGCATAGGTATACGTAGATTTATATGGCAATGTGCAACTTGCAAATAAAACTAGTCTTGCACTTGGCGTTATGACTACTTACCTACTTGGACAAATTGTTACGAAATTCTGAAGTAAGCGCAGTATTGAACATCATAGCTTAAAATAATACTTTAGATGGACAACCAGTTGATAGTCAGCATGATCAACAGTTGTTGCATTATCGCAATACTTGAAGGAAAATCGACAGCAAGATTTACATTCTACATCATTCACTTCAGACCGAACACTTGGTTTAACAGTCCGTTTCCAAGACACACTTCAAATTATACAAGCATCGAAGTTGACCACGATGTTTAATACTAGAAAAGCCTAGGGACTAGAAAATTTGCCAAATGGATGAAAAGCCTAAGGTTATTAAGTTTCATATCGTACAGTGTCTAGAAACATAGGACAAGATAGGTTTATCAAGATCATTTACCATCTTTTTCTTTCCATGTCAATTTTTTAAAAATTTATCCACTCCGTGTGTATGTATGACTCAAGCCCATCATCTACCTGACAAATGATTAAAATTCCTTTTCATTATTTTTTTAAAACAGCCGAAAATCTTCCAGTAGAAAGTGTGAATTACAGTTGTTCTTATTCTATGGTACTCATTACGGCGACACCTTCCAGTTAGTGATTAGCAAATCTATTATTCTGTCTAACACCCAGGTACAATTCACGCAAGGGTTTAATCACATATCTGCCAACCTTATTAGTTTCCGTTGCAACTAACAAGACTCATTAATTATTCAGCTTATAATAACTTTCGCGCCTCGTGACATAATTGCATTCAACTGAAAATTAACATTGAGTGCATTTACTTCGTCGGAAACGGACATAAAATTTAAGTAAAATGGCAGACAGTCTATCCGAGTGGTTCAAAAACTTTTGGTTGCGTTTAAATCAAAACTCGTTTTTGAATTTGGTTTGGCTTATCAATTTTTTGCCATCCCTTGGTGGTTTCCCTGTGCTGAGTAAAAAGTTAAGCTGTAAGTCACAATCGATTTTACAACAATGCAGAGGGTTTAAGAATAATAAAGAATAGAGTAGCAGTAGTAATTAATTCAACGATTTAAAGCTCAAGCTTTAAATAAAACTGAAGAGCGAATTTTTGATAAAAGATGATGTAACATATCTATACTAACATTTTTTTGATGATTGCAGTTTTATTTTGGATAATCCTCACGATCCTGCTGGTCTATGTCTACATTTTGGGCACCGTGATATACCAAATTTACTTTGCTGAGGGTTTTGTTGATTCCATCAACAGTTTCTTCAACATTTCGATATTTATCGTCATCAGTAACAGTAGCTGGTGGTTGATTTTTAAAAGGTGATCTATCTTTTCCATTACTTTCTCTATCTACAGTTGTTTTAACGGATAGGTACTTTTTGCTTCTTGTAACTATCATCAGCAGTCGTCCAGAGTCCAACTTCACCTACTGTTGGTAGGCCTCTATTTTTTTGTGTTAGTCTCCAGATTCCTGTGTAATACCGAGACTTTTGTTTTTAGTGGTTTACCCGTATTGTGTTTTACAGAAATGATTTAAACGAACTCCTGAAACTGGCAAATAAGAATGATGACCTGATAATCGAAACGGGCAGATTTCTGAATATGCATCAGAAACTGTTGAAGAGCATCAAGATCATTGTCATCATGTGTTACACCTTCCATTTCGTCAATGATGTCATGATCTTTATACCTTCTAGGACAATTGGAATGGATGATTTTTCAGTTGTTTCTTGTGTTGGTAAGTATAATGAGTGATATTATATCTCAGGTTCTTTAATTTATTTAATTTAATTCTTTTATTATCATATTTATCTTTTTAGGTCTAGAACCCATCAGTGCTAGTCCAAACCGCGAAACCTGCATGGTGATATTAGCACTCCAAGAACTGACAGCTATTGTGGCAGTATGCAGCTATGACGTCATCTTACTGTTCCTGTTCTCTCACACAACTATTGTATTTCAAATTCTTTATGAAGAAATGACGAGCTTTGACGACATTGCAAAAACTTGCCGAAGATCTACAGAAGCTTATGGTGAAATTAAAGATCGTCTGAAGAACATAATGTTTCGTCATGCTCTAGCTTTGCACACTGTGGGAAAACTGGAAGACATCTACAGCGTAGTTATCGGTATAGGTTTCGGCTTGGACGCCATTTCTTTGTGTTTATTCTTTGTGTTGCCACTGGACGTCTGTCTCAACTTCGCTCCGCTGATTTACCACAGCCTTTTCATATTTTTCTTGTATTGTTTTCAAGGGCAGAGACTTACGACAGCTTCGGAAAAGTTTGAAATGGCTGTGTACTGTTGCGGTTGGGAGAATTTGCGTGTGAAAGAGCGGGGACAAGTGCTGCTGATGTTGAAACAAGCGCAGAAACCTGTCATAGTGTACGCCGCCCGCGTCATTCCGATTCGTATCCATACCTTTGCGAGCACTATGCAGTCTATTTACAAGCTCGTTACCATATTTAAGGTGTAGGAGCTGAAACGTAATCAGAAGGTATAAGTTTAGCGCTAAGCAAATATTATGCAGATTATGATAGTGCTTGCTTTGTTAATCTTAACAATCTTGAAATCACAGAACAGAGAACAAACAGATATAATGAACACTTCTAGGAGAAATATACTTTTTGTGGTACTTCAATATTTTTTTATAATCTTCTTCACCGTAAAGTTTCTTTTTACGTCTCTTTATTTCAGCTTAAATAAAAGTAACCCAAATTGTCACGATGGCTATAATTATGAGAAACCTGTTAACATTTAAGGTGCTCAGATTTTAATAAGAGAGTAATTAGCAATTAATTATGACTTACGGCTTATGAGAATAACTGTTTTTAACACATAATAGCACAATAAAGTTTGCAGTCTCGCTGTCTGTTTAATCTAAGTCTAATTTTTGAATATTTTTTACTTAGTTTTTTATTTATTCATCGAGTCTCATAATTCAGCATAACGATGACGGTAGGTGTACAAATGATTTACGTTGTCAACTTCTTAGGGATAAAGTAAATTCTCTATCCATTAAGTTTTACTTTAAAAATTCATAAAATGGTCACAGGCGCAGTTAATATTATGAATTGTGACTTTGAAAGAAAGAAAGAAAGAAAAAGTATTTATTAAACTCACACAGGTCATAATAGAAACAAAAAGAAAAAAAAAATTGTAATGTAATTTAAATGATTATCCTATTATGATTCTGTTAAAGCGGCCATTTTAGACCTCTTGCTCTCTAGTACGCTCGGTTTGACCGCACTCTGAGGCCCGGTTTCCACCAAAGCGGGGACGAGCGGAGCGGGCCTGACATCCACGCGGACGGAGCAGCGGACACAGCTAGTCAGAATATAAAAATAAGTTCTAGTAACACTACCGTTGATTCTATGTTATTAAAACCACCCATGATTATCACCTTTGCTTTTCCATGTATATTTTTCTTTATAATGGTTTCTTTCGCTGGCTGTCCAGCTCATATTTGTTCTAAATTCCAAGTAGCTTGCTTATTCCGGTGAAGAAGTTGATTTAACAATGAACTTGTTCAGGACCCTAAAAGAAGCTGCATTGGAAGCGAAACGGCTGATTAAAGAGAACAGCTTTGATAGTGTACTATGGATTGTTAATGTAGGTCCGAGTCTTGTCGGATTCTCTTGTAGGACAGATAGAAAAATATCTGGTACGTATATTTAGATTTATAAAACTCCTAAATTAATTAATCCGAAGGTTGGCACTATGTTATGCCATCTATCTATCTATCTATTTATCTATCTATCTATCTGTCTATGTTATGTTGTTATGCTATGTTGGTTTTTGAGTAATTATTCAGTAATTTAATTAAAGTGTATTTCTAATCAAAAATGTGATAGTGAACAGAAAGTACTTAATCGAATATAGAAGGTCAACATTTGTAAGAGAATGGTGATCGAAATATACATAAAATGCCCTAAAGGACTTCGCCATTTTGGCCGACGGGAAATCCCACAGGGCGCAAATGATGTTCAGATGGTAAACATATCATAATCAAAATATTTTATTTAACATAGGCCTAGATGGGCACTTCTAAAACGTCGAAATAGGTGCACGCATATATTTTACCAACATAGTGTTTCGAAGTTATGTTCCATAACATGTTGCAAGAGCTATTCATCACATTCAGAACAAGAGATTGGTCATACTGCAGTCTGGTGCACATTTGTTTAATAATTATACCAGCCAGATAACTTTAAAGAAAAATTTAAGTACCTATTGTGTTTTTAAAAATATTTTTAATCTCTGACCGTCTGGTTCAAATCATTGACAGCTTGGTTTTGGATTCTCCACCTGTCTCTTCTTGTCTACGTGTATGCCGTCGGCAGCTTCTGGTATCAGTGGAAGTTCGCCCATGGTGCTGGTGACTTCGTCAAGAGCTACGTCAACATCTCTGTCTTGGTCCTCACTACCAACAATAGCTGGTGGTTTATCAAGCAAAGGTATGATACCTAGTAGTATATTATTGAGGTTATTAACAAAATCAAAGTTGAGTAATTCCCCTATTTATCTAGCACCCCATTTTCAGTACAATTGCGCAGACCACACTAAAAATCTTCGTTCATCACATAATCGTCTTCTTCAATGTCCCTCTCAGCACACTTACTGTTTACTGTTCTTTCTTCGTTCAGTCTATCTGTCTGTGGTATGCGCTTCCCCAGGAAATCAGGATGGCAACCAACCATTTATCCTTTAAAATCAAAGTTCGCGAGCCACAAGTCAGTGTTCGTAACAATGAATATGGAAGAAGGACCTGGAGGTACTTGTTACCTAACTTGTTGAATAAACTCCCTAAGCAACTAACTAATAAATTAAAATCAAAGACAATTTTGCAAATAAAACGACTAATAAAATATTACCTCACAGTGGATCAATACAAAGTTCCTCCAGATCTTTCATAAATAAATAAATAATTTAATTATGTTTTTTTTTTTACCAATATTTTATAAAGTAAACAAGCGAGACGCCTCACTCGCACATAATCTTTCAAAATTAAGATTAAGCGATGTGGGTTTAACCAAAATTAATGTAGTGTTTTTTTTTAATAAAAAGTTTATTTTTATTTTTTACATTCGCTAGAAGCTGGCAGTATCTTCAGGTAGCTAATACTTTACCATTGTTTTTTACTCGTATTTATATATTTTTTTTGCATAATTGTGTTTATCTAGGTTTAAATGTATTATCAGGTATATTACTTTATGATTGGCATTCGTTATCTTTACATTAAATAAATATTAAATCCATACTTCTCTGTATTGCACATACCAGTTTGTCTCTGCATCACCCAAAGATTGACTGACTGACATTTTCTTTATGTAAAATATTGTAATTCATCTGTATCCGATCACATTGAGAGCTGACCATAATATAATTGTGAGAACGTTATGCAGATGTTGATTCACTATAAATAATCAAGGCTCTAGAGAAATCTTTGTATGCAAAGGATTTTTGTAGCTTCAGCCACGTTTACGCTGGATACTATCTTAGAAATTAATGTTTTTTTGATTCACAGACCTCTGTTGCTAGAAGTCTTGAAAAAACTCGAACAGAGTGATGAAATGGCACGACGCTCAATCTCTCTCCAGCAGAAACACAAACACTTGATGAAGATCGTTAAACGCATTGTTTTACTTTTCTACGGATTCAATCATTTTGACGGGTTTTTCATATACTTGCCGCACCGGATTGATGTTCTGAATAGTTATTCCATGACCCCTTGCGTTGGTAAGTCATTTGATTAAACTATTACGAAAAAAGTGTCTTATATTATGTTGGCTTGATCTAATGACCTCAATTCTTTCCAGTCATCTTTACTAATATTATAAAGCTGAAAAGTGTAGTGTTAGATAGCCGCTTTATTGAGGAAGGCTATAGGCTATATGACATCACGCAACGATAAATAGGAGCGCAGCATCACTGAAAAATGTTGCAAAAACGGTGAAAATTGTATTTTATGATAACTTCAAGTGGACAAAGGCCAATAGCTTGTAATTTATAATTTAGTTCCTTATCATTAATCAATGTGGTGTCTTCGGTTCTTCAGATAGCTTTAGACTCACTGTCAATTAAAGTTCATTACAAAATAATGTTACCCAATCCCCTTAGTTATGAGTTCTGTTGGTTTACGGAAGAGAAAGTTCGTCTTTTAGAATCATATCTAAAACTTTGTAAATTGTTGACGTTTTGCTTAGGTACAAGCAAATTTAATGCTTCCTAGTCACGCTCGTATCTCGCAAACATGTTAACTTTAGATTCGTCCGTCTTTGAAAGATTCGGTGGCATAACTCCACTATTGTAATTTTCTCTTGTACACACTATATTGTTAATTAAAAAAGCAAACAAATAAGAGTTTTATCAAGATGCTATCATTTGAAAATTGAAAGAGGAGCTTTACAACTGTTACACACCTTTCGCTTTCCTGTCTAAGTGCATTATCTTTTACAATATCTAAACCAACAACTCAACGTCGGCTTTGCAATTTTGTTTTAGGCCTCGACCCTGTGACGGTTACACCAAACAAGGAGGTATGCCTCATGCTCCTCGCTGCGCAAGAGTTGTCTATCATGATCGTGGTCCTCAACTACCAAGGTCTACTGCTGTTCCTCATAGCACACACCGCCGCCATGTACCAAATGCTGGCCTACGAGATGACGTTCCTCAATGACAACTACAACAGAAAGAAGAACAAAGAACTGGCTAGGGAAACACTATTATCAGTCATCCACAGACATACTTTACTCTTAGAACTAGTTGATAAATTGAAATCTCTGTACAGCGTCCCCTTAGGAGTAAACTTTGGTTCAAATGCTGTCTGCATATCCTTATTCTTTTACTTGCCGCTTCGCGAATGGCTTCAATTCATGCCCATTTTAGTTTATTGTTTCACAGTCTTCTTTTTGTATTGTTACCTCGGCCAGAGGTTAATCAACTCTTCGGAAGGATTTGAAAGGTCAGTGTACGGTTGTGGGTGGGAGAACTTCGATTTAAAGGAGAAGAAATTGGTGTTCGTGATGCTGCGTCAGTCACAGAAGCAGGTGCAGCTGTTGGCAGCGGATATCATACCAGTCAATATACGTACTTTCGCAACGACTTTGCAGGCAATGTTTAAGTTTATAACTGTAGTAAAGTTTTAATAAATTTAGGTTAAAATGTGTCTTAAACAATTAAGAAACATGAAGGCATATACAACAGAAAAGTCCTTTATGTAGTACACAATATGTAGAACGATTTAGTAACGTTTAAGTTAGTTCCCATGTAAAGGCTGTTTCAAAAACCTGCATATTTTCACACAACTTAATACCTAAGCAAATATCGTGAGAACTTATGTTTATTAGCACGATTGTTATGTATTGCATTATGAAAATACGATCTAAAACAAGGCTTTTAGAGATAGTTTTGATTAAACGAAGAAAAATTAGACGACAGCGAGTTACAGCAACATCAACATTAAACGTACTGTTTGTTTAAAGGGTTAAGTTAAAAATAACCAATAGTAGTAACAAAACGGTAAATATGTGGCGTAAAAACCATGTGTCTGATTTGGTGAGCCTGTTGGTGATGAAACGTAAATAAATACAATATGATACGATAAAACCAATGAAAGTATAAAGCGTTTTAACGAATTTGAACACCTCCAAATAATGTGGCAGCCAAAGTAAAAACAACAAGGAAAATAAAGCTAGTATTTCTATAGAATAAGATAATAATACAACTATTGATCTTATTCCCAACGTAGCGTGAAATAAGGTATTTTATTTAAAGTAAAAAGCACGGCACAATTTCTATAAGAGTTAGCGTTAGTGACGTTAGGAGGCATATTAAATTCACATTATTTCGATGTTTCTACTGCATGATGAATGTAAGGAATAATTACCTGCACTTTCTAATGGTAAGATAATTTTGACAGTAGCAAGATTTGCACAGATGTGATGTTAGTTTTGCACTTACTTAAGTATGTGTATTATTTGGGTCGGCTCTTGTAGTGCGACTGTGTGAATGCATTAAATAATTAAGGGGGTAGAAGCAGAATGATTATTAGTTTTTCATATGAATGATAAACAGGGTGTAAACAGACCCTTCACAAAGCATTCTGTATATCAAACTGAGTAACTCTGCGCAAAAAAATATGTTTAAGGTAAAACTCAATGAAATGCATTCACCACATTGTGCTGATGGAAGCATTGAATAGTTAACGGTTCATGGAGGTATTTAAATTAAAGTTATAACATTAAAAACTTGTATTAAAAAAAAACTTGTAAAAAAGTTGGAATTTTGACCCCCAATATCTCCGTAACTAGAAGGTTCCCAGGTACGGTCTAGAACAAAAAATGATCGCAGTGACGAGAAGAAAAAGTGCTTTTCAGCTTCGTTAAGGGTATATTTACACCCTTTATACAACACATTGTTTGAGAAATGCTTACTCTATGTAAAAACGTTTATTTCTAACATAGGTGTCTTTTGCAGTGATTGCAAACCGCCTCGCCGAGCACCTTGAAAACTCAAATTCAAACAAAACAAAAATACACTTACAAAAACAAAAAGACTACTTCTATTCTATTTTATTATTTATTATAAAATGAACACAACACAATATGAACTTGAGGTCGCGGTTCTGTACCTACGGTTGCTTATAAATTAAGTTCCTACATGCCTGCCATATTTTTTGTCTTCAATAATAATAGAATGATATGTATTTTGATGACGCAATCGAATTTTCCAGAACCCACTTTTATGTTAGAACAACATAGATCCACCACAATACGATCTGTTTCAAGCCAATTAGTAACAACGAGATTATTGTAGATTTACTTTACCGAACTTGAAGTTAGGGTAATGAAGTATCGCGGGCCTGTGGACGGGGAGCTATGGGCTAGCTCGCCGTCCGTACGTCTCATGACGACAGGCCGTGTCGACGGCGCGTTCGTGTTCCACGCGCGCCTCAAAGAGAGTCAGCAATAGGGAAGGGGTCCGCAAGGACCGAAGCCTGCCGGGGCTGCGGGACTATTCGAAAGAGATACCGTGGCCCCGGAACACAAAGGGCGAGGAAGGAACATGGATGGGTTTTAGTCAGTAAAAGTCTGACACTACCTCCTGCTCAGCCCAGAGCGGGAGAAGTCATTTGATGATTTCCCATCCTAAAAAAAAAAAAAAAAAAGGGTAATGAAGTATGCTTTACAGTGAATATTACTTAACCATATTACTAACCATGCTATAAAGATGAAGAAGATAAGTACTCTAACCCTTTTTAATAGTCTCCAAAAAAAGGAGGTTTCTCAATTCGACCGTATATGTAATATTTTTTTTTATGTGTGTTCGCGGATAACTTCGTCGTTTATGAACCAATTTTAATGATTTTTTTATAAAGAGTATGCTCCTGAGGTGGTACCATTTAAATTTAGTCAAGATCTGATGCTGATCTTCGGAGATATACAATGGAACTCTTCAAAAATAAACGGCAAATCTGCCGTGATTGCTGCAATCGCTTGGATGTTTATTGTTTATACAACATCATGACGTAACATCACGCCTGTATGCTCTGAGGGGGTACGCAGATGTGTACAATACACCCAGATTTCGACAGTTCGGTATGTTAAGTTACATTTATTAGGGATAAGCCTATTTCCATGACATGTATTGTTAACAACGTAAAATAAATTAATGGCAAATATTTATATTTTTTAAAAATGGATAAATAAAAATAACTTTTTTGCAGAAAATAAAACCGAATTCAAAAAACACAAAAAAAATAACTTTAGCTTCAGAAGTCGGTGACCTTTGTTTGATTGATTTAGTTTTTTTGTCAACGACTTCTGAAGCTAAAGTTATTTATACTTTTTTGTGTTTTTTGAAGGCGGTTTAATTTTTTGCAAAAAAACCCGAAAGTGGAGTGGAAAATCGCGCGTCTTATCTATAAAATAGTCATAGAACCTGCAATGACTTACGACTTTAAGGCAGCGGCACTCACAAAGGCAAACCGATCGAAACTCAGAAGATACGAAAGACTTATTCTTAAAGATATGATAAAGAGTACGCGAAACCCCCCGAACAAGAAAACACGCGAAATTCTTATGGGAAAAACAATTACCAAAAATATTAAATGCCTACGGTTATGCTACTATGGGCACATCCTCCGACGACCAGAGCCTCACTTACTACACGCAGCTATTAGATACAAGGCGAAACGGTTAGAAGTTGGAAGACCAATATATACATGGAACAAATCACTCCAACAAGACATGGAATATTTCTACAAAAGCAAAGAACAATGGATTCAGCTAGCAGCAGATAGAGAAAAATTCAAGTCGGACACCCAGAATATATATCACCACAACGAAACTGACAGTGAAACAAATACTACTGACGACGAAACATATACACGAAAATACTGATTAATTATGACGTGAAAAAGGAATGAAATCACAACCACCAGAAACGAACATGATTCTCCAATGCTAGAAGAGACCAATCAAACGATGGTCAAAACACCAATGCTCATTCCTATGGATTGTACCTGTCTTTACCACTATTCCTATATTGGCTCTAGGCTGCATAGTCGGCTGATTGTGCCCGACTGGCTGCGGTTGGTCGGGCTTCCTCTCCCATCCCGGAGCATGTCTTTCCTTACAAAACAGTGCCCCCTGGTGTATCTGGCTTGTCCGGGTCAGGGTTGCTTCTGGCTGGGTGTGGTGCTCAATCATCATCAATCAAAAAGTTTTTTTTTTTAATTTACCATATATTTTTGAGAAGTAAGTTTGGCATCAAGTTGAACATGCAGACACCATAGAAGGAAGAAAACAAGGAAGAAATGTCTCTACAGTGTTCTTCCGATTTACGAGCTAAGTGATCTCCAAAAACATTATATCTCTCCTTCTAGCACTCTAATTCGACCTTAACACACATTATAAACTACATTGAACGTTTTGAAATGGTTTCCTTCGAAGATTGCAAGTGCGGAACGGTTATAGTTGCAAAAGTCGCTACATTTTATGTTCCACTGGAATTTGTGTTTGTAACCTATAGAAGTGATATTCAAGATCCACCTGGATAAATTCTGTTTGTTTTTCATTAGGTTATATAATTTTTATATAATCGAAAAGTTTCTTAAATAAAAACGTAACAAAGTATAAAGTAGCTTGAATATTTGTCAAAAAAATTTGAACCTCGTTCCTACCGGAATTATATAAGCAGATAATGGAAAAGATGAATACCTAATTGAAGATCAAATAGATAGAAAGTTAAATCAAACTTAACTCGGAAGGTGTTAAAAAGTGTCTTTGCAAATATTGCAAGTGTTAAATTAACTGGTTTGATAGAAGTTTTATGAAAACCCTAACCATTATCTCGCTAATTGGTACTATGAAAGAGTTGAACAACTATTTCTTTAGTTTCATATTTCAGCAATAGCAAAAGGCAACGTATTGGGTCTACGGTGCAAGCAAACGGAACGGCTTACAAACAGTTCCTGTCCCTCCTACCATTAACGTTTACAGCAAAACGATAGATTTCGCCCTTGTACCGTTATTGTAAGTTGTTTACAGCGAAAATTGAGCAGCGACTCAGTGAGTACCAGTTACCTTTCGTGGTAAGGGGTCGAGAGCACATGTCTGCAGAACCGCTTTGTAGTCGTTTGGTTAGTTGCGTTCAAACCGTCTGTCGTACCGTCCGTGCGCGGACTACGACCCGCAGTGTTGTGTCACGAACTATTTATTATTTATACTAAATGTATAAGCACAGGTAGCTGACGATATAAATTTTCAGTGAAAATGAAAGTGATTGTTTGTTGCCTTTTTATCATAGTCAACATTAGCAATAATGGAAAAGCGTCTCTTGAGAGTTTCGCGCCCAGTGGGGCGAATATACTCTTTGAGGATACTACGAAAAATTTAGGTAAGGATACTTTTGTCTTGTTTATGAAATCACATAATTTTGTCAACAATGAACTGACAATTTTTTTATTACCCAATTTTAAATCTTTTGTACTGCAGTGTTGTTATGTTACTAGAACACATTAGTATTGGAACTGAATAAACATGAAACCCGATCTTTTGCATTGAATTACACAGACTACTGAAAACAAAAAATTGAAATAAACAAAATATGTACCTATACAAAAATAGAATCTATCTTGAAAAAATAACAAGACGCTCATGAGTCTACCTCGAACACATATGACCAATTATCATAGAACACGATCACCTTGCAGACAAAGTATCATGCTACCGACCTTGCAAGTTCAACGTGAAGCCGAAGCGATGCCACTACAGCTTCAAAGTAGAACCCACTATCCAAGAAGATGGACGACCAGCTATTACCATCAATGGCATGACTCCAGGACCTCCAATACAAGCTTGTGTGAACGACATCATAGTTGTTGAAGTACAGAACAGTATCTTGAATCAGGATATCAGTATCCATTGGCATGGAGTTGAGCAGAAGGGGACCCCGTACATGGATGGAGTCCCGATGGTGACTCAGTGCCCTATTGGATACGGACAAACGTTTAAGTATGCGTTTGTCGCGTCTTCTCCGGGAACTTTCTTCTATCACGCTGATTCAGGTATTTCGTATTATTTGTTTTGTAGTCCTCACTTTATATCCCTTCTATTTATTTGCTCAATAGCCAGTCACCTATGACAGACATATGTACTTATATGCGATAGAAACATTTGTATTTGCACAAGTCTAATACCAATTTTAACTGGTAATATGGTAAATAAATCGAAAAATATTTTGAAGGCTTCTTATTTTTGCGTTGATTGTAGTTTCTTATGAGTAAGTTTCGTCAGTCTATTACAGTTATATATTAGACTAATGTCACTCTCAAGTGGCACAATATCCGTTTCTCTACCTTCCACATTCAGTTTGTCCCAGCCCTTTTGTAATGGTTGGCCCATCAATCCTTAAGGTTTCCTAATACACCCTATTGCTTCCTTTTGTCTCTAGTACCTACTGTCAAAGAGCTTCATTCATACCTTTCAATGTCTTAGTGTTTTGTTGCAGTGTCCCATCAAAGTGATGGTGTGTACGGGTCACTGATAATCAATCAGCCACAGCCACTGGAGCCCCATTCATCTCTGTATGATTACGACAGAAGTGGCGAGAACACGCTAACTATAGCCGCTAAGTTCCCTGAGCTGTTGACTGCTAAACTTGAGGATGTAAGCCGGCTCAAACCTGATGCCCTTATCATAAATGGCGATGGAGATACTTCAAAGTAAGCATTGAATACATTTTATGATCTTAATCGTAAAACCCCTACGATAGTAGTAGTTTATTGATCGAATCTTATAACAAGCCTTACGCAAAAAATATTCAAATACTTGTAATTTAGTTCTGTGATCAAGGTTATCTTGTTAATTCGTAATATAAATGGGCTACGAAGTAAGAACACAGAAATACATATATTAGAGGTTTGAAAATCTAAACTCAACATTGTGATAAAAATCCACGGTTATCCAAGAAGTTATGGAGAAGGAAACAAGGCACAGTATTACGTTAACGTTAATCAATAATTGAGTGTAATTGGATCGTAACGAAACTAAGTATGTAGTACATACATGAAGAAAGCTAACAGGTTTGAAGTATTAGTAATTTTGTAATAAACCTGTAGGTAACAGGCATTTTTTTATGACGTTAATTAATCGATCATTGTAGTGCTAAATAATAAACCTTTTTTGTCATCAAGCCATTATGATTATATAAATGACCTTTCAGTAAATAAGAGTCAAAAAATCCATCCGTGAATTACAATACCATTTTTTTATGAGTGGTAGTCATTAGAACTTGCTTTTCAAGCTCACAACCACGACGTTGTTATTAGAGCCAAGTATTAGGTACATGAGGTACATTCGGCATTGAATTATTGTGGTTTGCACATTGCCTTGTGTTCAATGACTTCCAACACTTGGCTTTTCTATTACAATCGTATTTTACAGGGTATTAATTAGGTTACCAAACTTACTATATATTGAAAGAAAATATGTTGTTACATTCAGTCGAGTCACGAGAACATATATGTACGGAGAAGACTTTTTTACGCGATTTTAGGGTTCGACCCAATAGAAGAGAAGTAGATATTCATGAGTACTCGCTCCATTATAGTATGCCCCGTTTAAATTCCAAACTAAAGTATGTCGTTTAACCCAACACCCTTCTTCAGTAATAACTTCTAAGTACATAATTAATTGCAGTAAAGAAAAATGTGTTTTTCCTTATTTCAGGATATTCGTCATGGCAGGGTTCGCTTACAGACTGAGGCTCATCAACGCTATAGCAATCGAGTGTCCTATCATAGTGAACATAGAAAACCATGAAATGATAGTTATTGCGACCGACGGGAAACCAACCAAACCAGTTTTGGCTAGAAACGTGGAACTGTACCCAGGTAAGGCTGATACATAATTTCAAATTAGGTAAACACAGCAGCTTTGGATAGAAGTTGCAAACATTGTCTAGAACATTTTGCATTCACGTTTTAATTATAGAATTCGGCTTGAGTAACATAAATTTGATTTAAATAATTACACTACTTTTACACAAACTATTACTCTTAATAATAATAAAAATATGTACAAGTAACAAAACGGTTACAGTGCGTCAAAAAATTCGTTCACATCGCTGTCAACAGGAAAAGTGCCCAGAAGGCTGGCAGCATTGCCACGTTGGATGGCAATGCTGATTCTATGGCCAAAAACTAGGCCCGCCCTCTGGTCACCTTGAGTAATTAATTAATTAATGTTATTAACTTATTACATCTTTCTTTCGATCATAGCCATAACATTTGACATTGTAAATTTAATTCCATTACCACGCATACATTTTGATGAATTATCTTCATAAATATTATAACATTAATTGTCTCATCTAAACACGTTTTATGTCGACACATTTTGCTCAAATGTGTTGCAAGTTGACCTTCGTTCGTAATAGACTACGAGTGAATGCAGTTTGCCATTTTCATTGGCTTCGCAAATTATATACAGGGTGGAATTTTTCAATGCCACCTGGAAGGAAAGTACTCTAAATACTGGAGATAGCAAATTTTACTCAAAGGAAACATTCCTTTATTTTAAAAAAGAAACAAATCTGCATTCACAGATTTTTCGAATTCGGGCATCGAACCCGGGATGGATCGACTTACGTTCGAAAAAATAACGTTCTTTACCTTTTTGACATCAATCGATAGGGTCAATCATATGGATAAAAATATCTCTAACAAACATGATAAATTAAATGAAAGGAAAACCATGAATAAAAGTGCTTTTTCTTATTGAATTTATCCCATTGAATTTACAACTGTTCTTTAGATTTCATGATTTACCCTTCATTTAATTTATCATGTTTGTTAGAGAGATTTGATCCATAAGATTGCCCTGGTATCGATTGATGTAAAAATAGTACAGGCTGTTATTTTTTCGAACTTTTGTCGGTTCGATTCCCGAGTGTGGCAAGCGAATTTTGGAAAATGTGTGAATGCAGATTTGTTTCTTTTTAAAAATAAAGGAATGTTTCCTTTGATTAAAATTTGCTATCTCCAGTATTTCGAGTACTTTCCTTCCAAGTGGCATTGAAAAATACCATCCTGTATATTCAGTTCCATCCACTCTGTGTTTAGCGGTTAAAATATAAATTAGTTCTGGCAAGACACGAAGACGGACACGAGTAATCCTTTCATTTGAGTTGGCCTCAACTGCTCGCTACACCTAAAGCACTACCATAACAATATAATGATGGATATTCTTCTATGCATCCCGACCTTACATAACATAGGAAACTACCTTTTATTGCATGTTTTACTGCCCATGCAAAATATGACAGGTCGGAGAGAGAGTGAACGGAACTTGCTATCTTAGTTATACGATAAAAAGCTTTTACTCCGGAGAAAGTGGCATCTACTACAATTGGTTAGATGGATGATAGGCCAGTCGCTACAGCCTTTTTATCTCTAGTAATGGAAAAACTATCACCACTTGATGTGAAACACAAGTGGCTATGTGGCAGTGAAATTCTTTTGACATTAATTGTTTTTTTTTTTTTTTTTTTGTTAGCCTGTACTGTCCCACTGCTGGGCAAAGGCCTCCCCCAATTCCTTCCATTTGCTCTTTTCCCGTGCCTCCTCGGGCCAACCCTCGCGGTACGCGTCCAAATCGTCTCGCCACCTTTTTCTGGGTCGGCCTCGGCGGCGCCATCCGTCTTCCGGCAACCATCGTGTGGAGACTTTTGCCCAGCGGTCATCGTGCATGCGACTGACGTGACCCGCCCAATCCCATTTTAGCCTAGCAGCTTTCATGCCAACGTCCACTATGCCCGTTTTGGAACGCAGCGTGGTGTTTCGAACCCTGTCTTGTCTTTTGACACCCAGAATGCTGCGTTCCATTGCCCTTTGGCAAACTCCAAGGCGGAGCTTCTGAGACTCGGTGAGCGACCAGGTCTGAGCACCGTAGGTTAGGACGGGTAGGATGCACATGTCAGTGAGTTTGCGCTTCAGGGAGATCGGAAGATCACCCTTCATTAGCGTCTTCATGGACCAGTAGCTTTTCCAGGCATTTTCGATTCGGCGATCGATTTCTCTTTCCTGCCTGTTTTCGAAAGATACTAACTGGCCCAAGTAGATATACTCATCGACATACTTTATTTCCTGCCCATCTACCTCGACCCTACGCTTAGTGCTGTTGGTCATGAGCTGGTTATATAAAGTTAATTTAATTTGCATAATATGATGGTGCATGCCTTCCCCTTAAATTGCATGAATCGCAAAATCCAACAATATTAATCTAATAATCTCATCACCTTAAGGTTCATTCATTCATTATAACGACTTGCGTCTGCTCATAAACAGATTATAAATAGCAACACGATGTGCGATTCGAAAACAAATTAATTAATATAAAACAGGTCTTGAGCTTTTATGGTCAAATGGTTTTATATTATGATCGGGTCTATGTAAAACCCATCAAAGTAGAAGTATTCGTTTTTTTATTATTGATTGATATGATACATTCTTGCTGTTTTCGAGAGGAGTTGGGGAAACCAAAATCGTATATATTAACTAATCATCATCATCGCCTGCTTAGCCTTTTCCGACTATCTCAGTGTCGGCTTCCAGTCTAATGGATGAAGCTGAATACCAGAATTTAACATCCACATACCAAATTATCTTTACATTACTTGTTTCTTAGTGTTATTGAAAGTGTTGTGTCTCATTCAATAGAAAGCAATGTATCTTATCTGAAGCCAGCAGTCTTCGTCACTGTCCAAATACGGATGAAGTTATTTTTCGGGCGTTAGTCGAGATAATTTATTTTAACTAGAAGAGAAAGGTGTGTTCGTGTTACTTTTCGCTTAAGTTTAAGGTCGCTTCTAACCAGTTTCGTTTGTTATGATTTCACTTTCTATTGTTTTTTTTTCTATTTACTTAGAAAGAATTTGACGCAAAATTAATGTCATGAAAAGTGTTATCTAAAACACTGGTCGCCTGAGTGTGAATCTTTTCTGTTAGCTGTTTGTTTGTCATATTTAATATTATTAGTCATAAATATTAATGAGTGACTTTGCTGTCAACTGTATAATTTTACGTTTAAAATATATGTTTTCAACTGAATGGTAACGAGGTCGTCGGTAACGTTTGAAAGTAAATACAAGTTCACAAAATGCATAAAACATTAGTTATTGTTTCTAATTTATCCTCATTATAAAGTAACTGTTGGCTCTCGTTTATAGTACTATTAGTTGGTGTTTCGAATTATTTAAGTTGTTTTTGTTGCTAATGTTAGTTCGTTAGTTGCCTTTCCTTTACCCGATCTAGGAATCGAACGCAAGACGTCACGCTCAGTAGAAGTGCTAGTGTTAGAATTCCTTTGTAGTCTGGATGTGTGCATGTCCGTGAGATGACAATAGTGTCGCTCACTGTTACCTACATGGCACTTCAACATAATAATTTGTGTTGGTATGTTTACCTTAAACCACGGTGGTGTAAACTAATTTTAATATACACTGACCTGCAAAAATAAGTACTACACTTTTAATTTTTTTCTAACCTATAGAAGTTAGAGATTTAAAATATAAAACGTTTTAATTTTAATTTTTAAAATAAGGTTACCGACTATAAAGTTTTTATGTACAAAATTACGAGTCCTTTTTGTTTCGAAAGGAAATCTCGTGTACTTAAAAAGTTATTGCAATTTTAAAAGTGTGATACTTATTTTTGCAGGCCAGTGTATTATAATATTTAATAATAAACGATGAAAAATGTTTTTTTTTTAATGTTTGATGTTCTTTCAAAATTTCAGGGGAGCGTATGGACGTGGTAGTTCGCGCGGCTGAAGAGGGTGGCGGCTATTGGTTCAGGACACACGGCACCGGCGCTTGCGCAGGACTCGTCGCCAACGCGATGCTCATCTACTCCGGCTATAACTATACCGTCATGTTGCAAGAAAACCAGGTAACTATGAGATTCACTGTCGTTGAAACATGTTGGAACAACTACATTTATGTTACTGCTAAGGACAAATACACTAAAATATTTATAAGCGATCTACGGGACAAGACGAAGAAAATCATAATTTACTACTTGGTACTACTTTGTAACATGCGTATTAAGTGTCTAGTGTCGTACACCCCCTTGTCACGAAGCATTCGTGTGTCGAATTCGAAAATGTTCGAGATTCAAATTTTTGTAACAATATTCCAAACCACTTTTTAAAATTTTCAAGGACAACCCGCCGTAGTAAATTGCAGTTGGATATTCTTTCTTTTCTTTTTTAGAAAATCGTTGTCCCACACTAGGATTTTTCTTGTATCGTGGGTGCTTTTTCAAACATCCAAATTCACCTAAAGAAACAGCCAGACCCGAAATAACTACCCATAGGCCATACAAATATTTGTTCTGTGCGAGAATCAAACCCGTGACACTGGAGATATTGGAGATGATACGTGATTAAACGGTATCAAACGACGGTTTTGATTTTTCCCTTTGGCCCCACCAGTGGGGCAAAGCAGTGGGGTCAACCGGAATACACCTTTTCGATCAATCGTTGTGGATTGGGTTTTAATCTGCTTAAAATACGCAAAGACGCAAGCAACAACCTGAAAATAAAGAAGTTTTTTTTTGCTATGAAGATTTGAATTGAATGATGTTTTGTTTTCTTATTCCAGAATGAATATATCAAAACAAACTGGGAAGCGCAATTGGTAGTAGGAGGTCAAATGCTGGAGTCCCTTCAAGATCAGAGTCACGCATCAGAGGTGAAGTCAGTATATTTGGGCATAGACAGGAATGTTGTCAAAGTAAAGGACGGTGATATCGACTTCAGATACATTAGTGATGCTATCCCTAAGAAGCCATTCTTCCCTGCGGCTTTTGGTGAGTGTGTTGTGAACTTAACTTAAAGTGTAACCACATGTAACGACACGAAACAGATAATGACTCGAGCCGGTCAGATAAAGCCTTATAAAGTCTATGTAATAAAAACTTTTTTGCAAAAAGAATCGACTGCCAAAATAACTGTGGCTTCGGAAGTCGGTGACTTTTGGTCACCGACTTCCGAAGCCACAGTTATTTCAGCCACAGTCTAAACTTCATTTGCACTTTTTACTGATTTCTTTGTAAGTTCGCAGAATCCGAATACCGTACAGATTTATCGAAGGGTTCATTTAATTGCATTATTTGCTAAATGTAATGCTAAGTAATGCTAAGTATTGCACATTATTTAGCTCGATTACCGCTGACTGACTCACTGATAGAATTGTTCTCCCAGATGGTGGATGGGGAGGTGGGTATATTTTGACAGATTCGTAAACAACTAACTCTAAAACCTATGGGAAAAGTGCCAAACTTCCCCTTTTCGCCCCCCTTCCTTCCCCTTCCTATCGTATCTCGGCAACCAAGAGACTTGGAACATTTTTTTTTTCAGATTCGTATAGAGGAGGCTCGGAAAAGTAAGAACCAGTTTTTAAAGTTGGCCCCCTTGTCCTCCTTCTCACCCCCTTTAGGCGGATTTCGGAAGTTAAAAGACTTGGAACATTTTTTTTTTTCAGATTTGTATTATAGGGCTGATTGTTAGTCAAAATCATTTTTAAAAACTCCCCTCTCCCCCCCTTCACCCCTCCCCCCATCGTTTCTCGGTAACTAGGACACGAAGCGGCATTTTGATTTTGACTATACTTTATTATTGAGGAGCTCCCTTCCCCAACCTCCCCAAAAATTGAGAGGTAGGAGCTTTCTGGGGGTAGGTAGGTCCTAAGTGGAGCGAGCCGGCGACCTCCGTAGCGTAACGAAGGTTGAGTGGTTGAAGCGTAATTCATTGGCGATGACAAGCAATCTTTTTTTTTTACTTTAATTAATATTTTTGCTTGAATTAGTTTTTAGAATGTTTTAGGGGTTCATACTGATTTAGGGGTTCCTAAGAGTTCAATTATAATTTTAAATAACTTCTAACGGATTTTCCAATTAATTAAAGGATTCCTATGGATTCTCAAAATTTTATAAGGATAGGAAAATATTTCTTAAAAACACGACACTCGCGAGCTGCGTGCAGCTCGCGCACCCAAGCAAACTAGTCTTCGTATAATGCTAGTCAAACATGCAGTTTGCAATTTAAGTGCTTTGTCAACAACTGCATTAGATAAATTCTTAGTCGCTTGTTATTGTTGGACTTCCCACACTGAATGGATTTGATACCTAGCTACGATAATATTAGTTTACTGACCTATAAAACTAATATTATGTAACACCATTTCCACCGTCACCCAGGCTCCTTCCCTTTTCCTTTTAATTTTGCGCATCACAAGGACGCCATGTTTCGTACCTAGACGTTGTTTAAGAAATTTACAACCACGATAAAAAAAAAAAATATTTTAAAATAGTAATATTTTGTTTGTTCAAAGAGCATCTTCTAGAATACTGAAAATCTGACCGCCACTCGGTATACATACATTCCTACTAACTATGTAGCAGAATCTCATTTTTGAAACTATTCTATATCTCATACCAATTTCCAGCTCTTCAAGAGAATGGAGTGGTCCAAATAAACGGCAAGACCTTCCTGTTCCCGAACGTACCGATACTGCTGAGACCCCGGGACGTGAGAGAGGACATGTACTGCAAAGTGGGGGAGGAAGACAAGCAGGTGGAGTCACAGTGTGTGCAGGTGTTGGATGCTGTTGAAGGAGACGTGCTGGAAATCGCGCTGGTTAATGAAGGTCAGTATAATTTAAGTTTTTAGAAGGAAAACGTGGTTGCACCGTGTTTTAGACAGCGTTTAAACCAAGTCAAGGGCAATTGTGTACGCCTGTTACTTTCGCCATCGGTTAAAAAGCTAAAAAAGTCTGAATCTCAACGACCCGTTTCCATTAAAATCACTCAACCAAGGTGAAGAAGTAGGATTCAAAATTTTTGTACAAGATTTACTTTCTCAAATTAGTTCTTGTTCGAGTTCCACTCACGTATCATCATTATCATCAGTCCACTGGTACATTAGGCCTCCCCAACCGCATGCTATTGAACTCGGTTCACACAAACTCTCGTCTAGCTGGTACACCAGCTACCCCTCGAAGACCGTTGCGTCGCTCCACCTTGCTTATCGGCGACACTCACGAATGGTCATACTGTAATAACATGGATTTTGTTTCTTGATTTGTTATGCTTTTATTTTCCAGGTTTCGGCAGCAACGACTCGTACACATTCCACATGCATGGCTACAACATGCAGGTCATCGCCACGTGGCAGAATCCCAAAGACAAGCCGATCTCAAAACAGGACTTCCAGAGGCTAAACAAAGATGGTAAAATTTTAAGGTAAATAAAAATAACTAAGAATTTTCACTTTTCTATGGGAATCAAACAGCAGTTAGTGTTGGTTAAAACGAAGTTCAAATCACCCAATAGTATATGCAACTTAATCAGACTCAGACTTTAATAAAATATGATGACACCAGGGTTATCATTAATAGATCTTTAAGTCTGCTGTTCGATACTCAGGTCGGGAAAAACGTTGTTGGGTTTTACCATCAGGAATTTCTCAGTAGCTGCCACGGAGTCTGGATTTGTGCCCGGTTGATGGAAGTAGCCGCGCGTATTACATGGGACTTCAACATAACTGGTGAAATGTGGGTGTACTATTAGGTACACCTCTGTCTAACCCTTCGGCGATTACAGGCGTGACGTTATGTTATGTTAGATCTATAAGTCAGAAGGTTCCAAGGCGATTATGTGGTGGATGTGGAGCTTTCACTGAATATCATAGTGTTCACTTAGTCTTTACTCAAAGGAGGATTGATCGGTAGAAGATATAATGCTGAAAATTAAAAACGGCAATTATTCACATTAACCTCACACAGTTACAGTTTACTGTTATTAAAATTCGGCCTAACGCCTCTTCACAAGCAACTACTTACTTAAAAGAAAACCTTCACGGCCAATTTATTTTCCAATTAGCATTAAATGGAACCTTCACGCATTATAATGAATGTATATATTATAAACCTTTCTAAAGCTTGCATCTGATTTCTAACACTTTCTCTTTTATGGTGGAGCTGAGTTGTGGCGATTTGAACGAGTCATTATAACTCAAGAGTTTCTAAAATCACGTGTTATGGACTTATCTACTGTGAGAGTTTCTCGTCAATTGTGGGAAATTATTATGTGGTCTGTTAAGCGACGATCAGCGATAACAGTAACTATTATAAAGTAAATTTAATTGTTGTGTTTAAAGTAGCTCCAGGTTGTGGGTTTAAAAAACTTAATGATGATAGACTTAGAGAGCCAGTGCCATTAATCACCATTTATGTTCATTCTTCCACTTATGGAATCAGGCTGAGGTTCGCGGTCATCTACGTGGTTATAGACAAATAGTGTTTGCATGATGTTGCATTGAAAGGCGAGCCATGCGTGGGGGTACGAGTCTACTTTAGTTTGACCTGAGACTATAATAACTTTGCCAACATTCAATAGAACAATGCTGATTAAATCTTAATAACTATTTCAGAAATCTACAAAATCCGCCAGTAAAAGACACAATCACAGTACCAAACAAAGGCTATACGATCGTGAGGATGAAAATAGACCGTGGTGGAACCTGGCTGCTGGAGAGCAGGTCCTGTGGCCTGTCCTCGGTGCCAGCGGCCATCATAATCCGCGTTCCCGAAACGATACCCAAGGCTGTCGTCGACTCCATACCCAAGTGCGGCAACTACAGGCCGCCTGATGTCCTGCTCAACTAAATATTCCAAAAGACTGATAGTTTACAGTTGGTCTCGTGATTTTAGGGTAAGATATTGTTATACGTAGCTTAGGTTAAGTATGGTGTGGAAACTCAATTAGTATAGAAATGAGTTGTTAATTTCATGGGAGACTTTTGGGAGTCGCCTGCATCAAGTATTAGTCCATCCATACTCACAGTCCAGACTGTATACCTACGTTCATTCCAAAATATGGACAAAAGTTTACACTTAGACAGACCTATAAAAGAAGGTTCTACAACATTCTACGGATAGTTATACTAATAATACTCAATAGGATATTGATAACACAGCTGGAAACGATTGTGATCGTAATAAACTTAGATTTATTTTAACATAGGTAGCTAGGTAGAAGAAATCCCCTAAATGAAATAGCCCCATTTAACTTTTATTTTTAAATGATTGTATGTACCGAGAAGTTATAATAGAATGACTTAACCTAACATATTATGTTTAGGAAGATCTAAAAGATATCAAAGCTATGTATAAAATTTAATTATTTATTGAAAGGAATAAAAAGATAGAAATCCAAATTTTCTTTTATTAAACATCCCTTATATTGTAATTGATAAAATCAAGGTAGGTGGACACATTCGTATAGATTGTGGGAGCACCTATTTCTCCACAAGGGGAAACACCCCAAGACACAACGCCTATTACAATTGGAATGAATTCTTCGACATACTGTCTCTCTTGAGTAGTTACGTCTTCAATGGTTTCAGTACTTTCTTCATTACAGCAAATGTAGTTACTTGCATTGTACTTCTCAGTGTTATCTTCTACCGGGTCATTATTGAGGAGGCCATTAGGAACGTATTGTATGAGAGGACCTCCTGAGTCGCCGCTGCAGGCTGCGACTCCTCCGCTAGTGGGTCCCGTGCATATGTTTGCGTCCTTGTTTAGTGGGTTTGTTTCATATCCTTCTTTTAAGTTTTCGATTGCGTCGTAGCATACTGTAAAGATACATAATTCATCAGAATATCCCAATTTTTTTTCCAGCTTTAAGCGTGAGAGGACCGATGACCTAGTATCGGTTGCCTGAATTCAAATTATCTCTGGCTACGAGAAGCACAGGTCTGGTCAATGTGCAACCCTCCCCCAGTGTTGCCACATTGGCTTGTCAAGGTGTCCACCTTTGACAATATGCTCCGTACTGATGTCTTTCGACTGAAATAATGCTGATTAAAATTTTCGCAAAATAATATAAACAATTGTGTCTGGCTTACCATCGTAAGGAATGTATGTCACTTTAACTTCTTGTAGTCTGCTGGGTAGGTCAGGTATAAAAAGGGTTGTTTTTAAAGCACCCCAACCAGCTAATTTAATTTGCCCTCCGCCAAGTTTGTAGTTACTTGGCAGTTTTACAGGCTGGACCCACTTTGTGAATAGAATTGGTTTTTCTGTTCTGAATACAGCTACATCATATGGCCCAATACCACTGTAAATGTATAAATAATTTGTTATAGAATGATAACTTAGAGAAAATAACCAATTTTTCAATTTTCACTTTGAAGGCATTTCTTTTTAAATAACTGGCGATTAATTAACGAGTTTAGATTCAGTTAAACCTGTACGGACAAAATGCGGACAAGCATTCATGGAAGTATCTGTTAGTGTCCGGTGTCCGCAGCTGGAACCTCCATAGTCCTCACTAGTTTCACTGATCTGACTTTTTGTAGGTGACAGCGAAAAAATAGATAATTAATAATATTATTTCTTACCCTTCATATAAAGGATGGTGTATACGTTCACTGATCTTGAGCACTTGTGACTGAGTTCCGAAGTTATTGACATCATGAATTCCAGCAACTACATCTAGTGGTAGCCATCTTATCAACCAGGACTCAATGGCACAATGAGCAGCTGATAAGACCTGGAAAAAGTTGTTTGATTAAAGTAATACATTTGTATAAAGTGGACCTGTAACATGGGACAAGGGCAGGAAGATGATGGTGATATCCGAGACATCTTTAAAACCAGGTCGAAAGCGTATGTCTACTACTAGTACTCAGGTCAACTCCAAACTTGATCCTCAAATTCAATAAAAATTTAGATAGCTGTTTGTACGGAGGGCGCTTTGGATGATCTTTTAAAGAGTACGCTCTGAAATTTTCGAGCACAGTTGCCGTTTGGTGATTTGCTCAGTTAAGTCTGTAGGAGCTTCTGGTGAGTCCATCAAATGGATTTCCGATCACGAAACACTAATTGTGTTTATATTAAGCAAAATTTAAAAGCGATTTTTCTTGGAATATCGATTGCAACTTTGATAATTATAAAATATATATTTTTTGTCAGTATGGATTCCAAAATAAAAGGAGAAAGGGACTACTGGGACCGTTTATTTTTCTAAAGGAAATCACAAAATATGGTACCATGTTTTTATCTAGCAAGCGAGAAAAGTAGCAATTAAACAAAATGATCGATTAAATACTTAGTTATCGAGAATGACTAGATCGGTAAAATCATCGAAAGTGTTTGAAAATCGAGTGACTAGTACTTATAAATCGACTAAACATTGCGAATCGAATTCCTTTAAATTATATCTTAGTCTAGTACTTATTGGTTCCATGACTATTTTACAGGTTGACAAGTCTGGTCATTGGTAACTTAAATGACACTGGTAAATTAAATGACGGACAGGTAATAAGTCAGGCTTTTAGGCGGCTCCTGCTCAACCTGAGGGGTCCAAACGCCTCCTGCCGGAGGCTCTACGCGGACGTCATGCGGTCCATGGCTCTTTACGGGGCCCCGGTGTGGGCGCGTTCCTTGAGGCGGCGCCCACTTACTACCTGAACGCGCCCCAAAAGGTGGTAGCCGTAAAGCTAGTCCGTGGGTACCGCACGATCTCCGGTGTGGCGGCGAGCCTCCTTGCCGGATTGCGCCATGGGATCTGGGAGCGATAGTCCTCGCGCGCCTGCATGAATGGCGCACGGAGGCGCTACGCCGGAGGAAAATCCGCTGTCGCGCCAAATTCTCGCTCAGCGGACAGACTTCCGGCGTGATCGAGGCGACATGGAGAGAGATACTGTCGACCCGTCGTAACCCCGTGCAGGGCACGCCTCAATAGCGGCGATAAGTCCCCTCTTTGAGGAGTGGCTTGAGAGGCGCCACGAAGTCCTCACCTTCCGCCTGACGCAGGTTCTTACCGGACACGGATGTTTCGGGAGGTTTCTGCACCGAATCGGGCGGGAGGAAACGCCCAGGTGTTACCACTGTGAGGATCGACCGGAGGACACTGTGGAGCATACGGTGGAGGTCTACCCCGCGTGGGCGGAGCACCGCCGTGTCCTCGTAGCGGCGCTCAGCGGCGGTGACCTCTTGCGCCCGGCCCTGGTACAATACATGGTCCGGAGCGAGACGGAATGGGACGCCGTCACCTCCTTCTGCGAAACAGTCATGCTAGCGAAGGAGGTGGCGGAACGTGAGAGGGAAAGAACCTTACGTCCCAGCCGCCGCGGGAGACGCACCGGGCGTCGGGGGCCCCGGCCACCGTAAGCGCGGGCCTGTGGACGGTGAGTTATGGGCTAGCTCACCGTCCGTCCGTCTTATGACGACAGGCTGTGTCGACGGCGCGTTCGTGTTCCACGCGCGCTTCAAAGAGATGTCAGCAGAAAGGAAGGGGTCCGCAAGGCAAGATGTCTGCCGGGGCTGCGGGACTGTTCCAAAAGAGATACCGTGGCCCTGGAACACAAAGGGCGATGAAGGAACATGGATGGGTTTTAGTCAGTAAAAGTCTGACACTCCCTCCTGCTCCGCCCAGAGCGGCAGGAGCCATTTGATGATTTCCGATCCTAAAAAAAAAAAATTATAATAAAGGTAATAAGTCAAAAAATCAGTATTTTTTAAATCGCCGCAAAAGAAAAGTTTCTATTTCGTTTTGTTTCAAACACAGATCATTTAAACCAATTTTCAATTTTATATCTGCGGTTTTCACTGAAAAGTCATAGTTATTTTGAAATTATGTTTTTTTAGTTTTTACCATTTGGCTAAATAACCCTAAAAGGCGACAATTCTTAATTCTACTATTTTCCACATAACTCGATTCCTTGATAGCCAAATTCTGCCAAATTTTCAGTGAAGACATGTTATTATGTCCTCTCTCAAATGAGTTTAAACAACTTTTATTTAGTTAACACCTGGGCCCAGGACTGAATGGAGCCGTCCCTTTCTCCTTTATACGCTCATACAAGCGCACGTGACTGTACTTATTAGAATAGAAGTATTTAAACATTGTAAAATGTATGAAACATACCCATCTCTCATTGAGTATAGCCCCACCACAGGAGTGTATTCGTACCCATAGGAACCGGGTCTGCAGCGACACAAGATAGGGATGACTGTGGGGCTTGGCTTCGTGACCACCTACGATTTTACTTTCAGGTTTCAAACTCTTTGTGTTCACTATAAAGGAAATATTATTTAAATTCTGTATATTTTATTGTATAAATACTAAAAAGTCCACAGGGAAACCTTTTTATTGTTCATTTGGTTTGAATATAATTAAATTTATTGGTTTTAGTTTCCCAACATGAATCTACATGAACCCACACTGCACCGTTCATGAGTTTCTTAATGAGTTTAGCGTCAATCATCAATTTAACATTTCCAGAAATTATTTCCATTGTTTTGTTTTTTGATTCATGTATTAAACGTATTTAATTAAAAACGAAATAAGTGATACGTGTGGATGACCTACCTGTGGTAAGAAATGAAAATTTTATAAAAATCAGAAGGAGTTTCACACTGAACTTCATTGTGGTAATCGATGGATGAGTTTTCCTGTGCAAATTGTTCTTTGTATGTTATATAACATTGAGCTTAGATAAACCCTTATCTGTGCTCATACTTGCAGAAGCTCAACATTTCGTTTGTTTAATTTTAAGTACATTTAAAACACACTGAAATCTATAGACATTGTCTTCTTTAAAAGTGTAAACACGGATTGTAAGAAGTAATGCTGTGGTGAAAATATCACGCAGCCAGAAAGGTAGGATCTTACATTATTTTCGGTATCTTTATTCGTGGAGGTTATTGAGGTGCTGAGCAGACAATAGACCTTTAGTTAGCCGGACAGACGCGGACAATTTGTAACAAACAATGAACGTCAACCGATGCACGAAAAAAAACATGGTCACTAACAGTGGACTGGATTCATTTCAGAGGTATTTTTTGTCAGGCGCATGCATGTCACCATCATCATTTCAGCCGAAAGACGTCCACAGCTTGACATAGGCCTCGCCCAAGTGTCACTACATTGACCGGGCCCGTGCGTCTCACATCCAGCGAATTCCCGCAACCTTCACCAGGTCGTCGGTCCACCTAGTGGGAGTCCTTTCAACACAGCGTCTTCCGGTTTGCGGTCGCCACTCCAGACTAACTCAATTTCAACTTAAAAATATAGAATCCTACACTGAGATATAATCTAATAATGAAATGATATTTCAGGAGTAAAAGTCTGACACTCCCTCCTGCTCCGCCCAGAGCGGGAGAAGTCATTTGATGATTTCCCATCCTAAAAAAAAAAAAAAAAGACCACCTTTTTTTATTTTTCTTTATTTTTCGGATGGGAAATCATCAAATGACTCCTCCCGCTCTGGGCAGAGCAGGAGGGAGTGTCAGACTTTTACTGACTAAAACCCATCCATGTTCAGGTTCAGAGCACCTGAAATAGGTATATGTACCTTGACAATAGTATTTCATCATACATACGGGTCATTACAATATTGGAACAGGTCGTGGTATCGCCATAACAAAGGTAATGAGTTTCTGTACGTTGTCAGTGTGAACTGATTTGTAGATTTATGGTCTGATAATCGTGTAAAAATGTCACTAATAAGTAGTTCCTAGAAGCCATACCAACTAAAGCTATATTTGCATCTGTGAGTCGGTAAATGGGTACAAACAGATTACTGGTTAAACTGCCATGTACAATGTCAAGTGGATGCCACATGCATTGCTAGCCTGATGCAGTTAAAATGAGATTTCGAGTGTTGGGCAAGTTATAATTTCAAGTGGTCCATATTGTTTAATTGTACGTTTTGTTCTTCTGATGAATGAGACCGAAGATTTTTTTTTATTGGCTGTTTTAATTAACGGCGACCCTAACTGTGGTTAATGTTAAGGTATTTATGGGTGACATGTATATTTATGTGTATACGTAATGTATATGTATTTTTCGGAGTCGGGAGAAGTATTCCGCTACCCGTCTCACGATATATTTGGCTGGCACAGACTGGATGTGGAAGTCGAAGGACTGGGTGTTGTGGCGCTGTTTGGGAGAGGCCAGCAGATGTCCAGCTGTGGACTGCGATTTGGTTTAAGACTTAATGAGATACATCTAAAGGTAAAAGGAAGATAAAGAAGAACTATTTGAAATATTTTATAAAAACGTTTATTTTCAATATAAAATGACTGTTTCCTAAATATACGACATTGTGTTCGAAGAGTTTAATGATAATAATTTAAAAGAGTAAAGATGGAAAAAAGTGGAGTCTTTCCAAGTTACAGACCAAACACAGGTGTATATTTTACAACAAAATATTACCCTGTGCCTTATTGTTAATAGCTTAGAGTAAATCTTTCAATTAAGATAAATACGTTGGAGTAAAACTAGCTCGTTTATGAACCAAGTGGTTGATAAACAATAAACATAACTTACTTTTTCAATAATACATCTATTTTTAAACGAATATTTTTAAATTGTGTGTTGTTCACTTTCTGTCTAAGAAAAACAAGGAGAGAAGAAAAGTTACGAAGCAAAAAAAAACATGCGGAGCAGTCCGTGGGGACTGCCGGTCGAAGTGAAAACTAAGTAACTTGTGAATTGTATCGTCGAGCTATTAGATTATTATTTTTGAATTATTTTTGGTTTGTAAAGAAGTGTTTTGTTTTTGTTTTCTCACCGTATAAACCTTTCCTGGACTACGGCAAACATTTCAAAACCAAAATCAGCTAAATCGGCCAAGCCTTTCTCGAAACGAACGATGACGCGAGTTCCATGATTTTTGTTCACCCAAAAGTGCACAACGCGCCTAAAGAAGTTTTCACTTCAAAAAATAGCGTAGTGAGAATGAAATAATTTGGAAAATAGAATTGTTTAAATAGTGAAAATTATTAATTAAAAAGGTAAAAATTATTACAAGGCAAAATAATTCATTGAATTTAACGAAAATAAAAATCTGAAAGAAAAAATGTAAATAAATATTCAATAATCAAATAGGAACAATTGGAATTGAATTGAACAACATAGGTACGACACTTAACAATTTGACATTTTAATAAAATGACTCATTGACTTATGCTATGAAAGTCGAAAATCATACTGATTATGCTGAGCTCTAAGCATGAAGCTTTTTTCAAGTGTGTGATTTATCTTAAGTGAAAGACTATCTCTTGAGCACATTGCATCCATCACAAAGAGTGAACATGGATTGTACACGAACTAAAACACTATGAATGACGATACAAACTTACTATATCATTGCAACTGTGGCAGATAGATACATACTATACCGTAACACGAATTACGGTCTCAAGTCAGAAAGATGTTAACTAACTTGAGGTAAAATGATGTTAACATGCTTTTATAAAATTAAAAGGTCTATCAACCTCTTCCGACACATGATGGAAATGAACAATTTAAAGTGAAGTGGTTTGTAGTCGAGGTCCAGACAAAAGAAACTGTGCAGTCGTGTCGGAAGGGGCTCTAATTACGATTATCAATCTAAATATTGCGAGTTGGTAATTACGTATTTGCACTTAACCCCTTTACGTTTAAATTCATTTAGGAATAACATTACAATACGATCGTCTCGTTTCTAATATAAAGCTTAACATATTCTAATCTAACTTTATGTACAAAATTATAAAACGAGTAACAATAACATTTAACTATATCGAAGGAATTAAATTGAATGGCGAATCTAGTCGCCATTTCGATCACCCGGCTGGTCGAAAACTTTGGTCTCTAATGCGATACATTTGAAGGTTAGTTTAGAACAGCACCTTAAGTTTAGAACATTATTTACAAGATAACATTAACAAATATATTTTTTATCCCATTCGCACGTTGTTCATATTTCAACAACAGAACAAAATATGGCAGTACGCGATGATTTTTCACTCTTGTTTGGTTTTCACAAATCGATTACGAATATCGATTATGATGAATTCTCGATAGTGTCAATGTATCGGGAAGAACGGCGGAGTGATCGTCGGGAGGTGGTCGCCGCATCGAGGGAAGTTCGGAGGCACGGGGGGCAGGTCCCCCTGCGTGCCGATGTGAAGGATCAAGTTCATTCCTATTACTATGTGATAGATGAAATGACAGTGGAACAACCAGTATCCTGAAAAGCAAAATATAGAATTGAAAATGAAGGAAAGGATCCAGAATTTAATAACCCAGATACATTGCAGTCCTAGCTGCTGAATTCCAGCACAAAGAAAATATTTTTTGAAAAATTGGGGTAAGTTATATAGTACAAATAATTCTTACCAGGGTTATCAGCCTTTAGCCTCAAAACAACATAACCATTGTTGGGCACAGCAAGAGTATCCTTGAAGGGTGGAAGGTTATACTGCCTGTGGAGCAGACCCTTCCTGTCCAGATCCAGGGCGTGTTTCAGGTTAATTTTCTTGATGTTCTTGTCAGGAGATCTTCCGATACCGATCACGTTGTACGGAGTACCGTGAAGATGGAACGGGTGGGACAAGTTCGGCGATTGCACTGGAATTGAAAAGAATAGTTGTAAATGCTAGATGGCGTTTTTTGTTACTTAAAATGTGTATGAGTATTTTACATCGTCGTCATCGTAATTATCCTCTTCATTGACAGCCTTGTTCCACTAACTGCTGAGTATGGACCTCCTTAATTTGTCATGCTAACTTGGGCTGGTCCTGCTCGTCTATGAGTGTCATCCAGAGTGTGAATAAGATCCACGATTTATTTGTTGGTCGTCCACACACCCCATTGGCGTTAGTGTAGGTTGTATTTTGCAACAAAAATTGGTGTAAATAAATATATGCCCCAGTATGTTTTGCTTCTCCGTTTGAAATGCATATCTCGCATTGTTTGTTTCCTACAGTATTTTAATATTAGAATGTCTGCACGTACCTTCATCGACCAGCACAATTTCAACGATGGAGTTAAGAGGCACATCGATCATGTGTGTGCAGCGGCAGTCGACGGCGCAGTTGGCGGGCCTATTGTCCCCGTTGCAGAACAGATCGGGGGACAAGTCGTGCATCTGCGAGAGGGGGGGCGCGGGGGGCGCTCGGTAGGAGATCTCGTCCACTAAACTCAGCACGTGGTCACCGCCGGGAGCAACTGGAATTAGAAAGAGTAAGAAGGTTTTGTAGGTTTTTAGGTTAAATATTCTATTCTAATGTCCATTGTCATTATCTATACTTGACACGGAAAGGCTGATGAAAGTATGAGTTCGAGTTGGGATGACTGCTCTTACCTTTTCTGTTTCAGAAGAGTCTTATGCCTGCCTGACAAAAGGCATAGTAGATAAACAGAAGACATGCTCAGGTAAACAACAAAACGATGAACAAATATAGATCACAGTTAAAAAGAGGTGGCTGAAATAGTGTTACAAGCTTTTCAACTAACTATAAATTCGTATTTGAGAATCACCTTTGGGCCTGCATGCAATCTATGTCGAAAAATCTGATGGAGCTGTATTTTAAAATTCTGGTAGGTAGCTTTAGATTGATTTCAAGATCTTACCTAAGTAGTTCCTGTAAGTATTTTCCTTGAACAAGTCCTTTGGCTTATAGAAGTGGAACCTGAACGGCAGGAAGATCTTGACATCGGGTCTCTCCTGCAATAGGGCTTTGTCTACTGGCCTCGCAGATTTCAAGTTGCTGACGCAAACGGCGTCGTTTCGTTTTACATTGCAGATAGCATCCAGGGGGTTAAGAATCTATAACATGTCGAAGGGTTAAAGACACGTTTCGTAACAAAGAACATATCAAGCAATGTGTGCTGAATTTAAGACCGATTTGATTAAAAAATGTCTAAATTGCATTGCTGTTTTCAAATTCTGGAGTAATTAAGCAATGCACGTATTTTTGTTAGTTCAGAGCCGAATTTTTAAAGCAACTTTAGAATCTTGTGCTGAAAAGCTTCACAAAAGGAATTCGTTTAGTCATAATGTACACAAAAACAGAATAAGTATACAAGGAAATAGAAAAGATGTACAACCTGTATGTTTGGTGCCAAGTAGGACTACTCGATGCCCGCCAAATTCATGCACAAGAGACTCATGCGAATCATCTACATAATATCTAAAATAGTAATTCTATTGTGCCATATATACAAGTATATACAACAGCCTTTCAGCTGATGTGTATAATATCGATGCCACCAACTAATTGTAATAATCTATAAAATCAAATCATCAAACTACTCATGCTTGCTAGGAAAATAAAATCAACCACTATTTTTTATAGATTTTATTAAAGGTATAAAATTTTACATTCTTAAAGTAATTTTATATTATTATGATAAATCGTAACGTTTGCTTTTGTTTACGTTATAGCAAAATATACATAGTTCGCTGCGCGATATGTTCGTTGTAAGCTGTGTTGTCGTTCTCAGCCGACTAGGACACGCCGACATAAACTTTTTGGAATTTCCGTTGGCACAATCACACTGACTTCTAGTAGCCGTAACAATTAACATCTCTTAATTAATGGTAACCTCAAGTGTGCTTCTCTGTATATCTATAGTCTACATAATAATATACAGTCTTGGTTTGTGTACGGAGTGTGGACATGGTGATCAGACTACTGTGGATTTACATAAGATCCGCAGTACGATATTTACATTTATCATAAATGGTAGTGCATGCAAAATTGGGTTGGGAATGTTTCAAATGTCTTAAAATTCTAAGCAAGTAGGTCTAATAAGTAATTTTTAAATATATACAAGTAATAAATATATCATTGGTGAAATAAAATTATAATGGCAAGTTGTTAGTTACAGGACGAACAAGTCTTGTTAAAACTAAACTCAATACGCGAAAATAAATTGTTGGTTCAAGAGCCTCAAAGTACATATTATAGGCGATATCAATAATTAAAACGTAATTAAGAAAATATCACCGAATATGGCATAAAATTAAAATTGAAGTCAACTCGTAGAAACAGTGCATCATCGTTAAATAAAATCACAAACCATCATTAACTCCCATTGAATCACTCTTGTAAAAAAATAAACACAAACGGCAGAATCGAGCACTTCGAATCTACCGACACATCACACAAAACAAACATAAATTTACACTTAGTTAACATATTTAAATCAACTGTACATAGCTGTGTGCTGTACTTTTATTTGCACATCATGTAAAAAACTGGGCAATTTGTCTAGGAACCAATTAGTATTGCGTAATGGGAGGGAGATGGTCACCGCAAGTGGGGAAGTTGGGGGGCACGGGGGGCAGGTCAGCCTGGGTGCCGACTTGCAGCACCAGGTTCATGCCGATGACGATGTGGAACAGGAAGTGGCAATGGAACAGCCAGAAGCCGGGGTTGTTGGCGCGAAAACGGATGATGACGTAGCCGTTGTTGGGGACGGCGATGGTGTCCTTCGCTGGTGGGAGGTCTCCCTGTTTCAGGTGACGCTCAAGCAGACCTCTCCTGTCGAGGTCGAGAGCGTGCTTCAAGTTGATCTTCTTCACGTTCTGGTCGGGCGACCGGCCGATACCGATGACGTTGTAGGCGTATCCGTGCAAGTGGAACGGGTGAGATAAGTTTGCGATTTGAACTGGAAAATGGAAAGTACAATCAAGAATTTGCATCAATAATTACTGTAATCTATACGTGATGCATAACTTCCCGTTATTGTATTCTGCTTGGTATAATTACCGAAGAAATAAATCGATTTACGTGATGATAACATCGGCAAATAAGGTTCAAATTGATCTAAAGACTGTTTATACATAAGTGGGTTGATTTTAATTATACCAAACTGTTTTAAGTCAATTTTCGCAACTCATTAAATGTGACGTAGTGATGTACATACCTTCGTCTACAAGTACAACTTCAACAACAGCATTCAGCGGTATATCGACCTTGTGGGTGCACATGCAGTTCTGTCCACAGTTAGCGGGGCGGTTGTCGCCGTTACAGAACTGTTCGGGGTTGATGTCATCGTACTGACTAATCAGGGGCGCAGGTGGGGCCATGTATGAAATTTCGTCAATCAAACTGATTACGTGATCTCCTCCAGGGGCAACTGGAAAGTTGATATTTGTTATTGTTGGTTGTTTCTTCCACGTCTCATTGAATAAAGAACGCCATTTACACGAGTAGCTTACCTAAGTATCTGTTGTAAGTATTCGGTTGGAACAACATCTCGGGCCTATAGACGAAGAAACGGAAAGGCAAGAAGATTTTAACGTCAGGCCTTTCTTGAAGGATGGCCGGGTCGATGTGCTTGGCGTTCTTCAGCTGACTGACGCAAATAGCGTCGTTCCTGGTTATATTACACCTCGCGTCCAACGGGTTCATCACCTGGATAGTTAGTGAGGAGAAAGGTTCGTGCAATTACTAATATTACGTGCAAATATACATATACACTACTCAATAGACTACAGTCACTAAAACTACATACTAGTTGGAAAATTATTTGCACTCTTGCAGAAATTCAATCAAAGTGCAAACACACACCTTATAATAAACCGTTACATTGGTATGTGGTTCGTTTTAAAATTGCTACAGAGACAAGTTGGTATTGATATATTTACAGAACCGGTAAATGTACCGGTGCACCGGTAGCTATTTCACCCGACTGTACATGGTCTAATTCGTCAACAGCTATAATTTGATTTTTCGTTTTAATTTATTCGCCACTGCGAAATTCGTTTCATATCGGCTCTATACCAGTATTTATGTTTGAGCAACGAGCTGGTATAAAGTCGACACTTCGACCATGTTTAATCGAGGCTGTCGTGTCGGCACCAAGAATTCAGTATGCAATATCCGCTGTTTAATAATTGAGGTGAGTAGTCTCGTGACAGGGCTACGTACTCCATACACCTCGCACGGAACACCAACTAGAACTCAGCACCACAATTACGTGTTTTTCATTCGTCTCAGTTACATTACTACCAACATACAGGAAATGTAAGAGTATTTACATTATCATAGTATAAATCTTCTACTGAATCTACTGGTGGGATATAATACATTACAGTATCGCGGTATGTTACACCGGCCACTACAACTCACCACTCCTTGCGGGATGCCCACGTCGTAGGTGGGTGGCTGCGAGGAAGGCTGGTAAGGTCCTCTCGCGTATCTGAGGATACCCAGCTGCTGAGCTCTCTTAATACCGCACTCGCCGAGACCACGGACCTGGATCCAGTAGGCTCCAGGAATGTTGTTCGCTTCGATTACAAAGTCGTATCGTTCGCCTGTAACACGCGTTATAACATTTTTGTAAGAATTTCATTAGGATCTAGATAATTTGTAAATGTTGTAAAAGAGGAAGCACGTATGTTATACAATGTTTTTGCTCGACTGGGCGCACTACCTAATTAGACATTATTACAACACATTGATAGGCGTGTCTTATAAAAATTGCAACCGATTATCATAAATTATATTATGCACCTATTATTACGATTAGGTACATTCTTTTGTAGGCAGAAATAATTTAACAATCTTTTTTTTTCAGGAAATCCTGAAATATTAAAACATATAAACAAATTGTCTATTATACTTTTCGAATTTGGTTTCTGTATCTAAATACGAGTGTGGGTCTCAAAAAACCGCTTCGATGAGTCGTGAGGAAACATCCTCCACACCTTACAACGTGCCATTGTTCGAAAGCTAAATCGTAAACAGGTATGTTTATTGCTTCCTTGTGCTTAGCTTACCTGAGAACGAGATGATGGTGTTTACTTGTACCGGATGCACTGGCTCACCGTCAGTCGCAATAACGGTTAAATTGTGGCCTTCGAAAGTGACCTGAGCGGGGCACACGGACGCGAAAGCGTTGATCATTCTGAATCTGTATCTCCTGCCAGGCGTAATCGTGAACACTTCCAGGGGCGTGTTGGTCATGAAACCAGTGTTGGGGTCTCTGAACTGACCCTTTCCGTTAATCAGTACGTTTTCGGGGTCCTGGCCAGTGTTGACGGCCAGACGACCAGGGTATCTCTCAGCAGCGTCTTCGTGCAGCCAATCGCTGAGCAGCATGACGTGGGTAGTCAAGTCGTAGTCGTATAGGTGACTGTTGGGGTCTTTGGAAGGAGGCTGACGGACGACGATGCTGCCGTATAATCCGTCAAGCTTCTGGAGTCCAGTGTGAGCGTGCCAGAAGTGGGTACCTGCGTTACCTTGCCATTGATATCTGTAATAAATTGTAAAATATTAAGCAATGCTATTTTAATTGATAGTAGTTTAATGCAAATACTTTGACGAACATATTTGAAAGTTTAGTGTACCTGAACGTATTTCCTTGCTGAATGGGGCACTGCGTCACAAACGGTACACCGTCGTAGTACTGAGAACCTCTCTGCCAGATTCCGTGCCAGTGGATGGTCACCTCCATACCTTCCATGTGGTTCTCTACGTCGATGACTACCTTGTCGTTTTCACACACTTGGATGGACGGTCCGGGCAACATTCTGTTGGCTGTGAGGATTCCTCGCTCCACACCATCGGCCAGCACACATTGGCAGTGTGACCATACCACGTTCGTCGCGTTCGGTGTACATACTTGACACGCCCTGCAATTATATATATGTTTTTAAGTATGACATAAGATATGCTCTATTTCCTTATCAATATATCTTACACCACAATTTCTTCAGGTAACACGTAGCCTATAGTGAAATAACTAGTTTGCATAAGTCCTGTCGTCACCTATCAATTACGTGGCCTAACGGAATTTGGATCACTTATTGTATTTAAGTACGGCATTGAATGCGATGCCGCTAACAGTTCGTGTGAAACAAAGCGTAAAAAGTGCGAAATGGAAAAGTCGGTCGCCGGGTCAGTTTTTTCTTCGGCACGACTTTGCGTGAGCATCTCGAAAATATTTGGACTATCTCTGGATCTTGGCGCGGATGGCGCAGCTCTTACGAAATACAGTGAGGTAAGGAGTTACTCAAGCCTTAAGCCTTTTTTTGAACTGCTGTGATATAAGTCGATAACAGTGATTGTAAAGTAAACGTCTAATCCGTGCAATTATAGTGGTACAATTGAATAGACTTCCGACTCAGTTAGCCGCAACTTGCAATTTTAATGAGAATCGAAGAGCTTGTTATTATGATTGTTATGAAAGACGACTTATTCAATGTCACCGGTGATCTATCGCAATTTCACAGCTGGGTTTCGAATTAGTCTATTTCCTTCAAAAAAACACAATGATTCGTTTGTATCCGTAGGTGCACAGGAAACAAACTTCATTAGCATTAGAGTAGGCCTCTTGGGAAATCTTCTACGAATTTTCCTTATAAAATTTGGTGAATCATTCTCTGTTTCTATAGTTGAATAAATGATGTTCAAGCAAAGCAAATAAGGTTATATTTCAAAATATTCTGTGATCTGAACATGTCGTAGATGTAGACGGAATCCGCAAAATACCATCACAGGGCATGTATCTACGACGACAAACATATAAAAACAACTACTTACGCTCCTAAAACCGTGTACAATTCCAAAGTGAAGTGGTAGTAGCAGATCCTGGGTGGTTCGTTCTCCCTGCAGGCACGAGCGCACTCATCAGGGGCCGACAGCGCTGGGTTCCTTCTCAGCTCAGCTGTGGCACTGCTGGTGAAGTCCAGATGCTTCAAGGAAGGTTTTCCATTGGCGTTCCTCGCCAGTGAAGGCAGAGGGTTGCTGCGAACGCCACCGCTTAACGGACCGCTGCCGCTGGACACGAATGGGTTGGAGGATGGTCCGGAGGTGCTGCCGATGCTACCGAAGGACGAGAAGGGGTCGCTGCCCGAGGGGTGCGTCTGCACGAGGCCGTGGGTCGACGAGAAGGCGTTGCTGGAGCCCTCGCGGAACGGTGTGGCTGTGCCGGCCTGCCACCATGATGCCGACGTCGACTGGTCGTCGGCTGTGTTGATGGCTTCTGTGAATTAAACAAGAATATTGGTAAGTTTTGGTTCAACTCTGGTAAGATAGATAAGAGAGCCGGCGGCACAAGAGCGTTGAAATTGGCACAAACCGACATATATTATGTATTTTCCCAACTGGTGACGAAACAAGAGAAGATCGATGCCTAAAATTGATTTCCCTTTTTGTTTTTATTTTTTAACTTGATCTTAATATTTTCTATTGATTCGAAGATAATAATGTCATCTCTATACTTGGCCTGAAAGTTGGGCACAAGGTGACGGGCGGAGGTCGTCTCGGTCTGTTTGGAAGTTCATTTAAATTACACATTTTTTGTCTCTACTCCAGTGGTCAGAATAGTTTGAACGTAACTTTAAATATCAATTTTCGGTTAGTGACCACAATAGAAATTGGTGCAGATCCCAATTTCCACTTTTTAACAGATCAAGAATCAAGGTCGAGGTTCAGGTCAATGCCACTTTCGAAACGAAATATTTTACAAGAAGAGTGAGATATTAAATGAGCTATTTTTTATATAACAGCATAATCTTATGTATGAAGCCCACAAGTGCAAGTGCAAATACAATGTGGAAGAAAATAGGTCAAAGACGAATACCACAATTGCATACAATCCTACACGACTATTTCTCACAGCCTACTCGCCGAAACCTAAATATCCGAATAAAGCTATCGTAAAATCAAACCTTAGAACGAAAGACTGGCAAACTTACTCATGAATCGAGATTACACAATAAAGATAAAACATGTGTGAATTACAAATGTTCCGAAGTTATTTCAAGTGGAACGAATGATCGAGAATCTGTAACGATTTTCCCAAGAACTGACAGTAGCTGAAAATCACTAACGATTTGTTTATTAGATAAGTCGGCAGTATGTCTCGACAGGTGCGTTAATGTAAATTCTGTAGAGCAGGCACCTTTTAGCCACTCGTATAATGGTTACAAGACGGTGTTGTCACGATGTTTTCGCAACACTGGCCCAGGGTCCGCGTCCTTAAATTAAAGGACTTTTACTTCCCTGTCGGCTGTTACAGTTTTCTCAAAGCATTAATTGAATATTACGCAGTCTGATACGATCGCACAGTTACTACATTATTATAATTGCTTATTCAATATTTGTAGTGATGTGATACCGGCTTTGGATACAATTCCTTTTAGGGTCCCTCTGCAAATGGGAGCTTCGTAAAATTGTTTGCTCACCGAATGCGTTGTTCTTGCTTGCATTTTGCAACAAAATTATTATGGGCTCTTAGCTTGTAGATATGCAACAAAAAGTGTTTAATTTTATTCTGGTTGCGGAACATAACAATACGTGTTGGATACGAACTTGGCCGTTTTTTGTGAGACCGTTTAGGTCTGAGAGCCTTGAGGTGACTATACACTTTTATTTCCTTATTGGTAAACACTAACATTGGCTAGCGATTCGTTACGGCGCCGGCGATTACAGGCGGGTTATCAGAAGGGTTATTATTTCAAATTACGCGTCGCGTGTTTGGTTTTCCAAATCGGTGGATCGTGTATGTTGTAGCAATGTTGGTGAAGATTACTTCTTGTATTGCATCGGCAATTAAATGCTGTTTGTGAAAACCTGTGATTCTAGCTAATTCTCAATGAATGAGACGTTTTAAACATTCATCTCTAGCTATTAGCGTCTCGAGTTAACATGAACGCTATGTATTAACACTTAACTCACTCACTCTTTAAAGTGCACCTACGGTGCTGCTCGCGGCGTTGCAGAAAATATGAACCGCTACCAAGTGATTTACACCTTTTGAAAGTAAGATATAAGAATTTCTGAAATTATGGACCACAAACCTGCTCATTAGCTGCATAAATATGCCACCCAATAAGTTTGTTGTCGCTACTTAGGGCTAGTTTATTGCTTATTTATAAGGACCATAAATTGTTGCTATCTAATCACAGATTAATTTAGCAGCAGCTGCTGCGGTCGCTCTGTGGTTTGCAATCAGCCCCCGAGAATTTCTCTTTTAAAGTAAAACAGTAAAATATGTTATGTGTAGCAGCATAATGTGCGTAAAACGTACCGCGGAAATGTTTTAAAATTATTACGGTATGATTACGGAAAAATTGCACATGACCAATCTATAATACTCTAGTTACTTAAACATCGTACGCGTTCACGTCACACATTTCAGTGTGATTACACTGAAATGCACATCATTTTCAGTGAAATGTGTTCCTTTTTAAAACGTTCAAGTTTTGTAACGTTTTTGAAATCTGTTTTCTAGTTTATAAATTCGTTACAGTACTAAATTGGTTAAGACACGATTGATTAGGTCACTTAACTTGCAAAATTTTGGGTCTTTGTGGTGATGTTTTGAAACTAGCGCTTTTATAATAATGAAATTCCTGAATTAAAAATGTGTTAAATCTACAACTGAATTGTTTCATATTTTTACGGTTTTCTGTAAAATATTTTCGTAAATCCAAAACTTAGCGTATTGCCCAAGTTGGTGCAACTTAATGGGCGCTCAGAGAATCGTGTTTGCATTCAATCATGTTGTTTGAGATTCTCCTCGGCGATGACTCGTTCCGTTCATCTGATCGCCTTCGTGCGCACATCTGTTCACCGGATTATTAGTAGGTATTATTACTGTTCCGTTACGCGATTACACTATGTGTTTAGTTAAATGGTAACATTAACGTGTGCGTGTAACCACAGTTTTGTTTTTTACGTACTTAGATCGTTTGACTTAATATAATGTTTTTTGTGATGCACTTAGTTTTAAATGATGCTTAACCGTTTAATTTGTAAGAAGTACGAATGTAGATGGCTTTGAAAGTATAGAAAGACCTATGATAAGATGGATGGACTGTGTGACTGATGATATCGGTAAGAAAGAAGATGACTGCTGAGATGACTGATACAGAAGTATGGAACAAGAAGACATGCTGACAACAAATAAATTGTAATAAGGGCAGGCGAAGCACTGAAGCACACAAGCAATTAAGCTCTTCGGTTTTATTTCACTCAGAACATAATGTGGGCACTATCTTTGTTACACTAAAATGGAGATATAAATTTTATGTTAGATAGATACGGAATGACAAAACATTACTTCAGAGTCAGACACATAGCTTTCTTGTTGGTATCGCGTTCGATAATTTATTAAACCAACTATAATGCTAATAGTAGTAGTGACAGTAGTTTGCAGTGATTGATTATATAGGCAACAACTTTGTTCTCTATATAAAAATAATTATGTGAGTAAGTAGACCCTTTGGAGACACAAATAGACTTAAGGCAAAGTAGTATTTTGGCAAAACAAGTTGATAAATAGTGTTACTGTAAAAATAAATTACCGATTAAATCGGCAATATATTTTCGTATTCACACTTTAAAAATTATTAATATTATCAATTAAAATGATCTTATATGCGATAACCGCTTGCATAAATTCGTAGGCGGAATTTGATTGATATCAGTTTTTAAGACTAAAAGGTCATAACTACATAAATGACCACTTTTCAATTAGCGGCCCACTTAGTGCCGGTGTATGTTGAAAAAACGTAACTGGCGTGTATTGTGTGCCTGTGCAACCCAGTTGTTGATAGAACAATATGTTTGTCGAGTTTGTGCAATGAATCAATCATCGATCGTTACACACGATTGTTTCGATCAGCCCCTTTATATACGCCGTTAACCACGTTGGTTTATGAGGCGAGGTGACGAAAAAAATATAGAAGTTATTGATTAGACTACACTTTTTATGCTGACGTTCAGGCTTGTAGCATATAAATGGAAATGTACTATTGACCCGAATGGCGCAGCGGTAGTGGGGCTGCCTTACGTTCTTATGGTTTCGTCTTCGAATCTTGGTAGGAGCAAATGTTTGTGTGATGAGTATGGACATTTGTTTCCGAGTCATGGATGTTTATATGTATAACAAGTATGTACTTACAAACAAAAAAGTATCTATGTAGTATATCAACTATCTGGTGTCCACGACAGAAGCCTCGTTGCTTAATGTGGCACCAGATGGTGCTGTGTGTAATGTCCAGCGATATTTATTTATTAAATGATATCCAAGTAGGCGAATATGAGCTTTGATTTTAGGTTAAATAAAATTAAAGGATAGGTGCTAGCTGGTTTAATAGTATCTAAGAGATAGTGGTAGACGCGGGGTTTCAAGTCACGTATGAAACCAGACTTAGTGAGTGGTTCTGTCTATAAAAGTTATGTCTTCATTTGCCTAAGGCGCAGTGAGTGGTACTAAACGAGTGTCTTGGTGAAAACATGGGTGAAGGATCCTCAGAATTATCATCATTTGAAGAAATAAGACTATGTCGATTAACTAGTCTGTCCACGGACAGCTGACTATTTGCAATATTACATCAATTTATACTTTAACAACATTTTGGCAGTTACTTAGCTGTTTAATTGTAGCGCTGGACATTTATTACACGCTTTTTAGCTCAGATTACAATATAAAATAATGAAGTAGGTTATTGATTAGCTTGAAACGACACTTTACTATTTAATCTTTTGTTATAATTGTAATTAACCAAAGTAATTTCAGCTTTACAATTTCCTGCATTTTGCTTTATAGCAAGTAAAATAGAAAATTATGTCGGTACAATAAGTTCCTTGTTTTCAATGTTTATTGCGTTAACGATAAAGCTCGGAAACCGTAGTGTTCCGTCATTTCATATTACTCGCTATCTTTCAGACCACGGCTTCGCTCGCGTTGAGATCGATGATTATTCTCCAAACCAGAAATTAAAACCAGAGTAGCGAGATAACGTCAAACGGTAATTAAAGGGTTGCTTTAACGTTGTATAACACATTGAAACTTTGTATATTTATAAGGTATTTATTACAACATGGCGGTAGTGCACTACTTGTGTCTGATTTGAACAGATTGTTAATTATGTACTGGTTGATGTTATGAAAAGGTAAGTAAGATATGATCCGCGCATTGAGTTCACATATTTTTCTCGTTAGTTTCTTGTGAAGCGATAATGTGTAGGAAATTAGCAGTTCAAAGTACACTGCATTTGATTGATTCTTTTAGCAGAGATCGTTACAAATAGATTTACAATTTGTGCGAATATGAAACTGGCCAATGATGATAGCAATGAGTAGGTTTCTTTTACGGTTCCACATCGATATCTTTCTTTAAGCGCCAGTCATCTTAGAAAATCCAACTTTTATAGAAAGTCAATGTTTATGCACTGCAAACGCCTCGTTGAGCTGATAAGCGTTGAGTTAGGATTAAATGTTATTACCAAGTAAGTAAGGAGTAGTAGTTTCCCCGCTTGAAACCTAACAATCGAACTCGCTGGTGCGGAAACAGTGAAAGTAAACTTTAACAGTCGCTTGAGACGCAAACGGAGTAACTCTCAGCTTAATGACATGTCCGTAACGTGATATATTTGTTCGCTGTCCCATGTCAAGCGACTGTCACGCCGATTGGCCACAAGTACTGTATCGATTACAAATAAACGATTTAAATCACAGCCTCACTAGCGAGAGGTGTATTTAGATCGGTTTATGTAACAGAGAACAGATCACGTTTTGGAAACTTTAGTGTTTGTTTTGTCCGTTCTTGCGTTTCGGAATAATTGAATGCGCGTTCTAGATTGTCATACTCGTACTTCCTTATTTAGGAAATGATTTACGGATATCGATAACATTCTATTAATCAGCTTCACAATTCTAAAGTTATGCTGTAGGCATGGCACTACACTCATTACAAAAAGATGAAGTCAATCGAGACTGTATTAGAAAGACCAAGTTCCTTCACTTATCTATAACCTGCTTGATTGCTTCTGTCGAAATAAAATTAAACATACCAGAACCAGAAGCCAATTTATTAGTGAATGCTGCTGTCAAAATCAGCATTATAATCTGATAGACAGCCTTCAGACCCTTGTTAGTGGGCCTATGAGATGTAGCTAATAAATTATGTATGTGTGGATACGACTTAATCGCACGCATAGTGCTGGAAGAGGCATAATATTCCAGTTTGTGCATGATAGGTAGCATGAAGGAATGCTCCAATTATGAATAGGTAATCAGTTTCTTAGCGCTAATATTTGGTATGCCTCCGTTTATGTATATAAGCAACAATTACGGAAGGCGATATTTTCTTTAATTGGACGCGTTGAAGGAAAAATAATTTGGTATATCCTAATATAATTGTGTGTTAATGTTTATAACCTAACGATACTGATTGTATGTTATTTTCACTATTATATGTTGCGTAAAAGTATAGGTTTTAATTAATTTGCTGTTGAATATTTGAAGCGCGAGCGTGGTGATTTTAGGGTTCAATTAAACATTCTAGAATTCAACAATGTAAGGTCATACCTAATTTAATTCAGGAGCTGTAGTTTTCTAATTTTATTTATCTAAACAATATCGACCAATTATGATTGACAGCTCTTAAGTAATACTTTGTACGGTAACACAATATTCTTTCAACTAACTTTATCTTTCATCTGAGGTGGAATTCTGTAATCTGATACGAGACGACCTTAGCCGAGTAAGTTCATGATCTGCGCACGAGCACGTTGGGCAAGTTCACACGTCAGATCGTGTGCACCAAGGCCTAACTGATAAGTTTAGGTTAAAAAACATGCTGTTGTGAGTCTCGTATGTTGCTTAATATGCGCAAAGCTCACAGTGTTAGTAATCGGGAATATTCACAGAGTTTCCGCAATGTATTATAATTATAGAATCTTCGACGGACTGTCCTGTCAATAAACTTCAAAGACAGTATTATTTTTCCATGTCGTATGAGCTAATCCCGTTTTCCTGCATATGAAGAATAAAATCTTGGTTGTCTGCGTTTTGTGGAAATACAATAAATTATGCAGTCAGATTTTTTAAACTGACCGTTTTTCGTGAAACGCAAGTGTTAAAACACAACAGATCGATTTTTTTTTAATCACTTGCGTTTCTAAAATATTTAGAGCTTAACTAATACGCACTATATTTCGTATAAGTGACGTGAAATTTCACAATTAAATGTTGCCTAAAATTTTAAATTTAGCTAAGTTAGACTAACTACTTGTTCTAACCTAAGTTAAGAAACAATTCGCTTAGCATATACAGTGGGTTGTCTTGTTAAAATATCAATATTTAAACAGATACGCGTCAATGATTCAGCAAAATCATTAGCATAATTTAACAGAGAGTTAAATAAACAAAATAAACGTCAGTTTACTGCGCAAATATGTAATTATTACTTCGCTAACGAAAGGTGAAATCAAACAGGGCTGACACACTTTGATCACATTAAATCTTATTTCATGCAAGTTAACAATTAAATTGATTCCGATCACAATCGAGAGAAAGTTTAGATGGCCACTTTCCTTTTTAAATAGTTTTTCTTTTTTCATTACATTGTGGTTCGTGTAATGTGGTATTATTAATAAGAGTCTGTAATTGCATATGTTGTACCTGCCCACATGCTTGATGTTAAACTACTATGGGAATATTATTTCATCATCTGTAGGCGTCAACAACATTGATGAAAGGATAGTATAGAATAACATAACATAATATCACGCCTGTAAACTCCGAAAGGTTAAGTAACCGTGGAACTAATAGTTCACTGTGCACCCACATTTCGCCAGTTATGTTAAAGTTCCATGTAATAGGGGGCGAGCCTATTGCCATCTCTCTTCTCTCTTCTTCAACCCTTGGCGACCCAATGCTGAGTGTAGGTCTTTTCCAATTCTCTCCACTTTTGGCGGTTTTGTGTCATGGCTATCCAGTTTCTTCCGGCCACTTAAATGAGATCGTCTGTCCACCCAGTCGGTTGTCTTCCCACATTCCTCCGCCCCGTCCGTGGTCTCCAGCATTTTCTTTCCCCATCTTCCATCCAGTCTACGGCATATATGGCCCGCCCACTTCCACTACCACTTCTTCCTATTGCCATCAAACGGGCGCAATTCTAGGCTCCGGGGCTGCTACTGAGAAATTCCTTATGGAAAAACCCCGACCTGGGAATCGCAGTAAGGACTTTATGCTCTGCAGTCGTGCTTGGAGCACTTAGAATTCATTATTCAGTATAGAATGATTGGTTATATATTGTTCTAGTGCTTCTACTGCTTACAATCGGTTAACAGATACACCATAAAGAGAAAAGTGCAGAATGTCGAGCGGATGTTGTAACGGAAGCGAGATTTTGTTCCGATATGGCCTAGAGTGAGATGTTTTTAGATTGTATGTGTTTGCTAGTTTTAAATGTTCAAGATAGGAGTAATAACTGGTAATTTTGTTCTCATAGTAAGATTTCTTTCAGATTTATATCATTGGATAATAGGCATGACGACAGTATCAAAAAATTGCAAATCTATTGAGTCCGTCAGTGAGTATTGGAAAATAATGGACACGTGTTTCTTGTTTTTGTAAATCAATGAATATTGACAAAGATAAAACGCATCAAAACTCGGGAGTGGGGGCTCGTGACGTCAGAACTAGCTAAAACTTATACCATGGCGTGACGTATTGATAATTTTAAAAGCGTCGTATCCTCGTCTATTTTGGTTTACGTAACAAAAGAAAAAACACGGGTCAAAAATTGTTTGATAATCTAAGTGACGGACTAATTAGTTTTTTTTGTCGTCTTGCCTATTGGTTTTGCTTGGCAATTTTTTTTTCTTTAATTTTAATGGGCCTACTTTTGACCTCAAGCTTGTCCTGAGAACAGAGATCAATTAGGTCGATGACTTTTTCCAGCTTAAGAAGCAAATAGTATTAATTTGTATTCACAATTACTACCTATCTTTTAAATCTTGAGAAATTCACACAAAGATTAGGAGAATAGAAAACTCCGAAATAATAAAAAAGTAAAGAATTAACTTCCAAATCCGGTGTCTACGACTTATTATATCCAAATTAATTGTCGGCGAATATATCATGTGTTTAAGAGCTTCACGCTTAATGTCGCCATTAATATTCAACGCGAACAGCATGGCGCATAATTACGAGTGCGATCTGTTAGCTGCGCGCACGCACCCGGTGGCTGTTTGCTATCATCACCGTACTTTCACTAGAATAACGTTTCTTGTTGGCGCATTGTTCCTTCAAATTGCGTAAGGTTGCTTGAACGTGTTTTTAAGCGAATCACTTAATTTAGTAATTAGTTTAGCTGATGATTTTTTTTAAACTAAGTGGAGGTAGTTTCTTTGAGACTGGACGTAACTGTGACTATTGACAATGACGAGTGGTACTTGCTACGGCGTAGCGGTGAAGCAAGTTTTCAAGTTAAATGCTTTTCGAAATGTTGTAAACTGTTTGCTTGAATTGTTTACCACGTTAATTTGATATGCCGCTGAATTTAATTAGACACTCACTTAACATCTTTAAAACAAAAGAACTTCCCCAATTTGAGAAATATTATGTTCAATAAATTATAGAATGATAAGTAATCAGAAAATGTAGTCTAGACAGTTTTTTTATACTGGTTGTGCTTGTCAGCAAGTATTTCCAGTTCACTCATCCATTAAATTTCTCAAACATAGTTGACAGACGGCTACATCAAATCTATGACATCTATCAACTGCAGTTTTTTATAAAGCAAGTTTCACTTTCATCTAACTTATGTGTCTCTGTCGTGTCTAGTGCATATAAACTTAAAGCACGCAACTGATACATTGCAACGAATTAAATGTAACATTTTTGATAGAAAGTTAGTGTACTTTAGTGCAGACGTCAAACTGTTGAAAGAAGCCAACGAAAGTGACTTTCAAAATTAAATAAATCGATAGGAAAACGTTACTAATTTAGAGGCACGTGGGCTTTTGTTGTCACTTATCTCACGGTCTTTTATTCGGAATTTGACCGCAACGGTGGGTCAAAACCTGCTCCTGAATAGTAGACGTACAAACACATGTCATTCGAGAAGTCTTCTTAAGCTATAATAACACTTATTCGGACATTACAGGCGTGCTTGTCCCTGTGATTTCTGAAGGGTTAGGCAGCGATGTACGATTGGTTAGGCTTTATCGTACATCGCTCCCTAACTCTAACCATATTTTGCCATGTAAGTTTCAGTCCTAACGTAATTGGGAGTGAGCCTATTGCCATCAATCCAGGAACAAATCCAGACCAGATACTGAGAAACTATGGATGGAAAACCCAATAGCCATTTGCTCGACCCGGGAATCGGACCCAAGACTTCACGCTTAGCAGTAGCGCGTGCCTCCTCAAGTGAGTTTTACTTAAGTTTGATCTGATCTAGACAATGTTGCTACATAATTTCTTAAGATAATCTGAACTGCGTACGCACGAATTGTTGAGCATTTTGTTTTGTAAGTATAAACATTATTAATTTTAAAACGCAACACTATTGTGGTTGGCTAGGGCAGAATTACGTTCTGTTTTGGAAATATTCTATTAATATTTGGACCACATTTCAAATAGATTTCATGACGATGTTTCACTATGGTTTCATATTTCATAAGCCGGTTTTCGTCTATGACATAAACTGTGGTATAATGTGATATGTGATATGTGAGCTTATGTAATAGATATTTTATTTAACATAAATCAAACAATTTATGTGGCATTTAAAATAATTTACATTATTTTACACAGATACTTTAATTCAGCTGTGAGTAAATCTTAAAATCATAAGGCAAGTCAATTCATTTATGTTTTATGCACTATTTACCTCCGTGGTCACTAGAGCGAGTGATCATAGCTATAGTACATACATAAACACTATTCAAGGAACCAAATTATACAGAACAAATCTGTAATAAGCATGGAATATGCGCGTGAGTGTTTTGTGTCGAAAAGGTAATAAGCGTAGCGTTGAGAAATTAATTTTGATCGTCCGATTTTTTTAGTTGACGGAAGTGCCATCATCGATAGAATTTTAAGGTGCTGATACGGGAATGCTAGAAATCTAGTAATATATTACTTTATCAGACATACAGAGTTACTTTCGCATTTATAAACATAACTATAGGAATATCCCCTTTCTGACACACTATGTACTGACTATATATTATGTACTATGTACTATATATGACTATATACGTAGCGACTGTATCAATAAATTCAAGTAATTGATCAAATGAGAAATAAGTTTTATGCCATCATAACATACCTACTGATATTTGATGCTAGATTCACGATAAGGTTTAGATTTAGACATTCACAAAATCTAATCTTCAGATCGAAGGAATTCAGTACCACATTAATCGTGTACAAATAACCTTTAAGCAAGGTTCCTGAGAATATAAACGTATAGAAATGTTACAAATGCTTGTGAACACGCGGCGAGCTCAATGAATTCTAGAATTTTGAAGACTAAATTAATGATCCAGCTTCTTTCCTCGCGTCGTTGCCTTTGTGTTGAGTGAATCATTGACGAAGAGATTTACAACCTTGATCTCTTCGAAGCAATACTTATTCGCAAGCAGCATCTTTATTATCTAGCATAGATAAATGATACACTATCATATCATAATCTTCGTGCATCACAGTGATCCATGAAACGAATTTCACCAGTTTGCTTCGTATCAGTAGCGAAGGGTAAATTTTTGTAACAGATAAGCCGGTCCGGTGCATATTTTTAATAATGTTTGAAAAAACCATGCATCGAACCATTTGTAGTTTTAGTCATGTTTGGGCAATCACGTCCTAACTGAATTACCTACATTGTTTTACTTTTGGCAATAGTAGACCCAGGCCCCTTATTCACAACGCTTCGATTCGATTTTCGATTCGGAAAGTCGTATGTCTATCTTTTTTTGACATTACGAAATCGAGCGTGATAGACATACGACTTACCGAATCGAAAATCGAATCGAAGCGTTGTGAATAGCTATGCTGTACAGTGGTTGTTCCGAAGGGAAGCCGGTAGGTTTCGATTTGTATGGACCCCTCGCCACTGCTTCGTATGGTCGTCTTAGTATTGTTCTAGTGAATCGTATTGGCCAATAAAAAACCCAAGTTCAATTGCGGAAGTGTACGCCCTGTTACTGAATGAGTATGTCGTCATCTTTAGTCTAGTAATACTTTTTGTAGTTATCATCTACATTTTTTAAGCTCTTAAAGCTACACAGTTAATAAAAGCTCAACTACGTGTAGATATGTGAGTCAAAGTCGTCAATGCCATGGCTGGCTTCACTAAGACGAACTAAGCCACGTCGAGCTACAGTCCAAACACTGTTGCTATGTACCCTCTAGTGTTGTACCTAATTCCGTTTCAGTAATTACTATTATTACCAATTTTAAGGTCGTGAAAATGTTTATTCTCAATAATAGGCAGGTCCGGACGCCTGACGGGCAATTTCACGCGCCGACATAGCTTGGAGCTTTAAATTATGTGCAAACTTGTTTACTTCGTTTCCGGGTAGAAAATTGCTGAAGAATTAGCTTTTATTTTTAGATTTATTTATTTTAGCTTATTTTTAGAACAGGTTTATGGATATAAGATTTATTTAAGTTGGTAACTTGGTTATCAATGATAGAATCGGGTTAGTTAGTATGTACCTAATTAATTAATATTGTAAACTAAAGTATTTATGTGTTGTCCAAGAGTGGTTCATGGTCTACTTCTTATTTGTTTAAAGGAAATTAACATATTCTATTTTATTACATCAATTACATAATAAAATACTGTAACATAAAATGGCCTACTTGCAATAATCTGCTCTCTTAAACTTGGTTTTCAAACATAATTGCAATTAAATATTTTTATGTAAATTCCAAAGCTTGCAAAACCTTACAGTCAGTAACCTAACAGTCGACTTTACTGATAACATAAATCCGGAAACTTGGGTGTGTCAATTTGAACAAGTTTGGTATTGAACGCAATTTTCGTATTTTAGTTGAAACTTCCGCCTACTAAGCCGCATAATTTATAAACCTACATAAGTACAGGATACGTTTACTCACTTTTTTTATTAACCACAGATTTGTAAGATTAATTTACCAGAATGCTGTTTCATAGGCAAGTCATTTAAAAGTTATTTATAGTCACGTACCGAATGTCCCTCGACTATTAGCGAGAAAAAAGGACTACCTACATATTTTTAATAACAGGGGTGATGACCGACTAATATGATTCTGTTTAGTCCGTCAGTTAGATTATCGAAAAATATTGGATACGTGTTTTTTGTTTTATCAAATTAATAAAAATTGACGAAGATAAAACGTGTCAATATGATCTTTGACACGTTTTATCACTTATGATCAAGTGGGGGTTGTGACGTCACATTTGAGTAAAAAATGTACTCAAATGTGACGAGTTTTCGACGCACTGTATGGTCTTCATATTTTGATAACGAGAAAAAATATGTGTCCAATATTTTTTGGAAATCTATCGGACGGACTCATTAGTTTTTTTTTGTCATCTACCCTATTATTAAATTAGACCACAGGACATTTATATCCTTAGGAAGAAAAACGGTGACGGAAAATAGAGGCACCTTGAAATCTTTACGACTTATATAAGGACATGCATAATTACATTACCGTATCATGATAAGTTAGGTCAGCCATGTTTAAAAAGTTTGCTCTTAATAAATTCAAACTTGGAGCAATTTGCTCTGTATTTGGCCAGTGCTGCGTTCTCACGGGCCCGACAATTAGCAGGGATACGTCGAATTAATGCTCGCCTATTTGGTCTGATTTGCTACTGTTTAAGTTAATGAAAATGTCGGTACCTACCTACCTATGAGAACCTGGTACCTACTTTAGTGGTTTCTCGGAAGGCGGTCTATTGCGGCTAATGTCAATTTTATGCGCTGTGGAGCGATTAGAATGAATGATACATGTCTGTGAGTTGGTGAATGAAGTTGTGCTGTGAATTATGATTGAGCGGTATACAAGCTATTTGCAAAAGTTTCCTTTTGCTGTCGTTTGCAGAAGAGTTTTAACGGTTAGTGGTTAAACTTTTCCAAGTTTTTGTTGCTATTTCCTTATTGGAATCTCACCAATAGCTGCATAGAGAAGGAATGTTGACCATCAAAGTACCTGGAAAATAATAAAACTTCATTAAATGAATACGTAGTTTATGTATAGTTTTTCCCAGACATATTTAGCACATCATAAATGTTTAAAACGAACAAAGGTAGATAAAAATATTTATATACTTTGTTCTCTAACAAACTGAATGACAAAATGTAAATAAGTCATAAAATTATTTTCATGGCTGAATAGTTCATAAAATCGTTACAATTAATCGTTAAGATTACTATCGCGCGGATAAGCTAAACTCATTGGTATAATGTGAACCAACTTTTATATTTAGCTTCTCAAAGTGGTTTGTTGTTTAACACAATGAATTTGCAGACAATTCCAACCATAATTATGTATACACTTGAAGTAGACAAGCAAAGGTCAGATCACTACTTAATTATATTGAAATATTCCTAATTTTACGTTAATTACTTCAAGTTCACATTTTATTGTAATAAATAGTGAAAGGTTTTGTGTGTTTATGAAATAGGCCTATTAAAATTGATTTCAAAATTCGTAAATTAACTTCAGGTGTTAATTTGCATGTTTATTTGAGGTGTTAAAGGATGGTATTATAATATTTTGTAACGAGCGGCGGTGGGTGAGTATGCGTAACGTGCGTGAAACTGGGGCCTTGCGAGCGGCGCGAAGCATAGGAGGCAGCGGAAGCGGGATGGTGTGTGTATGGAAGGAATTTGTGTTTTGAATACATATTTGGTATATTTGAATTAAGGCACACTACTTCGAGGGCTTATATCATATAAAAGTATGGTAATTTTTATGTCAGCTAGACATGTCTTCTTCTCCTTGTTATTCTGTATTTTCTAAAATAGACAAGGATTTATATCGAAACACTCAGACTTAAAAATCAAGCAAAAGCTCGGTCTATCATTACACCTACAACATAAATCTATTACTAAATCTTTTGGTTTAATATTACGAAATTAACAAGGATGAGATGTAAGCTCTTTAAAGATGATTAATTTACACATTATCGCTTGCCACCTTCATCTTGTCCCCTATTGTATAGAAACAAAGGAGCTAAACTGTTTGGAAACATAGGTATAAAGAGAAGCGCTTGCATCAAATAATGAGCTTTAAACCCATTATGGCGCTTAGCAATTTTATTGCTCTACTTTGTAATAGGAACACTTAATAATTGCCAACTATTTAACTGATTTCGACACAGTGTTGTACCTATATGGTGAACTTTTGAGGATTAATCTACTAATCTTGTGGAGGCGGCTGTCATTTTATTTTGTTAAACGTGATCTTTCTGCTCTTGGTAATTGTTATTGATAAAATAAAAGGCGTTTAGTTAAACAAGTTCATTACAGAGAAGAAATAAATTCATTTGCATGTCAAGATAAGAACGTGTGTGAAAATTGCCAGTGATTGTAACACGGCCTAGCTGAGCAACAGCATGCAAGTTAGGTTTAATCCAAATGTCCCAAGGTATACAAAAATTACGTTAAAATTACAATAATTATATTGTTGAAAATAGCTCGTGAGTTTGAGGTCGACTACTTTTTAACTAACAAAAAATAACTAGCTCGCGTTTCGTAAGTGACCACCGTCCTCAACCTTAATTCTGTTTTCATATATTATGTAGGAATATTCGATAGCTCCCAACAATCGTGAAGCGGTGCTGCGGTGGTCGACAAATGACTGCGTTATGCAAATATCCCATATTGCGCGGGCGCCGCATTCATTGTAGTAGTTTTAGCCATAAAGCTCTGATTAAATGAGATTAGGATTTTGTATGGTGTTTGCTCACCTCTGCGCAATTTCGCAGGGAAACAATGATGATATGTTAAAGGAAACAATGCATGCTATTAGAGGCGCTTTGTGATAAAAACGATAGAGTTATGCAAGGAATAACGTTTTAAAGACAACGCCGGCTTGTAAAAAAACGTATTGTGAGCTGATTGTAATAAACTTTTTTATTAATATAAACACAAACCGGATCTAGTCAAACAATTCCTGGTTTCGGATGACTATGATATTATGTCGGACAAATTAATTTACAATACAAACGTTTAAGCGCTACGCTATCGAATCGAAATATCGTTCAATATCAATCGTTTGTCATATCGATTGTATCGCGGCCATGACACGGCGGCCATTGCTTTCGCAACTCACGGTCACCCTTATATTTGCGCCTGTTTTATACAGTACACACAATTAATGACGTCGCTTATTAATAATTACATGGTTTGGTGGTTCATGGGCATTGTTTTATGGTCACCATCGATTCGTCGCGGCCTCGACGCTTGCATGGGAAATCTGAAGGAATGTGAGTGGCATGCGACAGCGCCTTTATCTTATCTGCTCAGGAATGACGGTAGTGTAAATATAATTTGTCCGAAAATTATGCGTAGATATATATATATTATATTTCTTTGGTAAAGATTAGTCTGAGCGCTATATAGAATATTATTATTGTAGATTAGCGAATATTCCTTTTGGCAAAAGAGAAAACGTTTCTTGTGTAATAAAGAGAAGAAGTGCGGTATGCCCAATATTCCACTTGAGAGAGTGAAAAGTGAAATTGAAAAAAAATCGATGAGTAAACCACATATTAAATGAAGCTGACTATTTGAATAAAACTAACTATGCGTGTCAAAATATAAACTTACGAGTCATTGAGGATATTATTCGCAACGTTATATGCATATCATGTATCTCTATTCACGTTCGCTTTAAATTGACTTATCATAACAGTTAAAAATACATATTTCATTGACGTAATGTAAATAAGATTGTTATGTGATGTATTGATTTCTCTGACAGTTTGCATTTTATCCGTCATCCATTTATAATCGAGAGAAATGTTGAGCCGTGTTCGATATAAAGAAGAATAATTGAATCCGCCCACAAAACTAGAGTGAATACATAATAAGATAGTGGTGTTAGGAAACGGTTTAAACTTAATGGCTTTTTGATATAAAGTTCACGTGCTATCGGTATCGGGAATCTGTATCGGTTTGTGTTCGGGCAATTTTAATTTAGAGCACAATTCTGTAAGTAGCGACACGCCCCAAGCGAAATATTTAATTCAGTCGTGATAAGTCGATATCAAATTAACGTCACAGCTTTAGTCCATTCGGCTATCGATATAAATTACAGCTCTAGCACGATAATAAAACAATGAGCGCCTTAGTGTTCGTGTAACGACATAATAATATTAGTCGTCCTTTGTACAGGGCTGCCTGCCCACACTATTCTGTGGGGTTTGATCCAGTTTTGAGGTAATATATTTGAATTTTAGATTTACGATTTGGCATAGCATTATCTTATAAAATAATAGGTGATAATTCTCTTTTGTCTTTGTGAGATATTTGGAAATATTCTAATCTGAACACTAACAGCTTCTTGGCTGTGTGTCAGTGGGTGGGAACCTTAGCTGTGCAGGCCTGTGTTCGCACAATTACGCCTAGCAGGCCTCCAACAATTACCCGTGGGGACTGGCGACCAATATAAAAGCCTTTGCAGTGATTCATAGCCAGGAACCCCAAGGTATCGACCGTTGCCGTCGGCAAACTAAGAACAAATAAACAATTTTGTTTTCGCTTCCGCTACTTTGATATGGGAGTGTGGGTACACGTTCTAATTTAGATTTATAACTAAGTTCGCGTTGGAATGATTGAAAATAAATGAGATTTTATATTTAGATATTATTATATGCCATTGTTCAAGTTTTATAATGAATGTCTAAGCGTTGTTGCTCTTATTAGGAGGGTCCTTTACCCAGGGTTTTGCTTATTATTTTTAAAATAAATAGTATGTTTAAAATAACTTTTTTTCGTTCATTAACCCTACCGTGCATCAACGGCTGTCCTCTAAATTAATACGTCAAACAGCTACGTTTCTATTTTCGTTTAAAAGCCGGATTCATCGTCGAATATACGGAAATACGTAATTTTCGTATCTCGTAAATTATGTGGCGAAAATTAGCAATTTGATGTTATTCATTTTAAGCAGTTAACATCATTTTATACTAAAATAATTGGTGGCGGTGAAGCGTGGACGAACCAACACTGATGTTCATTATAACCTTGTTAGTAAATTTTCAAAGTTACTAGGTTAAATTATATGACTAGGAAATAATACAAGTTCAGGCTAAAAGTAGACTAACAATTTTGGCATTGTTGAAACGCAATAATTGCGGTGGTCAGTTATTTTTATATTTTGCAAGTCGTTACCAAACATTCTGGCTTTTTATTTGCAAGTTTTCAGATTTTTTCTAGCAACCATTTATTTACGTTAATATAGAAAAAAACACTATGATGTAACATATACATTTAAGCAGCTGAAGAAATAGCGTTGCATAGAATAGATAAGACTAAAAGAAATACAACAATAAGTGTCAGGAAATATAACTATAACAGAAAATTAAGTTTCTGCTTGAACTGGAAAACGACCAAGCGAAATAAAGTTTATATCTACTTGGGAAATTATTTGATTGCCACAGTTATCGATCGATATTATTTCTGCTGGCCCTTATAGGAAATGCGCCTGAGCACGTATACTTCTATACTAATGGGAATTTATATGACATCTCAGACAGAGAAAACGGTGATCAATGGTCTAGATTACTATCGGTTTTACGATTAGTTATGTGTTCTATGGGAGAGCACTAGTTATGCAGTATTGTGTGTTTTGTTATATATTGGGGCGATAAATCGTCAAAATAGAATATAGATAGAGACTGTTGAAATAGGGGGAATGCTGTTCACGAGCATTCCCCCTATTTCAACAACAACAACTAAATCTGTCAAAGACTCGCAGTAAAGTATCGGGAGGCTGTCGTACTTAGGTGTGGTTGTGCCAATACACGAAATTGTTCACTGTCTGCATCTACTCTGTCCCAGCTACCCCTTTAAGTAATTAATTGGTTATTACTCTGTTGCACACAGTAAAATGTATTTGAATAATTAGCTTAAATTGAAATAATAAATAAATAAATATCGCTGGACATTACACACAGCGCCATCTAGTGCCACACTAGGCAACGAGGCTTGTGTCGTGGACACCAGATAGTTGATATACTACATAGATACTTTTTGTTTGTAAATACAAACTTATTATACATATAAACATCCATGACTCGGAAACAAATGTCCATGCTCATCACACAAACATTTGCTCCTACCGGGATTCGAACCCGGGACCCTAAGAACGTAAGGCAGCCTTTCTACCGCTGTGCCATTCGGGTCGTCGAAATGTCGACCTAATGTTGTAAATTGACGCAACAAGTTAAATATTTGACGCATTGTAACTGCTGTTACATTCAGTTGTACTGCACACTCTTTGTAAAATTAGTATATGAATATTATATCTACATCAGAAAGAATCATTAGTTACTATTCATTTGTGTAAGAATAAGCACTACATCTTGGTAACGTTGCCTTTTTTGCACACAGTTGGGTCAGAAGTTCTAATTTATAATGCATAAAGTAAATGTCATCGTTGATGTAAACACAATCACTGCAACAGTGAGTGAGGTGTGAAATTCATTTATTGTCTTCAAATTGCAACAAATGTTTCAACTGATGAACTACAGAATTATTTCCTTACAAGATAGTATGATGTAATTTTATGTTTGGTTTCGTTATATTGTAGAACAATGAAATGTAAGATGTGTTTTATGAAAGAGGGTCAAAAAGTGTAAAGATAACACTTTAACTGTGACGAAACGAGCAAAACAATAGTGGTCGTGGTATGACGGAAAAATCTTGAACTTGCCATAATGACTAAGTAAGTAGTGAGTAGTTTTCCTCGTTTACCAACAATGGGTTTACAAAAATGTGCCAAGTTCATTTGTCATGAAAAAAAGATTCATTTGTCTTGATATACTCAGTGAAATTACTGGCAACAAAATAAACTGACTCATGGTTCAAGCAAAACGAAATGTTAGTCCAAATAAATACAATCACAGGTTATTCCCAGTTGTCTAAGACCAAAAATCATGTCGCTGGTCATTATGACGTGACACACATTGCAGACAACGTGGGTGTTTTGCGAAAGCACATTATTGATTGTATCGACTTTATTGCCACGGTCCTGCTCATATTTGCGTATCTAGAACGCCAGTGACATAATTATTAAGTAATATTGATGATGAATAAGTATATGTCATCAAATAAGACAACGGACAGGATGTATACTAGGTCAGACACGGACGTAGATATAGCCATACCTACGCAACATCAATATCTACCATGATTTTATCCGGCATATCAGATTGCTATTTTGTCTAGCCACTGACTCATTGACCGGATATTAATAAAAACAGTTGTCACATTAGTCCAAAACAATTTGTCATGAATCACGCAAAAACACGCAGATACAAGCGAAGTTAAGGATCTAGTGATTGGTAGAATAAATGTCGTCGCGTTTATAGACCAAGACAATGCAGCATCTGAAGGACACAAACATGAAGAAACACATAATGATAATGACGCACTTACAGATCAAATATGAATTAAGAGGCGGTGTGCATTGCGTACAGCGCACGCATCGCTGGACGATATAGCAAGAGCGGAAGATGTCATAACGTTGTCAAGCGCTTGCGCTGGCGACCGGCCGTGGGCTCCTTGCTCCTCAGCGAAACACTGTGAAGACATTAGTTAATCTGCTCGATACAGCCATACGAGTAATGGGGGTTAACTACGCGTGAAGCTAGTTGGTGAAGGCATATCATAGGAGTACGAATTATTTTGAAGCGTGCTCGCTGATACGCATCGCGATAAAAAGCTCGTTTATAAGAGATGTGAATGCTAGATGGAAGCGTAGGAAATTACGTTTTTTTATAGACGCAGTGGAAATGACAGACTGACTGACGCTGTGTTGAAATTTTTTCTACTTCTTCTATTGCATATATAAATCTAAGTTTGCAACTGCTAATTTGAAGATCTGCGCAACCTACATGTTTTAGAATTGGCCGAAGCTAACCAATTAGTGCTCTGTTGGCGAACAAACCAGAAGATGAGTTCAAATTAAAATCCTGAAAAATTTCTAGCCCTAAATCTGCAGTAGACATGCTACCACCTTGAAGAACGCACAATAACACAGTTGCAAAACCATTCACACGTTATGTATTTATGAAAACAAAGCGACCATAAGTCGGCTACGAAGGCCACGGACTGAGGCCGGACTTAGCCGACCAATTTTATTAAAGGTGATGAAATGATTACCTACACATGGTAATTGGCCATTTTCTGTATTGTAATATTTGTAATTCACGTGGTTTTTGTTGTTTCCTTTTCCTTTGGAGCGTGGGAAAGTTTTGCAACGTTGCTATTAATACTGATAACTTTATTAGTTCCAAAGTCGTCTGACGGGCTGCCGTTTGATCCGAATGAGATAATGTCTTGTACTTTTAACATAGTTGGCTTAGCTTTAATTATTAAGTAATTAATAATTGTGATATTCGGTATCAGTTTCTTTGAATAACAATGAGGCATTTATGCTAATGGACATTATAAGTATTCTACGAAGTGGTGTTTAGACACTAACTGTGGATCACTTGCAGACTATATATCCATTCATTCGTAGCGTGGAAATCGAAAGCTAACTTACATATTCAAAGCAAATCTCATTGAAAACTATGTCGTGAATGCGTCTACTAAGTCACGTGAGATGTCGCCGACATTCGGCCGATACCACCGCGTATATGTTACGGCGGTGCGTGTAACCACGGAAACTACTAACGGAAACTAGTTTTGCAATACATGTATTTAATTCACTATTCGCTCAGGATATTCAACTAAATGAACTCGTCTCACCTTTTAAAGATGTGACACTTGCATTGACATCAATTCCAAACCCAACCACGACTCATTCAGGACTTACGACTCAAATTTTATATAATAACGATTGCATTTACACGTTAATGGTTTCACCTCTTTTGAAAACGGAACAAACATAATCAACTGAACAAAATTGCGGTAAAAATAGTAACACACAACCAGTTATTTGATATGTAGGTAAAAAAAGAAATGTTGCGTAAAGAATTACGAAATAAGCGCCGCTTTTGTATAAAAAGGCAACAAATACTAAGTGTAGCTAGAAATCAACTAATGAAGCATGTACTTGAATCAATCGTAATACTTATCGACGGTTCAATAAACACGTAAAAACATAAACGTTATGTGCAATTAGTTTGCTAAATACACTAAAATTGGCTTTAATCGATTTTTAAAATGTGGATATGACAAGAGTCAATTTCATTATTAAGGATGCAGGATCTATTTGATAACAAAATTGGTTGGTATTAATTAGAGAAGCGAGTCGTAAAGAGGAAAAATCGAATGAAACAATTAGACACAAATACAATGCAATGTCATAACGGTGTCGAGGAGTCAAGTACTAGTACCGTTGAATTGAAATAACCAGCGTGACGGAGAATGGAATTGCATTCTGATCACTGTAATTAGATCTGTAGGATGTCGAGGGATATCTTTAACAAGATCGTACTTTTATCAGGACTCAGGAGTCCTCAAATCCGTATTGTTAAACTGTGCTATTTTTCTAACATTGCCAATTAAGAGTTTCGAAACTGTGGTGTTGCATCAACTGTTCGGTTAACGAGCGTCAGACTAATCGGTTGCAAACTGGCAACACAATCTTTTCTTTATAAAGTCTGATAGCAATTAATATTACTTAAGTTGAAATAATGAACGTTTCACGCCTCAGTTGCCACATGATGGCGCTGAGTTAGACAGCCTTATCATGTTACTCTTGGATAATATGTATCGTTATCACCTCTGTGTACTCGTACTGTAGACTGTAACTATCAACCCTATTGTTTCCGTATATCTCACATTTATGTTTACAGTGACCATTTAATCTAACTCAGTTGGTACCTAATGGTATGCTTGCTAACTAAATAACGTCACTTGCTGCATACAATAGATTTCCTATTCCGCATTCAGTGTTCCAGCTTTCAATAAATTGCGTTAAAGTCTGATAAATACCTTTAAAACTTGAACTATATGCATTGTAAATATGGTTTTTATTCGGAATGAACACGCAAAATTTTATGACTTCATAGATTGGTACGTACACTTTACTGAACGTTGTGAAGATTAGTTTGTATGGCTTGGTTCTTTTAGTAAATTAGCCACGTACTCGTATGTTCACATGTTCAAGAGTAGCCGCTATACGTGACTGGCACGTTCACCGCATAGTATAGTTTTCTGAACGCGTTCTTAAGCCAAGTGGTTTCACTGCTCGATAGACACATTATTTTTGTATCTGGAGCGAGTATTAACTTTCGCTGTAGTGGTGCAAAGTTTATTTTTGCTTTATTTGGTGTGGTCCGAGCGGTGACTCTGCGGCCCTTTTTGGTCATTTTGCTATAACTCGAAGAAGATCAGATTTTATTAGGCGCATTGTTTGTTTTACTTTCACTTGACCTGGTTTGGTTTGCACCATAAACTATGAGATAAATAGCTGAGCCTCTTCACATAATTGTATAATTTCCTCGTAACGAACATGGCTTGAAAAAAATAGAAAATAAGAAGGAAAACGTGAAGTTAATGTTGTGGGAAACAGAATTATGTAAATTATCACGACGTGAGGGATGTGGGGCGGATATGGACGCTACTGTTCACACTTTACGAACACTCGTCACCGCAGACGCACAAAGCACTGCGGACGTCAAACAGATTTAAAGCACGTCTTATGTTTTCTTTACAACCGTCATTTCTAATAAACTTGAGCATAAACCTATAACTTATAATTACCGGTATTTTACGCCAGTCATCCATAAATTTTCTCTCTGGTTGCTTATTATAATGTTACGCAGTTTATTTTTAATATTGTATGTTGAGATTATTTAATTCTTTCTGTATTCATGCTTAACGTTATATACTCGTATTATGTACAATGCAACGATTGCTATATTATTTTCTTCCTGATAGCTACTGGGTATATTACGAGTCGACATAAAAAAAAACTGATTCCTGTATGTCATACACGTTACGCCTGGGTACGTTTATATAAAAACTATAATGGCTTACACAATTTGTCGTAGTCAATTGTGCTACAATTTAACCGCCATACATAACTCTCTGTTGATTGAGTGTTTTCACACAAATTAGTTTAATTAGTTGTAAGTCAACGGTATTGCATCGAATTTAAAGTTTTTATTTTCTGTACTTTAATCATTGTGTGAATTTTTCGCATGTTAGCTTAGACTACTTAAAAACTAATTGGCTGCTTACCTAGTTGTCACTACTGGAAAGGTATAATGCCCTATACAGCGGACTATCTTAACCGAAAGATCACACGACTAAATACTGACGTTCAAATTACACCATTTTAATATTACAGTTTCCAATCCTTGCTCCAATAAACAGCTGTTGGTTCTTAAATTGACAGTTCAATAAATCTCGAGCACAATACAAGATCGATCGGCGCGTACGCAAACGTTGAATATTCATGAGATTATGTTATTTACGATAAAACATGAATAAAGTTATTCGACAACGGTACATTATTATTTGATCTACATTGATCCGGTCTTGTTCTGATAATCAGAAGACGACGATTATAAATTATTGATAAATCAATACTTTGTGAATATCCAAAAGTGATTTGAATGCGATTTACCTCTTTTATCGTGTCTTGATTACTTTATGTGTTAATACTTAAGTGCTAATCTACATTTATCAGGTTTATTCACTTTATGATCATGTTTTAGATTATCAAAACAATAAATTTTGTGTTTTATTGCTTTCATCTTCTTTTATTCTTTCAAATGTTTCGAGAAAATCCGTTAATTTTATTTATAAAAGAGCTTCTGTCGATCAATACTCGTACTGTCTAACAAAATAAATTAAATCATTTCTGAGAAAATCGTCTGTGGCTGATAGAGAGACTTTGATGTCGTTACACGAACGTTTCTTTTTTGTCAACGTTACGTAACGAAACGTAAATAAAACTATCGTAACGTTTAAAAACTTAAAAAGAAAACTTCGGCGCAATGTCTCAAAGCATCAGGAAAAAAGTGCCACGATCAGCTATCTGAACAAGAACTCAAACATGTCACCATGTTTCAACATGTCGTGTTCTAGGCGCCGTTTATAAGAATACTAATTAGTTCTAAGTCAACTTACAAGCTCAAATGGACCAGTACCTCCCAGTTTGGGTGGCTATAGTAAAAGTTGTTCGTATGTCACCTATCGGCTCAAAACGGGTCGCTTGACATGTTGCTTAGTGCGCAATGTCCGTATTAATTACTGTTGTTATGGTGAAATTGCGATCAGACGAAAAACTGGAGTAGGTACGAAATAAGAAAGGAGTTGGACAGATTTACTTCAGCCGATATCATACGACACGATGTCAATTATAACCTTAAAGTGTCAAAATTGGTTGTATTTGGCAACATCAACATCAACCCACAAATGCACTCAAAAGTGTATGTTCCAATCTGTTTTCTTCCAACATGGGTTAGTTAATAGCTTGATAACCATATGGGCACGATAGACTTTCGACGTTTGCATTCCAAACGAAATAAATCATAGACGAAGTTAAAAATTCCCATTTGTCTGAATTTTCACTGGCCTTCAGTACAAAAGACATCAACGCATGTTTTAATCATGTACTTGATATGGCCTCCCTTCAGTATATCTTTTTGAGGTGTTCTATTTACTAAAAACAGTATTTCAGTAGTCTGCTTTCATACACAATTTGCCATCTACGAGTAGCTATTGTACCATACAGCTGATAAAAACATCATCGTTCTGCCGTTTCTATTTCGCTGTCATCACAGTATACGCTTTGTATACGGTCTGTGTGTGTATTTTTAGGTGGCAGGAATTCTTGTTTGTACGGGTATTCCCGTACAACCTACCATCTAAGTTTACTGTTATGTAGTGTTACTGATAGCCTGTATCATCCCATTGCCGGGCAAAGGCCCCTCCTCTCTCCCAAGCTTAAGCTTCGATTAAATTTTTGCATATACTCAGTAGGTAGATCATAGTTGAGGTCCTAAGGCTGTGCACCACGACTTGTTGTGTAACATTGTATTGTGTGTGCAGTCCTTTCCTTGTCTTTTCGTTTACACTTAGTATTATCTTAATCACATGTCAAGGTTGCATTTGTGTGGAATTTGACTCAAAGGATTATAGTGGCCGGTTGCTGCAAGATAATGTATGCCTTATTTTTTATTTCGAATGTGATCTAAAATGTAGATATAATATGCGGTTTTTCTGCTTTCTTTAAGTACTGAAAAACCTATAAATATTATGGTAGAGTCCACTTTCAAAATTTTCAATTTCTCCAGTCTTTTGTCTTGCATTCAGAGATTTCTCCGAATTTGCATTTGTGGAGTGTTATGTCATAGACAACATGGTGGCCAAATCAGATAAAGCCAGATCCAGTCCAATCAATAAAATTAGATTTATCCAAAGGAGTTCAAAACCGGGTCTAAATAATACGTTGCGTATTTTTAAACCTGAAGTATAAATGGCTTGTAAATTCATATGATTTATTTTTCATGGTACGCAGCGCATCAGATACGACCACGATTGTTGTTTCATACAACCATGCTTAATAAACGAATCATAGCATACAAGCAACTTATAATTATAGTTATCATCACAAGATTGAATAACTAAACATTACGGAATATTGACATAATCGGTTATGCATGGCTGGGAAACGTTTCTTTCTTACATTCTTCCTGATCATATGAGCATGTAGCTTCTTTAAGCTGGGACTACACTGGCCAATTATCACTGTGTTTTGGAAATGCTTCATGTGCAAGTTAGCGTAGCTTGGTAATTATTTACTTAATCGTAATGCTTGTTAAGTAGGCGCTATGAAGATAGATTAGAAAGTGTATACAGGCTTTAGAAATAGTAGTAATGTTAAAATGCATAAAATTGGTAATTATATTACTTCACTAATAAAAGCAAAATATATTACAGAGATAATTTTAAAAGTAGCAATTAGCCAACGATTACGTTATTATGTACAGCTTTAGCACCTTCATGAGAAATGTTGTAAAGATTTTCTTGAACATTTTCACAGTAAAGACGTAACACTAATTACGTGTCTTCTACATAGAGTTATTATTTGTGAAATTGCATAGAAAGTTTGTTGCACATTGTTTGTTTGTCGTGTTCACGTCAGCTTGTGAACGCATTTCGGATAATTCGCGATTCAGATGTCTTCATCATGAGATATGAATGTCAGTGAGCAATGGCACTGCCACTTATGTATGGCACAATTGTATGACTGTGACTTATAACCCATGTGACATTTGATTACAAAGTGCTTTTAGATATAACATATAAGCATTGTATCGAGGTGAAGTTGATTGTTAGGGTGGACCGACCCACCTTGAAGTTTGCTGAACTTTTGACTTGACTGATTTATTTATTTTATTAATGTCATGCTTGTATTGTACAATAACTAGGTATATAAATGAATGTCATAGTATGTTTTGTTGAAATGCGCAAATTACGAAATATTTAAACTTGTATTTCCGTCACAGTACAACTAGTGTTATAATTATTGTCTATTATAGGTTCATGATAGATATATCGTTATTCATGAGGACACTGAAATACTTTTCAAAGACAGATGGCCGCGTTACCCAGCAGATAACATAAAATGTATGCAAATAAATGCCAGAGCAAGGTAAACAAAAACGATTGATTGCATTCTCAATGGTGTATTTAATTCTAAACAATATGGTCCATATCTTAATCAGAATGTCAGAATGGGATTAAATATGGGCCCTTTTGCTAATAGAATATTAGCCGTTTGATTTGTTTTAACTGTGTTGAAGTCTTTGAATGAATATTTAATAAGACCTTAGAATTTGAAATATTGTGTGATCGCAAACAAAACTTAAATCGATGGGAACGTTACGAAAGTCAAGCAGGTACACCAACACATTTTATTAGATTTTGCAGTTTCTCTTACCAGTGTAGCTATTAAAAAAAAAACAAATTTCAAAGATTTTAGTCATTTTCATTACTTTTACAATAAAAATGAAATGCTCCCGAAATTGAACTTAAAAATTATAAAGTATTTTCCAACCCGGTTGTATTTCAGTAGGTACTATCGCCATAATCGCATAAAGGAACTCAAAGGTGTTAATGAGAATGTGCGCCGGCGTCGAATACATTACAATCGGTGGGCCGCGATCACGTTCTACTGAACTCGACCGAACGTTCCGTTTCCATAATGAATCATTACAATTATCAGCCAGCCTCCGGTTTTCCACTTAATTGAATTTAATTCTCGTACAATAAATCCGTTAATAGTGGTTTGAATAATCGTTGAAATTTTTGCAAATTGGAATAACAATAGAATAGAATTACTTTGTTTTATGTATGAGGTGCTGAAATAGAAATAAAGGGCTAGTATGTATCTGCCGGGGCTGCGGGACTGTTCGAAAGAGATACCGTGGCCCCGGAACACAAAGGGCAATGAAGGAACATGGATGGGTTTTAGTGAGTAAAAGTCTGACACTCCCTCCTGCTCCGCCCGGAGCGGGAGGAGTCATTTGATGATTTTCCATCCGGAAAAAAAAGAAAAAAAAAAGGCTAGTATGTATGTCCGGAGCGAGACGGAATGGGAAGCCGTCACCTTCTTCTACGAAGCAGTCATGCTAGCGAAGGAGGTGGCGGAACGTGAAGGGAGAGAACCTCACGTCCCAGCCGCCGCGGGAGATGTACCGGGCGTCCGTCTTATGACGACAGGCCGTGCCGACGGCGCGTTCGTGTTCCATGCGCGCCTTAAAGAGATGTCAGCAAAAGGAAGGGGTCCGTTAGGGCCGATGCCTGCCGGGGCTGCGGGACTGTTTGAAAAAGATACCGCGGCCCTGGAACACAAAGGGCGATGAAGGAACATGGATGGGTTTTAGTCAGTAAAAGTCTGACACTCTCTTCTGCTCCGCCCAGAGCGGGAGGAGTCATTTGATGATTTCCCATCCGAAAAAAAAGGGCTGGTATGATTTAGCAGCGTGGGTGTTATCGGTACTAAACATTCCAAAGTCATAGAAAATCTGGGGTTTCTAAAATAAAGCTCTATCGAAAACTTATACATTAAAGGCTCCGAATAGACGATATATTATTATGGTTCATTTACTTTTTGCGCCAGCCAGGTGGCGCCAGTTATATCCGATTAATATATTCAGAAAGTATCGATACATATCACGGCGATTTAGTTGCAAAACTAGCGTATCAATGATCTAAATGACTGTCAGTAACGGCGACTGATCTGAATAGCTATCAGACTATCAAGTCTGATCGATGTTACTTTGACAAGGGCGTTGTCGACATCCGTATCTGACGTTTGTTTGCGATCTTAAATCGATTAGACCCGCTTTTAAAATTGTCATACAACGAAAGGTTTCGATACCGTGACGTGTCGTAATAAAATTAACTTTAACACCTGAGGCCGAGTTGCTAAATTCGTTCGTGGAGAAGTAATGTGGAATGCAATTGTCGTGAACCGCGGCCGGCACATTCACGGTACGTGGCCTTGTCTACAATGAGCTACACCATTAATGGTCCGGAAATTATAAAGCTTTTGTCGTGTACTGTACATTCGGTATAATATAATTTCGGTTTTTGCGGTTATTGTTGCTACCGCGCCGTCCGCCACCGGAATTGGATAGGTGTATGATTTCGTAACTGAACTAATACTTGTTTGTATGAGTGTAGTCCGAGTTATACCGATCATTAGCATACTTTTTGTACGCCTCAGTATTTATTGCCAAACATCAACTTTTTAAGGCAATCGTAAGTCACCGAAGGAGAATTCTTCAAATGAAAACCTAGTTAGCTAACAGATTAAAAACTAAACTTAATTAGTTAGAACTTTATTTAAAGTACACCAGCAAGTATGTCAACACTGTAAATGTTTCAGATACTAACTTATTTCTGTAAATTCTAACGAGTTTTTAATGGAACAGAAAAAGTGGTACATTTCTTGAGTTCTTAGTTTTTGTTGGTTGCGTTAGGAATTAGTAAATGTAAAGGTACCTACGTAGGTACGTAACGTGCGTAAGACCAGTTTCATGTTATTTCTCAACCTTGTCACCAGTGCTCCAGTGCTCAAACCCGTTGCGCCACCAGTCATTGCACTCCAGTGCACCAGTTTGGCGAAAGTAAAAGTCACTGCGAACGCACTCGTTCTTGAACCAGTACTGTAACTGTCCACTGCACTACACTTAGCGTTGTAATTCTTTTTATTTTACAGAGTCAAAATACATTTTGAACATCCTTATTAACCTACATAAGATCTTTGCTAATATTATAAACGCGAAAGTAGCTCTAAAGGCCTGCTGGTCTGTTTGTTTGCTTGTTTGTTACCTTGTCACACTGAACCGGCTGAACGGCTTTGGATGTTTGGAACACGTACTCTACGAATACTTTTGCTTTCGTATTAGTACATTTCCGTAGGATAATTTTCAACATCCAGCAGGGCGAAGTCACGAACAGAAGCTAGTCTTGCATAAATTACAAAACCTGCAAAGGAAATGGGTATCCTACAGTTGACTAGTAAACTCGACGCGTTGACTATTATGGCCTATGAAACTAATACGGTCTCACCGCTGCGTTGAAACTAGATATGGCATCCAAATAGTACATTGACTCTGTATTGGAGAGTTATTTGCATGAATGAATTGCCTGAGCCAAAATTTTGGTTTTAATTATCGATTATTCTAATATTATAAACGATATTAAGAGCAGCGGCGGCCCAGTGGTGGCGGCCCCGACTTATTTATTTATTTATTATAAGGCTTCTCAACAATGAGTACACTGTTACATTATAATTTGTACATTGCAAATTTAAATCTAAGCGCCTCATCAGACAGGCGCATTACTTTGTGTATTTTATTTCATCGTTACTGCTCTCAAAACGGTGAAGGAAAACATCGTGAGGAAACCGGCATGTCCTAGAACCAAAAAATTTGAAGACATGTGACATCTATCAATCGGCACTGGGCCCGCGTGGTAGATTATAGCCCATTCCCTCTCACTGAGGCCGTTTCCCAGCAGTGGGAACATTATAGATTGATGATGATGATGAAGATTATTCTAAGGTCGAAGTGAAATTGAGATGGGCAGACGACACTTTTGCCATCGCGGTGGATTTACCCGCGATGGCTATCCTGGATGAGCCTGGCACAGGAACGTGGAGCTGACACACGCAAAGAGTGGTTTATACCCAGCAGTGCAGTTGGGCTATAGATGATGATGATGGGAAGAGAATTGACAGATGACAATTAGAACATATGTTGAAACGGGCTGCAGCAGGTTGAAGGTTGCCCTTGTTGAAGGGACCCCTGGCATGTGAGTTGCGCGGGACCAGTCAATGTGGCGACACTTGGGGGAGGCCTATGTCCAGCAGTGGACGTCTTGCGGCTGAACTGATGAGGCTGAAGCAGGAATATAAAATAATGTAATCTTCGTCCGACTTTAATGCGGAAAATGTATTCCTAGATGACCACTCTGCACCCCGTTTTTCTCTTCTACGAGTACCAGCCGGGAACCAACCACGAAAGTTGTAAACTGATTGATTTATAACGCGTTAAAATAAATGTACAGCGACTTTCGTGCATATAGGTGCCACGAGTTAGACTAGCTGGACCCCGTAGATGGAAAATAAAAAGTAGTCAGACCAGTCAATTAGACACTTTCGTAGTCTAATTATAGGAAATTAGAGAGGGGACATAATTTCAATGACGTCTACGTGTTAATTACATAGATTACCTTGTTCTAGCTCTCGGTAGCCAATGTTTTAGATATTAAAGGAACATTAAAATGATTTAGTATGTGAATTTGAATATTATATCAATAATAATATCGAAAACTGAATAAATAAGGCTGATTTATTTGGTATCAATAGGCGATAATGTTTTTATAATGACTATGATTATTGTTTTATAGGTACTTACAAATAAATTAAATTTTAGTTTGGCTAAATTGTGTGGTTATATGTTATAATTCATGTCCCGTAGAGAAAGAATTGGTAATTTGGAAATTGTAAATACAAACTGATTTATTTTATTTATTTAATCAAATTCGTAATTTTGTAATTTTACAAGAAAGCGTCATAGACTAACTTGAATAAGATTATAATTAATTAGCTAAATTAAATATTTTCAGTATAAACAAAGCATTAAAAACAATAATTAATGCCTACGATTTTTTAGAATGACTGTGAAAGTTACGAAACAATAATAAAATATTATCTTGTTTGTTAAAATTATGAGAAATTTTTTAAAAGACTCGCATAGAATATTAAACTTTCTCAACTACGTTAACTTTCAATTGCACTGGTAAACGGAACGTTTTTCTATTCAGAGATTATAATGGATATGATATATGAAAGATGCAAATATTAAGAGTAAAAGTTATTATTAATAATATAATTAGTTTGTTTAGGTAAGTATAGGGTTTATGTTGAGATAATGCAGTACATGGCTCGATAGGTGCCACGTTTGTCCTTGTATAATTCTTACTGAGGAAAGATATGGGCAGACTGGCAGATATAGCAGGTATAAGTTTTTTTTTACAAGACAACACAACAAAAAAAATCAACATCTCGTTAATATTACCCCAAAAACTGGTTCAAATACAAATTGGTTTTTAAGTTTTTGTTTACAGAAAAAAGCTATTAAAACGTTTCAACCAAACGTTTCATGAAGCGAGTTTAACAATCGAGTATTTTTATCTTAAAATAACGTTTCGTAACACTTTATATTTTATTTCTCAGTTTTTTATATCACTTTCGCTTAACTGTTCAGGTGACGTCATATATGTTAAATGTAGAAAGAGATCAACATAACTGGAACATATTATAGTACCCGGTATTTACGTCATATCATGCTTTAAAGGACGTTGAACTATTTTTCATCGGGGAATTTGATCAATAAACGAGGATAATATGAAGGAGTTGTTGATCTATTTACCTTTTGATAATTCATAAGTGTTTACTTGTTCCGCTAACTTTAGTGTCAAGTATTTGTTAAACACTCGAGCTTGTTTATTCGTTTCCTTAAACAAACACTTGACCGTTTTATATAATCCTAAATAAACACTTAATGAATGCGAATTTCCATTGTTTACTTCTGATAACACATTTATTACGCCAAATTCTAGAACATTATAAGTAGTGAAAGCGTTAATAATAATCCTTAGTACTAAGTTACTTAATACAAGTTGAATTGCCAACGAATTGTCGTAGGTTGTTTCTACACAACACCAAGACCTACATTTGAAACCTATCAAAAAGTTCCCATAGATATTTAAGACATGTTTGCTATCCATTACCGCTCATTGTCGTCTTGTCTTTGGCTTTCGATAAGCTCAGCAAGTAATGTACAGTTCAGCAGGAGATTGTGTGGAATGTGTGTTTGTTAGTAGTCATGGGAACAGCGTTCTAGCGCACCAGCTGTTCTCAATATTGTAAAGCAAGTAGATCGCTCCAATAAATACCGAATCGCATTACTGAATTGAATGTAATGCCCTTTATGTGACCAGATGCCAATTACGAAATAAACACACGTAGGCACTGAGTTGTAACGTGCTGGTAGTTTCGGGAATAAGTGCCGTTTTAAGGATTTTATTGCGTAAACAAGTAAACATCACGATCTTTGAATTTAAAATTTACCTTTTGAGTCGATTTCGTTTAAAACTACTTTTAAACGCTTGTGAAACGTGGTGTGTTCTTATTGAATTTTCCATTAAGTGCAATAAACAAAAGTTTATTTTGAAATTGACCATTCTTTTGGGGTGATACATAGTAGGTTAGTACTAGCCTTTACATTTTAATCTGTTATGTTTTTTCACTGGTGGCTTTGAGTGATTTTCTGGTAACATACCTCTAGTGAATACATGCCTTTACGCTACAAGAATTCGCATTGCGTGAGCCTTAATCTCTAATTAAATGTAAACAGTTCGCACCAAATAACTTATACTAATATTTATCCTAAATAAAATCTGGTCTACATGCATCTAATTATCTGTATTTCCGACACAAATTGCGACTCAGTCGCAAACATTTACGTACGCAATCGTAATTATGTCGTTGAATCGAGTTCGATGACAGCCGAGACGAGACGACGAGAACTATAGCATTCGATGCCACGGCCGAGCGAAGATCTTGACCTACACCACGCCTGTACCGATGCGTAGGCACAGAAAGAATCGTATCATCCGATCGTAAACAATCGATTCTATTCGCGATATGATCGTAATCGATGCTTCACTCGATGGATGGTTGCTGAACTTCACATTTGCTTTCTCTGATTATTTTTAGTTTTCGTTAAAATATTTTATATATAACTAGCTGTTGCTCGCGGCTTCGCCCGCGTGGAGTTGGATAATTGGATGAAAAGTATTCTACCCGTATGTGTTAATCGAGGTTTTATACTACCTGTGCGCAAAATTTAATTTACCCTCTTAGGGGTTGAATTTTGGAAAACGCTGAAATACATAACTCATTATTTTTGCAGCACTCAATTCATACGAAATTTCATGCAAATATGTCCAAGGAATAAAAAGTTTCATACAAACTTTTATCCCCTATTTCACCCCCTACGGGTTGAATTTCGAAAAATCCTTCCTTAGTGGATGCCTACGTCTTATGAGGAATACGTGTGCGAAATTTCAAGATTCTAGCCCTAAGGGTTTGGCCTGTGCGTTGATACATCAGTCAATCACTTTTGCCTTTTATATATATAGATAATATAAACTTCTAATAGGCCGAATATTTAACCGAATTATTTTAGGCTGAATATTTTAATTTTGAATTTTGTAAACCTCGTTCTACATATGCACTCATTAAAATTTAATCTTATAGTAGAAAACCTGCTGCAAAAGGAAGGCAAAAACGTTTCGAAATTTAGTGTTTGCGGAAACCTTTCATGTTAAAATGTTTTTTATGCTAACAACGAATATAATATGACAGGCATGTGTTCTGGATAAAATAATTCAGAATGCGCCTAGAATTACAATCAAATGGAACGCTTGGAATACGGAATATGTCGTACTTATATCCGCGTGCATGTACACAATTACTAAATAAAATAATAATTAAGTCGAAAATAAGTTACATTATATTCCATTCGATAAATTAGTTTAGGAACGAAGTCTTTTGTTAAACTTCCGCAGTGTTATTTTTTTAATAACTAACCTTCATTTTTTCATTGTGTCTTGCATTCAATCAATTAGTTAATAGATTTCAACAGTTATAAAAACTACTGTGACAAACAAATTAATTAAGTAGGAAGAAAATAGGTACCTGGATACAGTTTATTTATTTATACACAACAGCAGAGTCATGCCTAAAATAACGGCCAGTCGCGTATTGGCGCAAGGTTTTCTCAGTGTTAGTTTCTCGCTACTATTCACATTATAACCGGTTGCTAAGATACTAACTGGGGAACATCGTATTAACGCTTAACTAATATTATAATAATAAGCCGATGAAGCTCGCCGTACGAAAGGGAAATCTGGCCGAGGCAATGGCAGCTACTTACCTAGCTGGAGCGGTCTCTTTAGAAAGTTTTAAATTATACGTAAGTAAACTGGTAACATTGACGGCGACAAGTCCACGTTCAGGCGACGGATGCTAACACCGCAACACCATATTACGAATCTCATAACTATTCGAGACACTCCATAAAACAATCGTTCAAGAAAACGCGAATGGACACGAATATCTTTATTCATTTGGTAACACACGTAAAGGGTGTAAATAGTCCCTTAACGAAGCCGAAAGACATGTCTTGTTCTCCCCGTCATTGCGATATTTTTTGGTTCTGGACCATACCTGGGAACCTTTCAGTTACGGAGATATTGGCGGTCAAAGTTCCAATATTTGTTTAAAAAAAGTGCTAGTTTCTAAGGTCATAACTTTACCTCTATAATCCGTTTACTATTTTATGCGTCCATCAACACACTATTTCGAGTGCGTTACATTGAGTTTTACCGTAAAACGTGATATTTCACCCCAAAAAAAGTCGTTTCCCAGCAATATTTTTTTCTTAGAATTACTTATGTTGATATACAGAATGCTTGGTTGACGGCTTCGTGAAGGGTCCATTTACACCTTCTATGTGAATGAAATTCAAATAAACATGAATTTATCAAAATACAAAATCTAGACTGTCCGTTGGTCGTTAATCAACAATTGGTTACTGAACCCGGAAAGATTTCAAACCGGAATAACTGCATATCACTTATTCGACGACTCATCAAGTGGAACGTAATGCAAATTCGTAATAAGGACATGATCAATGCTCGCAAAACCGATGCGTAATCTAATAATAACTTCATTATATCGAGCTGAGCTAGTGATATTTGTTAACGCGTAGAAAGTGGAGATTTCGAAGTTATGCAAGGTGTTCTCTATTTCAAGAGGTGCTCTGTTTGACATGCGTTAGAGTTATGTCCTGTATCGATCGGTAACATTAATTAAGTATCCGAATAGACACGTTTATAGCGATATTGACTTTGTTGTATAACTTAATGATATATTGCGTTAATGTGGGCCATGGTGTACGTTACGAGTGTGTTGCTGCGTCGTAAACTTGACAAAAAATGTTTGTGTGTTTATTGTTACGTGATTCAATGTGACAGTGAGATTGATTGATGTGTTGTTTGTCAGTGACAGTGAGCCACACTTGATTGAGGATCGTTTGTGCAATGTACCTATACCTGAATGACGATGCTTAAAGTCTTTTGTGAGGGCTTCGGAAACATGAAGCAACAGAATTTGAGTAAACCTCCTATAATAGACTAACTAGGTTCGTTATTTTAATGCCGGTCTTGATGTTATCGATGTAATTAAATCAGGAAACGGCAGTACTTACTGTGATAATTCTATTGTTGTCGCCACCTCTAGTTAGTTACATAAACGCGGGTTCCATTGCACAATGTCCTACATCAGTTAGTTATGATAATTGAGACAAATAACTTTATTCAAAAACGCTCATAAATCTTACTAGGAATCAGATGTTTTAATTAGATATAATTTACGTCTGTTACGTAATGTGATTTTCTCTGAAAATAAAAAAAAAGTTAATAGAACGTGGTTTAATGAATCAAGCGAGTGTTCCATCAATCTGCATAAGTTGACATGTGTTATGATTACGCGCGTTGCGAAAGAGTCGCGGTCTGCCTGCGCCTGCGCCGTCCTGCGCTGACCGCAACGCCGTCATTGTACGTTCATTCAGTAGCTTGTGTAATAATTATTCAACGATAGAGTATAAACATTGATATTGTTTCGTGTCCCTTAGGCCGTAGAATAATCTCAACATACTATTTAAGAATGTGGAGGAGGTGACTGCTAAGATGACAAGTAATAAAGAAGTATGGATGAAGACGACATGCTGCGCCGTCCCTAAATAAACGTCTGTTAAAAATGTTGCTGGCAGAGATAGTAAAAATCGGACTCAACTCTACTGAGCTATTTAAATGTAGTAAAGCCTTAAGTTAACTCAAAGATTACTATCTATTGCCTAGTAGCTAGGTACTTTTAAAGTAATTAATTCGTAACCTAGGAAGGATATTATTGATCAAGTGTTGTGATAATCTTTCACAGATATTAGACACGCCAATTAGGTCTTATCTGCAAGGTATTCGTATTTATTACTAAGCCGTGAAAAGCTGATTGTTATCCTATGAAAATTCTTTAGATTAATCGGAAGGAACGATGCAATAAGTACCGCAACTTTGTTCAGTAACTTCACATAATTTTGTATACCTAGATTTTGACGTAATGAAATCACTATAGATATACATAATTAGATAACTTCTAAATATACTTACAAGATTTATTGTAAAAGACTTTTGCAGATTATGTTTCGAATGTACTAGATTAAAATTAGCTGAACATTAGTAAGACTATAAATTACACGGCTATCTACTATCCATGTGCTATTTATCGTAGCTATAAAAGTGAAATGCACGTTAAATCGTCTTTAAAAACTAATTAATTCCGATAAACGATGAACTAGTTGGTAATAAATAATGTATTTACGTAAGTCGATGTTCTTCACGTACATCATTATTGCTGAAATTAAAGAGGTATCAGGACAGTAGCTATTTTTAGCCAAATTAACAATTACAAAATGTTATTTTGGGTTAGGGGTCATTCGGCCCACTATAGATCTATTTCCACAAACAATAACCTGAGATTAAAAAAGAGGTTGTTAGATTGTGTACGTACACGACACGTGTAACTGACAAAGAAAAATCTGCATTTAAAAGTCGTCGGTCCTTTGTACGCGATCGTTTTCGAGTGGTCGACACAGAGCTTCGAGGAAAGCGTTGAAGCATTTGTTATTGTTGCTATTGCTCAATATATTATACGTTTTCGAATCTATTTTAGACTGTTTTAGCATATCCTGTAAAAGCTCTCTCGCATCATATCGTTAGCGGCAACGAGTGATGAATAACCATTAACTAGAAAGGCGTATTTTATCAGTTTTTCGGTGAAAACGCGAAATGTGATTAGAATATCGACATCGATCAAAAGAAAGTGTCTAATTCATTGTTGCGAGCATTACGTGACGAGACAATCCAAGCCATTAATCTGGGGTTTCGTGCAGACAAACTTACAGACTAATAGCTTATTTGCATGTACGTGTGTGGGGTAAGATTTAGGCCTTTATTTGACCACCTTAGCTGTGGACCAGTTGCGAACTCTAAGAACAATAATTACGGTGGTACTATGTTGTAAGTAGTCATTAAAGTAATATCGAGTGCGAATGTTAGAAAAATATAGTGAATCGGGTTGATGTTGCATAGTTTGAGATTGAATTGAAAATTGCTGGTTGCTTCATGCTCGTAGATTTTGACTGAAGTGTTGGTAATGATCATGTAGCTAGTAATTAAGATTCCACTTCAGTGTTTTGTGTTTTACAAAATCTTCCGTTGAGTATTTTAACAGATTTATTTTTATAGATATAGATATTTTAGATATTATTTTTTTCATTCTGTTATTAATTAATTAACTTTGGTTAGATTACAAAGTTTTGGCAACATTAATGATTGATTATGTCCTGCTCAAAGGATGTTGGTTACACATGATCTACTGCTAGTTAGTTGATGATTACACAACCATTTTCTGATAAACTTTTAGAATTGTATTTATCTCTATCGTCAATATAAAATAATTGATGAAATAAATAGATCTATTAAAGTGTTACTAATGTTTGATATAATAATGTTAATTAATAATAATAATAATAAATCGCTGGACATTAACACACAGTGCCATCTAGTGCCACACTAAGCAACGAGGCTTGTGTCGTGGACACCAGATAGTTGATATACTACATAGATACTTTTTGTTTGTAAATACATACTTATTATACATATAAACATCCATGACTCGGAAACTAATGTCCATGCTCATCACACAAACATTTGCTCCAACCGGGATTCGAACCCGGGACCCTAAGAACGTAAGGCAGCCTCACTACCGCTGCGCTATTCGGGTCGTCAAACAAAATTGGACTTGTTATGAATTTTATTATTGAATTACTTCATAATTTACTACATCACTGAATGAAGTTGCACAGTGAATACGGAAACTGTCATAATTTTTTATGCAGATCGTTTTTTTATGATTATTATTTTGGCATTAATCAATAAAATGATGACAGAAACTTAAATTTGAGATAAAATACAATAGTTAAATGCACATATTAAATGCATGGGTGAACAGAACTTTCTATTATTTTTCTTTTCATTTCTAGAAATTTATTAAACATATTTAAAATAATACGTTTATCAAGTAAGAGCTACAAGTTGTCTATGCATAAATAAGTAGTTAAAATATAATTAATTGATTGTTCTTTTATTATGAAAAGATTTATTTTAATGACTTAATTGAAAAAATGATATAATTAAAAAATGACTCTAAAATTGCATGTTTTTTTGGTAGGAAAACATATTGTGATGAATGATGTTTGATTGAACGTACATACAGCTTGATAGCAATCAGTGTTATACATGTAATTATCAAATAGATCAATTACGACGCGGTTGGCTGGAGAACATAAATTGCAACCAATACTTGACGTAACTATATTTTTTACATAATTAATATTTTGTTGTCAAGATTTTAATCTTTTCAGTCTTCATAAACAGTCTCTTATCTTCTCCTCAATGATTTATTCTCTTCCTAGTTTTGTCTGGAGGACATTTTATTTTATCTTACGGCCTTATCTGTCAAATACCATAGAGTAGACTACAAGCAGCCAGACTAAATCTGATGGCTTAATAAAGGAAGGAAGATTAAAAACACCTTCAACCCATTTGACATTTTTTTGCTTCCATCTGCTTCAATTGTCTTCTAGTAATATTAAAGCCACTAAAATAATATTTTATTAAAGAAATGTTAATTCGTTATTAATGGCTTTCGCCGGGTGGTCTGCTGATAAATATCAGATATTAGTCTATAACCACGTGATAAGAACGCTGATAGTGTTATCAGTGATCTTTGTAGCTTAATTAAACTCATATGAATCATCTTAAGGTACGTAAATATCTTTTCAAGGGTTCTTGTTCAAATATTTGGCTTTATTTTAGGTATGTTTATTGTGCCCTTTAAAAAAGTTGGTACTGAAGGTACTAGAGATAAGATAATATAAAATTAAATGACCTCGACCTAATTAGTACAAAGAAACAAACGAGACTTTATGCGATTATAATATTAAAATTGCTTAGAATGGTATACTTAAATAACTGGATTTTTCCAATGCTATTTTAAAAACTTTCAAGGCATTTCCTAATAACTACCTAATGAGAGTAATCTATTACTTTGTTTTGCAATGAAGATAAATTTCATCTCAGGAATTTGCTTCACATTTGGATAGTTAATTCACAAGGGCAAACTAGGATTATTACGATCTCTTTGAGGTATTTAATCCATTCTAAGAGAAGTAAATGTTACGTGGATACTTCTCTACTAAATCGTGCATTAACAGGGCACACACATTTGCGTGTGCGCACCTACCTAACCCGTTGTGTTATTTATAGCCTATCACGACCCATCAAAACATAAGTTCAGGTTTTCAACCATCCATTCATTCGTTAAACCTAATTACCTGATGCTTATCTAATATTATATGATCGATTGGCCAAAACGTAATCGTTTTTTAAACTCGATTTCAAGATTAGTTTACGATCAATAAATTCACTTTTCTAGACTGGTAAACTGAAGGAAAATAGTGAATCGGCTTATGGAACATACATAGTAAACGTCTGCGCAAAAATAGAATGATGACATAGCTATTGGGGGCTATAAGGGGCCTAGACTGTGGTTGAGTATTTATAATCAACGCTAAAATACATCACGCCTGTAATCCCAGAAGGTTGAGGCAGAGGTGTACCTAATAGTACACCCACATTTCGCCAGTTATGTTTAAGTCCCATGTAATAGCGGGCAACCCTACTGCCATTATCAACCAGGCACAAACCCAGACTCCGTGGCTGCTACTGAAAAAATCTTAATGGAAAAACCCAATACCACTTTGCCCGACATGGGATTCGAACCCAGGCCCTCATGCTCAGCAGTCGATGCTTGCGACCACTACACCAACAAGGCATACTAAGCCTGATATATTCATCAATGCATCAGATGTATATTAATTATGGTATACTAAAATTAAACTTCGTTGACATAGCGGGAGTCATCAATGATCGTGCAAGTAGGTCAGTAAGACCAATCCAGTCGGTTCGGCGATCTTTGGTGCGCGGCCGGTTCTAGCGGATGCAGAGGACGTTGCTCAAATATCAGCAAAAAACATTCGATTATCGATCGGCACACATTAATAATGACGTTAGCTCACTATGTACAGTTATTATAACGTTTTTGCCTGATTTTACTCGAGAAAATGTTGTCGAAATGTGACGTGTGTCTTGGCTTTTAAGGCTAATTCATAATTAATTTAAAGTTCAATAGAAATAATTGAACAATTTGTTTCAGTAACTACTATCTAAATGTAATTTGGAGCCTTTTATTTTCCAGTCTATTTACATTATGCACATTTTAACCGTGTCAGTCAAATTGTGTCGATGAATTTCTGCCATTTCTTTTTGCAATTGCATTTAGAATTCAAACTGATAGTTTTGTGCATTTTGTTTGAACTAGGTTAAAAGTAATCGACCTTGTGAGTGTTAATTATATCTACTGAAAATAGCATTTAAATTACTATGTTGTGTGGTTATTTTTGAAAATCGAATAAATTATGACAAGAAAGTCTGTCGTTATATTTTATAAATACTTTAATCAAACTGTAGCTTTTAATTTATATCAAGAATCTAGAACTCGCCATCGTTCTTTTTCGTATATGAACATCACTATATATTATAAAACAAAGTCCCCCGCCACGTCTGTCCGTCCCTATGTATGCTTAGACCTTGAAAACACCGCAACGGATTTTGTTGCGAGTTTTTAATAGATAGAGTAATTCAAGAGGAAGGTTTTAGTAAATAATTTGTCAAGTGGGCGAAGCCGCGGGCATCAGCTAGTTATCAATACAAGGGAAAACACCAAGAAAGACTTCCGAAGCTTGATGAAAAACTAGAACTAACCAAACAGGAATTAAATTGTTACATTTATTAACAAAAAGGCGACTCCATCTTTAGTTCCAGAAGTCAATCCAATAGAGCCGCTCTCTTCCACATACGTGGTCTGTCCAGATAGTGACATTTCTCACAGTAGCCACCTGGCTGTTACGACACTTTGGAAAGAACAAAAAAACTGATGCGATTCAACAAATGACCGCTGATATTGACACTAGTTGTAGAAAGTTGATGTTTTGTTGCTTCGACCTTAGCTAGTTAAACTAGATCAGTTATTGAATGAGAAAGGCTAATGTCAGGTTGATAACTGGAAGCTTTTAACATAATATTCTGTTAGTAAGGACTTACAATTATTAAAGTAAAAAAAATATTTATTTTCAGCAGGTATCGTCACACTGCAGGGCGAGGCTTTGATTTTAGAAGTGGAAGATTAAACACAGTACGATTCCATTACTGCAAGTATTGTTCCGCTGTGTTGTACGTGGTAAAATTGTTTTTCCTCACGGATTTCCTTGACAACTTACCTCACAGTTTCTTCATTGCGTTAAATGTCATCATTGAGAGTTTATATCTAACGCTTATTTACTTTTTTATTACCAATCTATAGAACAAGTTTTCTCCCGATGAGTTAGTTGTCAAATCCGCGTCTATTAATACAACTACTAAATACACTAATGTCATATTATAATATTAGAAGCACGATCCTCGACGATGTCACACAATGTAAATTCATGTTTACTACCCGTTTTATGTATGGAAAACGTAACTAAATAGCTTAGAGTCGCGTTTTCATTCAATTTCTCTTTTGGATTACACAATTGATGCATTGGTAACTTCATTAAAATAATGATGGGCCCATGGCGTAATGCGGAAAGAGGATTTCTTCTAAATTTTTATGTGGAACATGGTTTTATGGTTAAAATTCTATGCATAATATATTTGTGACGATGGTGTAAGATCTTTTGCGTTAATTAGCTGAGAGTTAAACATCTGTGTGTTAAATGACATAAGAAAATGTTACCTAACTGAAGTTTTACCAAAACGAAGACACATAATCAAACCAGGAAAACCAAATCAAGAAACGCCCAAAATGTATAATATCACCCCAGTTAAAAACCTCTAAAACTTCAGGGTAACAATGCAAAAGTTAAACGTAATTAATAGTTCGTTAATAATTATTTTTAAACATATTAATTAGCTTGAATTTAGCGGCATCAGCAAAGATAGCGCACTAATGGGTATTTTATGCGGGCCGCACTTCTTTTTATTGCGAGCTCGTCTTCCGGCTGAGGAACTAGTGATTGCTTTGAATTTGAATACATTAGTGATTTCATAATATCGTCGAGGTACGCTAACGCCCTCATGATTAGCATAACACAATGTTAGAAGATACTGTCGGTTTGGGCGGTAATTGGAAGTTAAATTTAAACTGTGTTAAGGATTGATTTAACGTAGGTAGGTTGGTTTAACTCGTAATTGTTTTACACCATAAGGTCACATGCCACTTCCACGTACTAAAGCGACAAGGTCTATTTGTTTTTGTGACAGGTAGTTATAACCCTACTGAAGTTTTAATTTAGTGGTAATTATTATCAAAAGGTTTTTCCCCCGACGGCAACTATGTCTCGCCGATGGACGACCCACGTTCCTTTTGCCAGTTCTTTGACGCCATTCGGTGACAGCCTTGGTCCACCTGTCATCACTGCGCCTTGCTCGGTGTCCAAGGAAAAACCTGGATGAGGTTGCCACAGGACCGTAGAGATTGGCACAAGAAAAGAGAGGCCTGTACCCAGCAGTGGGTGAGTTCGGGATGTGGATGATGATGATTATCAATAAGGATGATGCAATTACGAGATCGACTCTCTAGCTTCATAGAATCTTGGAATGCAAAATTTATACCCTTTAGTCGAGATATGTGTGCAATTATGGCTAAGATTAATATAATCTATGATGTGTAATAAATTGTCATTAATCACTTAAGGGGAGAAGGGGAGAGTTAGAACATATTGGATGGCGGCATTTTAAAAGCTAGTCTCATACTAATTTTCCAGTAGTTGCATTGCAAAGATGCAATTGAAACTAATTATTTAGAAAAGTGGAAAATCGGACGAAGCACGCGAGAGCCGCCCGAGACCCGGGATACTCTCACAGATCTTTAAAATCTTACTTCGTAAGTTGATGACGTCAACATTTTCTGTTCCATACTTTTGCTAAGAAAAGTAAGAGATGTAACGTGTTTGACGAAAACGGCGCATGATTAGACGCCGGATACTAAGTTCCGGACACGGGATACAGACCTCCGGACACCGGACGCATACCCGCCGCAGTCTGCTCTAGAAACTAGATTAAAAACTAGTATTTAATACCTGTCACAGTTGTCTATGAAGGACGTTTTCTACGATACATTGTCGCGAGGTTATAAAAAGCGTTTGAACAGAAATGGTAGGAAATAATGCTGGGTATGTAGTGTATGGGATACAACTATAATATATGGGAAATTCTGTACTATTATAAAGATTAAAGCAGGTTAAGGGATTTTAAGAAATGTGAGTCGATTGCAAAAGATATAAACTAGACTTAACTAGATATAAACTAGAAATGTCTGCAGTTAATAAAAAAAGGCCTTTATAATCAAAAGCAAACTCAGAATATAAAAATCTGTAACATGATACAGTAAAGACCGCCTTGGTTTCGCAATAAAAGCGAGAGTGAACCATATTGAACACAGGACCGGTAATTTCGCGCAGAATTAGCTTAACTACATTCATTAGTAAGTAGGTAGGTACTCTCGCAGGTATTATACCGAGAAACTGATAATTAAATCGGAAATTACGAATCTCACGAGCATGTAGCAACGTTCAATCGATACAGGATGTGTGAGAACCGCCGTGGAACTTGAGAAATCTGAGTTACCACACTTTGCGCGCAACCTTGCAGTGTTCATTAGTGAAGTGAGAAAATGGGAGTAACGTCAAAAATTCACCATTAATTATGGTGGGACTTGAGTGAATAAGACAAGTTATTTAATGCTTTACTGTGGGTGGCAGCTTGCGTAAACTTTGGTGCAGGTATGTGCTGCTATTTTGTGGTTGCTTTAGATACACACAAAATTGGAGTATCCTGGCCATTTTCACATGTTTTTGTAATAGACGAACACAAAGTGGTGATCACAGTATTCTATTAGTTTTCTACAAACATTTGTCAGAATTTGCATAAGATTTAATATAAAAAAAAGTTTTTTCTCGGCGGGTGAGATTTATGAGGGAAAAAAAATCGTACGGAGGACGGCTGGATTAATTCGTTACCCCTTTTATTGAGTGTTTTAATGCGTGAAGGATACCTAAATTAATGCAGCTGTCTGATCATCGCGTCATACACATCGCATAGCACCATATTGCATCTGATCATGCACGAGTTGAAATTATGAATTAGCCGATCTGTTCTAATTAATAATTTGTCTTCTTTATACTGTAAGTACCGTACCGTACCGTATTTTTGCCATTTTTTAAATGTAAGAATTAAAACTTTATTTTAATTCAGTACCTATGTAGATTATTTGCAAACTACAAATAGATCTAAAGTTATAATAAAACTTTGTTCAAGTATCAAAATGCGAAAAGAATTACAGGCTGTCGTAAAATTCATCCACATCGCTGTCAATTGGAAAAGTGCCCAAAAGAAGTCAAAGTGCATTTTCTTGGGCCAAGTTTTTTTTGTTGCCAATCTTTTAAATACACTTTTCCTCTATGGGTGTTACTTAGAATGATTATTTAAGCAAAATATTTTAGCTAATAGCAAACATGGTTTGAGGTCCTCTATGTTCCAGTACATATACGCTACGCGTGCATTCTTTACATTATGTATGAGTTTCTTGCTCAGAGCAAAAACATTAAAATGTATTCAAAGTTTTTGCATATTTCTCGTTAAGTTACCGTAAGTAAATAATTAGTGCTCTAATTTATCTTGGAATTAATTTCGACGCTAGTTTTTAGACTACTGCGGGAAGAAAATGAATGTAGGCAGAATTCTACATATTTTTTGATCATTTGGAGGCTAACTTAAATTAATTTGCTCGTGTAGTTTCTTGATCTACTTGTGGCTTTTTGTTAGAATTATTAAGAAAATTAAAGACTTCAAATATTATATATTTTTAATATTCCATGAAGAGAAATTTGCTCTTATTAAAATCTATAAAATACCGGAAAATCAGTTCCTTAGTAGCAGTTTTTATTAGAAGAAGTTCAAAGAGCTGTCTGTAAAAACTACGGAATTGAGGATTTAACTGGGACTGTTAGTCACGCAGTCCGTGTGAAAGAAGCCTATTGTAGTTATTTCTATAGCTTGTATGAAGCCGCCGTTTTATTCAGTAACCTAATTTTTTCCTACCGTCAGAAGTCCAGTTAAAATCTCTGAAAGTAAAAAGAACTAAACAACAGCTGTTCATCCAACGGTAATTTACTATGAGCATTGTTTTGGAGCAGTTTAATGTGAAAAAAAAACAATGTTAGTTGTCAAGGTGAGCACACATAATTTGAATCTCGTATAATTCGGGCAGGTAACGGCACATTCGTGTATACTGAGCTTTTATTAGTATATTTTACAATTTAGAATAATTGAGTTAAAAGAAACCAACTTGTTTTTTTTAGGTATTCGTATTGTAGTGTTTAGCAAGTCATTTATGGTGAATTTCTATTTATTTTAGAGTAGATGAATTTCATTTAAATTTTGGTTTAAAAAAAATGCCAAATGCCAATTGTTCCAATTTTTTTGCAACTCCGATAAGTGTGTGGTCGAAGCCTTATTTATTCTTAAACGTGGAAAAGAAATCGTGATTACTAAAATAAATATTTTTATTAATGCACGACTTTTACCGATTAATTTATATGACTGCTTGTTCTTTCTTTTAATGTTCTTTAAAAATACAGTTAATGTCTCTATAAAGATTGAGTTCGTGCATAATATTTTTTGAAACGAGAATATTTGCATAGAAAATCTCCTTATCATTAAAATGTGTTTTTAAATGCTTTAAATAATGCACGTGATTTCCACAATTCTGCAACGTTTGGAGATAAATATTTTGTTTAGATCTAAGGCTAGATATTGTACATTTAGTTCGAAGGTGTAATATGAATATTATGTAGAGTTAAATAACAAACCAAAACATTGAGTAAGACTGGCCGCATTTGGCCCATACAGCTGCAATATGAAATCTGCACATTTATCTACAGCCTGAGTACATGTGGTAAGGCTTTAAAATACGTTTTAGTGCATAACGAAGAATTTATGGCCTCTCATAATAAAAGGTTACGTACAGCTATATTATTAAACTTTACACAATGAAAACTTAATTTTAGCGCAAATCTAGGTATTATTATTAATAATACATTGTAATTTACCTTTTTTTCTCTTGGGCACCACTCTCACACCGATCGTAAGTTCAGTCACTACGCACAAAACCAGAGTCAGAAAAATATATCTTCCACTGCACCCCATGTTTATCACACAAAGTCTGATGCCTGTTTATAACAATTGACTACAAAGGCCTCCAGTGCCGGAGCATTGGCCCGATGGCTGTAATGTTCAGGACGCGTATAATCCCAGATCGCGATCACGCGCATGTAGCACTAACTTATCTGTAGACGTCGGTACGGACTCATGCGCGTCGAGTGCTCCACGAACGAGTCAACCGCCCGACTACCCTATATTTTGACTTATAGCAATTTGGCAGTGCGAATTCCACTTGTATATAAAACCTTTCGCCGGGCCGGGGCGGGCGGTCATTGGTCGCGCGCGGCGTGCGGCTCGAAGGTGAAGGGAGCAGAAGTGGCCCCCTCCACCTGTAGAGGGGGAACGCCAGGGTCGGCAGACACTTTTGCTATCGACGGCGTGCGATAGCTATCATGCTCTAGAGGCTGTACCGTTGTGCTCCGATTATTACGTCACTTGAACGCGCGACTGACGTGCTAATACGGATCGATTGAGGCATCTAAATACGAACAAAAACTGATGCTTAGTCAGTGATGAAACTTCTAAAGAAAATGAAGAATTTTGTTTCAGAACTACTTGTCTCTTGAAATTTTAACCCTGAATTAAAGTCTGCTTCGAGTTGTCTACAAAATTGATTTGGTTAAAATTCGTTGCTTATGTTTTGTATAACGGATTTTGTTTTTTTTCTACTGCTCTTATGTGAATGACAAAATATTTGATGTAAGCTAGACTAACCTTGCCGTTTATGCGCCAAAATCATTCGCCTTTCATGACAGAATCTCCTGACGGGAAGTCCTTGTAACTTTGAAAATTCTCAAAAGTGGTTCGGTCCAAGAAAACAACGCTGCTGTTTTACATACTTTACTAAGAAAGATGCATAAATAAATGTAGAGCTTCTGGCAGAAACCTCTTGTACTGGGATCATGTCTGCATGGATAGCTAGTCTACAATCTCACTCAGTCTCAGTCTCTCTGTAAAAGTTAAAGGCAGTTTAGTAGGCTGTAAAACTCTGATTACATGTTATTTCTTTAAACTGCACAATTAAAAGTACTTATCTTTAATGTCTCCCGCATGGACTAAAAAAATACGGAACCTACATATTATAGTGAACATTTTATATATCAATTAGTGCTCGCAAAGCGATGCACACAAAATCGTAAAAACACAAAAACCAGGAAGTGTTTTTACGTAATTTGAAGCGTAAAATGCGTATGCACAAAGTGAGGTGAGATGCTCCGTCTCCTCAATATAATTATACTTTTAAACAGAAACGAAGCGAATTTATTTACTCAAAACATCCAGTACTTCTCTTGAGTAAATGAATTCGCATCGTCATCGAGTAGTTTTACTCTAAAATAGTTAGATCTCGTAATCTATGTAATTATAACAATTGTGTGAGCGATTTAGAAGTTTTACTTTTATTTTCATAAATCTTTGTCAGTTAGTTACTTTGCGTATAATATACGCCGTATGTGAAACATTCGTTCACAATTTTTCCCGTTACAGTAGACAGAAACAATTGAAAGTTACTTGTTTTGATTAGTCAGTCACTGCTCACAAAGAGACGTATCCACTTAGATGTAGTTTAGTTCCTTTTGGGGCATATTTTGATATTGAAGAGTAAATAAAGATCTTTTCTCCCTCTACATTTACTTAGAAGAACGCATTGTAGAAGTACAAATGTTATTACTGGATAGCAAGTGTTTTTACAATAATTTATGGAAAGATAGCCTGGTACGTGCTAATCTACTTTATACTGATGAGTCTTTAGCTCGGCGGAGGTATTCTCAGCTTAATGAAACAATCTTCGACGGCTGGAATGTTTCACATCGTCCACTGAAAGGTTTCTGTATACATTATATACATTTAGGAATCATGAAAGAAGACATGCTGCGCCGACCTCAAATAAATTAGGATAAGGGCAGGAGAATGATGATGAAGATCTAGGAATCCTGAACTGAATCTATGGTAAAAGTTTGTGTCACGTTTTTTTTTTTATTTTAGAAATGACCACTCGCAGTTTTAACTCACTAAGGTCGCTTGACTGCTTAACCGGACTATCCTGTGGTGGCCAAAAGGCTTACTTTAAGGCCCCCAGCCAGGGCTTACAAACTTAGGATTTAAATTAAATGAACAGTCACTAAGGGCACCCCCTTTGGGGGTTCGGGCCTCGGCTTAGTGCGTCATTGAGGGGAGGGCAGCAAGGGTCAGGCTGGGTCGGATCATTAATTGGGGAGTTTAACGTTACTTGTTCAGCGTCGCGGGCTGGCTCGTCGAGCAAGGGTCGGGCGGTGATTAAGCCGTGTAATCTACAGCTATATCTTTTTATCACGGTTTATGTATTCCTTATCATTTTTTTCTATTTGGTTGAAGTTTTAATCTTTATTCTTAAGTTCATAACAATGGTTTATATTTTCGCGATGCTTTTAATTGATAATACCAGTTATAATTGAATTAATATGAAACTCGTTTGGTCACCGTGTTATTAATAACATTATAATGGATGGGTTCAGATGATATCTGATTATAAGTTCATAATCATATCAGATCATCAGCGTGTTATTGTCTACTCCAACACCAAAGATTTTTACGGGCAAGAATAGCGAATTAAATGCAATACAGCTGCGAGCAACCATGACGGTGCACATTCCAATGAATCCCCAAATGTTTTCATTTGAAATTCCTCGTTGATGCCTTCCGCCCCCCTCTGCTATATGGACCGACCTGGATGCTGAATGTGGAGGACAGGGTGATGGATGCTGCACACCAGGCAGTATTCATCTACATAATATGTATGTCCAGCAGTGAACTGCGACAGGCAGAGTTGATTGATTGTGTTGGGAGGATGACGAACTTCTACCCGATAAAAGCCTTCGGAGTATCTTCTGTTACCAATAAAAAAAACGTAGGATTTACTCCCAAATCATTTGTGCCACATCACTATTAACTACGCCTGCGTTTAGACTGGAGTATCATCAATTTCTCACAAAAAAAAGGTTTTAACCCAATCGTTGTGCTCAAGACAAATATATGTTCTTCTTAGTGTGTCGATAGTAATCTCAATTGGCACCGTCAGTAGCCGCCATCAGTTGATATGATCAAACAACAATACGCAGAACATGACAGCAAGTGCCCCATCGTTCGGGTCATCAATGAATCTCCACCTGAGCTGGTTTTCATTGCTGTAAGCAGGCGTTAAAAATCATGAAAAAAGAGCTAAAAGAAGCAGATAACTGCTAGCAGACAAAAAGCTTATAACAGCATCACTCATTGCTTTTTGTGATCTAATCAGCTTCGTAATGACAGTGCAATTAGCCTTCACAGCTCTCATATAATGCACTAGCATACATATAATGTGCCCGAATAATGCACTCATTAATATGATCATAATAATATGATATAGCTTAACCTTTGTTTCTTTTTGTACATAAAAATATTGCTAGCTCATTGTTTTAGAAATGTCCAACACCTCTTGTTTGTTGTCCCGAATGGCGCAGCGGTAGTGAAGCTGCCTTACGTTCTTAGGGTTCGAATCCCGGTTGGAGCAAATGTTTGTGTGATGAGCATGGACATTTGTTTTCCGAGTCATGGATGTTTATATGTATAATAAGTATGTATTTACAAACAAAAAGTATATATGTACTATATCAAGTATCTGGTGTCCACGACACAAGCCTCGTTGCTTAGTGTGGCACTAGATGGCGCTTTGTGTTACTGTCCAGCGATATTTATTTATTTATTGAAACAGCAGGAGACAATACACATATTTGATTATTAGTTTATTTTAACAACTTGGGAGTTACAAGGAGTACCGTATTACCCAGTACTAACTGTTGTGGACGTCAGATAGTCGCTCCATGTAAAATGCTGGTATTCAGCTGCATGCGGTTAGACTAGAAGCCGACCCCAAAATGCTGGGAAAAGGCTAGGCAGGTGATGATGAAAGAACTTAGGAATAATTTGAGACAAGGTTTAGTGCTACGTAGGAAGTTTATTTAATTTATGAAACAAAAGGCTGTGACGTATTTCCTAGCTGTACAATACTTTTATTTACGCATGTCTAACTAGGAAGGGCGGGATTAGTATGATAAGATAATTTTATAAATAGTGCCTTGAAAACCTTAAAATGCTGTGTTTAAGCAGTAATCAAATTGAAGAACGAAAACGAAGTTTGCAGTATAGACTTGAACAGTTCCATGTTGAAGACGACTAGCCCCATGCCGGTGACTATCATGCCCTTCTGAGCTCTCGTGATCATGAATATCAGCAGCTTGGTCACCTCGTTGTCGGCCCAGCGTTCCCAAGGAACCACGTACAGGTCCAGTGGGGTCTCTTCACTTGTCTAAATTAGGAAAAAAATAAAATTATTTACATTACCCGCTCGTAAAGAAGTTTTAATGGAATATTTGATAGAAGAGAGGTACTAAATTTCATGAATCTATCGATAATTGGCATGTTTATGGTGAACGGTGATTATATATTTTCCTTTCGACAGAAGCATAAATTAATTGTAGTTGGAAAACCCTTTAACTTGCGGAAATATGTGGTAGTTACGTTCGTTTTTTGTTGCACGTAAGCAGTTTTCTGAAAATGTTCTGGCACATTTTTCCCGTATTTGTCGGAAATCATTAATCTTAGGTATTTGCAAATAAAATCGGAACACCAAGTTCATACAAAACAGTACCTAATTTAATAAATCTCGGCGCGAACAGAGCTCGTTCTCACATCTTGATAGTCGTTATGAACACATAGCTTACGGTCTCGCTAATGTTCTCATTACCAGCAGGTATTCATTAGCTACTGGATAAACACTATCTATTTGATCTAACAGCGACTGAGCCGGGTTACGTTGTAGCTATCCTTGTCAGTCTGACAGAGTTTGCAATCACAGGCACTGATGTTTTGATTTATTGTTTTATTTCTATAATAGCCATTTTAAAACATGCCAAAATAATATCTATAAATGCAGTTGTAAACACACAATTTTAGTTTTTCCCTTTTAGTTTTTTGACCTGTGCCCAGAGCTGCGCATACGCGTCGCTAATCGCTCTTTTATCGGAAGGTATGAAATTCATGGACTTTTTATCTATCTACACAACATATAAAACCAATGAACTTCTAAGGTCACACTAGCAATTACATTAAATCAATAATTCTGACATAGACAGTACTTCCGCCGATTAACAGTTGCCTATGGGTAACAATTATACAAACAGCACACGAACTAATTAAGAAAAGAAATCAATCACATTACCTTCGTCAATTCGCTCGCATAGTGGCAGGGTAGGTAGATGTGTAGCACACCAACCACTCCGAATGATGTGTACTTAGGATCTATCCGTTGCAACAGATAGATTTGATACAAATTAAACGATATCATGAAAGACGTAAGCATGAACACAGCAAACAACCAAGGCCCATACACATTTTGCAGCTGAACATAGAAATCAAGCGCGTCCTGATGGTCTCTGATTGCATCATTCATTTTCATCCGCAACTCGTGACGGCTCCGCGAAGTTTTAAAGGCCTTATCTACTTTAAGGGTCAGCAACTTCAACTTGAGTCGGAGATGAGTAGTCGCGATGCAGAAGGAGCCGTCGAATCCGCAGTAATTAGGCACGAGGACAACACATTGCACGCAATTGTACGCAAACATGCATTGAAAGAAAGGCGTTTCACTCTGGATATCCTCTACAAAGAGCAGCTCCATATCGTGCACCATGCGTCTCTCATAGTCATCAGTTTGAATACTCTCTATCGTCATCAAACCTCCAGCATAGATAGGAAATAACGCGCTCAGGATTGTCGGGATCAGCAACCAAGAAATCTCACCAACTTTTGCAATCTTAATGTGTTCATCGTATAGCGCCTGAAATTCCTCTTCAAGATTGTTAGCTTCTAATAAATCTTCAGATATTTTATCGAGCAACGGTGCGAATTTGCTCGTCGCATAGATAACGTAATACGTTTTGATAAAGAATAGAACAAGAACGACGGCCAATGTCATGTTTCTGGCGAAATTGTAAAGGTCCAGGGTGTAGAGACATTTGAAGGTGTATGTGATGAACCAGAAGAGCTGACCACCACAAAACGTGACGATTGCAGTGATAGTAACACATCTCTTGATAGCGGTGTTCCTGTTCGGGTAGAGGAAAGCGAAAGCTAGCGAGAAAGCGCACAATTTGAACGTTTCATTGAACCCTCTGTATTTTTTATCTGGAGTGGCTTCTGAGGATCTCTTGATTTCCATTTTATCTTCAGCAGCACGTCTTGTTCCCAGAATAAAAGTACAATGTGTGAAGCTTCTCAGGTATCTGAGAAATAGATAGGAACGTGCCGCCGCCACATTAAAGGGCAATCACGCCATAAATTACTGAGTAATTTATTAGACTTAAATCACCACCTACGTAGTAACACCTCATAATTTAGATACACTTGTTTTCAGTACTCAGAAGTCGCAATATTAAATCGCAACACTTATTTCTATACAAGCTCTATAATGCTCATCTGCTTGTTATAAATTGTTATCATGTGAATTTCGAAATACCTGCTTTAGATGTGTTTCTGGATGCACGTCGTCGTATGCAATAGCAATAAATCAAACCAAGACAAATTGACTATAATAGTATTATTTCTAGCGTTTTCCTTCTCAAATTAGAATTGGAAAGTGGTCATTAGAATAAAAATTTTGTGATGATACGGACTTGCAATACAAAATGCAACATGGGCCATATTTGGCTGCTTTCCAAAACTTAAAAAGGCTTAATATACATTTAATATTTTAGTCATAACTGCTTTCAAGTTCAAGATGTCGTCAAACGTTCTAAAGAAGTAATTCTAAAGAGCCGTCATGATGTTTGTGCATTTTATGTAAGCTGTGTAATGCACTTTTATTAAGATGTTTTGGTTTAGGTGAAAGCGAATTCAGTGATTTGTAAGAAGATAGCTTTAAAACATTAAACGATGTCGCATATAACGCCTTAATAGGATACTCTTATCTCATTACAATTTATTATTAATGCAACGAAGTATTTTGGTCTTCGCCGTCGTTTGCATCTTCAAATACAACGTACGACTTCGACATCCTTTTATAAAATCTAACATAAAAATCATTGAATTTGATAATCTGGTTATCCCATCCCTCACACATAGAGGAGTCCTGAGTCTTAACATTACAGTTAATGGCTGATGAATTATGCATCTCAATCGCTATTAAGTTAATATTAATACCATTTTGCGATTTACCTGTTAGATATGATGAAATAAGTCACACAATTTACGAAAAAACAGTTTTTAGTTAAAAATCAGATCAATAACAATTGCGTGTCAATACATACGTAACACCAGCATATGGCCGCGTCATAACCAAAGCGACCATTGCGTGAACACGCGTCCGTTGCGTTAATTTTGTCCGGCGTACGTGAACATGTGGACGCGTCGACAGAGTGCGTCTTCCGGTTTCCTGAACAAATGAGTGACAACATATGAATGCGTCGATCTCGTATTTACCAGACTTATCGCTTTGGTTAGGATGAGGTGTATAAGTAAGTAGGTGTAATTAGCTTTATTAAACAAAAGTCAGTGAGTGTAGTAGTGTCCGGTTTTTCAACAACGCAACGTAAAACTTTCAACTGCTCGAGATTTTTGCTCGAATTTTTATTTTAAAACAGGAATGTCCGTTACGAAATATCAAAACGAGGTGACATGAAAGTGCAAGGGCTTTTGAACGGTCGATTTCATAATTCTTCAAAATCAATCTTTGGAATTAAGGTTGTCGTAATTTTTGCGCTGAAATTAAAAACTTTCAACTCATACTGAAACAATATTTATTGACACGATTAATCTTTGCTTAATTGCTTTCTATATCGTTGTGTAACACCATCACGCCTGCAAACCCCGGAGGGTCAGATAGTGTTGTTTCTTAAAAGTATGTAGTGTATTTCACTATTTATATTATATTGTTGTAATTCTTACTCTGTTTCTCAAATCATTCATAATCAATAAAAACAACTACAAAGCGTGTTCCGGGAAACTCAGACATTGAACAAATATGAAAATTAGCTTGTTCTATTACTAATAGCGATATTTACTACGTTTATTTCGTAAAACATACTTTTGCGAATTGTTGTAATTTTAGTAATATCTCTATAATTAGTATAAGTGTTTTAATACTGTGTATATTTGAGTATAAATTAATTTAGTACTGAAACTCTATGATTAGATTGGCAGGCACTTCCTGGGTTCATAATTAAATAAAATATACATACACGTGCCTATAAAGAAACCGGATCCTGTAGTAAAAAATATCGACGTAATAATATTAAATGCACGTGAAATGATCCGATTGGCTGTTGATAATTCAGTCATCTAATTATAGCAATTGACAATTTTGTTAGAAAGTTTTATTATTTTTCGTTCCATTTACCTGGGGTGGTAATCTAAGGTATTTTAATGTGAAAATAAAATAAAATAATTTTGTTCTAAAGTCGAATTAAGAGTTGTCCTGTTTCTCACATGGAATTGATTTTTTTTTGGAAAACTATAATATTTAATTCATATAACTAATAGAACAGATATAAATACTACTAAATCAAGTTCTAAGCTTTAGAATTAGCTCTTGCTACGTTTATTTAAGATAATCACAATATCACAATATTTGTATTAGAACGTTAAGTCACCTTTCATCTACGTTATTGTAATTACGACCGTGAAATGCTTTGCATATTTTACCGCTGATTAACCGTTAAGTATCTGAATGTAGAACAATAACAACAAAACGAATATATATCACAATAATATAAAAACAGAATTAATAAAATGCAAATTAATGATGTATTCATGTATTTTCTTATCTGTTATTTAAATATTTGTTATATTAAAGTATTAATTAATTTAATTGAAAACAAAAACAATATATTAACATCATTAATTAATCGTTTAGTGTAGCACAGAAGGCGAGGACCCAGGTGTTGTTGTGTAACTTAAGAACTAGGAGATAATAGAAGTTGATATGATTGGACGAACGGAAATTAAACACGTGGCATTCTGTAGTGTAGATCATAGGTACCCCATTTCACAAAAGAGAATGGGCTTCTGCCCCAAGGTCCAATAGCCATAAGATAAACATAATTGAAAAGAGCTTTTTAAGGAGAACCTTTGCTACTAACACGACTTTTGGAAATTCGCAGTCCGTTCGGAGTTATTGAACTAAAAGGGTAACTGGTTGGACAACGAAGTTTAACCAATTAAGGTTTTCTGGGTTACCAATAGTAATACCATAAAATCCATTGCTTATAGTATTTTAAGGAGTATCTTTATCATTTACACCACTTTCGCCATTTTGTGTTTATTTTTTATTATTTATTTAACAATTTATGTACACACTAAATATAAAAAGTAGAAAGGAACAGAAAATAGTACAAAGGTGATGCTTATTTCTAAAGAAATCTCTTCCAGCATACCTGCGAAAGGAGATACTAAAAAGAGATGTAGACATAGTGTGTAAAAAAGAAAAAGAAAATGGAATACATAAAACAGATAACTATTTTTATAATATACAATACATACATACATACCTACTCATAAATACAAAGAAAAACATATAACAATACTATAAATACAATACAATAACTACTAATATATTTATCTATGCAATTATGACAAAATGGATAGGTAATGTTCTTTCACTCTTCTATTGAAAAACGCAACAGTTTGGCAGTCCCTAATGTCAGGCAGAAGTGAATTCCATAACCGTACGGCGTGGACAGTTTTTTTTTTGTATTCTGTTCGGAGTTGTTGACCTAAATAGTTGACTAGTTGGACACCGAAATTTATTTACAACCAATTAAGAGTTTACGGGCAACTAATAGCCATAAGATATACACTGTTGGATAGAGATTTGCAAATAAAACTTTTGCTATTAGCACCACTTTTGCTAATTGTTGCCTAGTCTGTTCGGAATTGTTGACCTAAATCAACAGTAAAAGATAATTATACAACCATAAAAGAACAGTATCAATGAAAGTTAATAAATTGACGACATAACAGTATTAAATTTAATGTCTCATATTTAGAGCTCTCTCTCTCTCTGACTCGGAATCGAGAGAAGTTGCCATAATAAGAAATGTTCTTCATAAATAGATTATATTTGACGCAAGGGCAATGTTGCCCAATCTCATTTAAGGTCATTTAAAATACTATGAACTTCTGTTACGAACGGTTATGACTCATTTTCAAGTCTGCTAAACAATAAAATAAAACAAATCACTGAATTCTTCTCAATATGAGTCAAACTTCAGACCTATTTCCTTGTCAGAAATTCCTTTTTTTTTTAGTGAGTCAGCTTCATCAGGCAGGTGTGTGTGTATTGGTTTCCGGTGTAAATACGTCAAGAATGTCTTTTCTTGACGTATTTACGTAAAAGTTTTTAAAATTAGTTTTGTTGCGCTCTTTTCTGTAATGTAATGGGAAAGTCTCTGGGTCGAAATTCGTTATAGATTCAATGATATCAATATTGCAAGTTTACGAACAGTACACTGTCAACACCTACGATTTCTTGTCTTCCATAGATCAGGCTTGATAGGGTATTTCCATACATTGCACATCGATAGAAATTCGGGACACCGATACAATGTGCACATCTCAAAGACGAGTACGGTGTAATAACTCAGGAGCACATAAGCTATTAAAGATGGCGCCACAGTGCTCAATTGAGCCCAGTGAGCCATTGAGCCATGATGGCACGTGAGGTGGCGCGCGCTACGTTCCGTGGTGGTCCTCTGTTGAGCAACTAAGAGGAAGTGTGACGTTTAACCTCAACGTGTAATGTTATAGATAAATTGGTTTGGTTTATAGCTTGTACCTACTATCTAAACTGACCTGAAAAACTAAGTACACATTTTAAAATTGCAATAACTTTTTTATATACACAAGATATACTTTCGAAACAAAAAGGACTCGAAAAAGAGTTTAATGTTGTCTATAGTTTCAAAGAAAGCTGGTAAAAATTGCACTTAAACGTTTTTGTTTTTGTTATTTTAAATCTCTAACTTCTATATAAGTACTTAGTTTTGCAGGCCAGTGTATTATTTTTTTCGTGTTTAAAAACTATGCCACTTCCACAGCAGCCCTTTGGAACTGGCCCATCAATTTTGGAGAGACGATTGTCGGTTAACTTTTCTCATCATTTCTAAATCAGAAATCACTGCTAAACGCAGATGGAGAAACCCCCACTTTAACTACAGCCACAGATAGACTACCTTGCATGTAGTAACTTTATTCTTTCCAGAACATACCATCACGAACTGCTAGTGCTAGTGTTGAACGTAACGTTTGTTAGAGTAATTATCGGGCTTTTTGTGAATGGATCTCACAACTTATTGCACACACTAACTAGCTTTTAATTTCCGTAAATTATGAAACTTTTATTACTTACAAATTGTTGCGAGTAGATGAGCGTTGCAAAACTTAGATAAAGTTTTGAAAAGTTGAACTACGACCTATAAGTACGGTCGACCAAGCTATTTGGTTTACATTTTACAATGTAATTTGCATTTTATTTTTTTTACCAAATAGCTTGGTCGACCGTACATGTATTTGCGAGCTTAACGTAAGTGTAAAGCCGGGTCCAGACGTGTGTAGCGCCTTCGTGTTCGCGCTAAAAACCGACAACCGATAGATCACGACGACCCGCGGCGCAAGCGTTACATGTAATGCTCGTAGTACCGTCCACACACAGAATTCGCGGATAGATTACATTGACGACCCGAATGGCGCAGCGGTAGTGAGGCTGCCTCAAGCCGGGTCCAGACGTGTGTAACGCGTAATGTAAGATTACGTGTAATTTAGCGTCAACAGTGTGGATGGCACTGCGAGCGCCTTTGTGTTCGCGCTAAAAACTAACGGCCGATGAATCACTGCGAGCGCTGGCGCAAGCGTTACATGTAACGCTTTTGCCGTCCACACGAAGAATTCGCGTTACATTTCACGATATATTACATTACGCGTTACACACGTCTGGACCCGGCTTTACGTTCTTAGTGTGGTTTGAATCCCGGTAGGAGCAAATCTTTGTGTGATGAGCATGGACATTGGTTTCCGAGTCATGGATGTTTAAATGTAAAATAAGTATGTATTTACAAACAAAAAGTATCTATGTAGTATATCAACTATCTGGTGTCCACGACACACGCCTCGTTGCTTGGTGTGGCACTAGATTTAATAATATTTATTACGCGTTGCACACGTCTGGACGCGGTTTAAAATGAAAGGAACGTAATATTCAACTTGAGCTAATAACTTACTATTGAAGAAGTCACAGTGTTGTTCTCAATAGTTATCATAACCTAACAAAATATAAGGACGCTGAATATTTCAGCTTCCCCTATTACCTTTGTAAATGTCATACAATGTCTTAACAGCATCACGTTCTGAAAATCTGTCTTCATCTTAATTTTTCTTTAATTAAGGATGAATATCATCGAAATTGATGATATTCATCCTTAATTCTTCGTTCTTAATTCCTCGGGGAAAACCACCAAGTTATTCCATCATAAATAACTAATCACAAACTAAAATAAATCATAGTTAATTAAGTTTCATGAAGTGAAAAGGCGTATGCGTATTAAGTAATCAACTCGCTTATCATAACATCCAGTTGTTTTAATTATGTAAATACGTTACGTACGTTACGCCCTCGGTCTACGGACGAGCCTAGTTTATGAGGGAAATGCTATTCAAACAGGATTCGGCACGTCAAGGCTTATTAACGAAAATATATTGCATATTATTAAAATAGAAAATAAAGATGAGACCTCCAGACAAACTGCGTTAATGGTATACCACGCCTATGTTTGCTCTATCATCAGATATGGAATCATTGTCTGGGGAAACTCTTCTGAAGTTACTAGGGTATTGTTAGCTCAAAAAAAATGCATACGCTCAATCTTCAATATGGACTGGACTGATTCTTGCAGACCAGTGTATAAATCACACAACCTTCTCACAGTTCCTTGTATTTATATTTATGAAATTGCAAAATTTGTCAAAACTAACACTTCACTTTTTGAACTGAAAAACAATATTAATAAACGTACAGTTACACAGTATCTGCTTACCATGCCTGTACTAGGATTGAATTATTTAGACGTAATTGTGTGTATATGGCTCCACTGATCTTTAACTCTCTACCTAACTTTATTACTGATCTTCCGTACAGAAAATTCTGCATAGTTCTGAAAAAATGGCTTATTTCACATAGCTTTTATTCCATAAATGAATTTCTCAAAAAATCCAACTGTCATTCTTACCATTACCGGAATGTATTGTAGAATTTGTAGAGAATTACTATTATAATAATGTTGATTTGTTTGTTTATTAAAAATATTTTATAATTCTTCTGTTGACAATTTGCTTGTTTGGTTTTTTGTTTTGTGTTGTGTAACTTTGAAACACCCTGGCCTTAGTTGCCTAATTTAAGGTTTGTTTCACATTTAGTTAAATTAGCATCTAAAACTATTAATGTTTGCATGCCAATTTTATGGCGAAATGTGTCATTGCTCTATATATTATTTTTACCATCTTTTGTACCACATTTATTGCAAATAAATAATTTTGACTTTGACTTTGACTTTTCAGTAGTTAGCATATGGTACCTTTGTTTTTATAGTCAATAGATAATGCTCGCGGCTTCGCCCGCCTGGACTTCGGAGTTTGGATCATCCTACTGGGATAAGAAGTATCCTATGTGTGGGTTATAAACTATCTGTGTGCCAAATTTCATCCAAATCTAGGCAGTATTTTTTCGGGAAAGAGGCAGGCAGGCATCCAGACATCCATACATCTTCACAAACTTTCGCACTTATAATATTAGTACGATACTGACTAGTAACTTGAAAGGGAAGTAATTGTTGTACTTAGTGTAATATTCAGTGTAATGATATACTCGTACATGAGCTTATTACTCATGTACGCTCGTACATGAGTAGTTATGGGGCTTTTCGACCACACGTAGAAATGACTGCTCAGTCATTTCTACACGTGGTCGGAAAGCCCCATATCTGACAACGAACCCAAATAAGGTGTATCGTAATATCCAGTGCTGGGTTGCGGAGGTCACGTCGTGTAAAAAACTGGTATCCAGCGACATTCGGTTGGATTGGATGGAGACCAAGACCAACAAGGTTGAGAAAAGAGCAATAGATGATGATGACTGGTGCACGTGGGACCGTTTTAGCTGTGTCTAGAAATGAGACACGTCCTTCCAGCCCTGTGTGTGTGTGTAGTGTGTAACAATAGTACATTTTGATACAAGTGGAGAAAGTTTGTTATTGCATTCGAGGCGGAATTCCCGAGCCGTAGGCGAGGGTGTTTTTAAGCTGAGAACTGCAATAACAAATGTCCACGTGTATCAAACGACGTTTTTCAATACACTTTTGAAGAATTAAAATAAAATAAGGAAAAACATTTTTGTCATAAATTAATAAGAAACTATGATTTTAATTTTCTTTTTTTCCGCGCTTGTTTCGCCAGGTTGAAGGAGAAGCAAAGGTATGAAGCCGCTAAACAGCCTAATATACAAAAATTGTTTTTTTTTTATATTTTTGAATTTAGAACACAAATAAATGTTAATTTGTTTATAAAAGTAAATATTAGTTTTAAATAATCATGTTTATCTATGATATTCTATTTATAAACACAATTTGAATATTTAAAAAATATTTACGCGGTAAAGACGCATTATTGCTTTGCCAAAATAAAAAAAAAAACATTCACCTCCGACTTAATGCATTGAACCAATTTGAACTAAGTATAGGCAGTATAGGTATAGTTATAGTTAGTTTATCTGTGGCAATTTTCATGCCCGCACACGTGTTGGAAAATGAGAAAAATCGCACGCGTGTGAAATACATTGCATGTTGAACCTAATCGTAATGCGTTATGAACCAGTTTTCGAGGAAGTGTATTGAAAAAACTCTTGTACAGATGGCAGAATGCAAAAAAATTATAATTAGAAGTTCAATCTAAACTCAATGTAAACAATGCTAATGTTAGTTCTACTTGCATATATTAAGCATGTTCGTAGATAACATTTTCTAATACAGTACTAGTAGTAGACTATTTGCTATAACAAAGTAAAGTTATCTCAGGTTTCTGTTATGAAAAACAATGCAAATGCTTTTTAAATCGTAAATGATTTTAAAAGCACAAACATGCTTTTTCATAAATTTTCTTCCATTCAAATAATTACATGACTCACACGGATTTGCCGAAGTACATAGACATAAGTACATAAGTGGGCGTGCAACCGATATTGTAGCCGATTAATTATAAGTTGATAATGTTCGTAGGTCGAATCAAAGGAACCATTTCGATTTATTGTTGTTCGAAGGCTGTTCAGGTATTATCGTAGGCGTTATTACAGGTGGCTTTGAGGTATGCGTTTTGAATGGTTAAAAACAGTAATTAATGTCGTATTGAGAGTCATGCCGATATGTTCATTGATACTGTTCGATGAATTATATGTAGCTTGTGTTACAAGGTTGTGTTGTTACTTAATAAGTGATCTATGAGCTTGTGGATCTGTTGTTATACTTTGGCGTAACTTGCTAAGTACTTAGTTCATGTTCTGATATGTAATCCTTCGATCTAAAGCTACTGATATCTTGATTATTTATTTTCTAGCTTGATAATTAGCAGACACTTTAGGTATATATGTAAGCTGGTTTATATTGACAATAAAAACTGCAGTTTATGTAAGGAAAAATATCGAATAGGTCCGTTAAAGGATGCCAGTAGCTGTTAACGTAGTAGGTAGGTACGTGTAGTTTAATTTTTTATTCTTTTGATTTTCAGTATCGAAAGGCAATGCAGCAGCACCATAATTTCGTCTACATGACCCTAGTGACGTAAGCTAAACATGTTACAGTTGTACAACATGTCGACTGTCGATAACCGGTCGGCATGTCCAGTTGTCCACGGCACAGGTCGCTACTACGACTTCAAGGTAAGGCCCTGGGTTTTGATCTCCGGCCGATAGTTGACCACGGATATAAGTTTGTTTTCTTTGTGCTGGGTATTTTAGTTCCGTCTGTGTAGATGATCCTGGGTAAGTCTGTGGAAATTATTGTATAGGATGTGTTTTAATTACTAGTGTATGTTATAATTGATAGGTAAGTTAACATATTGAACTGTGACGTCGTTATTTTGTATTCTGATGACAAGAATGTGCTGACATAACATACATTATATCAGATTATAATGTTCCTCTATGCGAGGGATGAATTAGCTTGACGTGTTATAATCGTTTCTTTTTATCAATCGATCTCACTGCATTGCTGAATACTAATTTGGAGGAGTTTTTCCACGTTTCATTTTAAAATGGCTGATAAAGAGGTAGGATAGGGTAGTGTTGTTCTAGTTGTATAATTTGACCTATCTCTTGGACACGTTCATAGTCGATCGACAGAGACCAAAAGGAGAATTGTCGTGCTCAGTGCTGCTGGTAAAGTTAGCGACTCGATGGCTTATATTCTCTGGCGTGATTTAGTACAGTGGTGTTATATGACAGACAATTATACAAACGTTTTGTTCAGATATACTACTTCTCATGGTGTGGTTGTCTACATTGAAATGTTGAATCCTTCAACACAATATAGGACTAATTTGTTTAAAAATAACTTGTTTGGAAAACAGATAGATAAGTAGAATACACTTTTTATCTACACCTTATAAGAAGGAAACAAAAAAACGAAGAAGGTTAGATAGTAGTTCAGTTAAATGATGTTTAGCCAGAGGTATACGCAGAAAATTAGGTACTTCCTTAAAACTAATTTAAGGAAGTACCTAATTTGCGAATCTCATGTATATATCGGGGTGCGTATTTTTGACATTAGCCTTGTTGTCAGCTGAATAAGAAAGTATCTATTCAGTTATTTAAATAATTATTTACGTACTTTTTTACACGCAAAGTACTAATTTTTAATTAGTATTATTAGTCACCTTCGTGACTCTACGCTTAGTAAAAATACTTTCTTTTTACTCAAAAAAATATTCTTTCTAATGATAGTCCTAGCTGATGTTTACGCTACCTAGAAAATTCTTACATCTGTTACTTGTAAATGCCAGTCAAGTTTAATATAATTAAGCCAACTAATTGAACACGTCTGCTCCTATTAAAGGTGACTGTACTCTGGATGACCAAAGACACTTCTTGCACAGTGTGCACACATTATATTTTTGATAAGGTCACATACTTGGAATCGTTTCGTGACGTAAGGCAATGGACTGGAACAAAGGCCGAGTGACGTTAAGGTCGGTACCACTGCTAGCGATTAACTGGTAGATATGTTATTTGGCAGCTAGAGGTGAAATTTAAACGTTTTGGCTCTACTATGAGAAGTCAGAAATCGCCAACCCGCCTTGTGTAAGTCTGATGATCAATGCCTCATACCTTCTTCACAGGGTGTTACATAATATACGCAAGACCTCTCGTGTGGTGCTGCAGACCATAAACCTGAACCACTTTTCTTCTAATGATTTTAAGGGGACTACAGGAGCTAAACGCGAGTTTTATAATGCAAAAAAGCATATGATTCATTGCAATAAACAAAACCAGAAAAATATATAATATTTTTCAGGATATATGCTAGTACGATATTGTTTTGAAAACATAATACAACTAATTTTACTCGATAAAAAATAATCACGAACTTATGTCTAAAAATTTCTTTTAACGAGTAAAAACCTTACCTACTAAAATACATGCGATCATTCTGATTTTTTTGGCAAATAATTCTACAAGCAACATATTAACATCATAGTGTTTTATTTTTTTAGTCCAATCAATAGATTTTTTGTAAATCGCAAAAAACCACTCATTTCGGACTATTCGGCCCGCAGTGACTGACGTAACAACCACTTTGTAGTGCAAGCTGATTAGAACTTTATTCTAACAGTATTTCAAACGAAGTTTGAACCACCACAAATAGAGTTGCTAATTTAGCTCCTGTAGTCGCCTTAGGGAAATTCATAACTTTTCTTAGTTTTACCATACATGTTGGACCTGATCGCATCAGTTCCTATACAAAGTTCATTTTTTGTGAATTTCAAGAACTCGTAGAACAAAAGTGGTTCAGTTTCATGGTCCGAGAGACCACACGGGAGGTCTTGCGTTTATAATATTACCCCTTGTATTTAGAAGAGGCTATAGCCCAGCATTGCGATAGTAACAAGCTAGTATTATTTCTTAATACTAGCCTATTGCTACATACTGTCATCGGTTTGTTAGCCTCTTCGGTCTGGTGGATTCAAGCGGGATTGCAGAATTTTTCAGAAGGAGCCCGAAGTCTGTGCCCGGTAGTCGGCTTCGGGTAACATTGTATAATGAGAGTTTTTCAAGGGGTCTTTTTTTTTCGTATGGGAAATCATCAAATGTCTCCTCCCGCTTTGGGCGGAGCAGGAGGGAGTGTCAGACTTTTACTGACTAAAACCCATCCATGTTCCCAAAGCACAATGAAGTCAGTTGAATCAATCAATTCAACTATTCTTATTATTTACAGCGATAAGCTATCAATGTTAATATAATCTCTGTTTATTGTGCTTTATCCGTCTAAATTACGTAACCCTTAAGATTTTCATCGATGATTCATTACCCATATTTTCTTGCCCCAGCCAAGAAAATGGCCGTTCCAAACTCACGGTATAATTGATCGCTTAAACTTGGCAACTGCGCTTGCCCCGATTTCATGATCTATGTGATCAATTTGGAGCTAGGAATTGATTATCACGACTAAAGTGATTGAATTATGACGTCATAACGTAAAATTACGGCTTGTCAAGTTCACATTGTTTCACTAATGGCCGCCTGTGATTTGTCCGATCTTAGAATAAACTACGTAATTATAATGAATGGCTGCCTTTTTATTTTCAGTAATTGAATACAGGAACTAGATGTATGCTAATTGTTGGTTATGGATAGTATAGAATGTTTTCTAAAGTTTTAGAAACAAAAGATTGCATAAATCTTTTGAAATCGCTGAGCTGAATCGCTGGTGTGGCTTTGAAAATTGAGCAGTTTGTCTTAATTTTAATGAGATTGGTCGAAATACAACAAAGTTTATACTACTAAAGATAAGGTTATCGCTTGTATCCTTTGTAACAGTTTGAGAATATGAAGCCCATTTCGTACTACATCGGTAAATTTTATGTCAAAACGTCATGTAGCGCTTGATTTTTGATGGAGTTCACATGGTTTATATCTCATGGAACACTGCTTGAATTAATAATGTGATCTGCAATTTCAATAGATCTATGGTAGGTATAATTTACAGTTTACACATGGAATCCAGTGTGTTTTTTTTTTGACAAAAGTGTCATTTAGCTGTTAACGAAACTACACGGTACCACCAATGTAGGTTTCATTCAACAAATCCCGTCACTTAATTTAACATTGAATCGAATTTTTCATAGCGAGAGAAAGTTAGCAACACAGCCTCTTTTTGTTATTAAATTATAGTGGAAGATCAGTTTTGTATTTTTTTTAGTACAGAGCCAGCCTACCTAGAACGAATTCACAATTATCTATGCTCTGTTTCTTACAGTTTACCTGTAACACTTGGAAACTCGAAACATTTCGATAATGTAAATACCATGGTGCTTACACAGCCAATAATGACGGAATTGGTTCAAATAAAGTCGGTTAGTATTAGTAAATTAGTTCCACATTAACATATCCTGGCCTAAAGGGGGTATAATCTGTGGCGGGGTCAATAATAGGGTCAGGTATTGACATTTGTAAACCGTGTACACTTGCCCCTTATCGGGCAGTGCGGACCTACAGTTGGTATTGTAAGCGGGTTTAGTGGGTTTACACAGAAAGTGAGTGGTTTAGGTTATGTGTAGGAAGTTTGTATCTAGGCCTAAAGATTTCGGAAATAAGACGATATTGTCGTTGAGTATGTCAATCGTGGTCGAATTTAGTCATGTAACTTTTGCACTAGATTCATAAAAATGTGATGCAATGTGGTGAGCTATTTTGGTCATGCACCGCATACTGAGCCTGTAATAGGTATGTATACAGCCAAATTGTAAGCTTACTAAACTTATACCAAGGTACATGAAGAAATTATAAGTTTTGCTGTTTAAATTCCCAGCATTAAAGTCTCAACCGTATAATCTCCTTCAAATCTTTCTATTGTCTTATTGCAAGCATTTAAATTATAGTTTAAACTGTTCAACATTGATCCCCAAGGAAATAACAATAAAAATTCTTGAAACGGTTATTAAAAAATCAAATACATGTAACCTTTAGGCAAATCGCGGCGGCTCGCGTGACCGCCGCACTTATATCGACAGAGGTAACTGTAACATTAATATATGCCGCGGGATTATTCGAGAAACCGCTTTTTTTGAAAATACTAGATTTATTCACACCGGGTCGGAGTCAATCAGTAATCAAGTTTGCAATCGTCCTGGTGAGACAAAAAATCTGATATAAGGGACTACTCACATTTATTCAGCTCTATTCAGCTTATGCGTATGAGACGCGTACGCGTCCGTTCAGCTGAATGGATGCGTACGCATCTTAAACTAAATCGTGGTTTTTTAAGGGCATAAGCTGAAAAGAGCTGAATAAGTGTGAGTAGTCCCCTACACCGTATTTTGACAAAATAAAATAAAACAAATAAATATCGCTGGACATTAACACACAGCGCCATCTAATGCCACACTAAGCAACGAGGCTTGTGTCGTGGACACCAGATAGTTGATATACTACATATATACTTTTTGTTTTGTAAATACATACTCATTATACATATAAACATCCATGACTCGGAAACAAATGTCCATGCTCATCACACAAACATTTGCTCCAACCGGGATTCGAACCCGGGACCCTAAGAACGTAAGGCAGCTTCATTACCGCTGCGCCATTCGGGTCGTCAAAAAAAAAAAAACTTTCTTAATATAAAGTTACGCCTGATCCCCAAAGGGTTAGGCAGAGGTGTACCCTACCATCTAACAAGTGCACCCACATTTCACCAGTTGTTTAAGTCAAGTCCCATGTAAAAGGGGGCGAGCCTAATTGCCATCAACCGGCCACGAAACCAGACTCCGTGACTGCTACTAAGAAATATCTGAGGAAAAAACCCAATAACACTTTGCCCGACCCGGAAATCGAACTCAAAACCTCACCCGTCGCGCTTGCAAACACTAGACCAACGAAAAAAATCTAAAATCCTTCTTAGTTTCTAGTAATCCGGTTCTTGCATAAATCCTAGGATTTTCACTAAAACACTATTTTTGCAATTATCCTGCCACGTAATATGTACTTTAGAGGTTCAACTTTAGTTAACAACAGAAGGTTTAATTATACGTTCGTTGCTAAGCACATTCTGTTCAAAGTTATATTACTTCCTTAGTACAATTTCGTGAGGTATAACACCTTTTTGTTCGGCGAGACACCTTAATTGCAGCTGTCGTTAACTTGCTTTTGATTTAATAACGTCAATATTTTATGTTCCATTCAACGAAACACTTTTTTTAATGCGTCTTCGGGCTTTTTGAATGTGATATTTGGGTTTCGATCGCACAAACGAGACTGTTTTGTTTTGCTCTAGGCTAGGAATTTCTCTGACCAGCAAAGAGCAAAAGAAAAAAAAGATAGCTAAAGATGACCTAGTCAATCAGTAAAAGTTGGCACAGTCAAACGAACATCGCTGGTAACAATTTGAAATGAACACTGCCGTGTAGCAGTAAGGGTGATTTTCGAAATACAATCGTGGCTGTACTCTTTCTAGCCCGAAAAATAGAAACTAAAGCCACACTTACAGATCTTAACTCCAAATATAATAGTTCACGTCACCAATAAACTGCCTTTCAACTATTATCACATAAATTGCCTTTTCGCAAAGCGGTAGGTGTGAGACCACCCGGCGTGTGGTTCCTAGTCCACTGATGGTATCACAGACTGGAAGCCGCGGGGGCTGTTACATGGCCTACAAGTCCACGACTATTATGATAACTCCAACACTTTCGCGGAATGCGGTTGTATTGAAGATAAATTGTGTCTACCGTGTGGCTTGTTACGTTGGGATCTTGGGGTTAGTGAGCGGTTCAGTTGTAAAGATGATGGCTTGATTTGAGGCAGGTATTTTTCCTTATGCCATTAGGTTGAATGTTACAAATGACTAGACTAACAGTTGTTCAATTTATCAATCTGTAGTAAAAACTGGGTAAATATCCCGGACAGCAGCAGTTGAAAAATACCAGAAGTATTATCGATCATGAACATAAGAAATCACTTATTATCTATGTGCTAAACATTGGATGCAGCGTCTACGATTACCAGGATTAGCTGCATGTTTTTGAGATTATGAGGCAAAAAATGATAGTAAACTAATGGAATACTTTCGGTTGACAATATGATTATAATGTGATGAGCACAAAACAGTAATAAAGATGGTGATAAGACTGGCTGAATTAAGGAAGAATTTTAACTCGCTCTCATTTCAGAAATATTTTCACCAAGTTTAAAGTAAAATTGCCGACGTTGTTTAAAAGAAAAGTGTCGTAATTGCAGCAAAGTGAACTCAAAAACGACGTAAAAACTTTCAGGTATTACGCAGTGAAGTTGCCCCAGTTTGCATCGTGTTTCGAAAAATAAAGTAAAGTAACAAGTTTTTTAATTAATTAAATGATCAATATTATTATTTGAGGTTGAGTCGAGATTAACGCAAGAAATGTAGATTTGGAAAATGTTGATTGTGTAAAATATTTGTGTCAGCAACTTTGTAATTTTCACAGCTTACTTGATTGCGACATTGAAGTAAGAACATACATTGTTGCAAGAACTGTTATTAAGGTGTTAATTCCATAACTGACTCTGTACCTAACTTAGTTATTATTATGATTTTGAGATATGTGGGACGAATTACTATATAGGGTGGATGGGATACCGACGACGCTGAAACCGTTACTAAGTATAACATCATTCTGAAGCACACAAATAGAAATTTTCTATTTGTGTGTTTCAGAATGATGTAAAAAAAAAAACAGCTGACTCCTACAATCCTGCATTACCTACACGGTCGATTTCTGTGTGGTTTCAGAATGATCTACGGAATACGTGGCAACCATTTTAGCGTATGTTTCCTTTCCACCATTGAGGTTGTGTAATGTCCAAACACTTAATCAGTTTTTGCTCATTCATTGTAATAGTAGGCTTATCATCATCAGCCTATTAATGTTCCCACTGCTGGGACACAGGCCTTCTCTCTATGAGAGGGGATGGGCTATAATCCACCACGCGGGCCCAGTGCGGATTGGTAGATGTCACATGTCTTCGATTTTTTTGGTTCTAGGACATGCCGGTTTCCTCACGATGTTTTCTTTCACCGTTTTGAGAGCAGTAGGCTTATCAGTATTACAAAATTTTTAGAATTTAGCTGTAGCTACTTGGTTTAGAAACGACACTTCTTTCACTTGGTATAAATTTCCTCAACAACGACAATCATAATTTTCCACGTTTACGTCTAAGTGCATTATCCTGCAAAGATCTTTGTTAAATTACCATTTTTTTCGCATAACACAAGCTCCAAACATTACATTCTACCGGCATTTTCAGCTTACACAATATCTTTCTTCGCGAAATCTCACATTAAAATGATTACAAATGTTTTCAACTGTGATGTATTAAAACATTTCTCTCGAATAGTTTCGTTTAGATGTAATCGTGAAATCTCTATGTTTAAATAAAGAACTAATTGTAAACTTTTTATTAGACAAAGGTATATTGTTTTGTGTGAGATCTCTCTCACAGGTCTGAAGGGAAGTGTACTGGTATACTGGATCCGTACAATAAATGTACATTTACAATACGTATTGTAGTTTATTGGACTTGTTAAGCTGTCGTGGGTAGTGTGCAATGTATACCAAATCCGTGTTCTTAGGCCAGCATTCAGATTTATATTATTTACGAGTTTTGTTTGAATTTAAGGAATGTTCTCTGACATTTTGATGAATGTTGTCTGTATTTCGTTTTCGCTCTGTTTTCGCATTGTTTTGTATGGAAAATAAAAGTTAAAGTTGTGCAATGTTGTGTTTTATGGATGCCGTATGGACAGAAGATTGCTTTATGGTCAGTCTTGTTCAGAAATACCGTCCACAGTTTCTGCACTGTTTTAGGCTAATGATTGTGTATTATGAAGCGACTAAAGGCTTCTGTCAAATAAAAGTAACACTACCCAGTACAGGTTTGTTTAATCAATGACAGCCGTGCTAAGTTATAAATGAGACCATTAATTGTTGAACACCATCATATTTATCGTTTTTCTCGCTAAATCTGCAAAGTCAAGCATCTTTTTCTGTTTAATCCCGCTTTCCATAACCGTAACTGTTACATAAGCACTAACAAAATGCTTGAGAACATATTCTATTAATAAAAAGCAATAAACAGCAGCCAAGAGTCGTTTAAACACAGAAGTAAGTTGTACTTAGTTTCATTTCTAGTTATGAGACTTGTATGAGGAAGTACCCATGTAAGCAAACGTTTGTTATTGTTATTTGTTAGTACATGAAGTAGTTAATGGTGTATAAGTTAAGAAAATCGGAAACAAAGACGTTATAAATTTATTTGTAGAGTTGAGCCCCGCGGCGAGCGATAATCGGAGTTAAAGAACGTTTCAAAATCCTGGTTATTTTTAGTTCAAACTGCATAAATGTCTTTTGCTAAATCACACAGCACAATACTCAACCTCAAGCTGTTTTACAAAGAGCAAAAAAAAAAAACTAAAAAAAGAACCATTCAAAGTAAAATATAAATAGATAAGGGATACAATTTTATGGGTTTAAATAATTTCATCAACAAAAATATCTAAAAAAAAAAAAAGTGTCAATGATAATAAAATTATCCCGTGTCGGTTGAATAAAAGTTGCGCAGTAACAATTTTAACAATGATCTCTTGACCTTAGACTAAAAATGTCATACTAGAATGAAAAAACTGATTTAGATTATCTGCAAAATATTATCTAGTTTCTGATTGTTAAAAATATAACTAAGGTTACCTTACTTTCGTAACGCACACAAAACAGACTAACCTATACTTACATTTAGCCCAACTACTTTGTTGTTATTCAGTATCTAGCAACAACCGCTTATCATATTCTGGTGCTGTGCGCTGTGCGGCTACGTTATGATATAATGTGAGACACTCGGTTCCTTGAAACCTCCGTCCTGATAGCCGATAATCTGAAAATATATTTATTTTCTTAGAGAAGTTGGAATCTGCAACTCACACTCATCTCATAAACAGAGTCACGGTAATAAATGTGAAACTAGCCATGATCGCTTATTTTATCGCTACTTTCGGAACCCCACAACATAGACGCTTTTACTTAGAAGAAATGGCGCATTATTTAATGTCGAAAGTTTTCATTTTTATTCGTGGGACAGGTCACAATGTAATCAGTCTAAAATAATGTAAATGATGTGATAGTCACTCTTTCTTTTGTTGAATAATTAGATAGTAATTACATGAATTTTCACACGTAACGCGATTTTTGACGTGTTAGATAATTTTAGGCTTGTCACGAACACGCAAGAATTTAATGTACACTTTCTTCATACTTTCTGAGTTCATGGTCTTTTGTACGTAGTTCATGCAGTAAATTGTTGGAACCATTAGGACCATGTCTTGTTGATCCAGAAAGTACAAAAGTTTTCAGAATAAAACACAACGGGTGGGAATCTAGGTATGGTCTGCAAGCACAGTGAATTTATCAATGGCTGTATATTTGGAATTAGCACTATCTATTGCTTCAATACAGAACGGTGAACTAGCGAAGCGTATTATCTCCAAATAACTGTTATTTATTTGGAGATAATACGCTTCGCTAGTAGACCTCTAGGAATGAAAGCACTATTAGTGCACCCCACTTTGACAGATCTGCAGGCCTAGCCAAGTTACAAACGATTCGTATCGATTCTCTTTCTACAATCGTAAACGTTAAGTCACGTGGTCAAAACAAACGAATAGAAACTTCGGAGACAAGTTTACATCGATTAAGATGATAGAATTGATTTCTACAATCGTGATCGCTACATCCCATATAAATCGTAGCCAACTTACAGTTTTGACTGCACTTTAATGTTTCTATTCGTTTGTTTTGACCACGTGACTTAACGTAGAAATGATGTCATTCCCATACATTTGGTTAGTTTTCTATGCGTTAACGATTGTAGATTGTCAACTTGGCTAAGCCTACAGACATTGTAACTAAGCTACAGATAAAGCTCGTTCGGTACTGTTTATTTTTCCCGAGATTCTCAGGTCTATCTTAAAAGCCTTTTGACTAAATATCTCATTTTGTCTGACTAATTTGATCAAGATTGTCATTATCTTGATCATATTAGTAGTAGCATCATAATAAGTGCTAACCATTCACAAATAGCGTATGTCATCAGGCAAAAATCTCAATTACTTTAGACAAGTTAATTTATATAATGTACTTACAATGTTTTTGTGTGCATTGGCTACGACGAAATAATGTATTTTTTGTGTAGATTAATAAAGTTATGTTATTTAAGGCCAAGGCAATCGAATGATATTTCTTTGTTTCAATAACAATATATCTTTGATCTTTGTGCTACCTTTCATAATACTTTGGGAGTTACTTGGAAGAAGTCGTTTCATATGGGCCAATTTTTTGAAAAAATACGTTAAAATAAATCCTATTGATAATATTATATTATGTATTTTTTATGACTGTACTCTGTCTAGTTGCTAATTTGTCCAGCTGCGAAACTGTCCAGCTGAGAATCCGTCCAGTTGCGAGTCTGTTCAACTGGACCGATGCTCTGGAGGCCTTTGGTTTTTACACTCAAGGAGGTTATGGCTAAAGTACAACTTTATTTTTTCTTTATATACAGGTTACAGGTACGGCACTATTCATCACAAACAGACAAATTATTCCTGTGGACAAAGCTGTTGTGTTTTGTCAACAGAAATACAAATCATAAACTTTTAAGTCAAGTACATAGTACCCTCATAGAATTATTTCATAATTTAGTACTCAGCGCGACTAAATTATGAAATCATTCTATGAGGGTACTAAGTACTTGATATAAAACCACCGATTATTTAAGTAAGCCACCGATTCCTCAGAGCTCGCGCGCGGACTATACATATACTTTAAGTTGATTTTTATGATGGAAAGTGCTGTATGCGATTTTACAGAATTACAATTACAGTGTCAATTCTTTCTCATCATCATCATCATCATTTGCCTAGCCTTTTCCCAACTGTGTTGGGGTCGCTTTCAGTCTATCCAGATGCAGCTGAATACTAGTATTTTACATGGAGCAACTGCCTATCCGAACTAACTAACTGTACAACCCAGTTAGTACTGGGTAATACAATACCCCTTGTTTACTCTATCTATTTAGAAAAAATATGTGGTTTAGCTGAAAAAGCCTACCAAACCGAAATACAGCCATACACACTGGGCAGTCAAAATATTAAAGTTTAAGAGACGCGAGATAAAAGGACTAAGTACGTTACGAAACAAATCCATGTTACAGTTTTAATTAAACAGTATTATATTAAATCTGGGCCAGTACAATCAACTCCATTACAAAAAGCCACAGGTTACATAAAAGGAAAGCAAATAAAAATACAGATTATATGCCATTAATAAATCTCAAAGTCGCTCGTGATAAAAACTTGGTATGGTCTAAAATAGGTGCTGCAGTTACATAATATATAATACATAGGTAATATATAGGTATATAAGTACAAAGTAAGGTCGGTTGGGTTTATGGTAATACTTGTTACAATCACCAGTGACCAGATAAATCTCATAAAGGCGCACGAAACAGAACAGAATAATTGTGTCACCGCGTTTGTATCCTATTTACTAAATATTAACATATTTATGAACGTAAAAATATTTGTGTTACTATGTTGCTGGAGTGGGTTTTTGGAATTCTGTAATTGTTATGTGGCGGAAACAATAAAATATTTACTAGACATTCTATAATACTTACGATAGGTATGCCAATCGTAGATACCAATCGTAGCTATTATAGAAGTCTAAATTATCGTAAAACAACACGTTGTTTTAGTGCTATTATAAACTAGTTCCTGCCCGTGACTTCGTTTCTTCATTTACCGGTATAAAAGTAAAGTATATGTTATTCATCCAGATTAAAAATTATCGGTGTGCCGATTCCATTTTCATCATAGATCAATTGAGTTACAAACATACATAAACACACAAACTTTCACACTTACAATTAGTAGATAGGATTCCTGGCTGCCTTCGCTAATCATTGAGAGCCCGTACCCTGGTACCCTGTATCAAAACAAAATTATTAATATAAAAACCTTTTTAAAAATAGCTTTTATAAAAATAAAAAAATACACGCGACAAGCTTTTATGAAAGCTTTTCGTTTTTATTTACTAAAAGGTTAATTTTCTTCTTTTCAGTGCATTTTTATAACAGCTTATTTTTAAAAAGGTTTTTTGATTAATAATTTTATTTTTAAATTTTTAGTTTTGTCGTAATCATTGAACTCGTATAAAAAATGTCGTGTCCGCACCATTAACCGTTGAGGAGTTCCCTCGTGAGAAGACAATCCTGGCTGTAGGATCTGGTCATGATAGAAATCATGTTTTTCTATCAAATATATGAACGCGTCTACAAAGTTTCGTATTCGTGCTATTTACCGTTCAGGAGTTCCTTCGCGAGAAGACAATCCTGGCTGTAGGATCAGGTCATGATAGAAATCATGTTTATCCATCAAATATGAACGCGTCTACAAATTATCGTATCCGTGCCGTTAACTGTTAAGGAGTACCCTTTTGCGGAGACGATCCTGGCTGCAGAATTAAGTCATGTCTATCATAAAAATGTATTGTCACCAGAACCAAAGGTGTGTGCAAAATTTCAGCTCAATCGGTTAGAGGGAACTGGTCTGAAATTCAGTTCCAAGATTTGTCTAACTTTAGTCAGACAACACGGCAAGTTCAATAAAAGCTTATAATAAAGTTATTTTGTGGTAATGGTGATAAAGTGGCCAAGTGTCCAATTCACTTTTATTGGCCTACCGATTATGTTGAACTGTCATTGCTTGCATTTCAATCATAACTGACCCTAAAATTAGGAGCCATAACTGCTTAGCCTGTAGGTGTCCGAAAATATACCAGAGTTTAATTAATTTCACACACAACGCTTTGTAGATATCTTGAACTAAGTAATAGTCTAATCTAGGGCTTTCGAAATATTATAGCCCCCGCTAGATTAATGGCTTTTGCAGTGTTTCTCAGACACTTCGATAATTACTTATTTCTGTATTTTGATAATGCGTTGTAGGCATTTGAATTGCTTCTGATTTTTTTTTCCTTGTTCGTTTTTCAATCAGAACATTTGAAACAATCTGTTAAGTTTTATTTCAACACACACATTTTGGGATGTATTATTTTAAAACACTCAACAATCATTACGTGTCGCAATATTTAATGCTTACAAATGTAAGGCCAATAATGTAAGTAGTCATTGTTGTACATTTTCCTCATAAAAATTAGACAGGACATGTAAGATTGTTATAAGATGCGTACACACTCATTGAACTTCACGGTTTTTTGTTTTTCCAAACATCCTTTTATTTAACTAAGATTAAACAAAATTAATCAAGTTACAACGAAAACACCAGCTAATAAATTTAATCCAGTAAAATATATTAGCAATTAGATTCAACTTGACTTGTTAATTAACTAAGAAACCTCATGAAAAATTGTGTCTAGACTGTAAAAGTTATACAGCAATGGCAGATTAAAGAAAAGGTTAAGGTTAACCTTAGTTTTTTGCATAGCTGTCCGTTTTAAACTAATCTTATTCTCACACAATTGAACTCAGGTACCAACCAATCTTGTAGCAAATATTTTAATACTTATCTAGAAGCAAATAAAGTGTTTTTAAATGATACGTTGCTGAAAAGAAAAATGAAACTAATTCTAAACACCATTGATCCTTCAGTTTTTTTGATCTATGTATTAAGTTAGCGAAGTTCAGTAATCTTTAAAGGTCAATTGTGTGGGGCGATGAATGTGCTTATATTAGGTACCACCCATTCCGGGGCTGCGGGACTATTCCGGGGCTGCGGGACTATACCGGGGCTGCAGGACTATTCGAAAGAGATACCGTGGCCCCGGAACACAAAGGGCGATGATGGAACATGGATGGGTTTTAGTCAGTAAAAGTCTGACACTCCTTACTGCTCCGCCCAGAGCGGGAGGAGTCATTTGATGATTTCTCATCCATCCAGGTACCACCCATTACATACCGAGTGGCAAGCATGTTAAGCCGTTGGTTCCGGCTGACATTTGTAAATCTTTGACAGTCGTTACAGGTTGTCAGTCGCTCGTATGTCTGACAATCAGTCATACGAAAGGATATCGTATTACCCAACACTAACTGGGTTGTGGAGGTCAGATAGTCATTAGGATCACTATGTTAAATACTGGTATTCAGCTGCATCCGGTTAGACTGGAAGCCGACCCCAACAAAGTTGGGAAAAAGCTAGGCAGATGATGATTTTGAGTGTTTTCAACTTCGTCTTAAACTTTTATCTTTTATCTTTACAGTCATGTACCTAATGATGATGTAGGCTGCACCTCTACCCAACGATACGCAAATAAGCGTAATCAAAAACATCGTAACCAAACGCGGATCGATGCTTTTACTGATAAGTGTGTCCCTGCCTTAAGGCTTTCAGCGGTGCCATTTGAAGACCAGTATACAGTAAATCATATAACTTTTAAGTACGCAATAACGCATAAGTGAAACATATCTAGTATACTGATAATATAAAGCTGAAGAGTTTGTTTTTGGTTAAACGTGTTAATCTCAGGAGCTACTGATTCGAATTGAAAAATTTTGTGTTATAGCCCATTTAGCGAGAAATGTTGGGTTTAATAACAGGAAGATTAAGGCTATAACATCACGCTACGGCCAATAGGAGCAGAGCATCAATGAAAAATGTTGCAAAAACGGGGAAAATTTATCTATTTTTATAACTATGTTATAAAAATTCGACGAAGGTCGTGGTCAGCAGCTAGTACATTGATATTCATATCTATTTGTGTAATACAAATGTCAGAACTGAAATGGGAGTTAATCAAACATTCGGGTAATAAAGTTTATTTTTATTACTTGGCAATGCATAAGCTGTGTCTAGCTAGACCAGGCTGTTGGTTGTGAAATTATACTGTTATGACTGCCCTAGATTGTGTTGTGTATGAAACCTTTTTATTATGATTTTCTCCGAGGTTTTTTGGTAAGATCTGATGTAAGAGATTAATAGCGAATTGATTATTATTGTATAAAAACCGGCCAATTGCGCGTCGGGCCACGTGCAGTGTAGGTTTCCGTTCTACAAGCAACTACTTCAGATTTATTCTAAGGATTTTGTATTTGGTACAAAATTATCCAACACCCAAATTCAACGACTATTACTGCTAAACTAATAAAGGTATCTTAACCGCTTAATGTTCCTTTAAAGTTCATGAAATGTACTATCATCGTGAATTTTTCCTGATTTTTGAAGCCAGCAGTTTAGCTTTTAGAGGGGGGGGGGGGCGCCCTTCTGGAGCAAATATTTTCATTTTGAAGTTTAATATTTTGTAAATGGAGCATTAAATCGAAAAATAGAATTAGCAACACTTCATCAATCATTTTAAAAAGACCTATTCAACGATACGACATTCTACGACACGATGGGATGTACCCTAAAAAAATATATTTTCCTAAATTTTATTTTACCATTTTGTCGGCGTTATTGATCTAAACACCACTATAAATTCAAATTTCTAGTACTAACAGTCTCTGAGCAAAACCTCGGACTGGCGGAACCCTAAAAACTGGGCTGTCAATGTAGTTTATGAATCATCATCATCATCATCAGCCTATTAATGTTCCCACTGCTGGGACACAGGCCTCCTCTCTAAGAGAGGGAATGGGCTATAATCTACCACGCGGGCCCATCAGTGCGGATTGGTAGATGTCACATGTTTTCGAATTTTTTGGTTCTAGGACATGCCGGTTTCCTCACGATGTTTTCCTTCACCGTTTTGAGAGCAGTGGTGATGAAATAAATTACACAAAGTAATGCCTGCCTGGGTTCGAACCCATGACTTACTGTTCGTAAGTCGGGGCCACCACCATTGGGCCACCGCTGCTCTCTATATGAATATGTAGACGGTATTATTTTCGCATTAGCTACACAGTGAATATCAATTTTTAATAAGATACGTTACTATAACTTTACTATGCAGCCGTCACTCCCACACATCATAAATATTGCAACTGAAACAAATTTATATGGCAAACTAATGTCACTAACTTCGCGCAAAAACGTAAATACGAGTACATCAAACCAGCTGGCGATTGACAGCCTGACGTAATCTCATTCTGTAAATACTCTCGACGTGAATCAAACCCAACAATAACTGGTACGCTCATTAAAATATTAGTTCCGCACACGGTGGTGAACATTATGTATTTATAATGGCCGGTTGTCCGGTGTATTGTTTCTCGCGGCCATTCCACTCCGACGGCTAATGGGGCGGCCGAGTGTGTGGATTATTCACTTCCCAACCTCACACCCAACTTTCTCACTCGTTTACGTAACGATTGCTACAGTTTTTTGGCCGATTCCGTCTTTTATTATATCGGCCTTGGTACGCTGGCGACACGAAAATGTGCGACAGCGCGAAATCATAACTTGACGAAACACGCTGATATAGAGCGCAGGCGCGGTAATGTTTTATAATACTTACAATGAAACAGTGTCTCCCTTTTAGTCACGCCGTTGAAATCTGATTTCTATGAATATAGGTGAAGGATTGGGTTCCGTAGCTAATTAGTTGCTTAAGTGTATGCAATCCCGGGTGGCGGACTGAATGCGTAGCTATTGTGTTTTATATTCTTTCTTCATCATTTTAACAAACCATTTTGTAATTTATTGTTTGTGTATTTAAAGGTGTTAAACTTTTTTGAGAAGATAAGTGATTTTATAGTCCGGCCCGAAACTCTGACTGACAACCAGTCTTACTAAAGGGTACCGTATTACCCAGTACTAACTAGGTTGTGGAGGTCAGATGGGCAGTCGCTCCATGTAGAATGCTGGTTTTCATCTCAGCCGGTTAAGTAACGTAGTAAAGAAAAGGCTAGGCAGATGATAATGATGAATCAATTTTAGTCCGGTGACGGATAACGAAAAAAAAACATAGCTTTCGTCGCGTGTAACTCAAAAGAGAAGTTTTGTTTCGTTCAATAAAACGTAAAATCATGAAACCCTATCCTCCGTAACACACGTAACAACGACATAATATCGCATTCACAAAGTAGATAGCAACTCAAGTGTCACACAGTCTCTGCGGTCAAATCAAAAGTTCAAGTGTCAATTATTCGGTCGTGCAGTCGTATTCGAGTGTTCGATTACCTCCCAGATAGTGCAGGTAGATACTACTTTGTCGTAATGATGTAATGCTTATTAAAGAATCGTATAATAAAACTGCTTTACTTTTGAGACTATATTGTTTCGGCAGTGAAATAAAACCTCTTTTATCGCGGATTGGAGTTAAAAAAGAAGTGGTCACGAACACGTTAGAGGTAACTAGTTGAGCGTATTGGGATAAAAGTACCTTACAATATGCCTAGATGACGAGCTTATTCAATATGGGGCGAGTTTTGTTTATTTGTGTTTGATCCCAAGGATCAAACACAAATATTGGGGTAAACTCGCCCCTTGACAGACTCAGTAGAGAGATGATTTCTTTTGTGAAATCCAGACCTGATCTTGACATTTACCATGATTCCATAAAATCTTTAAAACCCAATCTAACCCAATGACATCCTAGGGACAAAGCTGAAATATTATCTCATGTGCCTGTACTATATTACGCCGGCGAGTATACCTACCCCTTTTTTTTCGGATGGGAAATCATCAAATGACTCCTCCCGCTCTGGGCGGAGCAGGAGGGAGTGTCAGACTTTTACTGACTAAAACCCATCCATGTTCCTTCACCGCTCTTTGTGTTCCGGGGGCACGGTATCTCTTTCGAACAGTCCCGCAGCCCTGGCAGGCATCGGCCTTTCCTTTTTGCTGACTCTCTTTGAGGCTCGCGTGGAACACGAACGCGCCGTCGACACGGCCTGTCGTCATGAGACGGACGGACGGCGAGCTAGCTCATAGCTCACCGTCCACAGGCCCGCGCCTGCGGTGGCCGGGGGCAACCACGTGGCCCCCGACGCCCGGGGCGTCTCCTGCGGCGGCCGGGACGTGAGGTTCTCTCCTTCTCACGTTCCGCCACCTCCTTCGCTAGCATGGCTGCTTCACAGAAGGAGGTGACGGCGTCCCATTCCGTCTCGCTCCAGACCATGGATTGAACCAGGGCCGGAAGCGAGAGGTCGCCGCCGCCGATCGCCGCTTCAAGATCATACCTACCCCTCAAACAGAGAACAGAGTAGTGTATGCGAATTTCTGTCAATGTCATCATTTCTATAAAATGTTGATACTTACAGCTCTTGAACGGGGTTGTTTACGGTTGGCCTTTAACTGCAAAAATTGGTTGAATTGGTCGTAGAATTCTGTTATTCCAACACCTATTAGCACTGTTCATATATTCGAGTGCTGCCAACAAATGGGCCCTTGTTGGCGTATTTCTATTGCCAAAGGGATTATATTAATCAACCACTTCTCAGTCCTCCTAATTGAGATTGATCCTTTGACCAAACTTGATATACTGACTTGAACAATAAATCTTTACTTGACACCAGCATGAAATTGACAAGAACGAAGTTAAACGCGGTTAATTAATATGGGGCAAATAGTTTTGTATCTGGGACTGCAAAATTTTAGGTAGTAAAATAACATCACGCGTGTAATACTCGAAGGGTTAGGCAGGGGCGCATCTATTTCACACTCATGTTTCATCAGTTATGTTTGAGTATTAGGAGGCGAGTTTATTGCCATCACAAATTTAGACTCCGGACTGAATTTGTGCCCGGAGAATAAGAAATTTCTAATGGAAAACTAAATAACATTATTGCCTGACTTGGGAATCGAAGCCAAGACATCGTATTGCTGTATAGTATAACGTTAGCGACAACTGGACAAAGGGATATTTATATTTATTTTAAACAAAAAAAATTACGACATTAGTTAGGCAAGAGAATTTTAATATACCTATTCTCTGTTCTCTCTAATTTATTTATTTACCAAAAGTTCATCAACATAACGTACATTAATGACTTACTAACTTGATAACTCGATACGTAGCTGTAGTCAAACGTAATCGATTATTAAATGGTCCATCGAGTCGGTACAACGAGATGTTATGTGATGCTACACGTAAAGACTTCATCGCTTCGTTGTTTTTAATGGGTGTGGCTAATTGACTAATTATGACAGTTGGGTAATGATGAACTGATAATAGAAGATTAGATTAGGAGGTGGAGCTTTAGCCGGTATTTTATTGGATTATAGTCGTAATCTTACATGATACATAATAACAACCACTTACGCATACCTTATTTGTCTTAGTGATGAAAATGTTGTAGAAAACTAACTGTTATCCCATGTCCTAACCCAGATCCTGTTCTGCTGCGAACTGTGTGCCATATATCATTAAACCCAGACAGATAGACAGTTACTAATTTTTAGTTTAAACTTCCTTTAGGTTAATCTGGAACACTGTTTATGATTGTATGTATTTTGAATTGGGCGTTGATAGCTGCGCCACAGTATTTTACTTTTGTAGCTATCGTCGGTTTCCTGTGTAATCTGTAAACTTATTTTATTCCAAATAAACTTCATTTTATTTTTATTTACTTTTAGAACACCTGCAATAGGCATGACGACAGTATCAAAAAATTGCAAATCTATTTAGTCCGTCAGTTAGAGTATTGGAAATTAATGGACACGTATTTTTTGTTTTTGTAAATCAATGAATATTGACAAAGATAAAACGCATCAAAACTCGGGAGTGGGGGCACGTGATGTCAGAACTAGCTAAAAATTATACCATGGCGTGACATATTGAGAACTTTTTAAAGCGTCGTATCTTCGTCAATTTTGGTTTACGTAACAAAAGAAAAAACACGGGTCAAATATTTTTTTGATAATCTAAGTAACGGGCTAATTAGATTTTTTTTGTGGTCTTGCCTATTCACCTGGGTTCGACTCCCAGGTCGGTCAAAGTTGTTTTATTATTATACTAGTATGGAGTCTGGATTGGTGCCCGGTTGAAGGCAATAGGCTTGCCCACTATTACATGGGACTTAAACACAACTGGCGAAATGTGGGTGTACTATTAAGTACACTTATGCCCAACCCTTCGGGGATTACAGGCGTGATGTTATGTATGCATGTATACATAGGAAAAAAACTTTTTTTTTTGTTTTTTTTTTATCTCTCATGTCTATGAAATGATTTTCGCAAGGTTACTTCTAAATTTAGATTTTCAAAGACTGTTATTTTTTTTTTTTCTTGCAGTGGCTATGTCTTTGAATCTTTATCATTTCTTATCAAATAACTAATCAGGAAAGAAACCATGAGCGCCAATTAAATAATTATAAATATTGTAATGTATTCAAATTAATCAAATAATAGTTAACACTGTATACTTTATTGTTAATAGAACAATCTAGTCGTTGATTTATGTACTAAGCTTTTCATTTAATTCAGTCTGGTATAATTTTAATGTTTCTTATTTAAAACCTGTTTATTTAATTAGTGCTTGACTAGTTCATAATTAAATAAAGGTATCATTATTTTATTCAGTGGTTTTCAGCCACTCTGAACGTATGGTTTTAGAAAAAGGTTACTATATAACAATAGTCATTTATTCTTATCCACGACGAAACGCAGAAGGTATATTTATGCGTTTATTTTTTTCATTCAGCAGTTGCGCTTGTCTCTTGAGTCCGTATATTTTATATAGCTCGTTTAAAAAGCAGATACCGATATACAAGTAAAATAGGCCGCCATCCAATAAAGAAAATGTAACACACAACAGTTGTTACCCAATGTGGTGTGGTTGGAAGGTATAATAGTATGTGATTTAAATAACCATAGCGGTAGTGATAAATTTCTTCTGGTCGGTAATACTGACTGAATTCGCCAAATTGCCAGCGACGTGGAGCTACTAATCATGGATGTAATATGTGTGCGTGTTCAAAGGGAACTGACCATTCTGATCTACGTTTTAGCTGAAGCTAACGATTTTCTGTTTTAAAATGACTCCTTCTGCCGACTTGGGCACATGAATACTCTTAGTTTTACTTACTCCATGACGGGCTAGCCAGCCCCTTCCAAGAATGTGACAACATTCCAATATATTGGACAGATTGGTAGTCATTGTTAACCACGCACGAGCTTCTGGAATTAAATTAGTATGAAGTATGACCATCTCGCGACATTAGCATAAGTGTTGTGACAAAAAACCGGTAACTTGTTTCATGTAGCGATCAATATTGTTGTCCAACAGGTGTTTAGCATACATGCTTACACGCATATACACGCGCGTATGCACGACACATTTAAGGAACATTTGTTGAGGAAATTGACAACACATGGTCGTGTTCGACACATTCATGTAATGTCCCCAGCGTGCATCGCAGACGTATCGTCTGGAATTATTTATTGAACGTTATTACTTTTGAGTTTTATTGCAGAGAGACTGTCGAGTTTTAATGATAAGCTGAATACGATGTCGAATTAGTTTAATGTTGATAATTGAAAAAAATGGTTTGATAGTTCGCATTAAATTTAACACTCAAACGATTTTTTTCAATTCAGTAGCAGTATTTGACGCGGAGTCAAAGTTCTGGGCTAACAAAATATAAAAATTACACAAGAAGAACACTGCTACAAAGGATTTTGATGTCTACACGATGTTAAAGTAAAATCTGATGTGTGACGTTAATTAACACTTTTAATTCTTATCTCTGTGCTTCATTCATTTTACAATTGCTTATTTTACTACAAGCCTCTTAATTCGGCTTACTTATGTCATAACAAACAATGCCGGTTTTAAAAAGTGGACCATTTCAGATAAAAACTTATATGAAGAAACGACTTTTTACTTTCCGGCCTTGTACTTAGTCAGCAAGGTTAAAGGGCCCCGGGGCCCGCCCTGTATGGAAAAATACGCCGTGAGATTTCTATCCACTGAGCCAATGATGTTTGACAAAATATTACCGGAACGTGGCTGATAAAGTGATGGTGGACTTAGGTAATGCAATTTGGACTAAAATGCGACTACTTCTTAACATTTTTATTATTATTTGTTTGGAATACAAAAAAGTAATCTGAAACAAATTAAACCATCACGTAGTTTAATTTGTAACAGATTCTTCCTTTGTGTTTGACTTATTAGAGTCTCCCCCAATCTAATAAGTTATTAGATTATTTCATCAACTAAAATCAAAATGGGATCATTTAGTTATTATAGGATCCATCCTATAATAACTAGTTACATACCAGTATATACATAAGTGCCTCTGCATTTTAGCATGGTATTTAAATGAATATCTTCCAATTCGAAATGCTTAACATTTAAGCAAATGCACATTTTTTACTTACGTTTGAAAAGTCGATACTTACGAGGACAAGAACCGCTTCAAATTTAACTGTCAATTATCATCATACTAAATTAAATTTCATTACATGTAAGAATTTGATCCAATTAGTTGAGATTTAATATTATTAACCCTACTTACAAATTAAATCCCATAAAAGTGGAAATTCCTGAACAATTTACGAGAAAAGCACCTTTTTTGGAAATATCCAACTTTTAAAATGGTTTCTTAGCTCAGTGACATGAATAACGTGTAAATCTGGAGCTGGTTCATTTTATAACAAGCCCGTTGATCGCGGGCGCTGCGTGATATATTACAGTGCCTGTTTTAAACTAGTTAGTATCATTTAAAGCTATGTTGTTATCGCGTTGCGTATCTAGATATTTATTGTAAGGTAAACCGAGCTTGACTTCATTTTTGTGCGGAATTTGCTCGTTTTATTAATAAGCGAAGTTTTGATTCTAATTTTATGAGTGGAAATCTGAAAAATAATTATTAAAACATAGTAGTATTTCTTTATTAGGTACGTGATAAACTCCGCGAATTGTGATGAGCCGTTTCTCAGTTTGCTTCGTTCTGTTAAAAAACTGCAGCTAACTATGTCTAACTTCCACACAATTAATAAGAAAAGTAAAACACTGGTCTCAATTTTTAAATAATGTTAGCAACCGGATATTTTTCTATGTAACCGAGCTCTTAGTATAATAAATGCTATTGGTAACGTATAATACATAATATTTAGGTCAATTTGCTCTAAATTGTTGTCATTACAATCAAATTAAAGTTATTATTATTAAGTAACACATAATAATCGAAGAAAACGTAACGAATACAAGAAATTTAAATGATATTGCGTAAGTATAAGCCGAAACACTTTGCCTTACATGATACGCACAAAATATCTCAAGCTCTTTTGTTTCACGTAACAGTTTACAGTTAACCACTCGTCCATGTTAACTTTTGACTGCATCATGTTTCATAGCAGTAAGGACCATTTTTGTAATTCTAGTGTTTACTGTCGTGCGTCTGACTGCACTTTTTTCAGTCGATCTATAAGATCTGCGGCCTGATAGTTTTCAAATAGATCTTTTGGTAAAATTTTGGTCAAGTTCACGTCAAACACGAGTTGGTTTAAATTCCGTGTTTATTTTATGAGTCATATCTGTATTAAGTTAGTTATTTAATTTTCGGCTGTTTTCTACCATTCATTATAATTATGATTAAGAAAAAACTGAGGTTATACATTATTCTGGATTTTGTTAACTTAATTTTTTGCAGTTGAATCCAAGTACCTAATTGGGTTTCCAAGTTAGCTTTCTAACAAATAAAATGACCCAAATGAAATAAAACACAGCCGTATTCTTTGTAGATCAAACTATAAATAAATAATATAATAAATAAATACCGCTGGACATTACACACAGCGCCATCTAGTGCCACACTAAGCAACGAGGCTTGTGTCGTGGACACCAGATAGTTGATATACTACATAGATACTTTTTGTTTGTAAATACATACTTATTATACATATAAACATCCATGACTCGGAAACAAATGTCCATGCTCATCACACAAACATCTGCTCTTACCGGGATTCGAACCCAGGACCCTAAGAACGTAAGGCAGCCTCGCTACCGTTGCGCCATTCGGGTCGTCGAACTATCTTTGATAATAGCATGAGATAAAAGTTCAATTCAATAATAAAAAAAAATGCGTATTATTTCGTCTATTACTTTATTAATAGAAAACGTGACTCGATACAAAAGCTTCCATATTATATACAAAAGTTAAATCTTTAGAAAAGTAATACAATTTCTATAAAGTTTAATTGAATGAATAATAGAAACAGTGTCTAAACACATAAAAAATCAATAATATATAAATAATTTAATAACTTACTAAAGTTAATAAACCAAGATTTACTTAAGTGTTCGGTATTTCCCGTAATTTAACCATAAGAAATGCCTAAATAACGATCGTATAGTTACTTAGGTAATTAATGTTCCTCATTTCACTTGACAAGAAATGCTGGTTGCTCTTGAGTATTAGATAACGGATGGTTAATTAATGTCTATGGATATCTGCGAGTGCGGCACTAGAAGTCGTAATACATTATTTAATTGTAAATCAAGGTACGTTTGGCGTCTTACTTAGCTGAGTAAAACGTCAGATGTATCTTACGTATTATTGACGTAATTAGGAAGTGTGCGATAAAGCTTCGTTATCTTCCTACGCAAGTCTTCGATTTAAATTTGAAAATAAGGTATTTCGTGTTTTTAGGGTTCCGCATCTCAAAAGGTAAAAAAAGAACCCTTATAAGACCACTCTCTTGTCCGTTTGTCTGTCCGTGTGTCACCCACCGATTTTCTCAGGAACGGGTGGACCTAGCAAGTTGAAATTTATACCAGACACTGAGCTCTATGGTCTCTATTAGGTGTATAAATCAGGGTCCTGAGTAAACACTATAAAAAGATATGGGCAAATTTAGATTTTCACGAAAATTTGTACGTATCAAAATTTACCTTAATTTTCAACTTTTTTATTTTTCGGAATTTTCCCTTTACTTGTGCTGTAAGACCTTGTTTTTAACCAAAATTGACAGTTCTAGGTCAAACGGAAGTACCCTATTGGTTTTGGGTCGAAAACCTATAATATGGTAGTTCCCGTTGACCAAGAATCATCAACCCGTCCTATCCTTCTTACCTGCGCGAGCGTTTTTCTTATGCTCGCCCTACTGACGCACGGTGTAGATCGCACCTTCGATCCCTACTTAAATCCCATCCTCATAAATCCAGCTATTACTCGTATTCCTTCTCCGTCCATGCTGTAAGGTTGTGGAACGCACTTCCGCCTAGCATTCGTGATTTGAAGACCATTTCACTATTCAAATCCAGAGTGAAAGAGCATTTATTACCTTTCCTCTCAACCATGATTTATTATATTTATATTTATTAGTCTATATATCTTAGCAATATGTATTTATATAAGTATTTATTAATATCTACATAAATGTGTATTTATATATCTTAATAGGTTAAGTTAGGTAAGGCACATAATCTGTATTCTCTTCCTTCTCTCACACAATATTGTTTACATTTCTTTTTCATTTCTCCTTTTGCAGGGCTGCTGGCAGAAATTTCTTAAGAAATAAGCAGTACCTATGTACTCATCTTTTTTAATGTGTTTTCCTGTGCTGTATACTGTGTGTACATAAATAGTAAAATAAATAAATAAATCATGAAATTTGGCGAGAAGCAATGTCTTACAGCACATGTAAAGTAATAATTATATATTATATCCTTGCTTAGTGCACCCCTAGACCACATAAAGAACCTACTCGCCAAATTTGGAATCTGTAGACCCAGCGATTTGGGCTGTGCGTTGATATGTCACCCAGTCAGTCAGTCAGCTTATCATTTTTTATATTTAGATTATAATTATAATATTATTAGTTATAATTAATAACAAAATACCTACAGGATTATACGGAACCCTCGGTGCGCGAGTCCAACTCGCACTTGCCTGGTTTGTTTTTCTGTGGAATGTGTTTCTCTATGAGTATAAATGGAGTTACTTAGCCGTTCCTCTGCTTAAGAATGTCTAGTTGCACTTTGTGTTACACACTGTTGTATTGTTAGACGGAAGAAAACCGAAAACCTACTCAATCGATACAGCACAGCACTACGTGAGTAAAATTAGTGATGTCCCACATAGCGTTATGTGGGACATCTCAAATTCGCTCTTGACATTCGACGATTTCGCGGCTATAGTGTATCGAGTGTATTTTATTGTCTAAAACGTTGTGTGAATTGTGACTTTAGTATAACTTGACTTTAATATTATGTAGGTACTTACGTTTAGTTTTATTGTTGTTATACATATAGAGTTCTAGTTGTAGTATGTATATAATGTAAATATGGTTTATTAATAATGACTTTTGATTTAACGGGCAACAGTCTAACCTACTAGCGGATTTCTTCATCATCTGTCTAGTCTTTTCCTAAACTACATTGAGGCAGCTGATGCTTAGTATTTGTCACAGAACGACTGCCCTTCCCAACCCAGTTACTGGGTAATACACAAAACCCCTTGGTAAGACTGATTTATTGACAATACTAAATTAGATAGATACCAGTAAACGGTTTAATTGACATTAATGCTTTGAATCTGAGGTTGAAAGCCGAACAAATGGTAACGAAAATATCGAGATTAGGTGTCACGTTATTGCTAATTATTTTGCTTCGCTCTGTTGTCATAGAAAGTGTGTTGACAAGGCCATTTAATGGCCAGCCGGATGTTGGAGCATATTTAGAAGTACCTAAACAGTTTTATTATAAGACATGATTTAATTGTTGCAAGGAGTTATATCATGGTTAGGTTGTCAGCCAATCTCGTGCCGTGGATTTGTCGCGGCCCTTATAATTTGCAGATCTAGTTGTTGATTGGGCGAAGTTAATCTACAATATAATGGCACGGTGAATTAATATTTACCTATGGGAACTACTTTTAGTTTTGGTGTTGAACTGTTTATTTATTTATTTATTAGGAACACCAACAGCAATACAAACAGTATATGGAAAAAAATGAGAAAAAATATAAGGTGATGGCACATATTTACATGCTAGGATTTACAGTAGTATACACCTCAAAATAGGCACACGCTTATTACGTATATGCAGCATTTACCATAGACACAACAACATAACTATCGAATTAAGATAGTAAAAACAAACAATTTGAATACAATATGAATATTTTACTTGAAACGAATTTAAATTGTATGAGCTATGTTACAATGTGTATTATGAATGGCAGTAAGATCTAAGCTTTATCTACTAGAAGTTATTTATTTGTAACTGTTGAAGCTGAACTGTCATTGAATTAATATTAATATTTTAAACAGGAAGATACTAAAGTACGTGTCTCTGATCTTTTGTAGGCTTTCATTACATGTTGCTTGTGTCGGGAAATATGAAGTATTTCAATAACTATCTGAGAACAAATTAGGAACAAAATTAAAGAGAGACATGTGTAACACCTTAGCGTGAGCCAATACAGGATAAACGATAAAATAATATAGTTTAAGACCACAATAAAGTGTGTGACTGCATTTATATGGTTTCCTAGATTTAAAAGTGGAGCTAAAGTGAAATAATGGCAATTTACTTATATAATTACTTCAATAGTTATTAAAACATACCTAATATACTACAGGCTTTGTAAATTTCAATGCAAATATGCCACCCATTTATTGTTCTAGTTAATAATAGCTATTAGTCAAGAACAATTACAGCTGGTAGATAATCAAAATAATGTGGGTGTTGTTAGGCATGAAGCTCAATTACAAACACGTATCTATAACGTGGCAATTTTAGCTTAGAATTTCAAACAATGCTCCTGGATAAATGTCAAATTATACACTAAATACTAAATGGTAGGATCAGAAAACTGACGTCATTTTCGCTGACCAAAATCAGTTGCATCAGGCGATCAAGTGTCGTACAATAAGTATTGCAGGTTGCGTAACATTTGGATTCGGATTCTTAAATGAATTCGTCTCATTTTGGGCGTCACAACTTACATAGATACTTATATGTATAAGTAACATATCAATAGGCGAGACGACAAAAAAAATTGAATTAGTCCGTCAGTTAGATTATCAAAAAATATTTGACCCGTGTTTTTTCTTTTATTACGTAAACAAAAATTGACGAAGATACGCCGCTTTTAAAATTCTCAATACGTCACGCCTAGGTATAATTTTTAGCTGGTTCTGACGTCACGAGCCCCCACTCCCGAGTTTTGATGCGTTTTATCTTTTGACAGTAATCATTGATTTACAAAAACAAAAATACGTGTCCATTAATTTCCAATACTCTAACTGACGGACTAAATAGATTTGCAATTTTTTGATACTGTCGTCATGCCTATTCTGTCTAGTCCTACTCTAAGTTTTTTATTTCGCTGTCTATTAAATCTAAACACTGGTCTTAGTCTGCACCCAATTCGTTTTTCTACTAGTTTTTAATAAGACAAAACGTTTAGAACCTGATTAATTTGATTTATGTTTAGTCATTAAAATCTGTCATCATTTGAATCATGGGAACAATACTGCTCTCAATCATAATCATGCACATGCTAATAAGAATATGATGGTGTCATTGGCTTTCTGTGTGACATAGTGACGTTTTTCTGCTGAATTGTTAGGAAACTGCTTAGTGAATGCTCGTTTGATGGGCTGTGTCTTACGTTAGTACGAACACGAACAAAAAGTTCATTTATTAGTGTTAGGCAAAGATGGCTTATGTTTTTTTTGTCTATTTACCCGACCGCGCGACAGCAAAGACAGGGTTATGCTTCTCACGCATAGTTTGACGTGCAGTCAGAAGCTTATTCGCAAACTGATTGTCCAAAACCATACTTTAGTATTATCAATGTAGCCTCCGACTGTACAATTGATTGATGATTATCGTTAAAATGTCACTTACGGGATATCTTCCGTGATTATTTATTGTCCCGCGTGTGTTGTGTTGTTGACCCGCGATCATGGCGCTTGCAACAGCGTCGAAATATCGGGAGCTCAAAAACAATAAATAATCACGGAAGATATCCCGTAAGTGACATTTTAAGTATGGTTATGAACCGTGAAAGCTTAAAACAGTGTTTGATGATTATCGTTTACATAATCTTGTTTCCATCTTTTTAGTTCGCTTTTTATACCATTTTTTTAAATCTCATCGGCTCTTTGAATACCTTATCTGAACTTTTTAAAACAAATTAAGAAAATAACATTTATTTAGCATAATTAGTAAATCTATAAACAAGAAAAACGATATTCCGTTTTTAAAAATATGGGAAAGTTCAGCAAAACGCAAGTGACTATCGCTAGTTTCAACTAAATCTGAAGTGAGGTGTCGGATATATTTTTTCATGTATTAGAACTGATAGGTACTACATAAACTGCTATCCCTCATTAAAATTAAGTTGACTAGCCATTCTCCAAACACCTTCTGAATCACCTGTTCTGACATCCACGATAATTAATGTTTATGGCCTAATTTCTTTACTCATAACCACAAATCTTTATTTAATCAGATAACCAGCAATTTATCACATCTTGTCATCAGAAGCTATAATTATTTTGCAAGCGTCGCCGTAGGCAAATCCGTATTATTTTTTGGTGCAGCCGTTTTGATACCGCGGTGCCGTGACCACATTTCAACGTTGGTTCAATAGATCCTGTTCCGTTTTACAAAAATAAAATCGCTATTGTATTACTGATGGTTTGGTCATTTGGTGTTATGTGTGTGTGACTGCCATTCGTTCAGAAAGCTTTAGAAATTATTAGAAATATACCTACTGTTTAATATGTACACACGGCGACCAATCAAGCTACTCAGAACCTGTTTATGCGGATCCTTCAATGTACAGGAAACCCATACAAAGCGAGGTCATGTTATACTAGAATGTATAGCTTGATGTGTCGCCGTGTGTACGCTATACAAATTACAGGTATCAATACAAAGTAGACATATACAAAGAGTGACACAATGACAAAAGAACGCTTCTGGCGATTATAGATTCATTGAGATTTGCCCATAAAATATTATTGTCCTGTTTTATTACCTGGTGATAACAGATTAGTTCGTACCTAGGTTCGTATCTCTTACCAGTTGGCACCGCACCTAACTGTTGTCGTTAAATCTATGTTGTTATCATAATGGCATTTCAAATAGTCCAAAACGTTTTGTATTTAACAGTTGCAGTGTTGAGTGTATAGGAAGGGAACTCGCCGATAATTATATGCATTGCAGCGATAGAATATAGGACCCGAGCCTGCAATTTAGACAACGCAACACTTTAGTTCAAAATAACATAACCAACAACTAAGTTTCGGTCACTAATAATTACCCCAAGTTTGAACAAAAGCTAATTGACTTAATAACTTTATTAACTCAGTAAATCCCCAAGCTCACTAATTCATCGCAATCTTGAACAATCCAATTTACTAAATAAGTGTTTACAGTTCGCTGGCCGCTCTTTAGCCATTTGCCATTTAAATTTCAGAAAACTATAAATTTAAGGCTAATACGCACTTAGAATTTAGTGTAATCGTGTAATGAAATTAAAAGCACTTGTAAATTAAATGTCTTGAGCAAGCGAATGTACTTGTACGCAATTAATGACGATAAAAATAATAATACAGTGTCATTAATTGTATATCCTGTGAAATAGTGGCTGGGTAGTTGAGCAAGAAATTGGACCATAGAAATAAATGCAATAGTTTTAATGAATGGTAATTGACAAGTTTACAATTGTTTTTAACAGATAATTATTTATTTCCGACCAATATATTCCTAAATGGAACATATGAGAAACTAGGCCTGTTTGAACTTGGTCAACAGGCATTTTTATGTGAAGTTGGAGATCCATCGGCAATAGGATTAGTGATGAATGTTAATTAATAGATACTGACTTGAATAGGTTTCTTATCAAAACGGTTTCAATTAACCTTTATTAACGATGGGCAATAAAATAATAAACAAACCTCATAACATGTTATCGACTTTGTTTTTTTTTAATGAAATCTGCATGCTATTAAAACGGCTTTTTAAATAGTTGAATGTCAACTGTCAAACAAGCTTAGAAAAGGCCAATCGAAAAGACATTCGAAGCCTAAAAATTAAGAACGACCTGTGAAGTGAAAATCATAAAACTTTTATCTTTACCATTAATCTTTTACAATAACTGTGCCGAAGCAAAAATGAATATAAAGATAAAATATTTCGTCACAGTGTTTCGTGCTCATGACATTAGCGGACTGTGCCACCGCCATAGTTCACACAGTTAGCTGGTTTCCCACGAAATGACAAAACACATTACTCTCTTTATTTGCACACTATCTGTATTGTGTGTAAATAGAAATGTGACTGATGTTATCTGTGGTCGGAACGAGCGGACTTCGTTGTTCTACCGGGCATACATCATTATTGTATTCAAATTTAGAAAACGCCTTTGATGCCGCTTTATTTCACGAAATATTTTGACAGTTGCTCGTATTGTTTTGGTGCTGTCAGATTTTTGATAAAAGTAAATTATGAGCTAACATTTTTGTTTGGATCTATACTTTCATATTTTATTACTATGCTTACAGAAACACCATGCAATTTTCTTATCAAATAATACACAACACTTTATAAAAAAAAAACCTGAAAAACTCCACTGAAATCTGCAAATAAATGCATTAAAATTTTACATAAAACGGATACCTATCCGTCACACTTTCTTGTAAACGTTTACGTAAAAAGTAAAAGTCCCTACAACCAGAACCAAAATTCAAAATTTTAACTTTATTAAAATGCATAATTTCATGTTACGAAACCAGTCTGGTACAGTTTTCTTTAATGAATCCAAACTTTTGCGCGTACGTCTGAGGCCTGGGGGTATAGTGCTTACGTCAGCATAACTGAGTGATTGCTCTTACGCAATCAAGGTGAAGTGCGTTTTGAGTTCGGTCCGGTCTTGATCGCTTTATTGAACTCTTTGTTATTACGAACGCATTTCTACGAAGTTCGAAGGATATGGAGAGCGTTGAGTTGTCAGAACTATTAGTTCTTTTTTTGTTCTGTTGTTGTACTGATTTATTTTGGGTACTTATAATACGTAGTACGTCGTACCTGCTAATTGTCATTATAAGGAAAATTATCAATTACCTGTGTAATTGAATGTGAGTGGTCATTTTATTTTACTTTTAGCATTACCAACACAAATCTCATTGTCATAAGGTACGAAATTGTATTCAACGAAATTGTTTTCCTTATCAATAGGCTTAAAATCTAATTAGTCCGTCAGTTAGATTATCAAAAAATATTTGACCCCTGTTTTTTCTTTTGTTACATAAACCAAAATTGACGAAGATATGACGCTTTTAAAATTCTCAATACGTCACGCCTAGGTATAATTTTTACCTAGTTCTGACGTCACGAGCCCACACTCCCGAGTTTTGATGCCTTTTATCTTTGTCAATATTCATTAATTTACAAAAACAAAAAATATGTGTCGATTAATTTCCAATACTCTAACTGACGGACTAAATAGATTTGCAATTTTTTGATACTGTCAGGTTTTTTTTCAATTGTTAGTGAACCTAGAACGAAATTAAAAACATTTTCTTTATTCCATGGCACAGATTTCATTATCATGTCAACTCCGCTCGTTACATTCAATAACTGCACGGTCAAGTTGAACTACATCACCAATTACAGAAGGACAATCACGTTACGCACCTGTTCTACGTTTGAATGATAAATGGCCGGCCATAAACAACTTAGCAACTAACAATTAAAATTAAATAATTAACTCGTGGCAATGGTCGTGACGGGCGTCGTATTTGGAGCTTGTGGTTCAAATCCGGGCAAGAACCAATGTGCCTTTTTAATTCATATGTACATTTTAAGTTCACTTTGGACATTACTAACATTCTTGAAGGAAAACCTCGTGGGAAAGCCTGGATTTATAGTAAATTTAAGTCTGAAATCGCCCACCCGCCTTGAGCAAGCGTGGTGATGAATATTCATGCCTTCTATATATGAGAATAGGCTTTTATATCCTGCAATGGGTCAATAATAGGCCAGCCTATTATACATGGTGGTTTAGTTAGTGGCGAATTAGTCCCCTCTATCTTTCTAGGAGGTAAGTGCACTATTAAATAATAAGAAACTTTATTATTCACGAGAGCATTACACAAGCTGAATGTCACTAGCCTCTACACTAGAATCCCCTGTGTCGTGGAAATAAGACTCCTTCACTCTACGAAACTAAACTGAAACTTCCTGCTTTCATGAACAAAAACAAATTCCCATACAACCACAGACACACAAATTGTTCAAGCATGTATGAAAAGCATTTTTTTTTCGCGAATCGGACCTGAGTTTTTTTGGAAAAATTGTTCAATACGGCTAGCACCACCACCTCACCGTACCTGTATCACATTATCCCATGATCTGTCCACGAAGTAGACACAATAGTTAAGCAATGGCGTCTGGACCAAATCGGTCATTCGACAGATCATGATTTAATATTATAAATGCGAAAGTTTGTATGTGTGTGTGTGTTTGTTACTCTTTCACGCCAAAACTACTGAACGCATTTGAATGAAATCTAACACACAGATAGTTTATAACCTGGATTAACACATAGGATACTTTTCTCCCGGTAGTAAGATTACATGGTGCAATTATCGAACTTCACGCGGGCGAATCCGCGGGCATAATCTTGTGTGATAAATAAATACTTGCTATAGACATATCGGGGCACACATGCATCCTTGGCGGCAAACGGAAACCTACGCAACTTTACCTCGGATATCAATTACCGAATGTATTTTTACATCAGTTGAATGGGAAACAATAGAGAACTTTTACTACTGTAATATTCCATACATGTCATTAGATACTTAGTTATATTATAGGTACATTTGATCGCTTCCTTGTGTCACATATCGAGTTACAGAGTAATTCCTAATCAGTCACGTTACAAAATATTAAAAAAATATTTATCGTAAATATAACTTGTATAATTTCTAGATAAGCATCATATGATTTTCTTAATATTTTGCTGCATTTTAGCGGTTTCTTACATAATTCTGAACGGTTGCATAATTATGATAATATTGTAATGACGTGAAATATGTCATGCTTGGTCTCGTCTCGTTATATTAAGTTTTGGCTCTAATTGCATATTTTCTACTTTTACTCGTAAAGCTTATTAACAAAGCCAATTCACTGAATTGTCGGTTTGTTTTTGTAGGATCTTGTTAGAACCATACCTATTGTTTCTATTGGCGACATTTATTACTTCTGTACATACCTTGAATCAAATACTCCTTAACACTGTTTTAAGCTTTCACGGTTTATAAATAAACTTACATACTGACGAGTGACTCTACGCTCGACACTCGCTGTTCACTCTACACTCAAGACTCAAGCAACCGACTAGCCCTGAAGAATAAAAATAGAAGTCTGAACAGTCAAGTCCGAAGTTGTCATTTGAAGAAAACCACCATACAGTCCACACCCAACAGTCTTGTCTGACTTACGGGATCTGTTACATGATTTTCCGTGTCAACCCGCGATCATGGCGCTTGCAACAGCGTCGAAATATCGGGAGTTCAGAATAATTGAAAATCACGGAAGATATCATAAAGGCACGTATCTCTGATTTTTCGGATGCATGTGGGTATTATATAATTATCACTTGCTTCGGTGAAGGAAAACATCGTGAGGAAACCAGCATGTCTGAGAGATATTTATTGACGGAATGTAAAGCCGAGTCAGGGCTCATGGGCGGCATAAAAACTCTGACACCAGGTTAGGCACTAACCACAGGATAAAGAAAGAATGAAAACAGTATAAATACAGTAAAAATCCCACAACGAGTGACTGTGTAAGTTTTACATACTTTCCTGAAGCGCATATTATCGAGGAAAGAGTAACGATCTACACTTGCCTGCACTGTAAACGACCGTAGATTACTAATCTTGTACTATATTTAAAAACAACAGCTTCCATTTTATCAGTCTTTCCATAATTTACGCCTTATAATGCTTCAACCGGCTTACAATAATAAAACCATCATCACTAGGGTATCAAAATGGATCTCTACTAACTATTAAGGCAAGCGAAATCATACATCGCGGAATAAATTACGTATCAAGTTACGTATTCATTTAAATTTGGAATTCATCAAAAAATTGTAGAGCGCATCGGAGGGTAAGGCTATGCGCCACTGTAAACGGATCGGAGAATAGGGAGGTAAACGAAATATTTGAAGTTAGGATGTTTAAGTACCGGGGCTGCGGGACTATTCGAAAGAGATACCGTGGCCCCAGAACACAAAGGGCGATGAAGGAACATGGATAGGTTTTAGTCAGTAAAAGTCTGACACTCCCTCCTGCTCCGCCCAGAGCGGGAGGAGTCATTTGATGATTTCCCATCCGAAAAAAAAAGGAAAAGGTACTTACTTGCCTAGTTCATAATTTGTTTCATCTTCAGGACTTGTGCTATAAACTAATGTTAACTATTGAAACTTAGAATTTCTGCAAAAATCCCTTAAAAGCTTATAAGCGCACGTCGGTAAATCGTTGGACACAGCAATAAGTTAATTTCGTGATGGTATTATGCCTTTGATAAATTCAAGATGAATTGTTTATTCTTTGCAAAAATATAATATATATTTTTTTTTTTTTTTTTATTACAATATGGGCCTGCTCTTGACCTCGATCACATAAAAATCAAATAAATTTATTATCATTTATAACAGTTATGTACTGTGTCAATTATTTGTTACACAACAACATACATATCCCGCAAGCATGCAACTTAAGCTTGCAGTGAAGACTTCCCCTTACACTTCAAAATGAAGTTATTATAGAGTACTTCAATTACGAATTTACAGAGCAGAATATTAACTACCATAAAATTTATTCTAATTCCAATGTACTGGACCAGCGTTGTGCAGTATTTAATTGGTCAAACCATGAATCTAAGTTGCTAATTGAATAAAAAAAGTAATTTATGGGGCTCGTTAACAGTACATCGCAATTAACTTATGATAATAGGTATGTAGGATGCCGAATATTTACTTAGCTAAAATATAATATTATTTTTAACAACTTTTACGCATTACGCACTAAGTGCAGCAATTAACCACTTCTAGGTTGTAAGCAAAGTCTTTTCCGTATTTCGAAATTCAGCACCTGTTTTAATATTATGGCCTTCAGGTGATTATCCTGGATCATCATGATTTTGGTTCGGTGGTCATTATTATTTTATTAAGTTATTAGTCCGAACTTGTGAACAGACATAGTCAGTTCAGAGCCAACACATTTAGGTGGTACTATTTTTTTTCTAGGAAAAATTACTTTCCTTGTGAATAAATTGAAGTGTTTGTTTTTTACATTACATATTTTAAAGAATATTGTTTACCCTTTTTCACTTCTTTTTCACTAAGTTAGCCCTGCTAAAGTTAACGTTTGTTAACAATTTGTTTTAATTACATAATTTATTAATCTGTGGAAAATGTTTTGTGTAGTATATTTGTTAAGTTTAATTCTAAGACAACACTGTTTATGCTTAATATCTACTGTTTGTTTTCCCTAATGTAATAAATAAATAACTATATTAATTTTTTTTAGGAAGTGAGTCGTATATGACGTCTTAACCAGAATAATTATTGGGGGCTTGTATACAACCGCGTATTTATGCAACTTCGATTTCGAATGATTTCTCCAAGCGTTATCAGATTTAGATATCTAAGAGTCCTAAACATATTCAAAACTAATAAAATTGCACCATATTACATTTGGACGGTTCTGACGTAAATGTTTTTGACGCATTTCGACTTGTTCGCATTAAAATAACTTTTTAAATCGTAAAATTATACGGACGGACGGTGGCGTAAGGAAATGGTGGATAACCCTTGGAATGTCAGTTAGATTAGATAATACCGTCACATAACATTCTTATTACTGAATATTTTAACTGGAATATTTTGTAGGTAATGATAATGATATGGTTAGAAAATGAATATAATAAATAAATCAGAATAATATTACAAATTATAAGCTTACTGCCTACCGGCTCGTTAATATTACGTATTGTGCTAGATAGCTTAAAATTATTTTATATGTCGAAATATGATATGTGATAGATAACGTAGGCCGTTTACAAGGTTATCTTATAGTATCTAAGCCACACCCACGTTGTGTATAAATACCTACTTTTTAAAATTTTGTAGGCATAATGAATATGAAATATTTTTAGTTAAACTTTTTAGTTTTGACAAAAAGTTTTCAACGTTATTTCTTTAAGTTTACGATACTAATTACACTTTTTATTACAGTATATTTGTTTTTTTTTTGTATGGCCTGTATCGCATAAAATGCCGGTAGGCTTAACTAAACGTTCCCTAAACTGTCAGTCGTTATATCAATCTTGTCCAATCGTTTACGGATATTGTAGCTCGAAAGCCCAGACCTTGAGTCTTTCCTAGTTCTAAATTGATACTGATCTTTAAGTAGGAAGCTTGTCAAACATGATTATTGTAATACTCAAATCGCATGCCAGCAAGAAATACTTTGATTGACTTTTAAACAAAGATTAAGTGGGTAAGGTATTTTTCCCACACCCACAAATCGGCAAAGCTTAGTTTAAAATTTGCCTAAGGGCGCCTAAAAAATAACATAAAACTATTATAGATACGTAAAAAAATAATAGATATCATAACCACTAATTAGCCATTCATTCGTGGTTATGATATCTATAATTTTTTTTCGTGCTTAAATTCATTATAGTACTAAGCATGAGGTCCTGGGTACGATTCCCGGGTCGGGCAAAGTGTTAATAGGTTTTTTCATTAGTAATTTCTCAGTAACAGCCACCGAGTCTGGATTTATGCCCGGTTGATAGCAATAGTCTCGCCCCCTATTACATGGAACTTAAACATAACTGGCGAAATACGGGTGTACTATTAGGTACTACTGTGCCTATTCCTTCGGGTAATACAGGCGTGATGTTATGTTATAAATTAATAATAAATACGCGGATAAAAGATCTCAATTTCATTAACTCTTCTTTCTCTTTCTTTTAAGATGGTTTATTGTTTATACGTTTTAGTATTAACTCTTCTAGGAAGTTTGTACAAGTAACATAACCGCCTAAGCGTATGTGTGTATGTGTCACCGGAAATGTATGAAATCCGACATTGTATGAAATTCCTAGGAAATGTATACAATTCCTAAAATTGATAGGAAATGTATGATATATTTTATAATATGCATTTTTCCTAGGATATACATTTCCTAAAGGCGATTGGAAATGTGTTACATTCTTGATGTTCCTAAAAGGGAATTTATCGCACTTTAAAAATAATGGTTCACACTTTAAAATGATTAGCTTTTAATTTTTTTTATACCGACTTGGGGCACCCCGAAAGCTTATAGGTTGGAAGGGTACAGTGGGGTCGAATGAGCGAGCGAAGCAAGCGAATAGACCCCGCTATACCCCTTCGTGGTTTTTTTTTAAACCATTCATAAAACCGATCAATAAACCTCAAACAAACAAAAAACCAACCCAAAATCCATTTTCGAAACAGGTAGGTATAGTGCAAACCATTTTAATAAAAATTCTGATTTCAGTTCTCAAACGTGTTTTATTTATTTTATTCACAGAGAGCATTCTTTTTTATTAATTTCCTAGTATCATTTCGGAATTGCGTACAATTCCTAGGAAATGCATACATTTACCAGAAAATGTGTGTATTAAAGAATCTTTGAAACATTATTTTACACATTTCCTAAGTAGGCTCGGAATTGTATTGTATTGTATTGCTCGTTGTTGGTATAGTATTGTTGTATACATTTTCGGTAACATACGCAGCAATTTCGACCGGTGTATCGCCCACAAATTAAAGTTAACCCACAGTTAAAGCCTAGGTGATTATGTTAATTCGCAATCTAATTAGATCCGGCAGACAGTTTTACACCGCCTACCTAATTATTATGCAAAGCACGCATAATTCGAGTGTATGATTGACTTGTTTTTTACGCAAGTCGTTCAAACGAAAGCAAGTATAGGAAACTGATTGCGTTTAAGGTCACCATTGGTTTAACCTGTTCTATGTAGATCAATTAATTGTGTCAGGCATGCGTAAAATGCGCAATAAAAACTTTTGTCTGCGACATAAAAAAAAAATTGACCGTTTATCAAAAAAGACGACTTTTTAAAATTACAACCTCCTTTTGTGGAAACTGTTTTTGGTTTTTATTGAATGTTTTTAAATGTGTTACATTCGAATTTTAAATTTACTTCAGATAAGGAAAAAAAAACAAATGAATATTAGGATTGGAACGATTTTCATTTCTTGCGTGTTTATGTTGACCACAACAAAACAAATGTTGAGAAAAATATTTTCATAGTCACGAACGTATAAAAACGTAAAAAAGAGTATTTGTGGAAAGTTTCGATTTCAGCACGTGTTTCCCCGGAACTTAAGCTGCCGTGTAAGTAGGTTACAAAATTTTCTTTGCCTTTAAGCCTATATTATTACGCATTAGTGGAATTTCACCATAGAACGTTTACGGTACCGCGGTATTTGTGAATGCACCAATTCTCCTGCGAAATTTCCTAAAAAGGCAAACTCAGTGAGATTGTATCACTTTCCATTGGCATTTGAGCTATTTTCCTTAGCGAGAACAAATTCCTCAAATGTTTATTAATTGGTTAGATATAGTTACTAATAATGTTGTGGGTGGTTTGGATAGCTGAGATAACATCAAGTTTTGACATTGTAATTAAAAACTAAAAAGGTATTGGCATATTTCGTTGATAGAGGTAGCTACTTATGTGAAATACCAAACCACTACGTATCAACAGTGCCGGTAGCTTTTTCGTTTTTCAAGTTCGGTTTTTTTAAAACTCCAAACATTTTTTTGTTTTTCAAGCGCCAGGCTGATGAAATCCATTTAAACGCCATAGAAGTTAAATTGAAATCTTATAAAGCAGCTTTCGCCTGTCAACTTTCGGCTTCACTATGTTATCAAGCATGAGTTTTAAAAGGTATGTAACACCGCATCTTGATATTAAAACAAAATTCATATTTTCACTTGAAAAAGTGTTTTTGGAAAATTTTAATTTAAATATTATTTTTAATAATATTATAATTAATCGACGCTTTTAGAAAAGGAAAGACACCGATGAAGTGTATTCGCGACAATTTTTTAATTGTCATACATAAGTAGTAAATCAAAAATACATTCAGCATTATACAACATTGTCGTCATCCGATTAAACCATGAGGTGTGTACGGTTACTACAGGGTATGCGCAAGAGTGACACAACTAATACGAAAAGATGTATCTTATCTCAAACTAGTTTGCGCTCCAGCTGGACGTGTGCTGAGTTTCCTATAATAGAAGTTCTTTGACATAAACACCTATAAACTAAGGTACATGTGATTCGACGAAGTGTTGCATAAATCAAATATAGACTTTCACGAGTAGGATATCAGAAACAGATTACCCCATATAATTTCAAGAGTATCATTGTAGAAGATTATGGTATAGTCTGTGTCGAAATGTACTTTGGATACCATAAGTAACATCATGTCTGTCCCGCCGAAGGATTGAAGAAGGACAGAGGTACACACGGCGACATATCAAGCTATACATTTCCAGTATAACATGATCTCGCTCTGTATAGAGTTTTCGTAATTGAGAGATCCGGATTAACACGGTTTTGTACAGCTTGTTTGGTCGTCGTGTGTACCATCATACACGCAAATTTCATCAGTTATGTTTATGTCTAAGTAACAGGGGGAAGAACTTGCCACTAACGGGATACAAATCCAGGCTCTGGGTAGTTTCTGAGAAAATTCTGATGGAAAAATCCAATAAACCTTACTGGAGAGGTCCTGGTTTCGATTTTTGAAGCTCTACTGCTAAGCCTCATCCTTAGCAGTACTAATAGCGGTTGCGACTACTTGTCCAACGTGGCAGACACCCTTTTTTTCGGATGGGAAATCATCAAATGACCCCCCCTCCCACTCTGGGAGGAGCGGAAAGGAGTGTCAGACTTTTACTGGCTAAAACCCATCCATGTTCCTTCTTAGCCCTTTGTGTTCAAGGGCCGCGGTATCTCTTTCGAACAGTCCCGCAGCCCCGGCAGACATCGGCACTTGCTGGCCCCTTCCATTTGCTGACATCTGTTTGAGGCGTGCGTGGAACACGAACACGCTGTCGACACGCCCTGTCGCCACAAGATAGGCACGTGGCAGACACCATAGGTACCTATTTATTAAAGGTCATTCAATTAAATTACTTAAAAAAAAACAGTTTTTCCTGTTACAGGTTGCTCGTCCGTTGTGAAAATTGATACTGTTGGATACCTAAATCAAGATTTTGGACACATGCTGCAATACAATAGACAGAACAAAAAACAAAAACTGCAACATTTTTGGATAGTAGCTAAGTCACTACTGATTCATAAGAAAAAGGAAACGCGTAACGTGAAGGTATGTATTAGGTACTACATTTTCTCCCTTATGACTTGATTAGAATATTAAATGACAATATGTGCTATTACGAAGTCATGCCTGAGAGTTACACTCTCCATAATAGTACATTATGATATAAGTGCGGTAAGTTGAAAATTACAGCCGAGGCGATATTGCTGGCCCGAGCCGTAGGCGAGGGTGATAAAAAAGCAGAGGCTGTAATTATCAAAGCGCACGTATGTCATACGACGTTTTATACATTACATTTACATTTACATTTTATAACATATTTGCGAGTAAATAAATAAAACAATACAGCGAAAAGAAAAAGGGCGCGGAATAATTTTTACTTGTTCACAAATTAGCGAGGCGCGCGCATCAGCGCTTTTTTTTAAGGCAAAGACACAAAAAACAGCCAGTATTACTAATAAAGTAAATTAATAATTTTGTGTTTTTGTTACAGATAAATGGCTGTAATTTATTGTCAAAATTAATTAAATTAAAGAATTAAATGTTTATTTATTATATTTCATCTCCCAAAGTTAATTTTATTCATAAAATGTTGACCATTTTTCTGACATAAAAACTCTTTGCTAAGATTTAAAAAAGTATAAACCGTGCATTTTTCTTTACAGCACAAGTACGTAATGAGATACATTACGATATTGAAATTGGTGAAATAAGAGACCCTTTACGAGCAAATGTGTTATAAAAGTACTTTTATTTAGGACACCTTCCAAACTGCTCTTCTACTGTCTTATTGAGCCAACTAACTATGAAAGTGTTACTATGTTCATATCATGGTACATCATTCCACTTCGCTACATTTTAATACAAATAATAAAAACGAATAATGGAAAGGGATATTTAGAATTAGGGCTTCTCATAAAATCAAAACCAAAAAAAATCTTTCAACCTCTCCATATGCAAATGTCATTGGATCGTCGATGATGATTCGATTTGATCGAACATCCTAGTAGAAATAGTTTCTTCAAGTTTATAACTATATTTTAGTATATTAGTATATTTTAGCCTTAGTATATTTTAATGTCATCCCCGGTAAGAATCCTAATTACCACGTTGTACAACATCTGAACAGATGTTCAAACAGCACTGCACAATCATTTTGTTTATATCCTCAGAGTGCATGCTTACGTGTTTATGCAACTCGAGCATTTCTTTTCCATGTGTAGTAACCGGAGCAACATAATCGCATTGCATGCTGGTGACATCAGCCCGCCGAGTAGCAATTTCTAATCAATAGTACAGATCGTGCTCACCATTCAGATACAAACGAAAGTTCTAACGGATCTAGATGATGTTACGTGTGCTTTATACAAATTAAATGGACTTGTATGTTTGTCACTGTATTGCTACTAAGTGTAGAGTTGCGCAAAATGTTTTGGATAATGCTAAAACTTGGTATTGTTTTTGCTAGGCTCGTAGACTTCAAGGAGATGGACCCAATTGGTACCGTAATACTGCTCTGTTATAATAATTCCAGAGTCTAATGTTTTCCTTTAGTTCTATGGTTCTAAGTTTACAGAATTACCTATGATAACATCTGTAGCTATCCACGATAAGATGATTAGTGAGAATATCATGATTTATGAAAGCATTTATCACGATGATGTTCCGGCAACGAGTTATTTACTCAGAAGCCGAACATAAATCAGTATTACTGCCGGTAATGCCATGTTTACACGTTACGGAATCAAGGGGAGGCTCACAATGAAAGCTGAACCATCCTGAACTCAGTTTATCGTGTCAGTGTATATCTTTAAGCTATAATCAATAAAGCAATTTCTCTAATAGCCGGTTTTACAAGAGAAACAATAACTTTTACATCGTGACTAGGTTCATGTATAAGTGACGTGGACCAATCAGTTTTGTGCTAATATGATCGACAATGTCACGCTGTCAGTGTTGAGAAAGAGAAAATTACTACGATCCACAGAAAGATATTTCTCTGAGAAAATATGATTTTGTTTGATTACCGTTATTATCTTCGATCTGAGAGTAATAGAAAGGCAGGAATCATCTATGGCAAATAAGCTTCAATCAACATCGTGGCTCATGGCTGTCCTCTGCTGGTCTCGGCAGTCGGCTCCCTTTGAGCTAAACGTCAGGGGTTTCACTTTCCAAGTCTGTTTACAATAAGTAACCATTAATTAGCGGATAGAGGTGGTAATTCAGAAGTCAAAAGCTATTAAAGTTACTTTAATTGCCCTTAGATAATGGAGGTTTCTATAGAGCTTTTTGCTCGGTACTACGCACACGTTTTATGCTACATTCTTTCGTCTACTCACAGCACTTGCATCCTGTTCATTACCTACACATAAAACAAAGGCGTTTCTATAATACCTAGCATGACATTAATATAATTCTGCTTAGTTAAAATAAATTCTTAGGCGTAATCTGTAATTAAAATCATTGTTTACCCACACGTTTAGAGCTGAACAACTGCTACAAGTCAATAGTCCTTGGTCCAATTGTAAAGGAAACGAAAGCTTTTAATCACTATCCGTTTACTATTATTACAGAATGACAATAAATTATAAGATATAATAGTCTAGGAGTCATTAACGTTTTGATTATGAACGCGACGCGAAAAAATCAGCAACTAAATTGCGATATTAGGTTTGGCTATTAAATATGGTAAGCAATCAGATTTGTTTATTGATAAATACTTTTAAATACGTACTGCTTATTATTGCCAGCTACATTTGATGCATTTTTTTTTTAGTTTTGTGTCTACAACGTATTCTTTTGCTTCTCTATTAAAGTAAGCTCGTAAAGCTTTGTATGAATCAAACTATTCAAGTCCTGAAAGCATTCCTATGAGAAATAACAGTGCGCAAACAGAGGTGCACCGTGTGTTGTTCCGGGGGCCTAAAATGGCTGCTTTATTCTTTCACCATCACAGCCCGATAGGACCGTTTGAATACAAACAAATATGAATGACAGCAAAAACGATTTTGCTATAAAAAACAAACTATGTTATAAGGTAAATAATCTTGAATACAACCTGTCTCCGCGCCTACACCGCGATATCAGTCGGTATTGTTCTGTCGGCCATTTGCGCCGGGTATCGTATCGTTTGGCATTTGTTCGGCGCCCTTACGAAATCGCGTTGACATACTGGCGATAATGTAACTCATTTGTTTTACCTTACAACGCCCTGTATGTCGGGGGACACGTAATAATATGCTGTCATCAAACCTTTTGTTGAATCATGTGTTAGTTCATATAATTGTGGGAACAATATGTATTTGAAATATATGTTATGGACTAGTGTTTTTAGTTTTACTTCGGCAAAGGACTGTTATTATTAAAGTCATTAAAGTTTCAGTAATTAGCAAATTTAAGTTTTCGCCCTTTATTATTTTGTATTGCACAGATTGCATTTAAATGGATGTCATGTAAAATGCTGACTTGTTAATTTTCATCTTCAAAAACAGGAAGTGTTAATATGACAATAACTAAGGATAGAACAGCAGCAGAAGTTTCCATTTATAATATTGTGCAATGCTCATCTGTCACTCTCTTATCTCTTAATGTCCACCACCGACTTTTACTTGAATCGTAAGAGATTTTTTATAGGGTGTAAACAGACTCATCTCGTGATGAGTCTGTTTACACCCTAGCCATCAACCAAGCATTCTGTACATCACACTAAGTAACTTTACGCAAAAAATATTGCTTCGAAACGACTTTTTTTTTGGGGTAAAAAAATCACGTTAAACGGAAAAACTCAATATACCGCACTCAAAACATTGTGCTGGTAGATGGAATAGTACGGAGGTCATGGTGGTGTTTAAAGTAAAAATATTACATTAAAAACATGTAGATATAAAAAAAAAAACTTGAGTAAAAGTTGGAACTTTGGCCCCCAATATCTCTGTAACTAGAAGGTTCCCAGGTCCATACCTGGAACCTCCAGAACAAAAAAAATGATTGCAATGACGCGGAGAACAACTGTCTATCGACTTCGTTCTGAGTCTTTTAACACCTTTTATTAATTAAGTTAGTCCCAAAAAAATCAGGAAAGTCGTCAAATTAACATTCATCAGGTCAATTACCAGTTAAAAGGAATTTATATATGCAAAAGCTATCGAGCTATGGAGCGAAGTATACTGGGTGTCAAACTTACGGACTGCGTCATAAACTCCATACTTCGCTTCAAAACCCAAATAGCTGATGTTGGCCTTTATTTTATTTTTTTCGGATGGGAAATCATCAAATGACTCCTCCCGCTCTAAGCGGAGCAGGAGGGAGTGTCAGACTTTTACTGACTAAAACCCATCCATGTTCCTTCTTCGCCCTTTGTGTTTCGGGGCCACGGTATCTCTTTCGAATAGTCCCGCAGCACCGGCGCAAAGGATTGGCCTACAATTGCATTAGATCGTGAAATGTCGAAGGAGGGAAGGGAGGCCTTTGCCCTGCAGTGGGACAATATAGGCTTTTAATAATAATATAATAAATAATATGCAAAATGCTATGTGGGCGAGCGTCATAATAAACATTTTTTTTTTGCGGTGAAAAATGCCTAACGCATACCGCACCGTCCGGGGAGACGGTTTGGTTATGTGGGGCTTGCACCCACTAAAAAAACACCGCCGTGAGCCTTCTGTCGCCTTTGCTGGGCTGGGATGGGCCGCGAGAACTGCTACGCATGACGTTCGTGACCCATCCAGCGCTGCCCGCCACTGGGCACCAAACGAGCGTCATAATAACCTACCGTAACCTGCTCCAGGTTGACCGGTTCATGGTTGTCTCATCCGAATCGCTCACGTAATTGAGATACCTCTGACGCATTTACCGTTAAAATATTTCGTTTCATAATCATAAGTGGGTGTTACTTTCAAAAATAGTAGAGCACTCTCTCGTTGGATTATTTCAGATTTGTCTTTATCAGAAACGCGACCAATGACTTAGTTTGATTAATAACTAGTGTCTGCCCGCGACTTTGTTCGCTTCAGAAAAATATATTATCCTAAGACTCGATAATGGTGTAGCTTTCTCTCAGTGAAACTATTTTTGAAATCAGATAAGGAATTAGGGAGATTACCTCCTACATAAACGTTTTAAACATTTTACATTTTAAACTTCTTTATAATAATTGCACACATATTAATTCTCTATTTTGATCCATTAAGGTCAAATTGGCCACATAAAACAATTTGCTTTTTTATCTTTTGCTTATGTGATTGTTACTGCTGTAACTAAGGTTTATAAAATTGTTAAGCCGTTTTTTAACCTTCCACTTTAAAATAGTTAAATGTATATCCATTAAGAGCAGGTAGACCAAATTTTACCAATTTTACATAACTTTGATTCAATAGTAAACTAACAAATCGTAATTTTTTAAAGCAAAAAAAAAATATAGATATTATAGTTGACTATTTCTACTTTGATAATTTGTGGTTCAAAACATGATATCGAAAACTTCACTCGATAAAAAAAAATCCGAACAGGAGCCTAATTCGCATATTTTTTTATGTTTTTCTTATTTTTCTTGAAGAAAATGAAAAATTACTTCCAAAAAAAAATATCTAAGCAAAGTAAATAACATTTAGAACAATTATTTGTGGTTACATTTTGCAAAAATGTTTAATCTATTAATAATTAATTATAATATAATACAGCGGCTTGCGTACGTGGATTCAGTCACCCGCCGGGCCTTGACGAGGTAGGACCTATGTCCCTTTTGCTGGCACACGGCTCTCCCGCTGATTTATCGAACGATTTATTCATAGATCGTAGTGTAAATATTATGGTATGGTATTTTTTAACCGACTTAAAAAAAGGAGGAGGTTTCTACTGTTGACCTTATAATAACTTCGTCGTTTATGAACCGATTTTGATGATTCTTTTTTGAAAGAAGATATTTCAAGGGTGGTACAATGATAAGAAAACCAGGATTTGATGATGGCATCCTAGAGAAATCGAGGGGAACCTTTGAAAATCGTAGTGCGACTAGTGCGTTTGTTATTTTTTTTCATTGAGCGTTTTAAAGCACTACTATTTAATGAAGGTCTGGAGTTGATATGATGATGGAACCCGAAGATAGTTGAGGGCACTCCTCAACGATTCACAACAGTAATCGGGTGTTTGGGCTGGATTAATTTGTATTGATGAGATCTTTACACCTAGATGGGTTGTGGCTATCATTAGGGGTTTTGATGATAAAGACGAAGGACAGTAAAGGGAACTCCTCAACGTTTTACAGTAGCTACCTTATATTTGGATTTAATTCATTTCTATTGATGAGAACTTTGCACCCATATGGGTTATAAGTGCCATTACATCTGATGATGGGGACCATAGACAGTCGAGGGAATTCCTCAACGATTTACAGTAGTTACGTTTGGTTGGGCTTCCTTCAAATGGTTCAATATGCTAAAATGTTCTGTTCGTACAAAAATAATACCTAATTAAGATTGAAGTTTGCATAGCAAATATTTGTATAGGATATTACAACTAAAATGTGACAAATGGTGGCAGAAAAAACGGAATCAAACAAACAAGTCACCGACTTCTGAAGCTAAAAGTATTTTTCACTTTTTTTGTTTTTTGAAGTCGGTTTTATTTTTTGCAAGAAAGTTTTTTGTTATTAATTTTATTCTTTTGTTTGTGAAGTAAGGGGATTAAAAATAAAAACAAGTAGCTAGGTATAAAGTGCGGAAGGTTGGATTAAAATATTATTTTATCGTTGTTGCTTTTTCCATTTGTTAGTATATAGTAGAAATACATTTTAAACCGACTTCAAAAAAAGGGGGTTTCTCAATTCGACCGTTTATATTTTTTTTTATGTGTCGCGCATAACTTCGACGTTTATGCACCGATTTTGATGATTCTTTTTTGTTGGAAAGGGTATACCCCGAAGTTGATTCCATTTAAATTTCGTTTGGATCTGATGATGAGTTTCAGAGACAGACAACGGAACTCTTCAAAAAGTTACAGCAAATTAACCGCGATTGCAGCAATCACTTGGATGTTTATTGTTTACACAACATCATAACATAACATCACGCCTGTATGCTCTGAGCGGGTAAGCAGATGTGTACAATACACCCACATTTCGACAGTTAGGTATGTTAAGTTCCATTTTATTGGGGATAATCCTATTATCATGTAAAATAAATGCTTAGCAAATATTTTATAAAAAATTACAACAAAAAATTAAAAAAAAACTGACAATAAAGAAGTCGGAAGTGTGTGTGTGTGTCATGTAATGACGTTACTCATCTTCACGCAAACAATCACAGGGTGTTTTTACCCCGTAAAATTTTAAATACCTCTAGATTATAATCTATCTCGCGAGATTGTAAACTCTCGAAAGATTGTGAACTGTTTGGTGACCGATACAACAAATAAAGCGCGTGTCGCTTCGTGAGATAAAAACAATGTAAGAAACTTAGTCACATAATTGAATAAATATTGACTTGCAGCATTTTACATTTAAAATATCCATTCAAATTAATTTATTACATATAAATGTTAGGTTTTCGCAATTAATACAGTATTATAATTAATCAAGCTGACAATTTAATAAAATAAGTTGTCGTACTGCACGCTTACCTATACTGTGACACTTCGCTCAGCTTTGGGTTCACGTAAGTTCACGCCGGCGACGCGAGCACACGGCTCTTTTCGCGTAAAGGATGGTAGCGTTAAATACCTACTTTGCTTAGTCTACCTGGCCTTAACGGAATAATGTTTGTTCCTTTTGTTATTTATTTTAAGCCTATCATCTACTACTTATAAAATGGACAAGGTCATTCAAAATTCGTAGTTTTGAGGACAACTGGCGCTAAAACAGACCTTGCTAATATCGTACCAATATTAATCGTTATTCAATTTATTTATTATTTTATATGTATTGTTACTGAAGGCTGGCGCTTCTCGTCATCCAGTCACTTGTCTGATCGCAGTCCAGATTAAGTCCATGTCATTTGTTACTCAATAGGTAATACATTTCGCAAATATTCCGCGCCTACCAAAGTCGATCGATTCGTCGATACCGAAACGAGATTGTTATGATTGAATCGTGTTTCAAACTATTGGTAATTGAGATTTTTTGGTCTATGTAAATAATTACATTTCGATTTAGAACCACAATTTTAGCACTCTAAATATTTAAATAGATATTAGTAGGTCATGAAACGACAAACAGGGATGTGTGATAAAACCAAAATGCGTGTACGGATCTCTGGGAATACTGAGTAAATGATCATCAATGCTCAAACTTCTGGTAGAAGTAGATATGCTATTGACTTTTTAAAAAATAAATAAAATGTTTTATACTCGTACGTACACGTATTTTATTTATTTTTAAACATTTTATTTTTAAAATTTTATACAACAAGTAAGCATCACAAAAGATTAGATTCTGAAAGTTACTGAAGTTTTGGTAACATTATATAAAAACTGAGCTGATAGTCTTGTATTATACAAGACACGGAAAATCAACTAAATCGTCACGTGTTTGTTGCAAATCATTTTTTTGCGAACCCTACTCTATAAGGTTTTAGCCACCGACCGTATCGAACACGTAGAACAAACCCAGAAACAAGATATTCAGTGTCCGAGCACGTTTAAATTGACAATTGCACAACTGTTGCAGTTGTCCGCTCAAAAACAAATCCGTGGTAGGCCACGACAGATAGGAAGAACTGACCACATTGTTTAACGAGTTGCGAACAGTGAACGTATTGAAACAATGGTAGGGTCCAAACCACTGTTGGGTAATAATCCTTTAAGTATAACTGTGTTATTAGTTTGTTTACTTACTTTCAATTTAAAGGTTTTATTTGCGAAATATTTCGCAGTACGAACTTGACTTTATTTTTTAAACTAGTGGCGTTTTATACAGTTCCAGCTCGATTGTCAATTTATATGACAAATGGGCTACGCATTCGTCATATAAATTAATAAAATATTAATTAATCATTTTGTTATACCTGCCTATTAATCTGACACGCATACTTGGACTATTACAATTTGTTAAAGTTCTATCAAAGTGATTTTATCCAAAATTGGCGCGCGTTTGCCACTATTTGCTTGATGTTAGTGGAAAGGATGCTGTGGAATATATATCTTTCTAAAAATATTTTTTCTTTATTTTCACTTTATTCCAGGTATTTTAAATGCAAAAAAGTGATTGCAGTTTGCTGTCTCTTTAAGGTGGATGCTCCAGGGTAGCCCGCGAAATTCAAATTTTGATCATGAATCATGATTTTGATGATTATAATTCTATAACTATATACGTGTTACAGCCGCGAAACATATTTTAATCAACATATAACCTGACACTGACCTGCAAATTGCAAAAAACGTAAGAAAATTTGAATTTCGCGGGCTACCCTGGAGCATCCAACTTATTAAGCAAGGTTTAGGTAACTTCTACCGTAGCCTAAAATCTGCAAGGCGTACTGAACAGAAAAACAAAAATGCGGTGTTTTCAGCAACATTTATGTGAGTTTATTATGTGTTTAAAAGAATACGATTATTACCTATATTCCTAATGTTTCTATTTTGTTGCTATGCAAAAATAATAGTTAGATATTATGACCACGAGACATATTTTATTGCTTCGACTATTTTACGACCTAGGCGTGCGAAATCTAATCTATTATAAATTATCACAAACGGGTCGTAAATATTTTTGTCCCGTTCCTAAGTAAATGCGAGCAATGCCACGAGCTGAACTTAGTCACAATTAACTACATAGTTAGGTACTTATATACATTCAATGACTAGTGATTACAGTTATTATGTGCTCGATATTTAGGTAAATATGCTCTTTTGCATTAAACGCTAGCGCTAGCAACATTTTACAGCCCGCACAGGATGTAATTGATCAAATTCTGTCAAAAACTGAATACTTGTCATGTCTCTTTTTCAGGTTAGCCTAGTTCCAATCTGTATTTCAAATTAATGACAATGGCCATTGTTTTGGTCAATTAAAAAATAGTCCAACAATCTATCTAATTTTAGCAGGCTGAAAATAGGCAAAGGTGAACGCAAGACATCCGTCGTTCTGAATTAAACATTTAGAGAAGATTTTTACCTTAAGAGCTGGGTCAGTCTTAGAAGTGACATACTATCACCAATAATTAAGAAAATATCAAAAATGTATTGGGTTTACAAAAGTTATGTGGCTTTTGTCAATCCTGTTGAAAGACGTTATAGAATTACAGTACTTACAACCACTTTAAGTTTGCAGTTCAAGGCGACGCTGCTTGTCAAAAAAAAAAATACATCAATAAGGCCGCTCACAGACGGACTGCATCGCAGCAACCGCACTCGTTAGATATATTCAACAACTACGTGAATATATCGACTGCTTGCGGTTGCTGCGATGCAGTCCGTCTGTGAGAGGCCTTAGTCAAACTGGGTACATTTATTTTAGTTCATGTGTTTTTCCGACTGCACAGATAAGTTGGTTGAAGTGTACGAAACTCTTTTTAAGCAATTGCTACTGGTCTAGGCCCTACACTGTCACTAGAATAATTTACATCGAGACAGTATTGAATTATCCCATAGAAATACATTACTTTATCCGTTTTGACAAACCAATAACCATAACTAGTTCCTTCACCATTATGGTGAACCGCCCAACCAAGGCAACCCATAAAAATTGAGCAATACTTTATTGTGATTTAGACGTTATCATTGTACCCATAGATACTAGAATCTGTCGATATGTGGCAATCTCTTTATTACCGTATAATACTCATTTATGAGGAAAGGTAATAACCGGGGTCACAGCACACATTACACTATATTTATAAGGCTATTAATTTACTTAAACATGGCAGTTTTGTAACGCCTCCATCAAAGAACGTGTGCCCCATAACCTACATTTCTGATTTAATATAATGTCGCCTTGTTTTATTTTTCATATAATCTCACAATAATCATATTAATTATATCAATGATTAACTAATAATTTTGTGTTTCACGTCGTTCATCTTCCGTTAATTACGTTGTTTTTTCCGTTAAATTGAAGGTAGTTGCTCCCGATTGTGTAAGTTAGTGTGTGTTATTTATTCATTGACACACATACTTCAATCAAAGTGAAATTGTATATGCGTCATAAATGCGACGTTGTGACGTAACAGCTCCCGAATATATGGTGCTGCGGTCATCAGGTGGCGCGTGGGAATTCTAATGCGAGCGTTTCTTAATGTGTGAGAGATTGGTCTTACTGACAGCGGAGTATTAACTGCGTGAATGGCAATTTGATGATAGAGTAAACGGTCTATTATTTGTTGTGTCTCACGGAATAATTAAAAAACTAATTGCGAATGTCGATTCGAACGGGTTACCATTTTTGTTAAAAGACTGTATTCACTTACCCCCTTATTAATAACGTGGAGTAACGTTTCAACCAGTATAACCTTCATCTTTAAGGGGTCTAAAATGGCCGCTTTAGCAGAATCATAATAGAATAATAATACAAATTAAATATAAGTAAAAAATATAAAAAAATTTAAAATGATCCTAAAAGACAATTCTTAGTATTATCTGTGTCTGTGACCATTTCAAAAATGTTAACGCAATTTATATTATTATCTTATTAAAATTCTGCTAAAACGACCATTTTAAACCCCCTGCGGGCCTACCATGACGTCTTAAAGCAGGATCGTTTTAATTGCGTGCGAGTGAGGGAAAGAGATGGCGCTAGACGTCCTCTATAGCTCCGTTTCTTACCCACACTGGAACGCGATTAAAACGATCCTGCTTTAAGACGTCATGGTAGGCCACCTGTACGATGCTATGTGTGTACGAGCCTTACTACCTATTTGTCTGACATCTTGTAAGACGAAGGGAATCTAGTCTCCACGTCACAGGGAATTCATGTGTGGAGGCTAGTGACATTCTGTTTGTGTAAGGCTCTCTTGAACAATGAAAAAAAATATTGATTCTGTTTTACCATAAATTTTTTCGAGGTTTGATATTGTCGTAACTTTAGTTACCGTTTAATATAATGGTATAAGGTTTTTGTTGTATGAACCGGGTAAGTCTAAGAACAATATCATCGGCTCACGATACATATCCAAAAATTATCTTTTTAGTATGGAGTTGGACGCAGTTTCAAAGTACGTGCACCCACTCTTGCTTAGGATCATAACCAAAACCGGTACCTTCGAACATGCAAGTGAATTTGCGAAATCATTAACTCAAAAACGCATCGCTATCAGTGGGGCCTGACCTCAGTCGTGCACAACGCGGTTAAACTGGTCATTATTACCACATACCTACCTAAATGCTCCATTGACACTGCCACAGTTATCCAAGGTCTTTGACAACGCCCGATTGGAACCTACCCGATCACTTTCAGGTAATGAGCAAGAAATATGTTTATTTTGTCACCTATATGGAGTTGCTAAACATTTACTCATTGTTAGTAGGCCACTTAGAGGGGTTTCTATGCATTTTTTAACTAGCAACACCTGCTACTTTGTCTGATAAAGCATACTTCTTAAACATATGACAAAAACCAGTGTATATAATATGAACTTTTGTATCAATCAGTAATGAATTATGAGACCTTACTTTTAACAACATTTCAATTAATTAAATCTTCTAAATTGCTCGTGACAAAAACTTAATTGAATTTAGATTGATTTTTAAATGGACACTTGAATAATAATTTATTGATATTTTTATTAAATTGCCTATGTTAATTATTGTAAGGGGTAGTATGCTGCAATAAAAACATATTTTAATAACTGAGCCTTAGTCACATTATTATGTATTTAATTGGTACCGGGCAATTTCAGCGATTAAACATTTAAGTCAAAATACCTAGTAGTTACCTAGCTACTTACAGGATTTCCTGTCCAAAATATGTATTTTTCTAGTTCGTTGCCAGAATTTACATAACTTTAACTTAATTTATCCCTTTTCGTTTATTTGTAGGATCTCGGACTCGTGTTTACCTGTTGTAGTAACTACTTGATATTCGATGTTTGGCTCGCCTACGCACCACCACGTGCTTACGGTTTGGCGTTCGGGCAACAACTGACTCCCACTCCGCCCGCACCGTGTGACGTATGCGCTCGAGACAAATCATATGTATGACTACATACACTACATCCCTTCCTTATTTTAGTTTATTTTATTTCAATAATAATACCATCTACTTACTACCTCTACTAAATTATATAGATCTTTAGGTATAAATAATATATTTATGTATGTGTTTATTATAAAGTATTTATTAAGTAACACTCGGTATGACATAGCTTTTAGTGTTTTTAATCAACTTAACTAAGATATATTTATTTATACAGACATATTATTTTCAATAATCACAACTAATCATTTTGATATAAATGTCTTGATAATTAATTTACCTATCTTCCATCTCCTCCCCAAAATGTTAATTCAATCGGTCTTTATTATTTGACGTAGATGTATCTTCTAGATTAAGTTCCTCAGTTTCTTTATCATTTAACACTTTCCATTGGCCTTCAATTTTCTTTAAATGTACTACGTTTCTTCTTAATAATTGTCCTGTTGAATCATTTCGTACTTCAATATCTCCTCCATTTCTTTTTTCTACAGTATGTGGAGATGTGTCATAATTCAAGCTCAATTTGTTATTCTTTATTAAATTTTTTAAATACACTTTATCTCCCGGTATCAAATCACATTCTTTTGCCTTGCGTTTCCTATCTGCATATTCTTTACCTAATTGTTTCTTTTCTTTGTCCATATCTCTTACCTCTTCGTCTTCTAGTTGACGGTTTATGTCACTAACCATAGGGATTTTGTCACGAAAACGCCTTTTAAAAAACAATTCCCCCGGAGGTTTACCTGTCACGCTATGTGGTGTGCTGTTGTACATTATTAAATATTCCTCCAAACCCTCTCTCCAATTACCTTTCTCAGCCTGGCTGATTTTAAGACGTTTCAAAATATCCCTGTTTTGGCGCTCTACCTCACCATTCTGTTGTGGCCAATACGGTACAGTGTTAAATAACATTATGTTCCGTTCTTTACAGAACTGCTTAAACTCTTCACTACAAAATTGCTTACCATTGTCAGCAGTTATTGTTGACGGATTTCCAAGACGGCTGAATATTTCTTTTAGATTTTTCAAAATATCTTCACTGGAAATCTTGCGAGTAATCTTTATTTCTTTGTAGCGACTAAAGTAGTCCACCACGACTAATATAAATTCTCCACTCGGGAGGGGTCCCATCAAATCAATGGCTATATCTATCCATGGCTCACTGGGCAATTCTCGTCTCTTCAGAGGGTTTGGTGGATTTGGGGCTGAGACTAGAGTGCATCCTTTGCAGGACTTTACCAAACTCTCAGCATCTTTGTCGTACCTTGGCCACCAAACTTTAGTCCTCAATCTAGCTTTCATTAAAACTTTACCAGGATGCCCCTCGTGAGCTGCCATTAAAACTTGATTTCGAAGTTCGCTTGGAATCACTATTCTAGTTCCTCTCAATAAAACCCCTTCGTAAAAGCACAGCTCATTTTCGAATAGCTTATAATTTTTTACTGTATCGTCCCATTTATTGTTGTAAATACCCTCTTTAACCTTTATGATCTCTTGATCCTCTATTGAATGTTTTATAATCTCTTCTAGTGTCACAGCAGTAGGTTTAGCTTCTTTTACAATATGATGTATGTATTCTTCCATTTCATTCGCTGATGTATTCTCCAAGTTGCACAATCTAGACAAGCAATCCGCAATGTTTTCTTTACCTGGTTTATACAAGACTTTGAATTTATATGCCTGGAGTCGTAAAACCCAGCGTTCTATTCTGGCGCATGGTCTTGACTTGGGCCCAAATATGACCTCAAGCGGCTTATGGTCAGTTATCAACTCAAATTCCTTACCATAGAGAAAAACGTGAAAATGCTCCACAGCCCATACTAATGCCAGAGCTTCCTTCTCTGTCTGACAGTATCGCCGTTCGCAATCCGTCAATGTTTTATGTCCATATGCTATAATTCGTGGTCCTTTGTGGTCTATCTGTATCAAGACGCCGCCCAATGCTACTGGACTGGCATCAGCTATCACCATAGTCCGATCTTTCACATCGTAGTACCCTAATGTAGGAATGGAGGATAATACCGACTTGAGTTCATTAAACGCGGTCTCCTGTTTCACTCCCCAGAATTTTCCGATTTCAGTTCCTTTTCCTTGCTTGAGACGAAGTAACTCTTTGAGAGGTTCCGTTGTGGTTGCTAAATTGGGAATCCATTTCCCGACAAAGTTTATAAGACCCAGGAAGCTCTGAAGTTCACCTATGTTCATAGGTGGTCGAAATCCCTGGATACTTGATACATATTTCTGTAAAGGTTTGACTCCCCTGGCCGAAAATTCATGTCCAAGAAATTGTATCTCAGTCTTTCGGAATAAACATTTATCTTTTCTTAGCACCACATCGTTTTCTTCTAAGGTTTCTATTACTCTTTTTAACCTTTGGTCGTGTTCTTCTCTATCCTCCCCATACACCAAAATGTCGTCAATGAAATTGATCGATCCCTCACATCCTAATAGGATTCGCTCTAACGTCTTTTGATAGATTTCAGGAGCGCATGTGATACCGAACATTAAGCGTTTATATCTATAAAGTCCTTTACTTGTTATGAAAGTAGTAATAAATCGAGAATCTGGGTGCAGTTCCAGTTGGTGGAATGCGTCCTTGATATCTAATTTGCTAAAGAATTTTGCACTTTTCATTCTAGGAAGCAGCTTGTCCATCGTTGGTAATGGATGGTTCTCTCGCAAAATTGCTGTATTAGCTCGCCTCATATCTACGCATAGGCGAACCTCTCCATTATCTTTTAAGACAGGTACTATCGGAGATACCCACTTTGAAGAACCATGGACTTCTTCAATGTTATCTCTGTCTATAAGTTCTTTGATTTTATTGTTCACTTTTTCTTCAAGGGGTATAGGGATTCTTCGATATGGCTGTGAAACTGGTTGGACGTTTTTATCAATAACTATTTCGATTTGAACATGCTTTAACTTTGGGAATGGTTTTTCGGTTTTCATTTGGTTTATCTCAAGTCCAATTCTCAGAACTCCCATATTCATAGCTGATTGTTTTCCTAATAGATTTCTTGTTCCATCTTCTATAACGTAAAAAGTTGCACACTCTGATTTATCACCTATTCTCATATTCGTCTCAAAAGCTCCCATTATTTTTAAAGGTTTATTACTCCCATATCCATAAAATGTTTTTTTAGGGTTATTTGTCTGGTTAATTATTGCTATTCCATTGTTTTTCATTTCTTGCCATGTTTGGCCTGTGATTAAGTTACATTTGCATCCAGAGTCCACCAACATATTTACTTTCACCCCTCCTATCTCACATTCTAATTCGGTGTCTTCATCTATCCTAAATACATAGTGTACATCATCTGCTTGTTTATTTGCCTGTTTTGTCTCTTCTTTTCGATTTTGTGGTTTAAGTCTCTTATTGTCCGTGTTACTGTTATCTCTTTCGTTTTTTCTTTTCAGCGGTAGTCTAGCTCTGCAGAATTGTCGAAAGTGTCCTTTTAAACCACATTTCAAACAGTCTCTTTCCCTGGCTGGACACTTGTCATCTTGAGAGCCGTGGTTATTACTTCCACATCTACCACAACCAGATTTATCTGTCCGTTTTCTATAATTGTCCTTTCCTTTTGTTTTTAAATCCACTTTATTTATTTCCAGGTTTTTTCTCATACCATCCTCAAAATCACACATTTGTCGATTTATTGCTTCAAGGGCATTTGCTTCAGCTAATATGTTGTCCAATGTCATAGAATCTCCAGTTTGCAATATTTTCTTTCTTAGTCCCTGTAGTGAACATTTTTCAGTTATCTGATCTATAAGTTGGTCATCTTTATCTTTAAATTGACATTTATCAGCTTGTTGTCTTAGGCGTACTAAAAATTTTTCAAATTTTTCATTAGGTTCTTGTTTGATTAAACGAAATAAATGTCGTTCATAAACTTTGATCTGTTTAGGTGTAAAGTAAGCATCAAGTTTATCTATTGCAATCTGGAAGACATCTAATCCATCTGTGGCAGATACATTGGCATCCGGAATATTGTAAAATATTTCTTGCAGTTCTAAACCGCCGAAATGCAGTAAGCTTGCTCTTTTCTTCTCACAGTTATCAATACCAGAAGCGTCGAGATAAATAAAGAGTGCTCGTTTCCAACGTTCCCATCTGGCTCCAACCGAAGAAGGTTCTCCTTCGCAGTTGAACTTGTCGAGCGTCAGCTGGGACATTTTTATGTTATATGGGTGAATATATCTGGAACCAACCAGTTAATTATTAGTCCAATATCAATTTAATGATCAGAAACATCTGCTCACTTTTGTCACATCAATTAAATGACCAGTAATGCTGTTGAGGATATAATTCCCCTGAATGTTGTCAAACAGTGTCAATTAAATGACCAGCTATGCTGCTTCCATATCATTACAATGATGATGTCAATTTAATGATCAGTATAACTGTATATACTGCTATACAAAACTAAAAATAACTTTGTTATTCCCTGTGTCAATTAAATGACCAGACACTATGCCAGCTTACTTGCTTCATTATGTTTTGAAATTATCCAAAATAACCACTAATGAAACACCTCTGCCTATCTCTTCGAGAAATAAAAGCATGTTATTGATCTGATGATGATTTGTGTTCAAATAACAGAATCACACACACACATCACTCATTATTATCACTGGGTGAGTTTTATAGACGTGGTTGTGTTTATTTGCACCCCACATTAAATCCACCACTTTGTTTGTATTAGGAAAACCGTAATACTTAGTTAGCGCTAACTTACTTAACACTATTACAATAACCAAGATGATTATTTCTAAAAACTGTTAACAGTGCAGCTGCGTTCCAATCTATTGAGTCATAGCACATTCTAGTGTAAACAAACGAGTTATTCTATAAAGCTGTTGTCCCTCCATTACATATAAAATTGTTTTGGTTACTTGAACGAAAACATCCCACAATGATTTATTTAGAATAATAATTATACTTACTTAATACGTAAGTTGTTTTGGTATAGATAGGCTAGTCTCGCCACCACAGAGTACATTGATTAAAATAGTTCTCGTAAATGCAATACTTATTGCATGTAATTTACTTTTATTATAGGAAGTAAAAGGTTCACGTTGTTTCAATAATAGTTTTCTTAGTCACCACAGAACACTAATAAATAATCTATGGAATAGTGCTGTGGCATTCGATTCGGACATTGAGGAATATAGTATAGACAGAAGCTGCACCGTGGAGGAGGCACTTCAGTCGATTTTATAATTCATATTTTTTCTGTCGGTTGCGTCTGGCTAAAATCTTGCAAGCCCTACACGCTCCAGCTCTTATGCCACTATTATTTCACTATCACACTACTTGATATTCGATGTTTGGCTTGCCTACGCACCACCACGTGCTTACGGTTTGGCGTTCGGGCAACAACTGACTCCCACTCCGCCCGCACCGTGTGACGTATGCGCTCGAGACAAATCATATGTATGACTACATACACTACACCTGTGACCATAGTTTTAGTAATCATTGGGAAACTCATATTGTAAACACATTATTACAGTACATAATAAATAGGTAGATTCCTTACTTCCAGGCTAAACGGCCTCCACCTAGTTCCCAAGAAACCGAAAACAAGGCTATGTCTATGCCCAGCGTATAACAATATCAATGCGCAAGAGTCGATCGCGTTTAGTGTCCTTTCCTGCGAATACCTTTCTATTTAAATAAATCATTTCCATTCTCGACTAGTTCTATTGAGTCTTTAGTTAAAACTAAACCCTGCAATTGTTAGTTTGAAACTAAATTATTAATTGAATGTCTGCAAATGAATTTAGTTTGGAACAATCTCGTATATCCTGAATTCATGTTTGTCTTCACTAGCCGATTATTCAACGGTTTATTTGTGTTTTGGTTTGTTTACAGAAAAAGTGGCACAAGTTGCCTTGGTTTGACCCATTTTAAAAACTAAGTGGGTTAAAATATTCTTCGCAGACGACTTACAATATACTCAAACGGACATACTAAATAAGTCGGTCAAAATTGGACTTTCCTGATTGTCAAGTGCCAATATCCCATTTTGTGTAGGTATTAATTTATTAACTAGAATGGCTGTCGATGTCTCGTTCACCCCTATAACATGTTTACAAAACATGTCCAGCCAGTTTTATGTTAGGTGGTCTAATTATATTCGACAGCTGACAACCGTGTTAATTGTTGAAATACACACAAACGCTCCAATTTTCTTGTCGTATGTCGATTTTATAACGTATATAAGACTTACATTATAATCTCAGTAAACAGATCGCGATCTACTTAAGTGCATAACTTAGAAATCCATGAATCAAGATCAACATATGGTTAAATACGATGCAAAAAGTATACGAAACCTAGATAAGTTAGTTTCTAAACACGGATGGAGTAGGGTTCCGCACCGTTAATATTTCAGTACATACATTAGAATATGGTTTATCTCATTTCTCTGAAAACTCTGAAACTAAGTTCAGCATGTGTCAGAAAGTCATTGGACGTAATCAGGTCGGAATATAATGTTATTAATTGGTCACTTGCTAATTCATAGTTAAAGAGAGCAAGAGAGCAGGCCGACGGATGTACAATAGGGTATTACACCCATTTTTGAAAAGTGTCTCAATTAGATTCTATAGTACTAATGAACTACTAATAAATTCACAAAATTTATATTTAATCGTTATGTGCCATAATGTGGTCATGATGTCAGTTGGCTGTGTAAACAAATAGTAAACGCTGATAGTTTGACAGTTGACACTTCTAAGTTTACATAGCCGTATGACGTAATAACATGGCGACTACTATTTGGTGTTATGAAACAGATTAAAACAGCTGAAACCTTTGAATTGAATTTTAAAATTTAGTTTGCTATTTTATCAACTAAAACTATCGTTTTATTACTGCTTTTTGCCAGAGAGATAGCTTTATCTCAATAATATATTTTTAGATTTTTTCTCTCTTTCTTTTTCTTCTGAGTAAAATACCCTATTGTACAATAACAAGACATGTGTAACACAGCCAGTATAAGCTGGTCTCGCATTCTAATAAAACTTGGTATTACGCTAGGCCAGCTCAAGGTCAAAGTGTTACCAGTGACCGACGGCCTACAGTCATTGATTAATCCTACAGTACGTAATTTGTGACCACTGTGATGGACGCCTAGATAACTATCAGACGCAGACGTACAGGGAATTCTTCCACGGATTACGGAACTCCACAAAACGAATTCAAGTATAAGTATTTAAGATTTATCAGGTCGTTCTTGAAATAGTTTCGGTCTATGTTAGTATATTTAAAGGATTGGTTATTTAATGATATTGTGCTAATCAGAGTGTAAAAGGCTGTGGTATTGAATATTTATAATTACAGACGCACTTTTTATGTTTTTAAGCATTTTTTTATTTAACGCATAATTTTTAATTGACGGTGAAACTCGGTCAATGTATGTATGAATGAATCAGTTTTTGTATCGCGTACATAATGTAATTTTTGTAAGACCATGGTCTAAAAGTATTTTCCAATGACATTCTATCTACTTGTATTATCACTTACCTAAAATTCATTGTTTCAAGGAAGCTTCTTGTAAATATCAATAAATAACAATGTCTTTCGACTAGCGCTGGGTATGTCCCCGTCCCTCGCTCGAGCCAGTCCTCGTGGCTGAGCCTGTAGTCCAAAATTAGCCCCCAAATAATGACACCACTCAGATCCAGCCTGTCCCTTTGCTGTCCTCCCCCAGCAACGCCCTCAGCCGAGGCTGTGCAGTGAAGCGACGCGTGAAGCGTGTGAAGCGTGTAATCGCTTAGTTTTTAAGTAGTGTGTAAGTTTGCCCTGATAGGAGGCCCTACACAAGGCACCCACGGGATAGTCCGGTTAAGCAGACGACAACCTCTCTAGGTTGAATGGCGAGATGCTACACAAAAAAAAAACTAGTGCTGGGTGTCTGGCGAAGATGGTCAGAGGACATTGTTATCATCCCGGGTAAAACTTAGTTGAAGCTGGCACAGGAACGTTGAGATACCGCAGAAGGAAGCGGCGGAGCGGAAAACGGACGAGCTCATCATCATTAGGTGATGTGACATCGGTTCTGGATATCACTAAAGAGTGTGAGTCACGAACGCCTTGCAACGCAGTACTCCAAGAAAAAAAAGCGGGAATTGGCAAAGACGGCGGAATTTTTAGTGGGTGCGAGCCCCACATAACCACACCGCCTCCCGGACGTTGTGGTATGCGGTAGACATAATCTCTGACGGAATAAAAGGGTATGTTGAGATACGTACGGGTGAAATCTGCTGGTTAATTCCTTGCACTCTATCTTAAATGATGTAACTTCCAAACATGAAAAACAATAACGCGGAACACATTCGAGTCCTCCAGACATCAAGCCCCTGCAGTTCTGCTTATCTCATCAAAATTGCAAGCTGGTCTGCAGTAGGTAATGGCTATCGTTGTATATCATAACTTTATAACAAATGATACTCATAACGAAACGATCTGTAAATTCGATATCATCTGAGTAATAGCGACTAATGAAATAAGACAAATAACATGAATTTGAAATAAGTAAACAACACATTTGCCTCGAGCGGCGTAAATGATAAATTGATATGCCGTCAGCGGGCTCCTAAAGGTAGGTATTATTAAGTTTGTATTAGGTGCTAGCGATTGTTGCTTAGATAGGCAGGTGCTTTTAATCATAGTAAGTACTTGTATAGTAGTCCAGTCATTATAGTAAGTTCACCTCGGAATTCAAGATACCCAACTGTAAGTCTGTAAATACTTGTATATTGACACCCTAAAAATTGTCTCAAAACCTACATATGGTAGGGTGTACGCAACTATTAAATTTCAAGATCAAAGGTCACAAAAATCGTTTTTTTTGCGCTTTTAAATATCTCATTTCCTATGGGTTTTTTGCCATTTGTATTTATCATCAATATTGTAGAATACAAAATTCTCTACAAGTTTTGTTTAATTTTTTTTTTATATGTGAACAGTTTTCGAGATAGAGGGCGGAGAGCGCGCGGTCACAGAATCATTTCAGGTCAACCGGTGCCTTCGGCGAAAACGCGCCATATATAGTTGATTAACTATCGATAAATCAATGATTATAAATATTTGACAATTTTTATTAACTAATATATTATATTTTATCATTTTTTCCTAACCTATCCACTTTTTATTCAGTATTAATTTTTAGTACTAATGGAGAAGATATAGTTTCTCCTTCTTCTTGTTTCCGTTTTGCTGCTTGGATACAGTTTTTACTAATGTAAACACTTCGGCACTTTTCATGCACTTTAACAGAGGTTACTGATTTTAAATAATCAATTTTTCCGCGTCGTTTCGTTCGACACTTGCAGTTCGTAGAGATTTCATACCGCGCACTACTTCAATAAGCGATTCACCTCCCGAATCTGACTTATTACATAGAAAACACAAATCAGCCATAGTTCTTGAAATTGTCCGTCCGTAGTTACCAAGATACGATTCAAAGTGAAAGAAAGAAAAGACGGTCGTAACTATACAATACAATTGAACAATAGGTATAATTTTTGACGTAGTGGAAGGGTTTTAAAATTTACAGATTTTAAAGAAGATGCACTTAATTATTTTCTATTTAAAATGTCATTAGTGTAAATGGGAATATAATTATATTATGATTTAAGTTTTTCCCTTAATTGTTTTTTTTTATTTTAGGAAACGGTTATCAGTTTTATTGAATAGATATAGATTTAATGCATGAAGAAAATGATAAAATATAGTATAAAAGTTAATAAAAATTGACAAATATTTATAATCATTGATTTATCGATAGTTCATTATACTATATAAAGCTCGATTTTATACTATATAAAGCTCGATTACCACTCACTCACTCACTCACTCACTGACAGAATTGTTCTCCCAGATGGTGAAGGGGGAGGTGGGTATATTTTGACAGATTCGTAAACAAGTAACTCTCAAACCTATGGGAAAAGTGCCAAACCTCCCCTTTTTACCCCCCTTCTCCCCCCTCCCTATCGTATCTCGGAATTGGGTTTTCGTATGTTGCTAGAATTTACAAATATAACAAATATTTTTAAATATCTATATGTTGCTTGAAAAACCTCTAATCAATTGGAAGTACATATTTTATTGGAACAACGTCTACCTACCCCGAAACGATGAAATTAAATGTGGTACTAATGTTGCTTACGCTGTGTTACAATAAAATCTAGACTTGACATTTACAGATATCAAACAAATAGATGTTTATCCGATGCAACCAAGCTTGAAAAGCGGGTGCTGCACTCTTTATTGATCTAAACTCTAGATAACCTCTCACTTCACCTTTTGCTTCCTCTCTTTTTAATTCTTTTTAACTAGCTTTATTTCCTGACGCTTTTGAACTCTTAATGAGTAAGTTTGGAAAACGATATTTATATAGATTATAAAAAGGTTCATCATCTAACTCCCTTGCTTAAACGCCCGACCCTTGCTCGACGAGCCAGCCCGCGACGCTGACCAAGTAACGTTAAATTCCCCAATTAATGATCCGACCCAGCATGACCCTTGCTGCCCTCCCCTCAATGACGCACTAAGCCGAGGCCCGAACCCCACAGGGGGTGCCCTTAGTGACTGTTCATTTTATTTATATCCTTAGTTTATAAGCCCTGGCTGGGAGGCCTTAAAGTATTTTTTGGCCACCACAGGATAGTCCGGTTAAGCAGTCAAGCAACCTTAGAGAGCAACTGCGAGGGGTCATATCTAAACAAAACAAAAACTGCCTTGCTTAAGTTACTTGGGGTCATAAAACGTTTCCTTCTCCCATTCTCACCAAGTCAACAACAAAATAAAAATCGATACATTTTCTTGTTTCACAACGGACCGTCATAGTTATCAACGAACGGTTTATAAAAACTGCATCTAAACTATGTCGAGTTACAAACGTGGTAATGTTGGCCTTAGCCCGTTAGACTCAATTTAAATAATATCATTCACACTTAATTGTATCAGTATTTCACTAACTTTTGTACTTGATATCATTTAGGATGTTGAAACGACCGCTCAGAAAAAGTTGCTAATACAAATAGAGATTATGATATTATTTGTTCGACTAGCAGTTTGGAAGAATAACTGGGTCTATGATTAATACTAGAGCTTTCTGAACATCTAGCTTAACTAATGAGGTTCTAAGCCAAAGTTATGTTCAGACAAAAAGGTATATGCAGTTTTTTTTTAGTTTACAGCTTTCAACATAAGAATGTGGTTGTGTAATGTACGCACAGGCGTTGGCTCCTTCGTTTTGTTTCATCAATTCGCTTAATCAATCATCGTAATTGTATTTGATCTAAATGTAATTGATTGTTGTAACTTTTACTCACGACCTCAAAACTAATGGTAGGTATTTGATTAGTTAAATTATCTGTTTGTTATTTTGGTTATCAATGTTATCCAAGATATTTTTACTAAAACTTGGTATCTAAGAGTCTTGTTAAACTTTTAAATAACCAGTTTAAACATTTAATTAAAAATATCAATAGTTAAAAACGAAAACAGTTTTGTATCTAGACACTGGCTAGTTTTATAAAATGTGGCAATGTGGAATTATACGAGTCAGATACAGGTTCCTGATTTTCAATCAATAGAATAGAGAGCCCAATGGGCGAGACGACAAAAAAAATCTAATTAGTCCGTCACTTAGATTATCAAAAAATATTTGACCCGTGTTTTTTCTTTTGTTACGTAAACCAAAATTGACGAAGATACGACGCTTTTAAAATTCTCAATACGTCACGCCATGGTATAATTTTTAGCTAGTTCTGACGACACGAGCCCCCACTCCCGCGTTTTGATGCGTTTTATCTTTGTCAATATTCATTGATTTACAAAAATAAAAAATACGTGTCCATTAATTCCAATACTCTAACTGACGAACTAAATAGATTTGCAATTTTTTGATACTGTCGTCTTGCCTATTACAAACAATAACTTCAGATTCAATAATTTTGTTGGTACATATTCTATTAAATTGGTGTTATAGTACACAATATCAATGTAATCAACACAATATCGTGATATACGGAACCAATATTATATAAACCTTGCGTAACAAGTAATGAGTTCATAAAATGCATACACGATTTCAATTTAGATTTCAGGCAATATTGTAAATGTCAAATAATACACGGTTTTATGCGAGAAATTGAATTCATGACATGAAATGAGAGCAAAATCTTGGACAGTTTAACAATCGAGCGTTTAATACATCGCGAAGTAGTGGATATAATAGGTACTTCTACCAAGTATTAAGGAACAGCGCGCGCGACGCGTTCGCGTCTCATACATAATCGTTGTTTTCCGATCGATTATTATTACAGCTTATTACATAAGCTGAATAGAGCTGAATTTGCGCAGTTCTCCTGACCAATTTGTCGAAATATTTCTTTTACTTATAATACCAGTACAATGTTGTACATCAATAGTGGATTCCGACTTTTAGTGGTACGGCGGCATCAGTTTATTTATTTATTTAAGGAAAAACAAACAGTAGCACTATAAGAATTCGAAACAATATTTTAAATATTACATTTTTAAACAATTATGCTACCCATAACGTTCTCCACAGATTACAATTACAATTTTAAGTATTTAAAACTAGCTAGTAACAACACAAATACAATACATATACAACGGCCTTTGTCCTGGAACAAATATCTAGATTTTTAAATGTATGTGATTACATATTTATAAGTAAAAATAAATTTGTGTGCGTATTTAATATTACTTTATTAAATATCTAATTATACAGTAATTTGCTGGTCCTTTAGGGTTGCTTGGATTTGCTTCCTAAATGCATTTTTACTTAGAAAAAGAATGTCGATTGAATGGAACTCATTATTGTATGTCTCAACTAAACGATGAAGTGGTGAACGCGAGCCAGCGTTGGATTTACAGAGGCTAGTAGCAAATAGACGTCGAGTGCGTACCTCACGTACATGAACTGTTCGAGGAACCGGGTAACACAGACTCCTTACTAAGTCTGGGCAGTCAAAATGATTACGGCACACATTGTAAGTTCTACTACTACTTCCCCGATTAATGAATGATAGTGATGATTCCGGCAAAACATGTATATAGTCCTCTGTGATGAGACGTGATGCCTCACTCAACGAAGCGCGTCAAAATTGTGACAATCTGTTACCTATAGCTATCAAAATATCAGTTGTTTCAGGAATTTGAGAACTTTCTGTTAGCCTAGCCTCTACTAGCCTCTGTCCATGACGTCCAAATCTATCGGTCTAGGGACCAGAGGAATGTGGACCACTGGTCGTTGATTTATTTTTAATGATATTTTTATGATAAGTGCTCTCACTTATCATAAAAATATTGTCTACGTATCAAGTAGTCAAAAGAAATCGTAACAATACTTAAAATGCGAGGTACCTAGGTCTAGAGACTTGAAAGTTTTATTATAAATTCAGACTCGTGCGCCATTTACAGGCCTCATGATGTGAATACAATCACTAAGTATGTTCTAAGTCTGTTATCGGTAACTCTTTCGCGTTCTATTTGATTAAGATAGGCACTCACGCATGCTGGCATGCGTTTGAGCATTAGTCTCTGAATTGTTCCCAATGATCTAATCTTTATCTTATGTTCTTGTTTCTCAAATGTAAACCCACGACTATAGTTCTACGATTTTTTCACCTTAAATCCCTACGATTTGAGGTGGTAAAAAATCCACTAAAATAACATTATTATTTTCCATTAGTAGAACTAATGGGACTTATTGTTCCCACTAGTCCTAATTAGTGGGAACAAAAAGTCCCATAAGTTCTACTGCAATTTACGGTAGAACTAATGGGATTTTTTTTTCACTATAGTCCTACGATAACGTGGTACAAAAACAAAGAACTAGTGGGACCAACATTTTCCATTAGATGTACCTGTTCTATTCTGGAACATATCTAAACGTAGGACTAGTGAGAACAAAAATTCCCTTTAGTTCTACCGTAAACTGTGTGATAGAACAGGTAGAACTAATGGGAAATGTTGGTCCCACTAGTTCTTCGTTTTTATAACACGTTATATCGTAGAACTAGTGGGAACAAAATTTCCCATTAGTTCTACCTTAGAACTAGTTGGAATGATCCATCAAATTGGGCGATGAAATGTTGAAAAATAAGTTTTGTAATTAACTTAACCATTTGCTATTCATACGACGTTGGTCGGAGGCGTCAGATAATATTTTATAGAATTTCCACATTTCCTTAGTTGATAGAGTCACAAATCGCTATACGATAGGCAGATATTGCAACACGTAAGACTAGTCATGGCACCGACAAGCGTTTGATGAAAAGTAAATGAGAGGACATTTACATAAATGTTAGTTTAAGTTTCCGCTTTTTAGTTATTATATGACTTGATTAAAAGTTTTGGTTACAATCTTTTTAATAACTACCGTAGCTACTCTTAAAATAAATGTATAGCATTTTTAATTCATACCAAGTTAATTAGCCGAAGCTAATTTCGTTTATAGCACTTAGTATTGTTATTTTTTTGTAAAGAGGTTAGTGTAAAAATGCAGTTTGCGTGGGGTAATATTTCGTAAAAAATCATGAGTAACTTCAATAATTATGTGCATACGGCTGCACAGCAGTGCTTAGATAATAATCAACGTTTACACCTTATTGCAACGTTTTTGTCGGAAAATTGCCGCATTAACCGTTTATAGCCCAGTTTCAACAAGTCTATTAAAATAAAAAATATTTTCTTCGTAATGGATTGAACACTATTTTGTTGAATATTTATGATTTTAATTACTGTTCATTAATTACTGATAGCTGTTTACTACGCACTTTATATACAAAATTGGCATTAGTAATCAATATTAATTTTAGCTATAGGCAGTCGAATCAAAGCCGTATTGGGTGTTCTAGTCAAAGCAACCCACGCGTTGCACTGGATTGTAAAAATACTACTATTTTTACATACTATGTAGAGAACAAACACTACAATGTGAAACACATATTTTTATCCCAAAATAAAACTTCTTTGTAAAACATTCATCTCTTAAAACCGCTCTTATTTCGATAACTATTTTTCTTGTAAATGTTATTACATACTATTCAAGTTAACTGCATGTGATCAGAATACAAGAATTACCTGTATTACACAATTTAGTTTAATTGCTCATATAATCGTGAGGGACGTACTGAAAGTCTCAATTAAATGTTAATAACAGTCATACTTAATAATGGATCTGTAACGGCGATGTCTTACTCAGGTACTTTGTGCTATTCATTATATTTCCATAATGTACTAAACGACTGGCTAATTTAATTAAGGACCTGGCACCATAACTGTAGTATACGATTAAACTGATATTCCTCGTTGATAAAGGTCGCCGGTTGGCCAACATAAGATAAGTCTCAGTTTACTGGTATTTTACTAACACAATGTGTTCTAATTCTTCCACTTATTGCTTAAATATTATCATCATAACAGTCGAAATACGTCGACTGCTGAACATAGGTCTCCCCAAGGCGGCCATTCCTGCATGTTTCTCGCATTCAGGTCAGCCCAATCAGCCATCCATTTTGCGCTTCGCGATCTGTTGAATACCTTGGTTCTCCCGCAGAAATCGTCATTTCTGATATGATAGCGCAGGGAAACTACGTGCATCCCTCTCTCTTCCTTTGGGTCTAATCTAAAACATCATGATGCCATGGAATTTTTAGAAAGTAAGGGTGATATTTGATGCGGCGGCGACCTCTCGCTCCCGGCCCTGGTTCGTGCCATGGTCCGGAGCGAGACGGAATGGGACGCCGTCACCTCCTTCTGCGAAGCAGTCATGCTAGCGAAGGAGGTGGCGGAACAGGACAGGGAGAGATCCTCACGTCCCGGCCGCCGCGGGAGACGCCCCGGGCGTCGGGGGCCACGTGGTGGCTTCCGGCCACCGTAGGCGCGGGCCTGTGGACGGGGAGCTATGGGCTAGCTCGCCGTCCGTACGTCTCATGACGACAGGCCGTGTCGACGGCGCGTTCGTGTTCCACGCGCGCCTCAAAGAGAGTCAGCAACAGTGAAGGGGTCCGCAAGGGCCGAAGCCTGCCGGGGCTGCGGGACTATTCGAAAGAGATACCGTGGCCCCGGAACACAAAGGGCGATGAAGGAACATGGATGGGTTTTATTCAGTAAAAGTCTGACACTCCCTCCTGCTCCGCCCTGAGCGGGAGGAGTCATTTGATGATTTCCCATCCGAAAAAAAAAGGGTGTTATTTGATCGTCAGACCACACAGCATTCTTAATCATTCATTTTCTTCTGTAACTTCATTCTCTCTTTTGCAACGTCTAAATAACTCACTGAATTCAAAGCACTAATCGGATGTAGCAGTAATTAACCACAACCAGTAAATAACCCAAAATTAATCGTAGATTAACCTGTGACCTTTTGGTAACCGCAACCTATAGAGACATTATCAACAACCTTACGGTCTACCGCTTATCATAAAGCCGAGTAATAGTTAATTTAGTAGAATCCACTTCACTTTGCATATTTTCGGTATCCGAGAAAAGGCTTACAGTAAACAGGTAGGTAGATTCTTGATGCTTTGGTTGTGCATAGACATGTTGGTCCTGAGCATTTAATTGAGTTGATATGTGGATCATTATTAAAGGTTATTACGGAAAAAAGTGTATTTGTTTTTAGTTTCAGAGGCTTTCATGGATAATAATCATTTTAAATGTGTCCATATTGTACGGTCGACCAAAAACTAAACTATTTGGTTTACATTTTTGTAATTTGCATGTTAAAATATAAACCAAATAGCTTAGTCGACCGTACTCATTAGTAGAGGTTCGATGCAGTTTTATTTCTTTAGGTAAGGTTATGATGTACTGTGTAACCTAACAGTTGGTAAATAAGGCTTTACGCGCATGCCGGTAGCTAGTCGTGCGTAGCTGTGCGCGTGCGCCGGCTGCTAACGGTCCATTGATCGTATGTTGTTAATTGATTTGTAAACTGTCGTCAGCCACGGCGTAGACGCCAGGGGTTTAAGGTGAAAGAAATGTTTGTTGGTTCTCAAGTAATAATAGTGGACGTCTTTCGGCTAAAATGATGAATAGTGGCGCATAAGAGCCTTATTTATAAACTATTCGTATGGTTAAATAAAGATTTAAAGTCAGTGTAACGCAATCATTTTATTTTACGTTTATTAATCTCAAGCAAAGTTTAATGAAGAGGCGTAGGTACCTACTTTTTGTTAAGGAAGTTATCCCATTCATACTTACAGATAAAGATTGTATACATAATAAAACATCTTTTAAAATAATGATAACACCATCTAGAGCTAGACTCTACAGTATAATGCTTATTGATTAGATTTTAAATAAAAACATACAGCTACGTTGTTTTCTAGTATTATCAGCTCCTCAAGTTATGCAATAACTGAATGATTAATCTATCAGAGATCTCATATTTGTTTGATGTTATGGCGCAAACATTCTTGTAACTAAACACTCATATAACAATTTATCATTTTAATAATCATAGATGTAGGTTCCTCAGTTCCTCCTAAGTAATGATCTAAAATGTGTTAATAAACTAAATGTTAGTAAATTGGCCTTCTATTCTAAATCAAAATAGGAACTGGGCCCATCACATAAAATAATAAAATCAGCATTTAAATGTTTAATCTGCAGGCCATTCGAAATTTATTTAGTTTCACATCTATTTATTTATTTATTTATTTATTTATTTATTTATGTACACACAAAATATTTTACAGGACAATATATTAGCATAGAAGAGCACAAAGGTACTGCTTATTTCTTAAGAAATTTCTTCCAGCAGACCTGCGAGAGGAAAGTTGGATAAGAAATGTAGACACAGTGTGTATAAACGTCAAACAAGAAAATTTTAATTTAAACTTACAACAAAACTATATCTATTTATGAAATAAACATACATACAAATACATACACAAATAAAATAAAATAAAACTACTATTGTAAATATTTACCAAAAATATATTATTATTACTATATACTATTATTTAATTCAACGCATTGTTTTTGAAATGCTACGCACTAATGGCCGAATCAAAATGCAAATGAACCTTTTATCAAAGCCTAGATCTCTACAATCGTTTATTTATTATACCTACCTAGATATCCCAATCCGTTCTATCTATAGAAAGTAACGTCTTTGTCATCGAAATTATTTATCGAGCATAAGCTAAAAAGAATAAAAACTTGAATGAAAAAAATGTAGTGAAAGGCAACACAAGTGGTTCGATTTGATAGTGTATGTGTATTGTTAACTTTGAAATCATTAATAGAGCATTCTTGTGTTACGCAGTTGCTGTGAGATAGGAGACATTTGAGTATAAAGGATTTCTATTACAGAATATTTAATGAGAAGTGTTTTTGATTTTATTTGCAGTTATCATACAAAGCAACTACGTTTTCATTTACGTTTTTGGCGTTATCAGACAGTTATTTAATTGCTATCTAAAATCGTCAGACTGTTGAATTGCATTAATCGTTCCTTCATCTGTTTTCATGTGAATATCCTTATAGGTGATCCTACTGATGTAGAGCCTTTTACCTGCTTGCTACCTGGACTATTGGATATGGGATTGACTCTTCTTCTTCTGTGGTGCCTGTATGCTAATATCTATAAATAACTACATGCCGTACGCACTATCTCTTTACTTCTACGCTTTTGGCAAATACCAAGGGTCATTATTCGCAGCTGTTGATAAATGAAGTCATAACATCAGGTGGTCAGCCAGCTAGCTTTATACACTCGCATCAACCATTTCTAATTGAGCCACACCGCAGGGCGTTGATTGTTTCATTACGGTAGGCTTTTTCCTGGTTGTCTTTTTTATCTTTTACATGACGCGTCTCAGCAGTAATCGCAAACAACTTTCTGTTAAAGAATGCGTATGCAGATATGGTGTGGTGATAGAAACTGATTAGGAAACAGAGTCGGTTTTTTAAAGGTTTCCGGTAGGAAAAACATCCATGACGCTGCGGGAAGCTTCCAAGATTGCGAGCGAAGTATTCAACTCAAGTTTTTTTTTTTCAAAATTCTTCTTGATGTAGCGTAAGAATCTGAAACCGCAGGTTGATCGAGACATTCCGGGAGATTTTCTCAAGCTATGGCTTATAAAAAATCTGATGACAACCGTGCATTAAAACGGCTTTTTCACTTTTTGCGTTTCTGATGAGATCGCATACCTGTTATAGTGACTTGTCCAAAAGAAGAGATAGCTACCAATGCAATGGCAACTTGGTCATGCTAGTGAGAACGATAACAGCCTTACTCCGGCCGACCCTAGGAAGGTTTTGTGTTGAACGTTATGTCCTCGGTCTCTGATATCTTTATACCCTAAGTCCATTACGTGTAACACTGAGCGTTTTACATAATATTTGTAAGAAAATTATACAATTTATGAGTATTACACGAGTTATTATAGTCCTAGTCATTAACAAGAATAGTCAATTACTTGCTTTATCCATTCAAATATAACATAAACATGCCTTAGTTAATATTAGTTCGTACGACAACTATTAACCGACTATGTCGCAAATGTGATGTTATGTAAACAAAATATGCACAATAAGTTAGGTAAATAGGTGCCGCAATATTTTAAGACTTTTTAAAAGGTGTGGTTTATAACGGAATATCTGAATAGACCGTTAAGGCGAAGCGTATTTTATAATTAAAAACTGATTGTTTTAAATGATAAGCTTTTTGTAAATTTTTGTTTACTCTAAATCTAGGATTATCTAATAACGCAATAAACATATGACATAGTCATGGATAAAACAAAGATACCGATAATGATCTGAAAATGACTTTTCGTAAAGATGATCTGCTTTCAAGACCATCTGATAGTTGGACGTTTTGCTACATGGACATTTTGCTAAATAAACTTACTGCTCATTACTTAGACGTTTCGCGCTGTTGGACATTTAGCTACTTAGACCTTCTGATCAGGAGGGGTACATAAATTCTGAGTCAGCAATAAAATTAGATCTTAAATGATATAATATAATAGGTATGTATTGTTTGAATGTATGTTTATTTTATATAGATATATTTATTTTTGTTTTAAGTTTTAATTTAAATTTGACTTTTCTACACACTGTCTACATTTCTAATCCAACTTTCTTCTCGCAAGTCTGCTGGAAGAATTTTTTATGAAATAAACAGTACCTTGTGCTCTTCTATATGAATATATGGTCCTGTTAAGTATTTTGTGTGTAGGTACATAAATAAATAGGGTCTCATTGACTTTTTTACAAAATTATGAACAAACTGTAGCTGAATACTGTTTGAAATATCGCAAAAAAATATAGCAAATTGTACAAGAAAGATGCTACTATTTTATACAGCCCATATTCTAGGTTCTTCGATAGAGTTATGAAGAAAAAAAAACGAATCTTTCTGAAACTTCCCTTTAACATTTAATACGTAAATGACGTGTAAGTTACGATACGAGGTGGGTGGCACACGAGTCGCGCGGCCGGCGTCCACATCTTAGCCCATTTGGTAATCACCTCACAAGTACCAACCCGCGTGGATTGCGATATGATTGAAGATAATTGATCCGCCAAATGATAGTTCTAGAGCAAACATTGCTTCCCCATATGGTATAACTGTGTTATGGTACATTAATGGCTCTGCCCGCGGCTCTGCCCGAGTTTTTATGAGATAAGATTTGAGGGTTTTGATTTTGGCCCATTGTTGCATTTTATCAACTAAGATAAAGATTTGCCCTGGAGGTTCTTTAGACATATCGGATCTTTTACCAAAGGTAATTTATCTTAATAAAAAAGGGCGCTATTTGGGCATTACATATTTTGTAACCATGCTACTCACATTCCGTCACATTTGTTAATTAGAACAAAACTTCACAAGTTTTAAAGTTTCTCTTTGACTATATAGATTCACGTAGCCGTGATAATAACACTGTGTTATTTAAACGTTACAGTCAATTAGTTGCCTCATCTCAAAAATACCAAAAAGCGTTGTCAGTAAATAAATCCGTCTCATGTCAGTAAGATCTTGTACTTGTTTAATATCTTTAAAAGCATCTCGCATAAAGGAAACATATCTCATAACTTGACGTAACTTGCAATCAGCTTACCACATTACTTGGCAAGCTCATTCGGAAATGATTGTCGGTCGGATTGATTACTTATTCATAGTTGAACTGTGAAGTTCTTATCTTTGATAGATGTCTTCCTTAAGACAACAGAGATATTTGCGAATAGGCTTTGGTTGATTTGGCGTTATAATTCAGGTATTGTAAAGACCAAATACATTAGCCTAGTTTAAATGTTTTCAACAACATTGTTCTGCCTTTATCCTTATCCTTTGGGGTCGGAACAGCATATCCTTTTTTTCCATGCTTCTCAATAAGTCGTCATTTAAGTAGTCACCCCTGTCTAGTTGTATCATCCTTTACTGTCAATCTGTTACTGTTAAAGCCCGCACTATAACGGTCAATCCTAAGATTTACCAGTGTAACCTAAGATTTACCAACCTGAGTTGATTGGCAGCGGCAGCGGCCGGCGAGCTCTAACATCCGAGTTATTTTCAAGTCGCTGTCTTCATGATGTGTGGTCACTCACCATTATTCGCCCACAACATTTAGGCGTGTCTCTGAGGTAAAAACCTAAGATTTCCGAGTATACGGTGGTAAATGTTCGAAATGAATGATGACCACAGAATAGTTCGAATTTTTACCATTAAGAGTTGGTAAACCGTAGGTTTTTTTTGGTAAATCTTTGGATTTACGGTAGTTCGGACTATTACAGTAACACTCATGTAGCTTTTGAATTCAGCAGTATAAGCCTAACATAGTGTTGCCCCATTGATTGATTAGCATATTCATTGCTATAACTTTCTGTCAGAGGCGTAGCAAACAGATAATAGTGCTTATAAATTCTTATCTTTCAATGTAATGAACAGGTGGTTTTAAAAAATTTGCCGCTAAAACAGATTGATTGACTTATTAGACATTCAAATCACAGACTTGTTTTAAAAAGTTTCTTTGAAGTATCTGTGAATGATAAATGAAACAAGTTGGTAACAGTAGTGTTTTGTTTGTACCATGAACTGAGTTGCAAAATTTCAATTAGTGTTTGTTTGTTTTAGAATTCATTGGATGGGGATTTGCCCACGCGGGAAGGTATGATGTCTAAAGAAGTTATAGTAAATGATTTATGTGAGAGTATTGTACGGTGATCATAAGCAGAGGTGTCTAGTTCTAAATCTAGAGTTCGATTATTTATTGTAATTTATTTAGTTATCTAATGCTCTCTATAGGATAGGCTTCAATAAGTAAAACTGGAACAAAAAAATATCTTTTATAACTGAGTTGTATTGTTGAGCAAAGTCGCCGAGACATTTGATAAAATTCCTTCCTACGTTGATTAATTAAATATTGATTGATAAAAAAAACAGACAGAAAATAATACAAAGTTTTTTATTAGTTAGTATGCAAGTCCAAAATTGATTGGTACAAAATTATAGTTATCTAGTGCTGCAAAAAAAACTGGAACAGATTTGTCGCCCAGTATTAAATGTACGTATAAATTGTAATATACAATTACGTTATGAATTTTTTTCATCATGGCCGCCAACTTGCTTGTGTAAAATAAAAGAAATCATTAAAAACGCTATTGCAACATAAGAGTACGTACATGGTTAACTTTTTATATACGACCTTGTTTAAATTTTAATGTAAAAGTGTCACATTCTTGTTATAATGAGAGTTTAATAGTGTGTTGCAGGGATATTGCAAGGACGGCGGTTTGATTTAAACACACTTTACGGGGACTTTTAACCTAAATTCATGCACTCATTATGAAGGAAGTCGTATTTCTTGTCTATACTCAGGACGTGGTCGTTAAGTCTACCTAATTACGGGAGGCAGGCATCAGACATACATTTTTGCGACATGACTGATTCTGATCAATCAATTTATTATTTTATTCCGCAAAGTATGAGCAATTTACAATACTAAGTACTTGCATATTATTAGAAAACTCCGATGATCACCCTAATATTTTATTTTTCTGGCGATTTTTAACACTGACAATGCTTCTGATCGTCGATCTTTATGCAAGAACCACAGACTTGCGTACTTGCACCTCCAACACTTACCTAACTAATTACATGATTGCTTACAAGACCCGGTCTTCCGTTGCCATGCCCCTAACCCTGACATAAAATCAATTTCATTTATAAATACAGACAGCTATTTTGTAACCAACTAATAGTTCTAACTATAAGTACGTATCCGGTTAATCTCAATTATCTATCTAAATGGTTGTTGCCAAAAATTGATGAATATTCGATACAATAATCAGTTCAAGGGTATACTGCGCGTGCGCACCACCCACGTGATAATCACTCCACAAAGAATTCCATTGGTAAATTCACTTGTTGGTAGCGATAATATCGTTTATAGATTATGTTGTTTGAAGCTTGAATAAGATTGTAATCTTTGCTTCGATGAAGTAGAATTGAATTGATGATGAAATGATCACTTTGATTATCGGATAGAACTGTTGCGTGTGCGTGACGCCAATCAATGATTGTCAATTCTAAAGAAGGGATTGGCCCATATCAGAATTGAAGTGGGTAAGAAAGGAGCAGCTTGCTGTGGGATCGCCTGGTTGGGCAGAGGTGTACCCCACACTTCGCGAATATAAATTTTATCCCATTTAATAATAGCCGAGCCTATTGCCATGATCCCAGCATAAACCCAGACTCCGTAGAGTCTCTGGAGACATATTATCTTAATAGTAACCTGGAGGTTACTACTAAATACTCTTCATCGGGTAGGTATTAAAAAAAATCTGCTGTTTCCTGCAAAAGTGGAATACCTTTTTTTAGTCCTCTAGTATAAATATATTAATTAGTCCTCTTTTAGCTCATATTACGTAAAGAAAGTCCTTGGAACACACATGTTATTAATCATGTAATTTAACTGTGCGAAAATGGGTCAGTGGGTGGCCTTGGGCGCGGACCAGATAATATTTAAAACGTGACAGCAATGGCAGCTTATCTTTACATCAGCTCAATACAGAATGTAAACAAGAGTATGAAAGCGCAGTGACATGTCAGTAAGTCAGTATCTGCATTTTATTTCTTACTAACGGACGTTATGAGGTTTCACCAGCGTGGTTCCCGTTCCCGTGGGAGTACGGGGATAAAGTATAGCCTATGTTACTTGCTGATACTGTAGCTATCCATTGCTAAAAGATTTTTTCAAATCGGTCCAGCTGTTTTTAAGTTTATTCGTTACATACAAAAATACAAATCTTTCCTCTTTATAATATTAGTATAGATTAGATTGCTGAGTTCGCGTAATAAGTTGCTGAGAATTAATTTCTTGATAATATAAAGGGTGTAAAAAACCTCATAACGAAGCCGAAAGGCGCTTGTTCTCCTTGTCATTGCGATATTTTTTTTGTTCTACACCATATCTGGGAACCTTCTAGTTACGGAGATATTCGGTCGGACGGTCAAAGTTCCAACTTGTTGACAACTTTTTTTTTAAATACAAGTTTTTAATGTAATATTTTTACTTTAAACACCTCCACGACCCCGTACTATTCAATCCATCAATCAGCACAATGTTGTGAGTGCGTTACATTGAGTTCTACCACAAAACATGATTATTCACCCCAAAAAAAAAAGTCGTTTCCCAGCAATGATTTTTGCGTAAAGTTACTTAGTTTGACGGCTTGGTGATGAGGTGGTTTACACCCTATATTATTATGGACTACTCATCGAGAGGTGGCCTGTAATTGACAAAGCTTCAACATACTGATGAGCTCGTGGCTAAATAATAACACCGCACGGGTCGATCTTACAGGTTATCCAGTTCACGCCAAGGTCGATCCATGGACCATTCAGTACATATGGAGTTTTCTCCGTGCCTCCCCGTTGGTCCCGGCTGCCATTCATAATAACAGTGGCCTAAAAGTCTGACAACCAGTCTTACCGGGGTTTCGTAATACCTACTATCTGACTTGTAAATATAAGCAGCATCCGGATAGACTGAAAACTGAACCCAAGCCCAACATAGTTCCTGCCGGGGCTGCGGGACTGTTTGGAAGAGATACCGTGGCCCCGGAACACAAAGGGCGATGAAGGAACATGGATGGGTTTTAGTCAGTAAAAGTCTGACACTCCCTCCTGCTCCGGCCAGAGCGGGAGGAGTCGTTTGATGATTTCCCATGCGAAAAAAAAAAAGCCCAAAATAATAATAGTTTGGAAAAAGCTGGGCAGATGATGAAAGCTTCAACATACACGTGCTTGCCTAATCTTGAACTAAATCAATATTGGAAGGTTTAATTCGGTAATTATTATAATCTGTAAATTATTAAAAAAACATTTATAAGCGCTATTTCTAACGTTGGGGTGCATTATAGAACGTATGAGTCCATGCAAACGCGCTTATTGGTTCTTTTTTTATTGCTCACTTATGACGCACATCCGGCGCCAGCACCACTAATGACCTTGCTAACTAGCTTTAGTAAGCTTGGCTATCACTTGCAAATAGTTCTATGTAGTTAGTCATTGACCAATTGATTCGAGTTGACCCACGAATCTTGTCTAAAATGTAAGTACACTTGATGACAAAACATACATTGACTAAAGGACGTATTTATTTATTGGATGGATTTTAAGTAGGTATTACTAGTTGCAATTGCATATTTGCAACCTGTATGCGGGTTAATTAATATCCGATTTGATTAGTGTATAAAAAAACAACTCCGTAGTTAAGGATTAAAGCTGATTGTCGAGATTCTTTAGGCTTCTAACTCTTTGTGATTTATATTTTGTAAGAATCTTAGATTGTCCAGAAATTAATAAAATTAAATTAAAAATAAATAATTATTTTAAATTATATGCATTTTTTTCCTATATTTATGATTTTAAGAAATATATTTTAATTAACATTGCTGTAGCCCACTGTACAGGCAACACAAAAATTGATCAACGGTATTGCAACAACAGCGCTTGCGCAACCTATGATTGAAACAAGGTAGGCAGCTTTACCTAACGTTTGACAGAATATATCCTTTAGCAGGTGCAAAGTGAACATAATTCTGTGTTCGTCGTGCTCATATCTCACAGTTAATGGCCTACACTGAATAAATACTTTACTAACATCAGTGCTGAGGTTTAATGAGTCTAATTGAATTATCAAGTGGGCATGTGAGCATTACTTTTGGTCGTGACTGTACTCGCGTGAGTGAACTTGCCTACATAGAGTTTTATTGGCCTTAAGTACCTCTCATAGTTTAAAATAAACAAGTTTCAAGGAAGAAACTGTTTCAAGTTAATAACTATGTGAAACAAAGAACAATTTGTCTACAAAAGTTTTTGTCTAGTTGTTACTCGCACAATTTTTTTTTTAGTCTCACCCTTATGAAGTTTGTAGGTATATAGGTTCATATTTTTTTTACTGCCAATACCTTGTAACTACTTAGAATGAACCGCTCCTAATTCACTTGAGCTTTGTGCTGTTCACTATTCGTCTATTCTCTGCTGTTTTTATAAAGTTCTTAGCTTCTTACATAGCCTTTGAAGTCGTTATAGATTACGATAGCATGTCAGCATTAAGGTTCCACTGCTGTGACGAAAGCATCCTCTGTGTGATCGTTAATTTTTTTGGTTCGAATACATTCAGTTGTTACGAGAGCTGTTTACACCAAAGCAGAGCCGTGCGGGATTTTTTAGAGATTGACCCTCTTATTATAAAACGTGGTCTTAAAAAAAGTACCGTGTTTAGTACTAGGTTTAAACCATGAACTTGAAAGTTTAAAACAAATATTTGAACATAAAGACCCTGCAGTCGGTTCTAAGATTAAACTTGTATTTCTTTAAATGGGAAGCTATAAATTGCGTCTAATAAATTAGTCAATATGGTTTGAAAAGTGCATGTAGTCTGTCAAATCGAATTTTAAGACTATACGCACTTTATTTTAATAGAGTATGTAATTCAAATGTCGGAAGTTCATGATTTGTTTGATTACTGTATGTTATTTAGTACTATGATAACTATCAATTCAACAAGCATTACCTAAATGAAATATGATTAGCTCGATTAGTATCGATAAATTATTATTTTCTAAATGTTTGTAAAGACATTTCAGCTGAAACTCGCATAGTGAAAATAACAATAGTTTCAAGTAAAAAAATACGCACCAAAACACTTCACTGTAATTAAAAATAACTAACGAAGTAGGTGACGTTCAATAAAACAATACCCTTATCTTTTAAATCTGGCTCACATCAAACACTTTTGGCCCAAATGTGAGATAAACTTAATTTAATAATAGTTATCATAATAAGAATCATTACTATTGTTATGTAGGCCTATGTTATGTAAAAATTAATTCTGATTCTCAAGTTGATTGATCATTTTGAGTATCACAATGGGTGATATATCATATCTAACAGTGTCAATGTCACTGACCCACGGATGGTAACGCGCTGTTGTTACCATAACAGAGAGACGTAAGAATAGGCACTTGTTGGGGTCAAGGTTCAACATGTTCGTGAAGCTCTTGAAAGAACTTTGTGAAGAACGCATCTTATGCATTGTTTAGAGTAAGTAGGCAGTGAGCAGGATAGTAGTTTTTTTAGTGTGGATGGTGCTGCACGCTCGCGGGATTGCAATGAAAAATAGTATGAGTGGTGCTAAGAGGCGCGGGTGCATGCGACGGGTTTTCTTAGGTTAATTCAACAGGATGCGCGTTTCCATCTCCTGCGTACGCCCTAAAATATAGAAAGTAGTGTTTATATTTCAATTAGGTAGGTACATTTAAAAGCTTTGGTTCCCCTCATTTTTTTTTTGTTTTACACTAGGGGATATTAAGCTTTAGTCTATCTCACGTAAAACTAGAAGCTTTTAGATTTAGAGCTATTAAGTTTTTAGTGAACCCATAAAGTTTCTTTCAATTAAAACACTAAATACTTTAGCAAAGAGTTTTAATCTTCCAACTAAATGGATATACAGACATATACTTATATTACATATACTTACATATACTTATATTGACATAAAGATTAATAATATTAGACACGACAGTGTTACACCAGTTTTACATAAGTATGCCTCGTTATCTATGTAGGTATTATTTCTAATCAGATTTATATTTGTTTTATTATTTCTATAAGATCAGTCAACACGGATATAGTGTTAGTTCCGCATAGATAAGCATGTTCTAGTCTGCTGAGCATAATTAATCATTTGAACCGATAAAAGAAATGCCCCAATCGGAAGTCTTCACCTCCGTGACTAAGAAATTAGTTTAATCACTAGTTAGTAAATCAGCTGTTGATTGGTTTACCAAGTCACCATCAAACTGTCTTAAAAAGCAAGTAAGTAATGATAGCATATTTTGAACGAAGATTAGATATTAAAGATAAGGTTTTTAGAAACCGGTTCTACATCGATCCACCTGTCGATTAATCACGCTTCTTCTACACCAAACCTAAAAATTCGTTAAGAAGGCTACGCGCAAAAGTATCGAATATACATAACAGCCAAAATAATAGATGTCAGAGAATCAGAGAAAGTAGATTTTATAAATGGTAGCTGGAGTCCCAATCAGTACAAGGATATTTCGGCGCGTGGCCATTTAACATAACAATTACACATTTAACAAAAAAATCCATAAAATAATGTCACTTCACTGTCACTGTCATTGTCATTTTACCGCTAGAATATCCTTGTAGTTCTGGAAGTTAAAATTACTTGCAAATAACCCTGACTTTAATAGTCATAATCAGTGATTATTAATCTGTAACGATAACAAAATCTACCAATCAGCAATCTTTTCTCAAATCCTGCTCAGAGATCTAGCGTTTACGCTTGTGATTGGTTGATCAAAAAATCCATGAATCATAAATCCAGAGATTTGGTATCTCATTTCCATCGAAGAAGATAACGTTGAAACCGGTATTCGTTCCAGCCCAGCCACCTATCGTTATCAGGATACCACCAACTTTATGCCTAATTTTTATCGAAATAAGTTCAAGTAAAGATAAGAATCTCGTAAAAAAATGCCAAATATTCGAATAGCCATTTTATCAAACGATACCGAATTTGGAAAAGATAGGCTATACCTAACGTATGTTAAGAACTGCTAATCATAAAGATATCACACCAATCATTGGTCATCATCTTCATTTCCAAAAGCCTTATCAAAACTCCGATCATTTAATTGCAGTTAAATTTTTTGGTAACCAATATTGTGATTGGTTGGCCAAAATGCCAGTAACCAATCAAAATCAACACAATAAAGTTAGCGTTACATTTGATTGCAAACTCTGATCCGAGATTAGATAAGGTTTTAGAAACCGGTATACCCATCTATCCAAACGTATCGCTTTCATATTTATTGCTCATAGGCTTATCTTACTGATTAATTTAATACATATATCATTTTTAACAAGCACCGCCATTTATTATGTATGGATATATTGCCTTAGTACGATAATAGCTTTCAGAAAACTGACAGTCCAATTTTTATGTAAGTAAATATGTAATATGAAATTAGCACAAAAATCTTACACCACTCTTTACTTTCAGGTTAGACACTACCACATGAGAAAGAAAAAGCACATACATAGCCATTTACAAGCTTCTACAAATGAAATTAAAATACAAATAGTTTATGATGGTCTTATATCCTCCTCCCCTCGCCGAATTCCTATATCTAAGGGGCGTGTTTCCCCACGTGAAGTCATCTTCTGTTTGACTACGTTTCGAACTTTGTGCCCATCCTAAATACTCGTAATTACATAAAATATCTGCATTATTGAAGTCATTGCCTTATAAAACTGCACTTGAGTTTTAATTTGGTTTAACACCATTATTGCTTCGGGCTACGAAGTTACTTCAAATTATTGCCGTTAATGTCAATATTTATAAATCAAAGTACCTTAACTGACACAATCTGGCCTAATGGCCGTTTATTTAAAACAATTATTTAAGATTGACGCTTTATTTTTATTAAGAAACTGTTAATTCTGCCCTTAAGCGTCTCGTCAGTGTTAGAGTTATGGATTAGATCGACTTTTTATTGCCCAAAATGTCCCCGGGCGATACCATAGATGTGTGTGATTGGTAATTGATAAACCTTCCATGTGAACACGTGGGCAAGTTCATTCAATCCTGTTATGGTAGGTGGGGTAAGCAAGGTTTAGCAACATTGAGACGAAGAAATGTTTAAGTAAAGGAGTTATGCATAGATATTTTTATCTTAGCTAGGTTATTTGGAAATGCTATTTAAAAAAAAAATTAAAACATCATACGACTTACGGTCATCGGTCATCAATACGGTCATCAGTCATCAAATATTCAACATTATTCTTTACTCAGGCCTTTCGCTAATCATTCAGTCTATGTTATTTATGACAGTCTCCAATGCGACCTGTTTTCTTGAAAGTGGACTACTAGGCAAAGTCAATGATTTTATGCATTGCATCATTGCCCAATCGTTCAAATAATGACAGGCTGTTTAAATCGCTCAGGGGCATGCGTAAATTGGTTATCGATTTTACTCAATCTCTTTTAATTTGCGTGGGAAGACAAGTATAGTACTATACTGTCTATAATTGGATATCAGTTAGGTATGTGCTACTGTTAAAATTTGTTAATTAGGTTTCCTTTAAGGACAGCAGGGTAATTGGGTAAGTAACTAAGTCTTGGGGAAAGGTATTTTCCCGCTGCACCGAGCGTTAAATTATTTTTTTCTGTTTATTCTTTGCGATGTTTTACTGTTGCTTTATGCAGGTTCGTTATTATTTATTTTGTAGCTAGTGCAGTGTTTTCCTACATTTAAGCCTCTACTTATGCCTAAAATCAAAGACATTTGACGAGACTGGATCCTTTTCCCAAAAGCAATGGCAATCGCGAATTGGCCAAAGTAAATTTCTAGTTCAATACACAACTAAATTAACTTAATTTCCACGACTAGTTTAATAACTTTTTGTACGTTTTCATATGTTTTTAAAAAAATACAAATTATAAGTATTTAATCAATGGTGAAGATCTCTGGACTTGTATTTCGCTATAGTAGGCAGTGTAGGTACCGATACGGTAAATTATCCCGGCTGCGGTTTTAGACCTTTGACAGTCGTTACAAATAGCTAATCAGTGGCCCGAAAGTCTGACAACTAGGCTTAGGTACTAAGGGATATCGTATTACTCAGTAACTGTGTTGACAAGGCCAGTGGGGTTCCATCGGCTTCGAGTCGATGCTGAAGTACCTAGGACTCGTCCTCGACAGCCAGTGGAACTTCGTGGAGCATTTCCAACGTTGTCGAGGTGTTGAATCAGGTACTCGCGGCTATTCAGAAAAAGATAGTTGCCGAGGCCTCTTCCCCTACACAGGACTCACCTGCACCGACCTTCAGAGCGAGGCCGGTGTTCAGCAGCGGGGCCCTTAGACTGTGGTGCGGTAACGACCACACCTTAGCATGGCTAAGGACAATAATCTCCGAGGTGCCTCCCCCTACTAGCACCACGCTAGTGGTCAGGAGGCAGGCGGACATTAAGCGCCGGGTAAGATGCGGAATCTCCATCCCTGACGAGCAGGGGATCTTCACGGAGCCGTCCAGTATTGGGCGCACTCTGTGCTACCAGAACCCTTGGGTTGGCGTCAGGGAGTGGGTGATTCTGGGCGCCTATAAACAGGCCGATGCATGGTATGTGGTGGTCGGGGTCCTTGAAGGCCAAATACCGACCCTGATGAAGGCAGAACGCCGTCTCTCATTTGGTGTAGGGACGGTGTACGTGAAATTCCAGGGTCCGAACGCCAAATTTGTCGACGTCCCTCTGGGATATCCGACCGCTGAAGCCAGCGCCGACACACAGGTGGTGGAGGCAACTCCACCCCCAACAAACACCGTGGAAACACCCGCGGTTGAGCCTGCAGTAGCAGCGCCAGCCGCCCCTACAGCCGCTGGCGTGGGCGCCGTCCTCTCGGGTGAGGAGCTCAAGGACATCATCCTGTCCTCGGCCTCTGACCTAGAGGGGGACGGCTTCGACGAGAAGCAAGAGCCGTGGATTAGGGCGGGCCAAATACAAGGCCTCTCCAATCTTGGTGGTAAGCTCCTAGTTATTACAGATCACGATAAGCCCAGATCGTGCATCTATGTTACACGTAACATAAAAACACAGCCACTAATAGATTTCTGTTGCAGGGATGTCTCTGTAGCTAGGCTACTGATACAGCGGGGGGGGGGACAGTAGCAACTGTGGTCTTTGCCTCGGCTAACATGCCCGAGGTCTTCCTCGGGCATGAGAGGACCGCCGCATGACCTCACCCGCCTCGTGACTTACTGCGAGAGCACAGGGCTAGAAGTTGTCATAGGCGTTGACGCAAACGCTCATCATCCTCTGTGGGGCATGGATACACAAAATGCAAGGGGTAAAGGGTATAGGGCTTTAGTAGATTATTTATTTACAACAAACCTGACCCTACTGAACAATGGTTCTGAACCAACCTTCGTAAACAGACGTAGCCAAACAATCATATAGGTACTCACTCTGGCATCGGAAGGTGAAGCGGCCTTCACCACTGGCTAGCATGTCTCCAAGGAAGCCTCCTGCTCGGACCACCGGTGGATCCGCTTCGACATTCAGGTCTGTCAGGTCACCTGTGCTGATAGGGATTGGGACGCGTACTACGCGGCCAAAAAATGCTTCAAAAAATGCATAAGATACAGGAGCTCCACTGGATGGCGAAAATACTGTGGCAACATCGAATCCTGCCAACAAGCAAACAGGGTAAATGGGCCCGCTGTTCTCCGCAAACCCGACAACACACCACCTCACCAGTAGAGGCGATGCGCGTCCTCATTGAAACTCACTTCCCAGGCTGCGCTTTCACACAGGCTATGGACTGGACAGAGGTAACTCAAACACCGTCAGAAAACGACTGGCGCTACGCAAACAAAGTCATAACGCTGGAAAAACTCCAGTGGGCGAACCGGTGCTTCCATCCTTTCAAGGCGGCTGGTCTGGACGGGATCTTTCCTGCCTTACTGCAGTGGGGTGGGATCTCTGTCGCCAGCAAACTGGTAACCATAATGAGAGCGTGTCTGGCCTTCAGATACGTTCCAAAAGGATGGAGGGAAGTGAAAGTCATATTCATTCCTAAGCCAAGTAAGAGTGACTATACCAACGCCAAATCCCACCGACCAATCAGCCTGACCTCCTTTCTTCTTAAAACCATGGAGAGAATGTGCGCTTTGAAAACAATCCCACTCCATACTAACCAACACGAATACAGCTCGGAATCACAGCCACGGAATCCGCCCTCCAACTGGTGGTCGGCCGGATAGAAGAGGCGATTCATCAGAAGGGCACTTGCCTGGGCACTTTCATAGACATCGAGGGAGCCTTCGATAAAACAAACTTCTCCAGGATCAACACCGCGCTCTCTCGTCACGGAGTAGAACAGGTACTGATAGACTGGATTTACTAATATGCCAAGTAAACGAGTGGTTCGACTTGAAGTGGGACAGCAGATGGCCATGATAGCCAGAGGCTGCCTTAAAGGTGGTGTACTATCCCCGCTCCTCTGGAATCTGGTGATATATGACCTCATCATGAAACTCAACGCGAACCATTTCTACACTATAGGGTATGCCGACGACCTCGCTATCCTCATCTCGGGGAAAGTGACAGGGACAATCTGCGACCTAACTCAACAGGCACTACGCATCGTTGAACGATGGTGCAGAGAGTTCGACCTCTCAGTGAACCCCACGAAGACTGAGCTAGCCAAAAACGAACACTAGGCCCTTATCGCCTACCCAAACTTTTTGATACGGAACTCCAGTTAGCCAATGAGGTCAAGTATCTGGGGGTCATCCTAGACAGCAAGTTAAACTGGAGTAGCCACTTAGACAACAAAACAAACAGGGCCTGCATTACCTTCTGGCAATGCTGGAGGATGATAGGTAAAAAGTGGGGCCTATCCCCTAAAATTATACTTTGGTTATACTACCTATGATCACTTATGGGGCAGTGGTCTGGTGGCCCCGCACCAAACTAACTACAGCCTCCATCAAACTGCAACGCTTGCAAAGGCTTGCCTGCATGGCGAGCACAGGCTGCATGAGGACCACTCCAATTGCGGCTCTCGAAGCCATGTTGGGGCTCCCACCGCTCCATCTGTTCATACAGCAGGAAGCGACAATGACGGCCGTACGCCTCGAAACACTTCAACTCTGGGGTAAGAGAGAAACACAGCACACCGCCGCACTGGAGGGATTCTATAACGAGTTCCCCCTGGCGAAAGCAGCAAAAGATTGGATACCAAAACAATTTTTATTCGATAAGAAATACAAAATCCAGCTCCATGAGGATCACCGCTGCGAGGGATTAAACCCCGCGGTACTACGGATATTCACGGATGGATCTAAAACAGGTACTGGCACTGGGCCTGGAGTCTTCTTGGAAGATCTCAACATCCACATAGCCAAACCTCTGGACGCCCACAACACGGTATTTCAGGCAGAATGCATGGGCATTTCGGCATCTGCCATCCTAGCCAGAGAGGTTGTGGATCACTCAATTCGTATACTCTCAGACAGCATGGCTGTACTGCTAGCGCTAAACAACCACACAGTGAACTCAGGGTTAATACACGAGTGTCACCAACGCCTAAACCAGGTTGGTAATCTCAATAATATAACCATCCAATGGATCAAAGGACACAGCGATTCCCGTGGCAATGATGCGGCGGACGAACTCGCTAGAAAGGGATCGAGCATGGCAGCGGTGGGACCCGAACCTATTGTACCACTCCCTTTCGGATACCTACGCAAGCTGTGGCTGGACCACGGCGAGTGCAGGCAGACCAAGAAAGCACTTCCTACTATCAACGGCCGGTTCACCAAACGCGCGCTTCGGTTGACAAAACCACAGCTGCGCACAGTTACAGCCGCCATTACCAGACACGGCTCTTTTAATAAACAACTCTTTGTCTTAGGAGTCACAGACAGCCCCCTGTGCCGTGCCTGCAAGGAAGAAGACGAGACAGCAGCCCACGTGCTTTTGCACTGCCCAGTGGTTGCAACATACAGGGCAAAGTACTTTGGTAACCCAGGTACTCTCCGCGAGATAGTCAGCAACATCGGGGCGCTGCTGGCCTTTCTCGGGGAATTGGGATGGATAGTATAATTTCCCACCCGCACGCAAAATACGCGCTTTGACGTGGAGTTGCGGACACCAGCCCGTTATACAATACAATACAATTTCCAACGTTTGGCTCCCAAACTGGAACGAGCTGGGGTTGCCTTCAGGCAGTCCAAACGGTGCCCAACCTGGGGGGTCCAAACGCCTACTGCCGGAGACTCTACGCGGGGATCGTGAGGTCCATCGCCCTTTATGGGCCCCGGTGTGGGCGGGTTCCTTGAAGTGGCGAGCCGCCCATTACCTGAACGCGCCTCAAAAGGTACCGCACGATCTCCGGCGAGGCGGCGACTGTTGCAACCCCCTGCAGGGCACGCCACAATAGTGGCGATAAGTCCCCTCTTTGAAGAGTAGCTTGAGAGGCGCCACGGCGCCCTCACTTTCCGCCCGACGCTGGTTCTCACCGGACACGGTTGTTTCGGGAGGTTCCTTCACCGAATCGGGCCAGAGAAACACCCGGGTGCTACCATTGCGAGGATCGACCGGAGGACACGGTGGAGCACACTGTGAAGGTTTGCCCCACTTGGGCGGAGCACCGCCGTGTTCTCGTAGCGGCGATTGGCGGCGGCGACCTCTTGCGTCCGGCCCTGGTTCAATCCATGGTCCGGAGCAAGACGAAATAGGACGCCGTCACCTCCTTCGAAGCAGTCATGCTAGCGAAGGAGGTGGTGGAAGTAAGGGGGAAAGAGAACCTCACGTCCCAGCCGCCGCGGGAACGCACCGGGCTTCCGGTACCGGGCCACTCTAGGCGCTATATGGGCTAGCTCGCCGTCCGCCGTCCGTCTTGTAGCGGTACTACAAAAAGAAAAACCGATACATTGAACAAAAAGTACTACAACGCCGTCTATGACATGAATGATGAACTAACAAGCGAAACACGTCAAAATCCTATATCGCGCAAGCATAGTTATCCGGTACATAAGACTACATACGAGAACCCGACAACAACTGTCGGGCAGTGGCCCACCAGATATAACAGGTCGGAGGATCCTCCCTTTTCTATGGGGGATAAAAAGCTTTAAACCCTGTTCTTCATACCATACCCCCAAAGTTTTATGACGATAGGCCGTTTCGACGGTGCATGCGTGTTCCACGCGCGCCTCAAAGAGTTGTCAGCAAAAGGAAGGGGTCCGCAAGGACCGATGCCTGCCGGGGCTGCCGGACTGTTCGAAAGGAATGCAAAGGGCGATGAAGGAACATGGATGGGTTTTAGTCAGTAAAAGTCTGACACTCCCTCCCGCTCTGGGCGGAGCGGGAGGGAGTGTCAGACTTTTACTGACTGTCATTCATTTCATTTCATTCGTTCAGGTCATTTGATGATTTCCCATCCGAAATAAAAGGCCAGATGGGTAGTCACTCCATGTAAAATACTTGTATTCAGTTTCATCGGATAAAACTGGTAGCCGATCCAAACATACCCAAAGGTTGGGAAAAGGCTAAGCAGGTGATGATGATGATGACTTCCTTTGCTAAAGCTAAGCAGCCAGCTGTTGTGTAGCGACAATATTTCTATACATTAATAACTGCTGTAGGTAATATCACTTTATTAAATTAAGTTAAACCAATCACCGCTGTATGACTAAACTATTGGCTATATTAATGTCTCGTTGTTAACGTCTATGTATAAATTTTAATTAATTTCCTCCTAAGTGCAGGTTTGGAGTTCAGTTATTAGTTCGAACATATAAATCAATAGGTACTTATTAATATTGACAGGATACCTACTAACGTAACTTATTTTAAATATAGTTAGTATGTACTTGTAAAGTGGCATGAATGTAAAATAAAAGTGGTATTTATCATATTTAAAAGTTGATTGGACTTAAAATTCTTCACTATGTCGCCCCTAGAACGAATTAATCAAAAAGTAAAAAAAAAAACAGATAAAACTCTCTTAAATTATCTGAAACAAAAATTATTATCAGTTTTAAACGTTTATCTTTCTGTATTAAAACATTTCAATATTACTGTGTCATGAACTTTCTTTTTTTATATAAAAATATAAGCTTTGATTACCCGGGATATATATCTCACTAGTTATGTGATCTATTAGAAGCATGATCATCAGCATCAAAAGCATAATACTTAACGCGACGAAATCAATACTACGGCAGTATGGTATATACTAAGTCTATGAGCAATACCAACCTACCTAGTAGTAAAAGTAGGAACAAGTTGTCAGTTGTCACCTATAGAATCAACGGTAATTTTATATTCCGCCAGACACAAAATAAAACAAAAAGTTCTAGTCTGTCTTATCAATTTTCGCTGCATTCATCCGAGTGAGTAACCACGGTTAAAAAATCTTTAATTTCGTAAAAAAAACGAAGAAACGACTAGAAAAATTAAATATTGCTCCAGATTGCCTGAAAGTAAAAGCTCTACCTTATTACGTAACTATTTAGCATAGACCAAAGACAGTGTTTATTGGTATAATTAATAGATCAATCTAAATAGTCTGCATTCCTATCGCAATTCGCGGAAGAATTCAATCAAAAAGCAATTAAGTATCACGTGAAACAACGTTATAAAATGGTGATCGTTCTTAAGTTAACACTCTAGGAACGGATTTGAAACTAGGTTTGCATGCGACTAGCCACTAACCTGTCTTTCAGGGAAAACATTAGAGACAAATCTTTCTTTCAACGGTTTCTAATTTGACCCATTTATGCCGTTCAACATCATTGCAGTCTTCAGCTGGGGATTATGTTACATAGGTGATATCTGAGCAATATCGCATTCTACAATGAGGTGGGTTTTCGTCACCGCGCACCGGTCAGAGACATCAATCAGCACGTTCGATTCTGCTGTCTGTCAGAAAGAACCATATCGACAAAGGGGACTGTCGTGCAATAACGATGTTTGATACAACCTATGCTGAGTGCATCCTCTTTAGGAACACATACCTAATAGTATTGATCAATGCCAGTAGATTTGGATTTAACTGAAGATATCAAGTACCTAGCTACGTAGAATTGTAAAACGATCTTTATAAATGTAACATTATCCATGGATTTTCAAATACGGAAAATAATTAAAAATTGCTTTTATTTCTTCTCGCATACGTAAATGTCGGAAATTATAAACTAATAGAAAGTTACGACGTGACTAAACTACTATTGCATACCTAGAAGTAATTTTATTACGAATTTATATCTCGATACCTAATTAGGTACATTGTAACGACGCCGACATGTTGAATAATTCCCGTCTGCATAATTATTTCTCCTATTAAATTATATTAACTGTTTAACAGTTAATATAGTGAGTGCAATTTGCTGTCAAATTATAAATGCGACTAGAATGCCGTCAATGTCAATGCACTTTTTATTATGCAGTTTTAGCACAGGTTTTTAGAGTTCTATGTCCGAAGAGTTTTAAGTTTTTTTTGGGTTTTATTTACAATCTCTAAATATCAGTCACTGGATGTTTGTCTCAGGTTAAAACCAGAAGCACACAATTCTGTGAAATATTAAAAGAAAATACTGGAGTAAGAATAATTATTTCACTTATTTCCCTGTTCCGTTTTATTTCACAGTTTTGTTACCCATTAACTTACTCGAACGGGTGGTGTATTTCACGTTGCAGTAAAGATAGCAATCTATTGAGCTTAAGATTCGAGGACTAGCGAAGACCAACCACAGAGCCTTTTCAGTTAAAGTAGAAATAAGTATACCTACTAACGGAATTTAAACTGGTTCCCAAATTGGCAGGTGTCTGCGGCATGAATGATCACAAAATATTCACAACTATGCATTTCATGCACATATTTTACCAGTTTGAGCTAATTGCTTAAGTTACTAAAGCTACACCGTCGGTCGTGCATAAAAACGAATAAATTAGCTAAAATTAATGCCTTTGGGAAAATTACGAACAATCTGTTATAACAAGCAAGTTCGTTTGCTGTTTTCATCAGGTATTTGGTCTGATTTATTAAATGACTGATGGATACCTCAATTTGTATTGATATTACACTTAACAGTATAAATAAATCTAAAAACCACAGCCTGTTTGGAATGTGTCGTAAAAACCTTAAATCAACACTTCTCATTTAGGAACTGCAATTAGCTGCGAAAGAATTCACTTCAACATTTCTGGCAGGAAGTAGTTGGAATGGCTAACATTTCAATGGGCCAAGCTGATAAAATACCTTTTATGGGGAACCGATCTACATAAGAATCTAGCTCTGTAACAGAAGTAAGTACACGAATAGTCGCGCTGTCGAAACAAAATTGACCCAATAAATATCACAATCGCAACTGGACCTGTCTTCATTGAAACTTCAATTTATAGTGAGTCATTTTGCATAGAATACCAAATAGGATCCGCGATTGCAGATAATTTTGCCAAGTTAGGTAATCGCGGGCAATTAGGGACTCTGAAAGTAATAATCAGAGAAACCATGAGCTTTGTAGCTAAAATTCAAAGATCTCAATTGATTTGCCTTGCTTGCAGTGGCTTTAAATTTATCATCGTTTGCTTCAATTCGTCTTTTCAACTAACGATAATGGTAAAGCAACGCAATGCCTTCATTGCGTATGCGCACTCTTTAGCAAAACGCATCAGTCAACCCCCTTTACCTACGATGCGATGACTTGATAACATTATGCAAAGTATCATTTTGAATCCAGGTTTACGCATATTTAGGATGTTACTACTACACAAGCGGATGGCAAGCTCAATAAAACCCTACAACCGGCTCTTACGACATCCATTGCAAAATGAAAAAGCATATTCCAACGGGCAACTGACGTTTATCTAACAGAGAATTACACACAAATATTTACATAACTTTCCCATCACACTGGTTAACGATTTCAGCCTGAGGGCACACAAAATAACTGTCTTGGTACCACGGCATGTTACAAATTCTACATCAAAATCCCATTGAAACGTCGTCGCCACACAAACGGTCGGCGATAACATCATAAAACCTGTTTGCAAATGGATGGGGCTTACGGCGCTCAAACACTGCCAATTAGCAGTGTTAAGTCTACAGATTTCAAAGTCAAGATTATAAGCTTAGGGATCTGGTCAATATTTTGTTATAAGACTGGCTAGCTTCCAGAATTCTTTGCAGATTATATAAGGGCCATCTGTCCTTGCATCCTTTGCAGGCGGTGTGTCCAATGAAACCGCTTCATCATTATGAAAACAGGAGAGGGAACACTGAATGGTGGCGTTCTGAAAAGAAGCTAAAGAGATGTGATAGTAAAGGAATGATATGATCTGCTGCTGCAGAAGAGAATAGAATAGCCTTTATTAACAATCTTATAATCTTATCTAAATATATTATTTACTTAATAAGAAAAATAAATTCTTCTTCAGGCATCGGTTTCCGAAGATTGTTTTGCCGTAGCATAGGCCTTCCCCATATTCTTCCACGTTTCACGATCTTGGGTTTGCCTCTTCCACATTGACCCCGCTGTCGCTTTGAGATCGTCGTCCCACCTTCGTGTCGGGCGTCCCCTGTTCCTTTTCCCTTCTCTTGGGTACCACTCAGCTACTAATTTAACCCATTTTTCTTTTTTATCTCTTATTAGGTGACCCGGCCATTTCCATTTCTGCCTTTTTATCTGGCGTGATAAGACCTCTACTTTTGTTTTCCCTATAATGTGCTTAAGGCTTAATTTGTTCTAAGTCCGAGGCCATGTGCTTTCATGGGCCTCGGAATGCGCCACCTCCGGGATCCTCAGTGATGGCAGGAGAGGTTTCCATCGGCGTCGAGTCGACGCTGAAGTACCTGGGACTTGTCTTCGACAGCCGGTGGAACTTCGTGGAGCATTTCCGACGTTTGGCCCCCAAACTGGAGCGGACAGGAGCTGCCTTCAGGCGGCTCCTCCCCAACCTGGGGGGGCCAAACGCCTCCTGCCGGAGGCTCTACGCGGGAGTCGTGCGGTCCATGGCCCTTTACGGGGCCCCGTTGTGGGCGCGTTCATTGCGGCGGCGTGCCGGCCACCATTTGAACGCGCCCCAGAAGGTGGTAGCCATAAGGCTGGTCCGGGGGTACCGCACGATCTCCCGCGAGGCGGCGAACCTCTTTGCCGGATTGCCGCCATGGGATCTGGAGGCAATAGTCCTCGCGCGCCTACACGAGTGGCGCGCGGAGGCGCTACGCCGGAGGGAAACTCCGCTGCCGCGGCAAATTGTCGCTCAGCGGACGGACATCCGGCGGGATCTCATGGCGACATGGAGAGAGCGACTATCGCAACCCCGTGCAGGGCACGCCACAATAGTGGCGATAAGTCCCCTCTTTGAGGAGTGGCTGGAGAGACGCCACGGCGTCCTCACCTTCCGCCTGACGCAGGTTCTTACCGGACACGGATGCTTCGGTAAGTTCCTGCACCGAATCGGGCGGGAGGAAACGCCCGGGTGCTATCACTGTGAGGATAGACCGGAGGACACGGTGGCGCACACGGTGGTGGTGTGCCTCGCTTGGGTGGAGCACCGCCGTGTCCTCGTAGCGGCGATTGGCGGCGGCGACCTCTCGCTTCCGGCCCTGGTTCGTGCCATGGTCCAGAGCGAGACGGAATGGGACGCCGTCACCTCCTTCTGCGAAGCAGTCATGCTAGCGAAGGAGGTGGCGGAACAGGACAGGGAAAGATCCTCACTTCCCGGCCGCCGCGGGAGACGCCCCGGGCGTCGGGGGCCACGTGGTGGCTTCCGGCCACCGTAGGCGCGGGCCTGTGGACGGGGAGCTATGGGCTAGCTCGCCGTCCGTCTGTCTCATGACGACAGGCCGTGTCGACGGCGCGTTCGTGTCCCACGCGCGCCTCAAAGAGAGTCAGCAACATTGAAGGGGTCCGCAAGGGCCGAAGCCTGCCGGGGCTGCGGGACTATTCGAAAGAGATACCGTGGCCCCGGAACACAAAGGGCGAGGAAGGAACATGGATGGGTTTTAGTCAGTAAAAGTCTGACACCTCCTCCTGCTCCGCCCAGAGCGGGAGAAGTCATTTGATGATTTCCCATCCAAAAAAAAAAAAAAAGGCTTAATTTGTCCTTTCTCTTAACATTAAGCATACTTCATTCCTGGTTGTGTTGGCATGTTTGTAATTTCTTATCATTTTGCTTAGTTAAAGCCCATGTTTGGCAACCGTAGGTCATGGTAAGAAGTATACAGAAGTCTAATATTTTGCTTTTTAACGTGGTTCGTGTGATATTGCCTGACTTTTGTGATTTCTTTTAGGGACTAGTAACGCTTCCACACTAAATTTACCCTGTTGTGTACTTCTTTGGACCAGAGAAAGAAGAGAGGTAGGTAATAAATCGTTATCTTGATCATAAGAGCTGACTGCAAACGCCCTGCTCGAGAACTTTTCTCAGTTTACAAAACAAAAAAAGTCTTCGTCTAGTTTTCCACTCAAAGGTAAAGATTCTTTCTGAGCTGTGAATAGTTTCCACGCTGAAGATAAAACTTTGACTGAACAGGTAGGTATGTATGCTTCAACAATAAAATTTAGTTTTAAAATATCCTACCGGATCTTTTTTTTTTCATAATAGTAGATATTAAGTATCTCTCTATTTGAACACTAGGTTTTCATAAGTCTAATAATACGTTCTTGTAATAATACAGTCATAATACATTCACTCAATAGGCTAGTTAAAAACAACTTTTTATTTCAGAATAATGAATACATACACACTATTTCTTAACTAACACCCCAGGCTATGAATAGTTTAATAACCCTTCAATGCCGATTTGAAATACAGTCTTGATCTTGTCGTATTAAGTATCTATAGTTTCCTTTATACGTTAATGGCGTTCATACTGACCTGTTGTGAAGGCTGTGAAATTCTCACCATAAGTATTAATTAAAATTAAATATCTGATCTGGGGCAGGTTTAATTGGATCATATTTAATTCTTAGCCTTCTGAAGGAAAAAGTCAGAGAAAATGAGATGTTTTTTGCGACACTTTTAATAGGTTTTCATGAATAATCGGTTTTATCGACATAAACATACACCTGTGGGTATCAAAACGATTACAATCCGTTCAACGAAAGAAGAGACCTGTCACACCACTTGTATACGAGTTATTTGTGTAACGTACACGTAACGTAAAGTTTATAAGTTTGGATGTCCCTGAAACTGCTCATCCGATTTCAAAAAATCTCTCTGACGGTAAGCTACACTATTTCTGAATACCATGGTACTTTACTAGCGGGCGAAGTCACGAGTAGAAGTTAGACAAATAAAGGGTGTAAAACACCTCTTAACGAAGCCGAAACGCACTTGTTCTCTATTTTTTTTGTTCTACACCATACCTGGGAACCTTCTAGTTACGGAGATATTGGGGGTCAAAGTTCCAACTTTTTGGCAACATTTTTTTTTAAATACAAGTTTTTAATGTAAGATTTTTACTTTAAACACCCAGACTCCCGTACTATTTAATCCATCCATCAGCACGATGTTTTGAGTGCGTTATATTGAGTTCTACCACAAAACATGATTTTTCACCCCAAAAAAAAAGTCATTTCCCAGCAATATTTTTTGCGTAAAGTTACTTAGTTTGATGTACAGAATGCTTGGTTGACGGCTTCGTGATGAGGTGGTTTACACCCTGTATAATTATGAATGACACCCATGCATAAGAAAAAAGTGTCTCAATAATTAAGGCCTAACTAGATTTTAAGTAATGCGTGCAAGCAAATTTATCCATGGTTACAAAATACGTCATTAGTTTTGTATTACGATTACGATTTCCGTTTCCGGAACATACCTGATCATTAGGCCGTGGAAACTGTCACTGTGGAGGCAATCAATGTGAAAAATAATGGCTCATATGCTGGGAGTTATGTTAACGCAAATGTTTTAATTAGTATTGCTTCCGATTGCACACTTCGTCCGTGAGAGATTGATATACATTGATTAGCTTTCTTAGAACGGTTTTTTTATGTACGCAGCTAAGTCGCATTACCGTCTTCAGAAATTGTTTTGAAAATTCTCGTCTTTCGATTGTTGCTATAACATGGACGACGACTTTTTTAATATTTAAATCCCGCAGCAGTCTGTTGACTATGCTTTCCCCTATGTTGTTGATAGCTGAAAGTATTAACTGTAGCTCCTTTACATATTGATGGCTTTGTCGTAAACTTCTAACTATAAAAATGGTAATCGCATACGTGTGCGACAATAGTGTACTTCACAATGTTAAATTTTACTGTCAATGCATTCATTTTGAATGGAAGTTTAATGGCTATTACGAGTTAAATGCGTGAAAATGGCCTAAACTTACGCGCTCATTGCATTGCAAACGTCTTATTTAATAAGTACCTCCAATTAGGTAAGATATTCTTGCTTACAGTGTCAACTACTGTTAGATTGTAGTCTTCAGATGTAGTAACAAAAGTTTTTACAATATAAAATATACAATATACAATATAGTTTGAGTCTTACGCCATGCCACGCCGCGTCTGTATTGTGTTGTTTATAACTATTTATTAAATTTAAACCAGATACTTTTTATTGAATTGTGTGTGTTATTTTATATCCAAAAGAAAAACGTGTTTGGTGCATGCATTCACTTTTTTTCAATTCCTTTCAATAGATAACTTATCTTCTTAATAGCATAGGACTGGATACTTGTAAATGAGCCTTAATAAAACGACTTATAAGTAACGTTAGTCTTAAGACTATAATTAAACGTTATCGGCACCGTTTTGAACAACGAGCTATTTACCTAATTCGGAACACTTATACAGAACAAGCAACTATCAAGTATTTACCTGATATTTCTTAAGATAAGCCTTAATTTATGAGAAGTAAGATAATAAGTAGGTACTGATGTATAACGAGTTTCCTGTTAATTACAACAAACTTTAACAGTTACTTATTAGGTGTTGACTTTACTTCAAATTCTTCAACGATAATATCTTGTGAAAAATAATAAACCAATTCATTATTTCAGCTAATAAGTAAATCTGCCTAAAGTTTGTTATTAATTGTTACCTAGTCATATAACCCTGAAATACCTATTATTTAGTTATGTAGTCATAACTTAGTAACTACAATCATTACTTAAGAAACGTAATAATGAAAAACGTATTTTTGATGCGATTTTTATTCAAGGGATAGGTTTAAACCATATAATTTTTTGTCTAATATTACTTTTTGTTTTATTCTTGGTCATGTCGATGATTTCCTTGAATAAGCTTCGACCCGAACTCTGATACCACAACGGCGTTATCAATGGCTTCAGTCAGATCCCTCAAGGTGCAGGTAGAGTTGCACAAAGAGCAGATCAGTCAGTAGACCCCGCATCGTTTGTATGTACCACATCAGACTGAGTTGCACTTGTTACAATAGCGAGATAACGTGAAAAAAAAATCCTAGTTACGTGTTTGCCAAGTCCTGTGTCAAACCGTAATGACAAATCAACGGGGCGCCCCATCTTTCGTTTTTTTATTACGACTCTATCACAACAAATAGACAACCAGCAAACTTGTGAAACAAAGAACAAATGAATTGTGTAAATAAAGTAATCCATGGCATTATAGTTTTTGTTTAAAGACTACGATTTCTGTGCCGTAAAATTGCGAATTTACATTTTTGTATGTAGGTCAGACAGTTTGGTGCTGTTGTTGCCGAATGCCGTGTTAGGTGTTGGCAATTTCACCTAAACTTAAAAATAAGAAGCCTATTATATAAAACACAGTAAGTATCGAACTTAATAATTTAGTTTTACAAAAACAAAACTGTACCGTTGATCTATTGATCGCGACGGCTGGGGCTGAGATCTTGGGTTCGATTTCCAGGTCGGGTAAAAGGGGTCTACTATGCCATATCGAATGCCAAATAATCGAATATCAATTGCTCGACAACTATACATCGAACCATCAAAACTCGAGTGTTGATAATATCGAATGGTTAATAAATCGATCATTCAATATATCGTACACTCAATACATCGAATTTTTGTTTGATCGAGCGATCAATGCATCGCCATTCATTGTATCGAAATATTACTGTACTGAATACTCTTTATACAGAACACTCCAAGTTGTATGGGGTTATTCTATAAGGAATTTCTCTGTTTTTTTTTTGGAATGGCATCTCGCAGTTCAGTCTAGAGGAGACTGGCTACTGCTTAACCGGGCTAGACCTGTGGATGCCTTGAATCTAAGGCCTCCAGCCAGGGGCATAACAACTAAAAACTAAGCGACCACGCCTGAGGGCACCCCCTGTGGAGTACGAACCTCGGCTTAGGGCGTCGCTGGGGGCAGCAAGGGGACAGGCTGGATCTGAGTGTCATTAATTAGGGGCTCGTTTAACATTACTGGCTCAGCATCGCGGGCTGGCTCTAGCAAGGCTCGGGGGGGGGGGAATTTCTCTGTAGCAGCCGCGGAGTCTATATTCGTGCCCGGTTGGTGTCAATACACTCGTCCGCCTCTATTACATAAACTTAAACATTACTGGCGAAAACAAAAGGTGCTACATGGTGCACCTCTGCTAATTACAGGCGTTATGATAAGTAAAAATAAAACATATTTTGAACTTTTCAAAATAAAATAAAATTGTAAGAAATTGTATTTTCATGCTATGCTTTTCCTTCTTTTCTTAAAATTATATTAAACTCAAATTCTTCATTATCAAAATACAATTTAGAAATTGCAACCGAATCTAGTTTTTAACATTCAATCCGCGGCTTGATCACCATACTGTAACCACAATAATTGACAGTCGATTTAAACAGCTACGTGCCTATAATTTAAAATAATTATTCACATATAATAACCATTGTACTGGCCTTCTACCACAAAAAAAAACCGTAGAAATGGCTGTAGCCACACACATGTACATACTTCCTGTAACCACTTTCAGTGCGTTCTGGCATTAAGCTTCTATTTAATTATAGTTATTTATAACGTGAGTTTTAAAAAAAAATCACCCCCGTTTCATACAGCACATGTGCCAACCTACCATATATTGAAAGTGAGTAAAGAGACCGAACCAGGTGGGTTCCCGGTACTGTAAGGTCCAGGGATCTGTTAAATAAAAAAATAAAATAAAACAATTTAATTTAGTCAGAACATCAGAAGTTTTTAAAGGTCAGAAGTTAACGACAGCCAGCAGACGCTCAAAAGTAAGTTTTTTATCATCAGTAATAATGACATGCCAAATGCAGCCTACTCGCCTTTCTTCAGTGACATTTCATTGGCGAATATCGGTCGACAATTCACAATAAAAAATAATCGCCGACTCCTTCAACCGTGTAATTTTGAATCTTTTATCAAATAGATGGCCGACTTAATAAAAAATCTGGCCAATTCTTGTCTCCATTGCTCATTACATTTTATTGAAATATTTGGATTGATTTTAACTGAATGTTCATAAGTTTTAATAGAAATAAGTAGTTTGTCGAAAAAGGGATTAGCTACCCCTAACCCAAAATTGGAGTACATACTAGTGTCTAAGATTTATTATTGATGAAGACAACGTTGATACATAATATACGTTGGTACATCGTGGCCATATTCTTTCCTTTGGCAAGAAGCATCAAACAGCGGAAATATCGAGAGGGATCCAGTTAGGGTGGGCTGCATTCAGCAAATTGACATTGAAATTGACATTCATAAAACGATATGCTCAAATCAGCCAAAATCCCACACTGGCTGAAGACCCGTCTCTATAATCGTGCATGTGCACGTGTGTAGTGCGTTCTGCCCACCATGACGTATGGTGCTGAGACGTGGACGCTCTCACAGGAGGCTGTGTACCGACTCAGAGTAGCACAGAGAGCCATGGAGCGTTCCATGCTCGGCATAAAATTAATAGACCGAGTTCCAAACGTTGAAATCCGAAGACGTACGTGAAGGTCTACGATATTGGAAATCGAGTTATGGAACTCAAATGAAGTTGGACATGACACCTAGCAAGGCGCGATGATGGCAGGTGGAGTAAAGCTGTGACCGAGTGGCGTCCAAGGAATGAAAAGAGAAGTGTTGGTCGTCCGGCGGCGAGATGGGCAGACGATATTGTTGCCAATGCGGAATATCCTGGATGAGGTTGGCACAAGAGCGTGGAGCTTGGCTCAAACAAAGAGAGGCCTATACCCAGCAGTAGGTGAAGTCGGGCTGTGGATGATGATGACGTACGTTCGTGGGTGGTGGTATTCAGTTGCTTCATGTAAAATACTGGTATTCAGCTGCATCCGGTTATACTAGAAGCCGACCCCAACATAGTTGGGAAAAGGCAAATAATGACAGAATAATATAAGTTAGTGGGTACCGATAAATAGACAAAGCAATCCTGTTACAATGTTGTTTGATTTCTCGTGTCTGATTGAACATTGAAAACGCGTACCATTTCATATGAAATTGAACTTTCACGACATGATTACAACGTCAATCACAGTCGTTAATTACTGATAACTTTTTGTTTTTAATAAATTATAATTTGCTGCCTCTGGAATCTCGATACAAATATCGTGACCAGATGAAAAGTTTTTTTAATCACAGATTCACTTACAGGCAGTCTATTGTATTTGTTCTAGGTATTAATTAAAAGGTTTTGTGTAACATTAAATAGTTTTTTTTTTTAGCTGTTGGTAATTTGATCCACATCAATAACTAATTGCATCGTTCACAAGGACAGCGACTTGCATTTTAATAAAATATAATGCGCATGTTTGTCCTGAAGGCAGAGGTGGCAAAGTCACTTTTCACCTGTAAGTCCCTTGTAATTGGGGGCGAGCCTATTGCCACCAACCAGGCGCAAATCCAGACTCTTTGGCTGCTACTGAGAAATTTCTGATAGAAAAACCCAATAACACTTTGCCCGATCTGGGTCTTGAATGGACCTTACGCGCAGAAGTAGCGCTTGCAAACAACGAGGTGGATATTTTAGTAAGTAGAATATAAATCGAACCTATTACCTCTTACTACCAAACCGCACACACTCACTTAGCTTCCCAGAAAACATTATGGTGGCACATAAATCAGCTCTCAAGTGTCGCGTGGCATGCCAATTTGTTGCGCGCGCGCTCACGTGCCCGTCGCGTTCCATCTACACTTCGGCATTCATCGGGTACCGGCCGTGGGAAAAAAAAAACGATATTTGGAAAGCGATTTATTTGAATAAATTCGTTTTTTTTTTCTGGATCTCTTGTTATCCGGTAGGTACGTGATATCAATTGTAAGTTATGATAAAATTTAAGTTATAAAATGTATTTTTTATTAGAACGTTTAACGTTTTTTCGTTTTATTACGAATTTATCGTGACCTCATCAAATAAATCAAAAATTTAAAATGTCACGACATGGTATCGAATTTCATGCCGCTCCCGACACGTTATGGTAATGCGTATTTCGTAATAACTAATTTCACACTTGTTATCTAGAATAACTATCTATCTATTTGCAAAAATAAAAGTTCTCATTTGGTTATGTCCACATTTTAATAAAGACCTCAAAGCGAATGTTGCGAAATTTTTCAGGCGCACTAAGTCAATAAACTGCCTTCATAAAGATTGAATAATTTTCTGTTAAGGAAACATTATTTTGTATAAAAAAAAGCTGTAACATATGAAGTTGGTGAGATGACGAGAAATAGAGAAGTATGGAAGAAGACATGCAGTGCCGACTGCCCACCCCAAATAAATTGGAATAACTGCAGGAGAATAAATGGATGAATGAACGAATATTGAAGGTCACAGTTTCTAATTTTATTTTGATTCATTCCTTCTTAATTATCGGCACCCTTCTTGCACCCATTGCTGTGTTTCTCATTTTTACTGGTCTGCGATAGTCTCAACCAATTTGATTCACATACCTATAGATATACATTTTTCAAGATACAGACCTACACCCGAAAATCTTTTAATATTTGAAATTTAAAAAAACTAGAGCAAAAAAAAACAATAGAATTATCGGAGCGAAACCTTGATAACCATTTAAGTTCACGAAAATATGAACAATATCAAAATGAGGCCTATTATTTTTTGTTGCTATCGTAATTAACGTAACACCATTGTAAGCGAAACGGTGTAATTATGTCAAGAGCTGTAAGTTAACCGACCCTGCTTAACAATATAATGGTGAAAAACTATTCATTGCACAATATTGATGACAATAGTTTACGCGACGTCGGCGTCGGCTGTCGAGGCTCACGACCGTGGTGCTTCGTAAGTTTGTTTGTTAGTCAACTAACTTAGTGAGCAACAGCCGAGCATTGATTATTCCACACTTATTTAATATAAGCATATGAAAAACTATTTGTTGTTAACTACAACTAACAAAAATCCTTACACTCAATCACTCCACCAATCATTTTGTTATATAAAGGGCTGGTGTCCACAACTCCACGTTCAAAGCTCGTATTTTGCATACGTCTTGCTTACAAACATAATGTACTTGCTTATGTGTATGAGATTCTTAGTCCTAGATTGCTAATCTGTGGGTCGAGATTTTTGGAAAGTTGACTAATATCTAACTATTTCGTTGTAGCTACATAACGGCTAAAATTTATCTCGAGATCTTCTATGTACCAATCTTATGACGCACGAACCAAATAAATATGCATTATGCACGTAAGAAATTAGGTACACGCATCTGAAATGATTTGTCAGTGAAAAATCGTCATAGCAAATATTGCAAAACGATCGGTTTTATTGATCGCAAATAAATTATTTGTGTATAACGTGATCGTGGCCACGAAAAATGAGTTGTAAGTGGGCCATTGACTTCCGGGCATTCGTGTTTGGTCACGAAACAGGCGGTTGCAACAGTGCACTCGGTTAGGGCTGATGCTGACCTGGAAATTTTACTCGTTTCAGTGACAAATGGAATTAAATATTCTCAGTGTCATTAGTAAGAAAACCTGATGAATCCAAAACTACTTGACCATCGGTCATCCCTATCTGAACTCACCAGCCTCCTTAACTATTCTTTCCCGATGTGAGATAATTTCTAGGTTACACTCTGCAGGCGCAGTATCCAGCATACGATAATAAAGTCATAAGCGGAAAAAGCTTGTGTTAAATATTGTGAATACTGAATCTTGGACAAGCACCAACTTATGATGGTGAAGAAAATCATAGCGAGGAAACGGACCACTGAACTAAGAAATCTTTTGGTCAATTTTCATTCCTTTTCAATTTGGGATGAGAGATGAATAATTCAGGGAGCAATTACAGGTAGCCAATTATTTTAATTGTTGTAATTTAACATGGCACTTATTTACATATCCGACATACGAGTAATATGTATTTTCAATCAAATCAGTTTTGATTTTAATTCAAGGATCGTGAGATTAAGGAAGGCCAGCCCTAGATGCAATTGTCGGACTAAAGCTATCTGAGTCCTGACTGCACCTTATGTCATCGATTTCATAAAACTGGGCCAATTTGTACCGTGGGCAGTGCTATCGGCTTGTTGTTTTTCCTTTCGATACAATAATCGAAAAGGCGTTTCAAAACAGGCTGCTAATAAATAAGATTAGTCTTATTGTTAGCTTAAAATGGCATTACAAAATTAATTTAAAATAGAAATAGCAAAACAACAAAATCAGACCATTCTTTCTTATGATTCTGAAAAAAGAGTCAGTATTGAATTTGAGCACGTACAAAATTGTTATTACTAAATCATTTTACATTGCAGCATTGCAAAGCATCTTTATCAACTAGCACTAGGCCCGCGTATTAGATTATGGCTCATTCGTCCCATTTACAATGATGATCTAACACATAAACATAATTAAAACGATAAGGATAATACCAACTATCAATTTATTACAATACGTAATGCACCCGGTAGCATCGTTCACGGTTGTCTGAAACTTAAACAATAAACCATCAACATGCGCCTGGTGATCTTTTACGCTTATAGCCGTCTTATAGCACAGTCTTATAGCTTCCACTTTCTCCCATCATCACATTATGCACGCGTGTAATGAAATCTTAATCTGTTTGATCGAAGAAAGTAAATGCTCCTTATTATGGCGGGTAGCGACTCGCTATTAGTCGCGGAATGCAAATGATAACACGAATTAAATAACTGATACGAGACTTTAGTCGGTGGGAGAGATTCAAGAGTCTCGTTAAGTTGTTGTGCAAATCACTAATGCCCGTTTTACCTTTCGCGAACACCTACATGAAGCTTAAATACTATTACTTTGTTGCAATTCTCGACTCCGAAGAAGCAGTTAAACCCATCAGTGAGCTTTTATGTAGATTCGGGCAAAGAGCCTCGTTTTATGAATTTGAAAACAGTTTTCAGAAAGATATATAGACCGTAAGATAATGTTTTACCAGCCAGAAATATTTTCCCAAAAAGAGTTCCCAGTCACTACTCAGATTGAACTTAGCTAGATGCGAAAAATTACATTTTGCTGAATGAAAACAAAGATATAATATATATTTTTAGTATTTTGTATATCCCTGTAGTTTACCTTAGTATTAATTTAAATATTTTCAGATTTACACCACCTGCTTGTCTCGGCATCACCCAAAGGTTGACTGGTAGAGAATGCCTATGGCATTGAATGCTAACAATACGTATGAATTAGAAACAGAATGTAAAACAATAGCCACTTAATGTGCATAAGAGTAGAAAAAAACAAATTCAATGAACCGGTAATCCGGAAGCCATGATGAATTTTTGGAAGTGATCGATTACTTAGCAGTTTTTATTACGGATTTCTCTCTTATTTCAGAATGTTTTTTATCTAGTTAAATAAAGTATGAAGCGTGGATATCTGTTTAATGACGGCAAAATGTTTTATACGTAGAGTACGACTAATTATCTTGTGAATAAGCATGATGGAAGTTTAGATATGTTAGGGTCCTAAATTCTATAATATCTTCGGAGATCTAATGGTTTTATAAGAACAAATTTGTGGAAAATCAAAAGAACAATAAGTAGATAATCTTTTGCTGTACACTACAGTCCATAACTTTACGCACCCGCCTCTGTTCCATACTAATTAGGTATTTATTTTTCATTTAACTTATTACCAGTCATACCTTCCATCATCATCATACCATCTTTGAACACATTTCCCTCGGACATTCCTATCCTTGGACCAAAACTAATACAGCCGATGTGATATCTAAATGGTTAACTGGCCATTGTATTGCCGATCATTTCTGTGCACCAATACTCTAGCTTGACCTATATCTCCATAACAATAAGGTCGTTAGTCTTTCTCAACATCACGATATCCTGTGAACAAATAATTTGAACGCTCACAAACCCACAGGTGGAATGAGCTTGATAAAGTGGCTTGTTAATCCAAAATAAACCCTGTTCTTTCCTGTTAAAATCGATTACTGTGTGTAGAAATATTTGAATGCAATGAGAGCATATATTTTCAATTTGAAGTGTGAAGGTGTATAAGCGTGATCATAGTTGTCAATCGAGTGATCTAACGATCGTTGGGTTGATTTATTTTCAATTTATTGAATTAATTTCATGTTGATCAATGATTTAGGATACAGTGTGGATGTCGACTTCCCGGATGTTGACGATTTGAGTACTTAATAATTCAATAAAAAAAAACTAAATATGTTGTGTCTTGATTTCGTTTCTTACCTTATTTTTTTAGCTTAAGCTATTGGATGTCTACTTTTATATTTCCCGTTTTGGGAAGTAAGCCATAAATCTACTGAGTGAGAGTCTGTCGTAACTTAAACTTTATCGCTAAATCGCAGCTTTTGAGTTTATATGTTCCTTTAGTAAGTGTCTGTTCAAGTGGAATACGTCTATTCAACTCAGATTTTTCATCATTCATCCATTACCAGATGATACCAATACAAAAGACGGGATAGTTGTTTCACTTTTGTTTACTACTTTGCTACTACAATACTTCCCAAATACGACGACGACGATGATTCTTGTGGTATCCTACTCACATTTTATGTTGCTTATTCTAATTATATGTGTTCTTTCAGCCAATTCTAGTACTTGAGAATAAATTATGGTGTTACATTTTTTGTTCCTAATTAGATAAGATGAAAATAGTAGACACTTGTCTCTCCAAATAAGGATTAAACTATCACTTTCGTTCCAACTGAAATATTTGTTTAGTTACGAAACTGCCGGCTAAACCACTCTGCATAAAATTTATAATCATCTCTACAAATCGCGACAGTTACAGAATTCTAATTAACTATATTCGTCATCTTATGCAAGCTTACTGTCTTTTTATGTTTTTGTTCAGCCATTACGATTGATTACAATGCTAATTAGCGTCACAAGTATCCATTTACGTCAACTATTACTAATTATGTAATAATATGTTTTACTATGTCATAATAACTGGATTATACATATTTTGTAGTCAGATTAGACGTTTTTAAAATTAAGTGGATGTTTGTAGCGATGACGCACATTCAAAAAGAAAACAGTCCATCATTGAATTAACTATTGCTAAAATGTTTTAAAGATGATATGACTATTAAGGAGGTGAAAACATAAATTTTACCCAAATTTAGACTTATATAAATGAGAAGAGCTGCACCGACATCAACTAAGTACCTAAATTAGCTTAAGAACAAGAGAATGATGATGATGATGATTAATTTTACAAAGCAAATAAAATGGATCATGCTGCTTCGATATAAAATCTAGTTAATTCAGTTTCAACGTTGGGTCAAAAATTGTATAAAACAATTGTTTTGACCGAACGTTGAAACTGAATTAACTAGATTATGGCTTATAGTAAAAGCAAAATGTACCCAATGAAGTTTTGTTTTTGTTTGAGATTATGTAAGTTGACCCGGAAGCTAAGAAAAGGCTAAATTCAACCATTGATTCAATTAATCGATAACCTTTGAGAATTTAAGTAAAAATCTTTTTTGTGTGATTGGTCCGGATAACCCGACTAACTTCAAACTTGGCCTTCGGACCAGTGACCCTTTTCCTAGTGATTAATGGTGTGTTATCAAAACTTAACAAATTGCCTATCATTTTCTTTAAAATTTCTAGTTTTTTGAACAATTGAGCATTAGCACACAACACCCAGACTATTGATAAAAAGCATAACAATGGCGCGTTATAATCGGTCGTCATTCTATTCAGGTTTTGTTTTCCAATTTGCAAATTCAGGGCTACCACGCTTTTAAAACTTGTTTTCTTTTGCTGAGGAGATTGAATGATAAATAATGTTGTTAACGCTCTTCGATGAAAACCATTTCTATGCATAATTGTTATGTAACGACTATAAAAGACCGCTGTAGTCTTAAGCTGAAAGAGGCAGTTATTAAACTACACTTAGGTGCAGTGTTTAAAAAAACTTAACAGAATCGTGAAATTAAGAAACGTTTTTCATCACTATCCAATTATTTCAGTGGCAATCTTTAGTAACCCTACTGGCGTTTCGTAATATCACCTTGTCTCTTACAATGGACTCTTGACTTTAGCTTAACGCTCTGTATACATTTCATTGTTAATAGCTTTGTAACTCCATTTTATGCCTCGGTAGCTCGGTACGTTAAATCTATAAGGCATTATGGACATATTCTGTGCTCTCGATAACTACCGAAATGATCTCGATAGATACAGTGCTTTATTGCGATTTCAATTGTAATAAATATTGCTTAATATCAAGGTGGATTAATATTTTACGGTTCGATTATTGGTTTTTGTTAAAGTGGTTTAATAGAATTTATATTTTTGTAAGCTGAATAATATTACGTAGTATTTCTTAGTAAATATGTCTATGGATTCAATTTTCAGGTTTAAAAGTATTGAGTTATATTTTGTAATTCTTATATTGAATTTTATTTTGTATTGTGACTAGGATTGCATAAGCATAATCAGCAAATAATAAATATAAGGTGAGATCCCTCAGGCTAGGAGGAGTGACGACCTTCGAGGGGTGGCTGATAGCAGGTGGATTACCGAGAATCGAGTTGAATGGCGTGTGATTGAAGAGCTTTAGTAGTGGACTGATAATAAAGCTGAAAATATTTCTAGTACTGGATTTTTTTACTCCCATTGTACGAAGGGAATCTAGTTCCTTCTAATCATATTATTTTCATATCTGCCAAAGTAGACGTCTTATTCTGTCATAGAGGTTTGTTTATTTACTGTCTAGTAACTGATGCACAAAGTTACGTAAGTATGTCTTCTGTCACAATTAAAACAAACTCATTCACAAATTAACACTCTCTCACGTTACTAAAACGTATCGTGTCACAAGACATAGATAAGTCAAACTTAGTCTTGTCTACAAGACAGATAAGATCTGCCGGGTCGTGGCTACTACTTAGTCACCCTGCCATTATAAACTAGCTATGCTCACGACTCCACTCGTTCCCAGTTCCATGTACGGCTAATATCAATAGCCCAGTCACAGGGGCTCGCTTATTCGTGATTACATTGGTAACTTTACTGTTGTGTTACATAAGTTTAACATTATAATTAAGTTTAAAGTTTACTTAAGGAAATTAGAAATGAATCTGTGGCAGAAGCATTAATTGTTTAAGAGCAGACACATATAACCCTTAACATGCCCTTATCTTGACTTTGAGCAAGCACCATGCGATAGGTAGGGTGAGAAATAAGTTCTATTGCCCAAAATCTATTCCACTCACAAACACCACCTAACAACTAATTTTGTAGTGCTTAGTGAAATGTAACGCAAAAACTGCTATGTCATGCTTTTTTCTACCGAAAAGTGAATTGCTCTTGGCCGACAACGACCTTCAGGTTATCGTTGAGGCGAAGAGGTCAGCGCTTGAGGTGCTTGATCTAGAAAATTATGCTGTCAAAGAAATATTACCCTACTCGCAGATTCGATTGCAAACACTGAAATATGGTGGAAGATGAAAACCAATGCAGAAAAGCCTAATGTGGTCTTAACTATATGAACACACGAGGAGGTATTATCTAAAAATATTTGACACATTATGTATCATCATCGACCCAGCCTTTTTCCAACTTTCTTGGGCTCAGATCCAGTGAAACCGAATGCAGCTGAATATCAGTATTTTACATGATCCGTGACCAACGGCTTAGCATACTTTCCGAGGCATGGACCCCTGTTTCGTATTCTCGGTATGTAAAAGATGATAGATCATCAACGGATTAAACGCGACAAGCATAGTTTTTTACCCCGGACATCGGTCCGGGGTAAAAAGATATGCTTGTCGATAGCAACACGGATATTCTTAAATAGCCACACGGATCGACGTGTGGCTTTTTAAGAATTTACTGCAGAACTAATTACCATAGGAGTCCATTAGTATGTTATCCGTGGTAAATAAGAATTATTACCGATTTATGATCTAAAGATATTTATTTATATAGAAATCGGATTTCACACCTTTTTATTAGTTCTTACCCGGATTTAGACAAATATAAAAAAACACGTTTATTTTATATTTTAAGTTGTGATTTAATAATTAGTATGACAATTATTATGATTTATGATGTTACCACAATAACGGGCTTTTTTAATGTCCTGCGTGTACGGTTATTAATATGATGAAAAATATTTATTTACGTTGTGTAACTTATCTATCACCATATCAATTTTATTTATAGCGACAATGTCAACTTATACACTAAATTAGATTGGGTAATGTCAGGCTACTAAAGGCTTAAGGTGAAAGCGCCGAGAATCATATTTTGTTTAACATACAGACACTGACCTGCAAATTGCACCAAACCTAAGAAAAAATTAATTTCGCGCTCTACCCTGGCGCTTTATCCTTAAGGAGCAGTGGTAGTCCTGTGTTAACTGCTCCGACTTACTTATCTGTGGGTTTGATTACAGCCGCACTTTAAATTGTTTAATTGACATAACCATTGCTCTCAAAACGGTGGAGTAAAAACATCATCATCATCATTATCCTGCCCTAATCCCAATTTATTTGGGGTCAGCGCAGTACGTCTTCTTCTTCCATACTTCAACATTACTCTTTCATCTCGTCAGACACCTCCTTTCTTGTCATCGTGCATCGTGAGTAAATCAGGACGTCCTACAACCAAAAATTTGACGACATATGACATCCACCAAGTGGTACTAGGCCCGCGTGCCCCTCTTACAGAGAGTAGGCCTGTGCTTCAGCAGTGGGAACATTGTGGGATTCTTATAACGCTAAAGTCTTGAGTATTCAAATTACAAAATTTAGCCAAGTTACTGTAGTAAAGAAATAGTAACACAACCATATTATCGCTATTCAAGTCAAAATATTTACTAGGTACAATGCCATTAACAAACCCATTGTTGTAACTATTAGTCTCTTTCTATACAATGAATGTACTCTACGTAGCGTTATCTGGGTCAAAGGTGACCGCGCAACATTGACTCTATCACACTTGACTCTCTACAATGAACTCTACATTCATAATCTCATTATAAAGAATGCATAATGTTGTTGTCTTTATAATTTTGATTTGTCATGCAAATTAATTTTTGTGAATGAAAATGCTGATTTTGCTGAGGTAGGTCATTGTGACGTGGTTTATAGTTAAAACAGGTTTGTTTATTCGTCCTACTATAATATTATGAATGCGAAAGTTTGTGAGAGTGGATGTATGGATGTTTGTTACTCTTTCAAAGAAGAACAAGAACTACTGAACGGATTTGAATGAAATTTTGAACATAAATACTTTATAACCTGGATGTGTTACATAGGATACTTTTTATCCGGGTAGTAAGATCCCATGGGACAATTATCAACTTCACGCGGGCGAAGCCGCTGGCAGAAGCTAGTTTTAAATAAAAGTATTCAACAAGCACACTCAAAATCTTCTAGAAGGGATAATTGAAATAACTAAAAACCTACTTTTTGCAGGTAATCGACTGAGGGCTCAAGTTGCCGCTGCAGATCCAATTTGTCTAGATGGGGTATAATCGAACCATCTCGAAAAAAATGTGGCAGTGGAGCCCCGATACAGGAAATGCTGTAACTACCTTATTGACACTACATGATAAATAATTGTAGCTAAAATCTACGCCATCCAACGGTATCAGTGAAAAAAAACTATTTGCTCTTGTTTTACTCCCGGATCAGCAATTAACTACAAGAAGCACTTAACAAATACTTCAAGCAATCCGTCAATTAAGCTTATTATTATTACATTACCCAATACCCACGTCATACTAAAAGCGCGGAAGGTAACAACATATTATTTTCAACAATTTCCTGCATCCGCCTGAACCTTTTCCATTACAAAATGACTGATTAGCGCCATGAACCACATACAACATGCCTGGCAACCATGCATTATGTCTAATCTGATCTCATACAAATCATTCAAACCCACTGGTCTAATAAACATATCAGGCCAAATTAAGTCTCCATAACCAAAGAAATGTCGACCTTATTTCAAGAACAATAAGACGCGTGTGATCTGACCTTGTCAGGGTATGGTCATGTCATGCTGACAGCTTATCGACCTATCGGTTAACCTTCGGCTGGCCTCACGCAGGTACATACGTCAAATTGTTACCTTTGTTCTTTTCGGAGTTCAACTTCTCTATTAATCATATTGTGTATATCAATAATTATTCTGTTATGATAGGTAATGGATATTATCGAGAAATTTTTGAAGGCTGAATTATTTATGCGAGTGTTTCCACAACGAAAATTTATAGTAAAGAGCTCCGATCCAGTACGAATCTAGTCGGGATCGGGCATCCGTAAAACATAAAGAAAATTTCTTCTTCTTCTTGAATCGACTTAGATTTGGTTCGACCAGTACGTGAACAGCATAAGAACAGCACAGTGTTGAAGCAGCAGAAGAGCTTAGTAGTTACACTCACAATTCGCCAGCTAGGTTTTTTTAATGTAATACATCGAACCTATAGCCATCAACCGGGAAAAACCCAGAACCCGTACTGCTTCTTAAAAAACAACATTGAAAATTCAACTTGGGGATATTGAACCCAGACACACTAACTTGAGAGTCCATGTGTATAAAAAAACGTTAAATAATAATGAAGGTTTATGGGACACTGATATTCTAAATTCTCAGACTTTTTCAACATACGTGAATAACCATTAATCAAGAACCTTATTTCTATAAATCCGCCACGTGTAGATACCTGACTCAAGCAATTATCCCTTCTTAACATAATGACGGTATATCCTTGCACGCGGGGTTTCCTTGAAAAGAAAACAGTTCACTGCTCAATGCCCGACCTTTTTATATCAGATCCGTTAGCGTGAACATAATAGGGGTCTCATTATTAATGCTTTTAGAATTAATTACGGCATTCAATATTACATGATGACGGTGTGCTTTCGAACCGGAACATGAAGTGATTTTTAAAAACGTTTAATGCTGACAATGCCAGGTTTATTACAATCATTTTAATGATTTAATGGCAATATATTGAAATTACCAGGCATCTGAAGGGCGTTGATTTAGGCAGTATGTTACGATCTTTTTTAATGTTGTGTTTGATTTTTTTGTGTTTTCAACATGTTTGCTTACGAAGATTAGCTCGTTGCTGATTTACAAAATCGAATACGCCAAAAAAAATGCAGTATATCTAAGTAAAAACTTTGTCAATCCAACCCGTCATAGTTTTCAGACTAACGCTCGTACGTGATTATGCCGTTATTACACATTTATCATTGAATTTTTGAACTAATAGGGATCTTGTTACTGTTGACTTGTTATTTTTTTTTTTTAAATGACTCCTCCCGCTCTGGGCGGAGCAGAAGGCAGTGTCAGACTTTTACTGACTAAAACCCATCCATGTGCCTTCATCGCCCTTTGTGTTCCAGGGCCACGTATTCTTTCGAACAGTCCCGCAGGCCCGGCAGGCATCGGCCCTTGCTTTTTGCTGACTCTCTTTGAGGCGCGCGTGGAACACGAACGCGCCGTCGACACGGCCTGTCGTCATGAGACGGACGGACGGCGAGCTAGCCCATAGCTCCCCGTCCACAGGCCCGCGCCTACGCCCCCGTGGCCGCCGACGCCCGGGGCGTCTCCCGCTGTGGCCGGGACGTGAGGATCTCTCCCTTTCACGTTACGCCACCTCCTTCGCTATCATGACTGCTTTGCAGAAGGGTTTGCCGGCGTCCCATTCCGTGTCGCTTGACCATGGATTGAACCAGGGCCGGAAGCGAGAGGTCGCCGTAAAGGGCCATGGACCGCACGACTCCCGCGTGGAGCCCCAGTGTGCAATATATCTTAGGCTTTTATCAAAAACAAATTCTGTATAAGCCTCCTAAAATTGCTGTTTTGCACAAATTTTACTGAACTCTGGCCGTTCATAATGTACTCAAAAATGGTAAAAGTAAAGAAAACATCTTGATACAAGCCACATGTAATGGAAATTCTAAATGACAAATATTTTTAAATTACTAACTGGTAAGACTTATTCATAAACACGTACTTCCTGGAACAAGTTTAAGACATTGTCGAACACCATTTTTCGTTCAATGTTATCGCGTTACTCGGTATGAGGTGCGCGGGAGACGAGTAGTGCGGGGTCTAGGGGCTAGGTAAGACAGGGGAGTTGAAATAATATCGCCGCTATGGCTCTGGATGAAACAACAAGCTCTTCAATCATGCTCGCGTTGACGATAGACGGGCCGGGAAGGGCCCTCTTAAATCATTAATGCGGAGTAGGTATTGCCTTGCTTTACGAGCATTTGAGGACTACACCACTCCTAATTTTGCAGTTGGCATGGTTGCAAACAGATAGATACTGTTTGAACCTAAAAATGCAAAAACTCAAAAAAAAGCAAAAAACAAGACATGACACGTGACTTTGATAATTTTATACGGAAAGAACCGGTGTCTATAAATTTAAAAGCGAAATAGACCTAAGTCCTTGCAATTTCCCAGAATGTCTGAACCATTAATTGTTATGGTTTCACGGTTAGGTATCACTTTTGACGAAATTGTTTTGTGGTTTTAACGTGGCACTTATGGAAAAACCTTAGCGAACTTTGTTGAAATGCTTATTTATAATTGGCTTTGCCACAGTCAGACTTTTGCCCAAAAGCCATATATATAATTAGCTTTAAGCGTAGGTTGAAAACTGGGCTTACCCAAGGAGTATCGTACTACCCAGCACTAAAAGAGTAACGGAGATGAAAAAGGCAGTCGCTCCTTATCAAGTATTGGTATTCAGCTGCATCCGGTTAGACTGGGAACCAACCCCAACATAGTTGGGAAAAGGGCAAGGGGAACAGTAGGTAGGTATTGACATGAGCTTTTAGGAAACGATGATGTCAATCCTATACATTTTTGAGTTTTCCATCATAGTTATGGCTGTCAGTGTGAATGTCATTTTGACTAGGCTGTCTACTCACTGCTGAACAAATCCTAAGCTTTACATCGTGTTCTTACGTACCTAACGGCTCGTACACATAAACACGATACGACGTCGCATCGTGCTAATCTATATCAAAACAAGTAGCAATAAAATTGTATTCGCAGAAAATTGGTCGTATTTCCCTCTTCTAAAGCACAGTAAAAAGATAAGCAGTAGGTTGACTTCAAACGTAGATGAGTACGAGCCGCGCTTACTGACGGTCGGCCACTTTAAAACTTCATAACTCAGTACATAAGGGTATCGGAGGCGGCGACCTATCGGAGGCGGCGACCTTTCGCTCCCGGCCCTGGTTCAAGCCATGGTCCGGAGCGAGATGGAATGGGACGCCGTCACCTCCTTCTGCGAAGCAGTCATGCTAGCGAAGGAGGTGGCGGAACGTGAGAGGGAGAGATCTTCACGTCCCGACCGCCGCGAGAGACACTCCGGGCGTCGGGGGCCACGTGGTGGCTTCCGGCCACCACAGGCCCGGGCCTGTGGATGGGGAGCTATGGGCTAGCTCGCCGTCCGTCCGTCTCATGATGACAGGCCGTGTCGACGGCGCGTTCGTGTTCCACGCGCGCCTCAAAGAGAGTCGGCAATAAGGAAGGGGTTCGCAAGGGCCAAAGCCTGCCGGGGCTGCGGGACTATTCGAAAGAGATACCGTGGCCCCGGAACACAAAGGGCGATGAAGGAACATAAGGGCGAAAAGTGGTCGACCGTCACTGACCGTCAGTGACCACTATAGTACTTCATCTACTATATCAACTAAAACAAGTCCTACTAATTTGATACTTGTGCATTCATTAGTTTGCGTCATATTTCAATACAACTAACTTGCATGGTAATTGCAACAGATGACAGGGTCCAGTTATCTATCTTATCTTGCCTTCGATAAATCATTGGTCACTATTAAGTCAACGGTCCGTTTCCAAAGATTCCAGTCCAGTGTTCGTGTTCAGACAAATTGCAACAGCAATGAATTTAGAACTAATTAAAATAAATATTTGTTCTAAATCATGTGGTTTGTTGAGCAATACAATTGGAGCAATAAACTCTAATTAAAATTAGGAATTATTTGCTTAAGTGTTTTGCATAGTTAAGTATATGTGGTTGCGGAATTAAAATATACTTAACCTGCTTTAAAGCAGAGATATATTACGTCCTGGAGTAGGTATGCGTACACCTAGTTATTTCAGACTGCTCCAGTTAAAAGCAAAGCCTTTTTCGGATGCTGTTTTGAATCATCCTTCCACGTACGTAGTAGTTATTTTCTACCATGTTTAAAGAAAAGAAAAAATAATTACGTGTCACCATCTTAAAATGAGTCTTAGAACCTGTAAACCACTTTGAGCCCGATTTCCAAGGTACGTAATTAATCTTTTTTTTAAATGTTCCTAAATCGTATGCAAATCATAAATAATAACAGAGAATTAGATTGACACAATTATTAGGACAGTTTTACGGCTGTAAAGTAGTAAGTTACCTTGAAGTTTATGTTTTAAAATGGTTCAGTCATTTTTATTGCAAACAATTATCATATGTTTAAAAAAAATACACCGAGCAGTTTTCTTCAGGACACGTTTAGAAATAAATAACATTAGAGATTGTTTTTCAACAATAGAGATAATATATCCTCAAATACCTATACTCTAATAATTATGTTGCAGTCACGAAGTTAGCAAAGAATGCTATTCTCTTAAGACACCATTGACTGCCTCGTCTCGTCGATATCTGATAATGTCTAGGCGTCTATTGTACAGCGAGGTGGTATTCCGGCACCGCCTAAGACCAGTCTTTGACAATTTAAGAAATGTGAACTAGAAAAACTACATTTTCGAATAACAAATTTAATGGGTAGTGGTCCAATCAACGTAAGATTAAAACAATGCGCCAAATGACACGTTCGTTTAAGGTCTTGGGTCTTTGGTGGTCTTGGGTACAATTGAATGCAGTTCCATTTTGCAGTCAGAATAAACTAGCATTATGTCTAATCTTGAAATAATTAAATAAAACACAGTAGGTAGGTATCATATTACCCGGCTTGCATCATTAGCCCAACTTTACATGACTAAACAACACTACTTAGAAAGAATTACAACCCGACCTTAATTAAGTAACGACCTTAAACATGTACTTAACAACATATCTATTACGAATTAATTTGTGAAGTTACTTGAACAATTTGTTCTCAACGCAATTTCCGTCTTGGAATATCAATCACACGAGCTTATTCAGTAGCAGGAAGAAATCTTCTGAGGTAGGGCTAAGACCGCAAACAGGCCCTAATATGAGTCGCTCGTTGAAGTTAATGAAGCATTAATCTCGTTGGCTTTCATTTCTTCGCGTTTGCGTTTTGCAATTTGTACAGGACAAACAAGTACCTGTATAATCCGTCACCATTGTAAAATTGTGTCCAATAAAAACGTAGATTTATATTAAATGAGGTTGTATTTGACAAGTGTGATGGCTTGAGATCGTGACAACGGTCTGGTTAAAACAGAATGATAAGAATTTAAATAATGATAATATATTATTATTATCAGCCATTTGTGTCCCAATGCAGGGCAAAGGCCTCCCTTCCGCTTCTTCCACTTATCCCTATGATAATATATATAGAATGACTAGCTGACCCGCGCAACTTCGTCTGCGTTACGTAAGAGAGAGAGAGGCTTAGAGAGAGTGTGAATCAACCTAAAAAAAATGCAGATAATATGCTTTAGCGGACTTTTTAAGAGGAACAATCCCGTCATACATGTATGATTGTTGAATAACTTTAACCGTTTACGCAGCGCACGGAAAGGAAGCTCTCAAAAGCAATAATTTTTCGCTGTATTTGCAACAATTTTCATTGATGCTCCTCTCCTATTGATTGTAGCGTGATGTTACATAACGTATAGCCTTCCTCGATAAATGGGCTATCCAACACTAAAAGATGTTTTTAACTGGAATCAGTAGTTCCTAAAATTAGCGCGTTCAACCAACCAAACAAACAAACTTTTCTCCTTTATAATAATAAGTATAGATTCAAGTAGGTAACAATTTAATTTCTCGGAATTATATGCAATCATCGTTAAAATATTGTACTATGTTTTTCCAATTTGGGGCTTCCCTCGACAGCCTTAGGTTTTCATCCTTAGACACTCGATGACAGTCTTACTCCAGCTAGGTCGAAAGTTCTCATCAAGGTGCATGAATGAGCCCAAACACGATATAGCTTTTTTTTTCGGATGGGAAATCATCAAATGACTCCTCCCTTAGCAGGAGGAAGTGTCAGACTTTTACTGACTAAAACCCATCCATGTTCCTTCATCGCCCTTTGTGTTCCGGGGCCACGGTATCTCTTTCGAATAGTCCCGCAGCCCCGGCAGGCATCGGCCCTTGCGGACCCCTTCTTTTTTGCTGACTCTCTTTGAGGCGCGCGTAGAACACGAACGCGCCGTCGACACGGCCTGTCGTAATGAGACGGACGGACGGCGAGCGAGCTCCTCGTCCACAGGCCCGCGCCTACGGTGGCCGGGGGCCAATACGTGGTTCCCGACGCCCGGGGTGTCTCCCGCTGTGGCCGGGACGTGAGGATCTCTCCCTCTCACGTTCCGCCACCTCCTTCGCTAGCATGACTGCTTCGCAGAAGGAGGTGATGGCATCCCATTCCGTCTCGCTCCGGACCATGTATTGTACCAGGGCTGGGAGAGAGAGGTCGCCGCCGCCGATCGCCGCTTCGAGGACACGGCGGTGCTCCGCCCAAGTGGGGCACACCTCCACAGTGTGCTCCACCGTGGCCTCCGGTCGATCTTCACAATGGAAGAACCCGGGCGTCTCCTCCCGCCCGAAAACACGATATGAGGCCAATAACAATTTAGCTGTAAATATAATCTACGTAAACTGCGTATGGATTATTGATTATTGCGAATAGCATAGCACAGTTCTTGCACGGCAAGAACACGTGGATTTATCAGGCTTCTGATGTTCGTTTTACTTCTTTTTGGAGAAATCATCCTCATCATCATACTCCTGCCCTTATCCCAATTTATTTGGAGGTAGCATGATTGTATTCTTCTTCCTTATGTACTACTCTATTATTTTTGGAAAAATATTTCAAGAAAAAAATAAGAAATGCACACAACTTATACAAAATGAAATATAGGAAAACTCACAGCACCAAAAAAAAATTAAACAAATCACAAAAAGTGAAAATAATGTTGGAGGGTTTGAACCTGCAACCCCGTAGTTAACAGAGCGGTCATGAAACTGCAAGGCTATTTACTTCGTTGACATAAGCCACAAATAGCCGTTCTCATGTACTTACGTCATGACTGAAACGTCAAACAATTGAAGTATACGGAAATAATGCAAAATTGCCTACCCCCTTAAGGAAGTAGCGTGATAATATATAGCCTAAATGTTGAAGAAGCCTGTAAAGAATATTTGAGCAAAATTTTAACAGAATCTATGCAGTAGTTTTGACGTGATGCGCGCACAAACATTTCGTACCAACTACTTAAACCGAGGAAAGCTGATTTTCTTGAGTTCCGCTATTTTGTGCGTATTCACCTCAAAAATCAAATTTCAAGAAAACTGAGAAATTATATTTACCTGTATTAGATATGGAGTATATGTAGCAACTTTAAAAGGTTACACTTCATTGGTTTTCATTGTATAAGTAGGTGTTTGAAGTTTATTAATTTTAAACACAAAACCCTCTTTTTTGCGCCTCTGGATGAGATTTAAAAAAAATGGTAAGACAAGTATTTCTTTATTTTTATTAATAAGTATTTATTCTGAGTTTCATGATTCTAGAACAATCTAAATATTTTTTTTCATACAAACTTTACGCCCCCTTTTCACCCCCTTTTTCCAAAAAAATCCAAAAATTCTATAGCCTATATGTTATTCTGAATGTATTTAAACAGATTTGTGAACATTTCAACAAAATCGGTTCAGCAGTTTTTACGTGATGCGCGGTCAAACAAACAAACAAACAAACAAAATTTTTTTAATGATTTTAATATGTTCAGTTACTTATTTCAAGTCACCCTGGCTGGTTTTTTTTTAATCTTCAATGAACAGATTTTTTGGTCTCAACGATTTTATTATATGTATAGATTATATGTATAGATAAGTGATATTTTAACAGAAAGTAAGCAAACAAAAAGTAGAAAGTAAGTCTATTAATTTTTTTAGGATAGACTTAAGCTCAGATAAAGAGAAATTGCACGAAAATCTGTCAATTATGGAACTAGCAATTGCTCAAAAAGTTAAGGAGTTTCCTGAGAACGTTTAACCTGTAGCTACAGCAGATAAGGTAAGGCCCTAATTTGCCCTGTCTCAAAAATCTGATAAAAGTATTTGTGTAAAAAGTTACTAGATAATTATATCAAATTCTCAACATGTTAGATGACGCAATAGTAACCCCAATATTTACAGTAACAAAACGTTAAACGAGTGAAAACACTAAATTCCAGTACCATTAGCACTAAAAACAAAATACCTTAACTACGTGAACGAGGACAACCACAAACTAAGTACTTATTTGTTTCTCTTTTTATACATTTTAGATTTAGCTGCGTCTATAGTCTAGCTTGTCACGTACGTAGCAATTGTAAGCAATTGGTCATTTGCAATTATGATGCAAATAAGATCAGAAGTAGACTGTGTTCTAGTTATTTACATTTTTCTGGCAAACCTCCAAGAATTCTATGAAAAAAAATTGACAAGTTTAAGATTTGAGCGTTGTCAACAGTTTTCCAATCCCACCTCTCTTGGTCCAAAGCCGTTTCCGGGACCACTCTTTATTAAAGCAGTTCAGCTCATATCACTATCTCATCACCAGGGCCTGCCGCCATGTTGCTACCCAAAAAGACCCTGAATTTCGTGAAATTTGCCCACTCATCTACGTATAGGTACTACTTCTTCTTAAATCTTAAATCTCTATATTTGGTTTAACCCGTCAAGTATGAATATTTATGACGAGAAGCGGAAGTGTTATGAATATTATACTTATGTCAAAATTGATGTGGTGTCAATGTGCAGGGCCCCTTCTTTCATGCTTAATTAATGAGATACTGTTGAGTTTCCCTTCATTATTATACAAATAGAGGTCAACTTTATACTGTGAAATAAATTATATATTTAAACTACATTATAAATAACTCAGTTTATTACAGTTTCTTTTATAATTAACCCGGTGTTACCGTTCTTGCTGGTGTCATCAGAATCGTTAACGTAAAACGTTTACCAATCCGAATAATTTTGACATAAAGATAGGAGAAATTTCATAAATATTTTAATTTTGCTCTAGACATATAACCATGTCCATACCTACGTGTTGATTAGGTTTGCAAGACAGTCGTGAACTTAAGTGACGTTTATGCGGACCTTCAGGCTTTCAAATTAAGTAGATCAGTTCAGTCCTACCTGTAACTATGGACTGACCTTTTAAATGCCCTACGGCTGACACGACCTCTATAACTTCACACGACAGCGGAACTTGTATTTCGGCCAAACAGGGAGTCAACTGTCAATGTGTCATCTAGATTGCCAAGAATTCAATTGGATCGTGTGGTTTGTATTAATGTTATTAACTGCCTACTATGCATTGATAATTTCAAAGATGTTGCACTCATGCGCCATGTCTATATAGACAATAAAAATAATGTAATTACAGAGGAACATTATTTTTCTATGTCCATCTACTACTGGCTATCCGCCACCAAATCAATCAATTGTCTTAATGATTAGCTAATAAATAACCATGCTTCTTCGATGTACCTCACTAAGTCGATTGTTTGATTTCCAATCGATATGCGTACGCCAACTTACAGGAAAAGTATACATTATTAGAATGTGAAAACGTCTAAATGAGGGGATAATAACGTCACTTGTAGGCATTAAAGTTATTGCCTCAGTGTCGTAAAGCTAAACAACAAAAGTAAAAGCATTGCTACAGAATGTTATACAATTAGTGAAGAAATTCAACCAAGTTACGTTGAGTCTTGTTCCGATCTAACACCTTTGTCAATACCTAACTTAATTTTGTTTAGAAAACAGAATTCGTCATGGAGTTCCATTCTACTTTGAACAATGATTCAATTTTGGTCCTCACTGATTAAACGAAGCTGTCTTAAAAAATATTGGGGACAGTAACGTTGTGCAAAGTTTTCGATTTCGTGAATGTGTCTTTACCAAATTCTTAACAGTTTTTTTTTGTATTTACTCTAATATGTTTGGGTTTGTATTTCTGGGGTTCTGAACCTACAAGAGGATTTAAATTACTTCCTATAAGGTAGCATGGTAATATATTGGAAATATCTGAGTTAATGTTGTAATCTTGCCTAAAAGGTTTCTTTAGATATTCAGCAGTTATTTTTTTTGCTTCTTTAAAAAAATAATATAATTTACTAAGTTATTGTCCCCGTTAATAACAACTAAACGGACAACAGTATCTTTTTAAAATGCACTTTTAATGAAACAGTTAAACGTCAATATTGTTATAGACTGCTCTGCAATTACAATATCTTATAATCACACCTGGTTTCCCGAAAGGGTTAGACAGAGGGGCACCCGTAGGTGGACCATAGCTGTTGGAAAGCCCACATTTGACCAGCCTACGTTGAGTCGTTGTCTTCCAATAATTGAGTGATGTTACAGTTGCTTACGGCTTTGTGACTAATGTGCTCGGATAGTCTGAAAGAGCTTCTGGTTATTATGCGAAGGTACAGTAGATACTAAACTAGACTTGTTTAAAAGCAACTTGTTGTCATTTTGGGCTGTTTTCATTCTGATACTGCCACCTAGTAGGTCTTATACCGAACTCCAACAATTGTTGCCTGTTCATAGTTCTACAAGCGGCCACTAGATGTCACTTAACAGTAGATAAGTAGGTAGGTATATATAAAACAATACGATTTATGAAATTGCTTTTAATAAAAAATCTGCGCGCAGTTATTTCACACCTTATTTAGCTTAATTTAATAAACTTATAATTTCTTTGGTTTTCAAAACACATAAATATCTCGCGGGACCTTTGTTCTTGGTGTTGTAACATGTTTCCATGGCAAAAGCCCTTGAAATTGTGTTCAGATGTTGTCTTATTTAATTTTCCTTATATTATGCTGTACTATTATTTACAATTTATTTAAGTACTTAATAATAATTAACCTATAGTTCCATTTCAGGTACTTTTATTCTCCAGTCATTACCTCAAGGAATTCTGAAACAAACAAAAAGGTTTTAGGTATTATGTTCTTTTACCGGTATTGTATTTTTTGAAGTAGGTAGGTAGGTAGGTACATAAAGAGCCAATTTTATCTTCGTCATGTTATTAAGGTAGCAATCAAATTTTGTAGCAAAATAACAATTCTTGCTACTGGTTTAGGTACCTGGTGGAGAATATACTTCAATAACTGTGAGAACAGGCTATTCGCAATGAATCAAGTCTCATTCTACCTTCGTTGTTAATTGGATTATCTGTCTCAACTCCTAAGATGTGCTTACCATCAAAGTCCACGGTTCCTGAGCCGTCAGAGTCAATTTCTTCAATCATGGTGTCTAAATCTTCTGCTGTGATGGTGTTGTCTAATTCCTTGAAGATTTCTTTTAACACATCTGTCGTTATGTATCCGTTTCCTGGCGATATAAAGTTAAATTTATTAGTTTGTTCTATAATAAACGTTGGTACACTGAGATACAGATGGGAAAGGTTAATTTTGGATGGGTAGAGAACGAAAGCATTCTCCTTGAATAAACTTAAAATCGCGAAAAACCCAAACCACAAAATGCAGGGAAAAGTTGTTTTTCATTTTTAATTTAACGGTTCCATAGTAAAAGTTGTTTTAATTGTGACGAGTTAGAACTCAGGGCAAAAAATTACAAAAAACCTATAAGCTCATAGATGAGCTTATAGGTTTTTTTTTTTTTTTGCCCTGCATACTTGTAAATTTTATAGATCGATAAATTATGTTAAAAATATTTACAAACCTTCCTTGTCGTATAACCTAAAGGCTTCTCTGAGCTCCTTAATCATCGCCTCGTCATCTTCCTCTTCTGTCAAGAATTTAGCTGCTAACGCACAGAAATCCTGGAATTGTAACTCACCAGTTCCTGTAAACATCGATGACATCACTATGCTTTGTCAAAAAATTACATTGTTGTATGCGGTACATAATTTCACGTGTCTTTGACATGCCTCAATAGCCGTGATCGTCTAGTGGTTAGGACCCTACGTTGTGGCCGTAGTAACCCAGGTTCGAATCCTGGTCACGGCAATGTGCAAACATTGTCACGGTGAGGTTTACTTTTGTTGTTTTGTTGCATCTTTTTATAAATTTTTTATTGTACTTTATTTAAAAAAATATCAGAAACAGTTAAATCCATAAAGTGGCCTGGTTAAGTGGCTGGTGTAAGTATTAAAATAACGCAAAAATATTTTTTAAATAAATAAATATTATTAAGTAAATGTCATTAAAATTATTAAACCAAATATTTATTTGCAATTTTAATTACTGTTTATATTAAATTTCAATTTATAGCGCCATCTAGTTTCGATATGATGTACTTCACAACTAACTACCTAGCTGATAAGATAACGTCACTACTGGCGCCATCTATCATAAAATTACAAGGTACAATTTAAACAAAACAATTCTACTTACAAGATGTCTTTTGCAGGACTCAGGAGTCAGATGGATTAAATAATCTGGAGGCCTATTATTTTAATTTAACTTCAGTGAGGCAAAGAGAAAAAGCTAGGCGGCTTGTAAGGTTTAGGCTTTCCCACAATGATGTAAAATTAAAGCAATATGCCAGAAATCAGCATACTTGCCAGAAAGTTAAAACTATATTTAAGTAACATAAACCCTGAATTTCTCTAATATTTCCAAATGTTTAAGTGCAGTAGTTACTGAAAGTTTATGAGCGGCCCTGAAAGAACAGATTTTTAGACAATTTTTTGTTACTTTTGAATTTTTTTTTGGTTCATTGAATTCAGGTTCAAGGCAATCCTATTACAATGTCGTATCAAGAGGCGTTCAGTTGTCCCTGCCTACCTCAATGGGAAAAAGGCATGATAAGTTTATGTATAATAATAATTATTTATAATTATGTTGCTATATAATTACCCGCGGTGTCGTATTCAGCAATGATTTCTTTCAAGGTGTCTTCATCCACTTCATGACCCAACATCTCCAGGATTGTGCCGATGAAGTCTGTGCTGATGACTCCCTTCTTCTCGTGGTCGAAGGCATCGAAGGCATTTTGCAGAACTGTTTATATAAATAATATTGTTAAACTTAAGCAACAATTAATGAATTACGAGTATGGTGCTACAATAATAGTGAAGATTGGGGCTAGTTGCATTAAAGCACATTTTTCGGTAGGTTAACAGATATATATAAATTGTTTACACTATCTATATTTATCACTCGAGGGTAAGTACAGATTACTAAACTCGTGTGGTTCACGGTCCTCCGCTACGCATCGGCCCTCAAATGCATGGTGCTTGGTGAATAAATAGCTATTGTTTTTACAGTGACATCCTAAATGCTAATAAATTAGTTGATCTTGTGAAGCCTACATTTTCTGTTTGTTTACTTAATCATTATAAGTATACGATGGAAAGTTTGTTGGTAAGATATTTTATAATAACACAGTTTAATAACTTACGCGTAATTTGTTCCTTGTCAAGCTCGTCCTGAGCACCACGCATGAAAGAAAATAAAATGATTAGTAAATAATAACCGATCAAACACATTTTGTATACAACACAACTTATACGAATCCCTTATGGGCACTGCACACACCATTTTATTTCCTTGTCACAACCGCAATAAAAGTCTCAACAGGTAATGTTACAGGAATTGATTCGATCTGTCTAGATGTTAGCCGTTTTTATAAGTCTGGTTCGACTTATTTCCGCCTAGGTGGAATAGTTCAGGGATCGCCAACCTTTCTGTGACAACTGAGCTCATTAATCATCACATCGTTTTCTCGTACCTAAATCTAAATTACCGTAAATGTACTGAAAGAGTGTGATCAATCTTTTCTAATAGAAGAGTCTATATTTAATTTTCATGTATTTTGTTTAAATATCACCGTTGTTCATACCGTAGCAGTAGTGTTTTTTTATAAAATATCCACAAAAGACCGTATTTCAGTTTGATTCATTTTATGCACAAATAAAACATTTATTTCTTACATAGCATTAACTTCAAAAGAAAACTACTTTTGAACAAGCTAAGTAATTTCTATTTTCACAATTAATACAAAACTCACAAGCGGTGGCAAAGGTTAGTGTTTATTATCATAGTAATTTACATTTTCTGTGAAATAAATGAACAGTGAAAACTTTAGGTACATAGAATCTAGGTGCTTAGTAAAATTATATAAAACAAACTAATACACAAGCTAGGATTTGTTTATACTTATAAAATGTATTAATAAAAATCCTTAATGCCTATGATAATTATTATGTTAGTATTATAAACATTAAAACGACATTTAAATGAGTAAAGTTAAAACAACACATGTTATTCTCATCATCTGCCTTGCCTTAATTTCCCAACTACGTTGGGGTTAGCTTCCACAGTCTAACCGGGTGTAGCTGCATACCAGTGTTTATATGGACCGACTGCCTATCTGATATCTACAACCCAGTAAGTACTGGGTAATACCATTCCCCTTGGTAAGGCTTGTTGTCAGACTTTCGGTCTACTGACTAGCTTACCGCGTCGACTGTCAAAAATCTAGAGATGATTCGACAGCCGGCACCAACGGCTTAATGTGCTTTCCAAGGCACGGAGACAACTCGGTGTAATGAGTTATCGTCCACGGACCAACCTAGGCAAGCGCGGGCTTAACCTGAAGATTGACCCGAACGGCTGTTATTATTTAATCAGGAGCTCCTCTGTTATAATGTTATTCTATTTTAAGTATACAATTGTCTATAGAGTTGTGTTAGTGTATAATGCACGTGGCTTATAACTTGTAGAATTATTTAGTCGAAGGGCGCTTAATGATCTCCGGCTGCCATAAGGAGCCTGCGGGCGGCGAAATTAGGGCTGAATCGTCGACCGACCAGCCAGGCCCAAAGAGGTGGCACTGCGCGCCTTTATAGATAACATGCGGTCGGTGATGGGGCCCGCCGGGAAAGGCGGGCTGACCAGTCGAGGGTGCGCGCGAATGTCTTACTTGGTACTTGTTTATAACATATGACTAAAATGATATCTCTTAATAACGGTTCTCGGGGGAGAAACGTTACCTATTTATCTCCTAAGCTTAAGCATAATCTCTAAGATTTCAAAATAAAAATATCTTGCTGTAAAAAACAGGACAAATATGCTAGGAAAAGCCAAATATTTATGGAACCAATTCTCCGTCTGTCTGTCCAGACGTCAGGGTCCCTTTTACTGGGAGACAGTTTGTCGTGACAGATGATTTTTATGTTAGTGCGTGCCATGCATACAGTGTGTGTCTACCGAAAGTTTCCTTTTTATTGCTGTGAAATATAATCGAACTCGTAATTGTTTTGACACCTTGAATGAATTTTCACTTGCACGTTATAAAACGAGAAGGGTTTTTTTTTGTTTTTGTTACAGTTTCATCCTGAGTGAGGTTTCGATATTTTTTTTTGGAATTGTTGATAAAACTAGTATAGCAATTACAAGTTCGACTATGCCTGTACAAAGCACGAGAAATAGAAATTGTTAAAGATTTACCTGTCCTAACCTCAATTCAGTTATGTAACATGTGTAAATTAACAGCAGCACAAAAACAACAAATTGATTTGTAACTACAATCTTACGGAAATTCTATGGAAGTTATAAACAATTGAATACCTACAGCACAATTATCATTGAACACTTGCCCTTCTGAAAACCGCAGGCGTTGCCCAAAAATATGAAAAGCTAGTACCTTTTGAATTGTTTATGTTGATAAATCTTTGGAAACTGCTCATATAGTTCTCTAAGAAATGTACAGAGACAATGGCGGCCTATTTGAGGACCATCAGAGCATAAAATATAATAATTGTCGATCTGTTATTATTTTAGTTCATAAAAAGAGCTAGAAGAGCACATCGTAAAGTAAATGGTAAATGATACCGTTGTAACATTTACGGTTAATGAAAGTTATGTATAGGTAACTTAACTTTAAATAATTATCGTACTAAGTATGATACCTATATGACCGCGAAGTGGGAGGCCTTCCGCGCTTATATGAGTGTTGGAAGGCCTCCCACTAGGTGGACTGATGACCTGGTGAAGGCTACTGGAATCCGCTGGATGCGAGTCGCACGGGACCGGTCAATGTGGCGACACTTGGGGGAGGCTTATGTCCAGCATTGGACGTCTTGCAGCTGAAATGATGATGATAATACTTATGCATGAGCATAAGTATCATCATAACAACACGTCAACACGTCGTGAGCAACAGATAAGACACCATGAACATGAGTTCATGGTGTCTTAACTGTTGCTCACAGACTATTATGTGCAAAAGTCTGCTGTAACAGGCTGCAGTCCTCATTTTAGGCACCCATGTGCTCACTTAATTAACCAATGATTCTTAAATTACGTGCAGCTGAGAGGCTCTAATTTGCTAGCGTACACATTTATCATTCTGTACCGTCAAGTAACGTTACAGCGGTCACGGCTTAGATGGATGACTCACTGTCAGACATCTGCTAAATGAATTATCCCTTTGTATCTTAAGAACACAGGTATCCAACACAAGACCTATCATAATTTTTGTTTTAAATAATATAGTTTGAAAATACTGGATAAAGCAATATCATTATGAAAGTAGCTCGTGGCTAAATAATAGCCGAACGGGTTGATCTTTCGCGGGCCTGTAGACGGGGAGCTATGGGCTAGCTCGCCGTCCGTCCATCTCATGACGACAGGCCGTGTCGACGGCGCGTTCGTGTTCCACGCGCGCCTCAAAGAGTGTCAGCAATAGGGAAGGGGTCCGCAAGGGCCGGAGCCTGCCGGGGCTGCGGGACTATTGGAAAGAGATACCGTGGCCCCGGAACACAAAGGGCGATGAAGGAACATGGATGGGTTTTAGTCAGTAAAAGTCTGACACTCCCTCCCGCCCAGAGCGGGAGGAGTTATTTGATGATTTCCCATCCTAAAAAAAAAAAAAAAACGGGTTGATCTTTAAGGTTAAGCCACGCTTGCCAAGGTCGATCTGTGGATGGCTGACCATCATTACATACAGAGTTTTCTCCGTGCCTCGGAAAACACGTTAAGCCGTTGGTCCCGGCTGCTATTTGTCATTATGTTTTGCCATTTGGCTTTGACAGTCGTTACAGGTAGTTGACCCGAAAGTCTGACAACCAGTCTTACCAAGGGATTTCGTATTACCCAGTATTAACTGGGTTGTGTAGGCAGTCACTCCATGTAAAATACTGGTATTCAGCAGCATCCGGTAAGCCTGCCTCAAAAAAGTTGGGAAAAGGCTAGGCAGATGATTGTGAAACAATACTATGAACTTACCTTACGGTATTCGTGAAATAACCACCTCGGAAAGCGAAAACGTTTGGCATTTTCCATGACCTTTTCATACTGTATGAACGTCATCTAAGTTATTTTTTTTAACAAACTCTATAGCATAATTTTATTATGATACCAATGTTCGAGAAAAAATGTAATAAGATTGGTAGCAATCTTATTATTTTAGAACTCTAGAACATGCTGAAAATGGATTACTTTCGTTTTATAATGTGATGATGATAATGACGCCATCTAGCCGATTTAGGCCGCACCGACTGCAATATTTTATAATATAATTTTATTGGTTCCCAGCGCTATATAATACTACTCTTCAGAAGAATGTTAGTTCAAATTCTGTTAGCGTTTAACATTTTAATCTCCTTTTTTGTCGCCGTTAATTCTTCGACATAGGTCTGATTGGCTAGAAAGTACCATCCTACTTAAGGCTACTACAGAAGCTTTCAAAACACTATCATACTAGCATATGTCCTGAAGAATATCATATGTATTGCAGTGAATCATTTGCTTTTTTGCATTATAAAACTCGCGTTTAGCTCCTGTAGTCCCCTTAAAACAATGAAGTGGGTATTCTTCTTCTTCTTAAATATCGATGGCTTAAACCAACACCCAAAACTCAGCAACGCGAACTCCGCCCACACTGATTCAGTAAACAGATCATCAAGTGCGCAGGTTATAGTGCTTGCGGTGCAAGATTGAAAAAGGGTCATTGTCTGTGGGGAGATATGCTCTTGATATCTGAGCCGTAATAGGTATAGGAAAAGTTAAATAATGCTTGTTTAATTAATGCTCTTCAATCAATAACCCGAGTTGGTGGCACCTGCCAGTCACGATGGCATGATGCGGGAATGTTTGAAGCGTGACGCCCAATGTCAGCGACGGGGCCGCCCTCAGTGAATCTAATAATAAATCATCAGTATAAACACTACATTGTAATAACACCTGCTTTCTAGTGGTTTCCCTTCTTGTTTGTTAGGTTTGATATAGATCCTATAAACCTAACAAACAAGCAAGGAAACCACAAAACTTTATCTTGGTGTTGTATCACTAATAGTAGTGATACAACACCAAGATAAAGTTTTGTATTAAATTAAGTATTTTTACCAGAGTGACATACATAATTATACATAACATCATCGACTTAACAGGGGGCAACTTAATAGGGGGCGGGCCTATTGCCATCAACCGGACGCAAATCCTAATCTCCGTGACTGCTACTGAGAAATTCCTGATGGAAAAACCGATATATGAGATATAAGAAAGACATTTAGAATAAATACGGATGGTTCGATGACTACTTCTTAGTATAGGGCAAGATATTTTTCTGACTTGACTTTGACTGCTCTTATTTACCATTTTACTGCGTTGTCATTGACACAGTAATGATCTGTTATACCGCTAAGCATGCTGATGATCAATACATTTCATGCACGGTTTCCACGACCTACGATGCTTGTGATATTACAGATGTCCAAAAACAATGCTGACCCACCATCAAGCAATCTTCTTCTTTATCGTGTGGTTAGTGCCTAACCTGGAGTCAGAGTTTTTATGCGGCCCATAGACCTCTGACTTAGCTTTACATGCCGTCAAGAAATATCTTTCAGGCATCAAGGCATGCTGGTTTCCTCACGACGTTTTCCTTCACCGAAGCAAGTGATAATTATACAATACGCACATGAATCCGAAAAATCAGAGGTGCGTGCCTTAGGTTTTAACTCGAGACCTATGACTTGGCAGCAATTATTTTGGGTCTTGTATTCAGTGGCTGTTTACCAAAGTTTTCTCGGCATGTTTGAGGAATTTCTTGAACAATTGTAATGAAAGGAAGGGCAAATAATGTTCTGATGGATTTTTTTTTTACCACTCGCAGATGCAACTCTCTAAAGTTGCCAAACTGCTTAACCAGACTATCCTGTGGTGGCCAAAAATTACTTTAAGGCCCCCAGGCAGGGCTTACAAGCTATGGATTTACAATTAAATGAACATCACTAAGGGTACCCCCTGTGGGGTTCGGGCCTCGGCTTAGTGCGTCATTGAGGGGAGGGCAGCAAAGATCAGGCTGGGTCGTATTATTATTAATTGGGGAATTTAAAGCTACATGCTCAGCGGCGCGGGCTGGCTCGTCGAGCAAGGAAAGAAGAAATTCCTCTTAACCTCTTCTGTATTAGAACTATTCTTTTGCAAGCAATTACAAGTCTTATGCAGATTCAGGCAAGTCTATTTAGTTAACGTGTAATGTATTTTCAATTAGTCAAAACTGTGTTGTGGTTAAGTGTAAAGATAACCAGTGAACCTTTCACCAGTCTTCGCAACCTAATCACCAAGCAAACCCTTTCCACAACCATGACCTCGCCAATGCTAAAATCAACCGGAAATAATAACGTTTTCTAAAAGGATGGTGCCAAGTTCCTATAAAAAAGTATCACATACTCATGTGTAACCGACTATAATGGCAGACTATAGTTGAGCACTGTGAATGACAGTAGATAAATACATAGTTGGCTGACGCTTTTGTGCGTCCCTCACGGCATGTCTTCTACGTCATAAACAAGATATATTGTTATGCTTACTTTGTATGCAAGTATTATTCATCATCATGTTACTGCCCTTGTGTCATATTACTTAGGTCGGCGCAACACGTTCTTTCCTGTTTTCTCCTCTATAAATCGTCACGCTATCATTTACTCTTTTTCTTTTATATTATTCATCCATTCATCGTTTTCTTAGTTTTTCTCTCCCTCTACATCCATGAACACTTATATTCATTAACTTATATTGTTACTTATGGGATCTTCAACAGCGTCATAATATCGGGAGCTCAAAACAAATAATAATCACGGAAGATATCCCGTAAGTGACAATATAAGTTTAGTTTTAAACCGTGAAAACTAAAAACAGTGATTTAGATTAACTATTGTTAGCTAACCTATTAACTTTTGAAAATAAAAAATCACAACTACACGCTTTTAAATACAGCCAGACTTTATTTAGCCAGAGCCTATTTAGTATAGTTTTTGTTCTTTTTTTGTGCCCTTTTGCCATTCAATTTAGTAATTCCTCAGTAACTTCACTCTCATGATTTCTACTGTCGTTCGTTCGTTGTATCGTAATCGTCGCTACAATCTAATTTATCATTATACGGTCATATCTTCAGCTTATACGTATTCTGTAGTGTCATAATTATCGACTGAGTCATAATTAGCTGTTGGCAGATTTACAACCCAGCGGAACTGTGTGAACATTCATACTCAACAATCTTCTAACAAACTCTGCAGGCCGCGTGATGATGCCGATCACAGATTACATACTCTATCCTTGCAGCCATCGGATGGAGACTGTTTGTCGGTGACCTACACACATAAAAAAAAGTTTGACTAGCATGAGCTGATATCATTTTTTAAATAGAACTTTATCAAGAAAATAAATTATTGTGTGTTTTCTTTGAATAGAAATATCCTGTTTGAAATTAAAAAATAAAACATTTTTTTCCTAATATAATCTACCGTAACAAAAAAGATTTCGTTTTTTCAAAGTGATCGCAAAATTTTTTGATGTGTGTACCTACATTGATTTGCGTTATCAGCCTGTTGTCGGCAATCAGTCATTTGGGATTCATCATCTACAGCCCACTTCACCCGCTGGGCATACTTAGGCCTCCCTTTTCTATCCTAATCCTAACGTTCCAGAACCTCATCCAGGTTTTACTCACGAGGTAATTATTTGGTCTGCCATCATCAGCATAAGCTCTGAACAAATTGTGCCTTTACGAAGTGAAAAAACTGATCCATTTCACCCTGTGGTACATACAACATCGGCAAATAACTCAATCGATTGTCTGTTAACAGCCCATGTCAACTATTGTGTACAACTGTACATCACCGTCACTAATTTGGCACATATCTATCCATCAACAAATTGCTTCTACAGTTGATACCAATTAAGAGCCAAAAAATGCACATTTTCACTATCACATCATCATAATCATGCTCCCGAACTTTATTTGTTTGTGACTAACTTTTGACAAGCTGACCTTAGTGGTTGAACGTAGAATAAGAATCATTCAGTGTCAGTAATCCACTAGGTCTGTTCATTTAAACCGTGAATTGCGGTTTCAAATAAAAACTTCTATGTTTCAGACAGACTATTATTTGAATGTGGTATTTTATCTTGACATGGACCTCATGTTGTTGTCAACTTTAAATTATTGACGCAGTAGTTAAAATAGTAATTTACGAACCCAGGGGTAAAACTTGCCGGGGCAGCGGGACTGTTCGAAAGAGATACCGCGGCCTTGGAACACAAAGGGTAATGAAGGAACATGGATGAGTTTTAGTCAATAAAAGTCTGACACTCCCTTCATCATGGTCATTTGATGATTTCCTATCCGAAAAAAAAGGGGTGAAACTTGGACTGTTTTTTTTTCATACCAAACGAGGACGATACCTACAACAGGATCGATATTTTTGGAAGAAATTCTACGTTTTACAGTAATTCTATAAAACACATACATACACTCAAGCCAATTTCCCATGGGGGTAAACAGAAACCACAGAACGTCACCTTCTACAATCCTTTTAAATTCCTATAAAGCATTCCATTAATTTATAAAACTAAATATTCGATTGGTCTAATTTTGCCACCCAACCTTAAGTAATTTGTAGTCCGAGACTATAGGTAATAACGGGTCAATGGGATCGTCGAAAACGAGGGGCTACCAAGCCTTGACGTAATTTCCGTTACCGGCTCAATCTGTACTCTATGGAGGAAGGTTTACGAGGAAGTAGCCAAACACAATAATCGATGGTAGTGGGTAACGGGTTACAGCACAAAATGATCTGATAATATCGTAGCATCACGCCTATAATCCCCAAAGGGAGCAGTGTACCTAATAGTACGAACACAAATCACCGAGTTCCATGTGATCGGGGGCGAATCTATTGCTATCATGCGGGGACAAATCTAGACTCCGTGGCTGCTACTGAGACCCGACCCGGGAATCGAAACCAGGACCTCATGCTTAGCAGTCGCGATTGCTATTAATAGGCCAACAAGGTACACAAATGATCTGAAAATAACACGTATAATATACGTGTTATTTTCATATTTGATCGTGGTATAATAGCTATTTATTCACCAAGGGGAGTAAGGCACAGATTACTAATCGAGTGTGCATTTGAGGCCCGACGCGAAGCGGAGAGCCGTGAACCACACGAGTTTAGTAATCTGTACTTACCCTCGAGTGACATATACTGCTTTATACTACACTTGCTTACAACGTCATCAAGACTTTAAAAACAAAACGCGTTAGTAATGGATTACTACCCTGATTTTCAGAGCAGTAATGAAATTTCATACAATAAACTGCCTAGATTTTTGAGAAGGTTTAATGAAAAGCTTTTAAGCCTTTTAGTGGGGTAGTATTTTGGTACAGTTACTAAGCAAGTGTAGTATAAACATATTAACAATATCAACCTATTACTGTCCCAATGCAAGGCTCAGGCTTCTTCTTGTGTGGGGCCCCGGTGTGGGCACGTTCATTGAGGCGGCGTGCCGCCCACCACTTGAACGTGCCCCAGAAGGTGGTAGCCGTAAGGCTGGTCCGGGGCTACCGCACGATCTCCCGCGAGGCGGCGAACCTCCTTGCCGGATTGCCGCCATGGGATCTGGAGGCAATAGTCCTCGCGCGCCTACATGAATGGCGCGCGGAGGCGCTACGCCGGGGGGAAACTCCGCTGCCGCGGCAAATTGTCGCTCAGCGGACGGACTTCCGGCGGGATCTCATGGCGACATGGAGAGAGCGACTATCGCAACCCCGTGCAGGGCACGCCACAATAGTGGCGATAAGTCCCCTCTTTGAGGAGTGGCTGGAGAGACGCCACGGCGTCCTCACCTTCCGCCTGACGCAGGTTCTTACCGGACACGGATGTTTCGGTAAGTTCCTGCACCGAATCGGGCGGGAGGAAACGCCCGGGTGCTATCATTGTGAGGATAGGCCGGAGGACACGGTGGAGCACACTGTGGAGGTGTGCCCCGCTTGGGTGGAGCACCGCCGTGTCCTCGAGGTGGCGATCGGCGGCGGCGACCTCTCGCTCCCGGCCCTGGTTCGTGCCATGGTCCGGAGCGAGACGGAATGGGACGCCGTCACCTCCTTCTGCGAAGCAGTCATGCTAGCGAAGGAGGTGGCGGAACAGGACAGGGAGAGATCCTCACGTCCCGGCCGCCGCGGGAGACGCCCCGGGCGTCGGGGGCCACGTGGTGGCTTCCGGCCACCGTAGGCACGGGCCTGTGGACGGGGAGCTATGGGCTAGCTTGCCGTCCGTACGTCTCATGACGACAGGCCGTGTCGACGGCGCGTTCGTGTTCCACGCGCGCCTCAAAGAGAGTCAGCATCAGTGAAGGGGTCCGCAAGGGCCGAAGCCTGCCGGGGCTGCGGGACTATTCGAAAGAGATACCGTGGCCCCGGAACATAAAGGGCGATGAAGGAACATGGATGGGTTTTAGTCAGTAAAAGTCTGACACTCCCTCCTGCTCCGCCCAGAGCGGGAGAAGTCATTTGATGATTTCCCATCCGAAAAAAAAAAAAAAAAAAAAAGGCTTCTTCTTGTGCCGAAAGAGCACGAGCATTCATCACCACATTTGCTCAATGAGGGTATTGGCGATTACAAACTCATAATGTTGATAGTTTCTTTTCAGAAAATAAAACTGGTGATGGAAGGGTGATGATTGATGAGGAGGATCCCAGTATTTGGTAACTTGATCTTATTATAATTATATTTTATAATTCATAAAATTCATAATTTTTTGACGCCCTGTAACCGTTTTGATACTTGTACATATTTTTATGACTATTTTAGAGTTGAAGTTTGTATATAGTGTAGATAATATCTACTGTTTTCTTGTCTATACATATAATAAAATCGTTGAGACCAAAAAATCTGTACATTGAAGATTTAAAAAAAAAACCAGCCAGGGTAAGGCATAAGCAACTGAACATATTAAAACCATTTTAAAAATTTTTGTTTGTTTGTTTGTTTGACCGCGCATCACGTAAAAACTGCTGAACCGATTTTGTTGAAATGTTCACAAATCTCTTTGAATACATTCAGAATAACATTTAGGCTATATAAATTTTGGTAAATTTTGGAAAAGGGGGGTGAAAAGGGGGGGTAAAGTTTGTATGAAAAAAATTTTTTAGATTGTTCTAGAATCATGAAACTCAGAATAAATACTTATTAATAAAAATAAAGAAATACCTGTTATAGCATTTTTTTAAAATCTCATCCAGAGATGCAAAAAAGAGGGTTTTGTGTCTAAAATTAATAAACTTCAAACACCTATACAATCAAAACCAATCAAGTGTAACCTTTTAAAGTTGCTACATATACTTCATATCTAATACAAGTAAATATAATTTCTCAGTTTTCTCGAAATTTGATTTTTGAGGTGAATACGCACAAATTAGCGGAACTAAAAAAAACAGCTTTCCTCAGTATAAGTAGTACGAAATGTGGTTACGCGGAAAGAAAAATAAGACAACAAAATCAACTTGGAAAATAATGGAAACGGGACGCTGTAAGACCGCGTGGAGACACAGGGTGAAATCGGTCTTTCTGAAGGGTTACAGGGGTGCACGGTACCTTAATTTCCTCGTCGGCAGCTCCTCAGCGAGATTCACAGCGGTTTTCACGCACAAAACACAAAATTTCACCAGTTTTCTAGTTTTTCTTAGGAACGCAATGTTCTTGACACACAGGTTTATAGCCAACGAACCAAAAAGTCTTGTGAATGTCTAATGATGGCTCACTTCCGCCGTACGTTTGCCATCTCGCTTCAAAGAGTACGATAGGTTCCGTGTAAGGAAGGGATGGGAGATAGGGATGTATTACCAACCAATTCGTAATGTTGCCAAATAATTACATTTAATCTGTGATTTAAAATTAGCGCAAACATCCCCCCGGGCTTGAAGCGATGCCTTCAAGAATTGAAGCTAATTTACAAAACTAAACTAAACGATAAACTAAGTACCTAATTACTAAGGTTAACCTAACCTAAATGACGAAATTGTCCAATCTATTGGTTAGGTAACGGACAAAGACGAACGACGGGGCGCAAGTAAGAGCCAGTCGTCGTCTTAACCCGAACGACGCGAGTGACTCCTGTGGAGTCCGGGAAAACTTCCTCCACGACACCCAACGGCCAGTGTAGTGGAGGTGAATTATCAGTTATAAGAATCACGACCGTACCGACAGCGACCGGATCGACCGGCGTGTTCCATTTGCGACGCGATTGTAAGGTGTGGAGGTAACCGCTCCTCCAGCGCTTCCAAAACGACTGTACCAGTCTATCTAACAATTCATGTCTAGCGACAGTAGTTCTCTCGTCTATTTCCTCGGCAGGCAAATATCTTAAAGGCGTGAGATTCAAAAAGTGCGCTGGAGTTAAAGCTAGCGGTTCCGAAGGATCACTAGAGAGTGTCCTGCAAAGAGGCCTACTGTTCATTACCGATTCAACTTGGGTAAGAACGGTACTTAATTCTTCGAATGAGAGAATAGTGTCACCTATGACTCGATACAAGTGCGACTTTAGACTTTTAATATTAGCTTCCCAATTGCCCCCAAAGTGACTAGCAGTCGGGACATTGAGTGACCAACCTATGCGACTCTCAGCTAACATGTGACCAAATTCAGTATTATGGTGTTTTGAACAAAGAAATTCGTGAAGTTCCGAAAGTTTGCGTTTAGCACCTATGTAATTAGTCCCGTTATCCGAATAAATCCTACTCACCGGGCCACGCCTTGACAAGAACCGTTTAAAAGCGCCCATAAAATTAGCTGTGCTAAGGTCACCAACAAGTTCAATATGCACGGCGCGTGTAGTCATGCAAACGAACAGACACACGTAGGCTTTGGTGGAACGAACACCTCGACCGCGAGACATGGTAACCCTAAACGGCCCGGCATAGTCCGTGCCCGTGTGAACGAACGGCTTAGCGGATTGGACGACACGACAAGAGCGATGATCCGCCATTTCAGGGAAACAGGACTTAGGACGAAGTCGAAAGCAGGGAATGCATTTATGGATTCTATTCCTAATTAAATTACGGGCAGAAAGTATCCAATATCTCTGACGTAAGAGTGACATCAGCAGGTCGGGACCTGCGTGACAGTTTAATTTATGATGGTATTCGACGAGTAAATTCAAAACGGGATCCTTGCTTGGAAGCAAAATAGGATATTTCCCTTCATAGCTTAAATCCGAATTTCTTAAACGGCCTCCGACTCTAATGATTCCGTCCTTGAGAAACGGCTTTAAGTGTCGTAGAGCAGGACTACAATCCTTGCCTTCCCCGAGTCTAGCAATCTCAGTGGAGAAATAAAGGCGTTGAAGCTCACGAAGAACGAGTAGTTCAGCGAAGTCATAATCGGACGCTGACATGCAATATCTAACAGGTAACAACCTGACAAAACGACAGACGTAAATTACTACTCGAAGTAATTTACTCCAGGACGATATGCGATCGACCAAAGAAAGAATAGGAGATCTTTCATTTGGTACAGCGGATAGCAACGAGAGCTTCTTCTCTTCGGGCGCTTCAGGCACCGACGAAGGACTGAAGGGAACGACAGGCCACTGTGAGACGTCCAAATGGGCCCACGGAGGACCACTGAACCAAAGCGGGTGGTCAACAATTTGAGAAGGCGTGAGACCACGTGACAGACAATCTGCGGGATTGTCCGTACCGGACACGTGATACAAGTTTTGTGGCGACAAGTCGCTTTGTATTTTCGACACCCTGTTGGCCACAAAGGTGTTCCACCGATGGGGCGACGAATGTACCCAACAGAGCGCGACTGTCGAATCCGAAAATGCGAATATGTTACGAAAAACAATGCGGGGCTGACAAGCGACTATGACATTTTTTATAAGTTGAGCTAGCACAAGAATAGCACAAAGCTCCAGACGAGCGAGAGAAACGACTTTCTTAGGTGAGACCTTTGATTTAGCGGTTAGCAAGTAAACAATATTGCTATCGCTATTTTGGACGTGGAAGTAAATCACTCCCCCGTATGCCTTTTCACTGGCGTCTGCGAAAGCCAAGATAGTGACTACACTATCGGCGACGATACCAACGTGACGTGGGATTTTAATATTACAGAGCAACGGTAGCTCTTCCTTGAAGCGAGTCCACAGCCTGACTATATCCTCAGGTGGGGTATCATCCCAGTCACAATCACGCAGCCAAAGCTGCTTGATAAGAAGTTTAGCGTACAGGACGACAGGTGCGACAAATCCCATGACGTCCCATAATTTAGCGACACACGATAATATTGTTCGTTTAGTACAATTTTGTGCGGGAGTATTTACTCTCATGCTGAAGTGATCTGACGTAGGCGACCAACACAAGCCCAGTACCTTTTGCTGGTCGGATTCGTTGAATTCTTTGACAGCTAGCAGACGATGCGAGGGTGGAATTGAGTCTAAAACGGCTTGGGAGTTGCTGGTCCACTTAACCAATTCAAATTGACCAGCCTTCATGAGACCTATCATCTCCGAGGCGGTGGAAATACCCTGGTCTTCCGTGAGGACGGAATGGACGAAATCATCCATGTACAAACCTGAGGCGACGATATTTTTAGCCTGAGGGTAGGAGTCACCCTCATCCTCTGCCAGCTGCCTAATAGTTCGCAGCGCATGGAAGGGGCTAGACTTAAGCCCGAAAACAACACGGTTAAATTCATAAACCTGTAAAGGTTCTTGCGGGGAAAAGCGATACAAAATGCGTTGGAAACGTCGATCAGATTCGCGGATTCCAATGCTAAGAAACATCTGACGAATGTCGGCGGAGAGTGCAATCGAAAACAAACGGAAACCAACGATAATATTAAACAAACTCCCTTGCAGGTTTTGCCCACCGTACAAGAGGTCATTAAGCGAAATGCGGGAGGTAGTCTTGCAACTACCGTCGAGAACGACACGAAGTTTGGTTGTGACCTTATCATCCCTGATCACCCCATGATGCGGAATAAAATACGAAATTTCTGAAGAATCTGAATTTGCAGGTGAAATATAACCCTTTTCTAAATATTCGAGGATGACGCTATCATACGCGACCTTTAGTTGTGGAGAAGCTTGCATCTTCCTTTCCAAACAGTGAAACCGACGTTCACTTGCTTGGCGTGAGTTACCTAGGGATTCGACATCTCCCTTGAAAGGCAGAGCAACCACGTATCGACCGTCACTATCTCTAGTAGTGGTGCGTGTGTAAAACTCCTCACACTCCCTGTCGTCCGAGCTGACTACAGGGGGAACATCCACCTCCTCCAATTCCCAAAATTTCCGAACCGCAGAGTCCAACGGGTCCGCGGTACAACAATATGAAACGGTCGAGTTGCTATCAACACGGACCGGCGCGTCACCTACTATAACATAGCCTAGGACAGTTTCCAAAGCAAGCGGGGATACATAGGGCGGCTGTCCTTGAACTTTATTCGACAAGAGTAAGTGTGGGTAAATCGAAGCACCGATCAATACTTGAATCGGGCCTGGCGAAAAATATGTGTCGTCTGCCAACGGAAAGTTTTTGAAGTTAGACAAGAGTGAAGAATTAACCGTGGCAGTTGGTAGATGTTCAGTGATTTTATCTACTACTAAAGAGTCGACACTATAATTTATGTTATGATCAAAGCGAGAATGAAATTTAAATTCTACGGAACCCTGAATTGTTTTACTTGAACCGCCTATTCCTTTCACGGCGGAACAAGTAGGACGATTATTTATGTTCAAACCTAAGCGTTGACAACACTCACGTGTGATAAAGTTACTTTGAGAAGCGCTGTCTAACAATGCACGAATAATGTGCTTTTTACCATGAGAATCCACGACAATAATACGCGCAGTTGCAATCAAAACCGTCGTGGGGCATCGAGATAAATGGTCAACCTCATTATTATTAGCTGATAACGCACACAGCGTGACGTCATCGCGAGTGGAGGCAGCGTTAGCGTCACTAAGTGCCGCATTGGCAACGGTAGCAGACGCGGCTTGCTGGGCCCCAAAGCACAATAATGTATGGTGCTTGCGGTGGCACTTTTTACATCTGGAAGTTGACTCGCACGCGGAAACACGATGACCACTACTTAAACAATTTATGCACAAATTGTTTGACTTTACGAAGTTAAAACGCTGATCAGGGTTATAACTATTAAATACCTTACATTTATAAATGTAATCATGTTGCTCACTGCATAGACCACATGTTGTTTTCACGGGACCAGAGGTGCTGGCGTACGCGACGATAGACTTACGTTCGAGTGGTTTCTTATTATTGGTGACCCTAGCAACAGATGATAAAGTACGTTCTAACATTTTTATATGGTCACGAACGAAACAATCCAAATCGGAAAAAGATGGAATTTCGGAACTATTAGGTCTTAGTTGATAATTAGTTTCGAAGGCACGCACAGTATCTTGGTCGAGTTTCTTAATAGCGATATGTAACAGAACAAAATCAGCGAGGTCATTGACCTTTGTGTGTTTTAAAGCGGCTACAGACGACGAGAATTTATCGAGAAATGATTCTAAATTATTTGGGGTTCCAGTCGAAATAGATTTAAATTCAAATATTTGGTCTAAGTATGAAGTTGCGGACTGACGCTTATCTTCATACCTTTTACAAAGCGAATCGAAAATAAGAGGGTAGTTATCCGCTGATGGATTTATACCCGCACATATTGAACGAGCCTTGCCTGTTAACTTTCCTAACAAATAATATAACCTCTCACAGTCTGTCAGAGAAACATTATTATGCACTGCGTTTTTATAGCTAGCGATAAACAATGGCCAATTTCTATGGTCTCCGTTAAATTCGGGGATTTCAATAGGAGGTAATCGAGGTGACCTTTTGACCTCATTACGAGATTGAACAAGCAGTTTTTCTTCAGCTCGCTTTACACGGCCCAATAGGTCTTCGAATGAAGAAAGCGCTTGATAGGAGACAGCGCAGTCAGGATTTAATTTGAGCTCATGGGCAACAATTTGGTCCAATATGTTTTCAAAGTCCACACGCAATGAATCAACAGTTTTAATGTCACAGAAGAAGGATTCCTTATCGAAACCTTCTGAGTCGATTCGTTTTGCCTGGTCAGATATGGTTTGCATGCGAGCAAATATCCGATCGCGTTTCGATATTAATCTTTTTAGAGTTGCGTCCGCCATATTTTATTAGCGGTTTACGACTAAATAAATATCTACGAAAGTTGTTCTGAAAGGACTGTGAATCGATTACACTCCACAAATTACAATACTCTCTAACTATTCTCAATCTCTTAATTTCTTTTCTTTCCATTCAGATTTTTACAATATATAGTTTTCCATGATTTTGCGAACGCACGATTATATAATCAACAGGACAAGTAAAGTTATGAAATGTGGTTCTTTGTTTACTTAACCGGTTTTGACTGGATATTACGAACGAGATAATTACCTACAAGTGGTGCGGATCAATAGGAAACGAAATATTATCACTAAGATGTTTGTTATGTTCCTGGGTCGCGACACGAAATAATTATTTGTTTACGATGGTATAACTATAACGATTGCCTAACTTATTTGTTAGGTTTGCGGTTGCGAAAAATCTAACTTACTTGCTAGACTACAACGATACGACACGACGAGACGATACGATACGATATTAATAAGAATGCGAATTTACTACTATAATAGCGGGGTTTACAAGAATCTACGATATATAACCTAACTTACCGGCACATGCGTCCGGCGCGGCTACAATTGCGGGATTTGCGACAAATTGACCCAGGTTAGGGGAATGGTTGGCTATTCACTGATTCCAGATGGAATCCGGCTCGAAAAGGACCAATGGTTACGCGGAAAGAAAAATAAGACAACAAAATCAACTTGGAAAATAATGGAAACGGGACGCTGTAAGACCGCGTGGAGACACAGGGTGAAATCGGTCTTTCTGAAGGGTTACAGGGGTGCACGGTACCTTAATTTCCTCGTCGGCAGCTCCTCAGCGAGATTCACAGCGGTTTTCACGCACAAAACACTAAATTTCACCAGTTTCTAGTTTTTCTTAGGAACGCAATGTTCTTGACACACAGGTTTATAGCCAACGAACCAAAAAGTCTTGTGAATGTCTAATGATGGCTCACTTCCGCCGTACGTTTGCCATCTCGCTTCAACGAGTACGATAGGTTCCGTGTAAGGAAGGGATGGGAGATAGGGATGTATTACCAACCAATTCGTAATGTTGCCAAATAATTACATTTAATCTGTGATTTAAAATTAGCGCAAACAAAATGTTTGTGCGCGCATCACGTCAAAACTACTGCATAGATTTCTTTAAAGGCTTCTTCAACATTTAGGCTATATATTATCACGCTACTTTCTTAAGGGGGTAGGCAATTAAACATTATGTCCGTATATTTCAATTGTTTGACGTTTCAGTCCTGACGTAAGTACATGAGAACGGCTATTTGTAACATATGTCAACGAAGTAAATAGCCTTGCGGTTTTATGACCGCCCTGCAAACTACGGAGTTGCAGGTTCAAACCCCGCAACTTTATTTTCACTTTTTGTGATTTGTATTTTTTTTTTTGATGCTGTTAGATTGCCTATATTTCTTTTTGTATTTAAATTGTTTGCATTTCTATATTTCTTAATTTTTCATGAAATATTTTTCCAAAAAGTAATAGAGAAGTATGGAAGAAGAATACAATCATGCTGCGCCGACTCCAAATAAATTGGGATAAGGGCAGGAGTATGATGATGAATTCTCCGAAAAGTTGTATAGCGAACGGAAGCCTGATAAATTCACGTGTTCTTGCCTACGCAGTCAGTAATCCATACGCAGTTTACGTAGATTATATTTACAGCTATATTGTTATTGGCCTCATTCCATGCATCTTGGTGAGAATTTAAGACCTGCCTTGACTGTCATCGAAGGTCTGACGGTGGAGACAAAAGTCAGTTGCAAGAGTTCCGCAACAGTTTGCAGCAGCAATATCGTGTTGGGGCTTATTTCATGGACCTTGATGAAAACTTTAAACTATGCTAGAGTATGACTTTCATCGAAGGTCGACGATGGAGACGGAAGGCAGTTGCAAGATGTCATCAAGAGTTTACAGCATCTATATCGTGTTTGGGCTCATTTTATGCACCTTGATGAGAACTTTCGACCTAGCTGGAGAATGACTATCATCAAGTGCCTAATAATGATAACGTAAGGCTGTCGAGGGAAGCCCTTATTTGTAAAAACAGAATATTTTGGCGATTAATGCAAATATTTCAGAGAAATTAAATTGTTGCCTACTTGAATCTATACTATAATATTATAAAGCTGAAGAGTTTGTTTGGTTGGTTGAACGCGCTAATTTCAGGAGCTACTGGTTCGAGTTAAAAGTTTCTATTATAAGTGTTGGATAGCCCATTTATCGGGCAAGGCAACAACGTTACAACGTTTATATAAAATCACGCTACAATCAATAGGAGTAGAGCATCAATGATAAATGTTGCAAAAAAAGGAAAAAAATATTTCTTTTGAGATCTTTCGTTGCGTGCGCTGCGTAAACGGTTAAAGTTACGCAACAATAGTGCATGACGGATTGTTCCTCTTAAAAATTTCTATAAAAAGTCCGCAATATCTTATAAGGGTGTCTCACACTCTCTCTAACCATCTCTCTGTCTCTCTTAAATCACGCAGACGAAGTTGCGCGGGTCAGCTAGTAAATTAATATATCTACTCAAATAAAATAAAAAAGTACCTACGCAGTTGAAGAATTTGCAAAATTCTCACCTTCTTATTCAGAAACCGGGTTTTGATGTCCATTCTAATAACTAAAACTCGACATAGTTTCTTAAGTAGGTATGTCTATATTTTAGATTCCCTCTGAGTATCATTATGCATAGAATTATCCCTATATTTACATCCTTTCCATTCATATTTTTGATTTAGACGAATGTGGTGTTTTTAGATTAAAAGTTATCTTTCCATCTAATCATCAGATCAATCATATTACTGATTTATATTCAAGTATTTTTTTTTTCTGTATAAAAGTAACGTCTTTTGATTTAGCAATGTAATCAAGGAAATCATTGTAGATTCGAAAATCTCATTTCAGACTTCTTTAATGTTCGTGAAAATCTCAATTACCTACCTGCCTACTCCTTGAATAGATTTTGTGTGAGGCGCCTTGTACCAAATTCTCCCAAATTAGATTACAGATAGTTGGCTTAAGTCTGTTCCAATCAGATTACTTGGAAGCTTCAATAATTTATAAGACGGAGTTCCAACTCCACAGCGATGTCGTGTATTATCACATTTTCGCAAACATAAACGTTGCTCTGATATCGTGTGCAAACTGGTTGATTCTGTACTTATTACAACTATTTGCCCCGATGGTCTCGTGGTCGTAATCTGTCTATTGAGCTTGGGGTCCTGGATTTTATTCTCTGGTTCAAAATCGAACCAAGGTTGCTAGTAAGTTTTTCCAATAGTAATTTCTCAGATGAAGCTAACTGTAAGTTGACTTAATTTACTTAATTATTCATCACGAACATTTTAAAACGAGTAAAAAGTAAATTATTTCTCTATGCGGCGTTTCCAGTTAGTTCATTTTCAGAAAATGTAATTCAAAATAAAGCATTGTAGAAAATATTATAATGAAAACTGCATGCTCAAAGAAATTACAAACAAGATTAATAAGAGCTCAATCCCGGCGTCGTCGTTCGTTTGAAATATTGCAAAATAATTACATCTCGCATGTTTACTTAGCGATAGCGTCTCGCTATCCTAGCGAGATTACTGAGGTTTATTACATTATTAATATGAATTAGAAGACTTCTAATGGTATGCTCCATAGTAGCCGTGCAAAACGGAAGCAACGTACCTAAATGTAATTTAAATTCCGTATTTTGTACTAAAAATCGAAAAACCTATCAAATATGTACTTCCACTAGCTGATGCCGACAATATTGGTATGCTGGAAACCTATTAGGTGGATTTAGTGGATTCGTCTCAAAACTAAGTTGTTATAGTTTTTATTTTTTTCATTGTTTCTCTCTCTTAACCTTATATATGTATTTTGTTATATGTATGTATATATGTATTTATTCTTATGTTTTAAAAATAAAATTTTCTAGTCTTTTTTTTCTGTTATTGCACCTACTGTGTATTATCTCTGCATCACCCTAAGGTAGACTGGTAGAAAATGCCCAAGGCATTAAGTCCGCCTTTGTACAGTTTTTACTTGTGCATAAAGTTTTCATAAATAAATAAATAAATTTCTTAAAATGTTAGCTAGTACCTAATTCTAAACTTTTTATTTCGCCTTTTTTGTTCCCATTAATTGATGATGCCTCCTCTCTAAAGAAGTAAAACATCAAAACTCCTCGTAGGATGATCTTTGTCACTTTTTAGTTCACAGACTTCCTATTAGTGCTTGGACCGCATTAGTGTTGGACCTTTTAAAGTCCACCAAACCCATAAATTACTATACCCTCTCACCCACACCATTACCGTCTACCATAACTTCCATTTATAAGGTGGAATGGTACGGCCATTCCACCTAGCATGAGTCCTTAGTTTAAAAGGACACAATGCCGCTCATAGCACAGCATCGTGTTGAGTAACCTACTTATCGCAGTCACGAAGTGCAGCTTTAAACTTTTTGCTCCGTCCTCTTGTGTTTAGAAATATTTGTTAAGCTTTGTATGTTTATTGCATATAATTTGTTGTTTTTATTTTGTATCAATGTCATGTCAATATGGAATATGCATGAAATACAAAACTCTTTTTATTTATTCAAAATGCTTTGCATTGGCGCAAAAAAACATTGTGGTACACTTGTTTAAGTTTCTAATACATCACTTATTGTACAATTTATTGATTTTCGTAGCATGTTTTTGGTAAAACGGAACGCATTTTCACGCGTCGTCCTCGATAACGCCGGTAGTGACGTCAAAGTATATGTGTCAAAAAACACTTTTATTTAAAAAGTAGTTAAAGTTTTACTAAGATTTCATCGTTATTGCAATTTTTGCTAGAATAAAGCACATACAATTAGTAAAATTACTTAATTAAGACCAATAAAATAGATGTAAACAAGGCAGATTGAGGTAAATGACGTCACATCATGGCCGCGACAGTTACGGACGTTTGAACTGTCGTAGAAAATTGCACGAGTTTAATATTATTTTTGAGCGACAAGCAGTAGTTGAACTTAACTTTTAATACTTTTCTTGGGTTGATAGTACTGTATTTTATTGATATAAGTGAAGAAAACATTACATGCATATTCTCTATTACGTTAGCTGCAATCGGAGGATTTAAAAGAAACCAAAAATGATTTTACTTAGTTTATTTTAAACTAAAAGAATTTCATTAATTATGTCCTAAATTAGCTTAAGCGCCTGTTGGAATAAGAAATGGAATCTTTCCGGATTACGGTAATAAGCTAATCTACGTCAATGCGTCGCAAAGTGCTATCTCAGCTGTTGGCGATTTCCCTTATGCAGCTGCGTGTAACATGTCCTTACGACAAATACATATTTTGTCTTTCTTTTATTTGTCTTTCTATACCTCGTTCTACACCCACTTATCGAAAGATCCCCACCCACTATACCATATAAGAAAAGGAAAAAAGCAAATTTTAATTGTTTATTTATTTACAAAGGCATCCCAATTTAAATACATAAATACTTAAATTAAAATATTACAAAATCGTATCATAAGTCATCAGTTAGCAGTCCATTAAAATTTATCAATAATATTAAAATATTATAAAATTAATCAATATAAAAAAACAACTTTTCAGTTCATTAAAACAGGTACAGTACATTAATTTAGATAAGTAACGATATCTAATTCATTAACAACAATAAAAAAAACTTATACTGAAACTAATAGTCGCTATGAAACTTCAGGAGCACGCTATGACATTCCAATTATGTCACGGCGTGGTTTGCATTCGTGTAGTTCCCTGAAACCTAGCTGGTATGATATTACATCAGTCACTTATAACCCGGGACAGCGGCCCAGTGAGTCGTGGCTGATAGCGTCTAGCGCTGTTTGTATTGCGGTCGACTGCAATTCCCGGGACCCAACGTTGACAGCGTTAACTGCTCTTTACGAAGTGTGTATGGCTTGTGTGCGATTTGCCGCAAGTCGCCAGTATATTGCAGCAACTAGTTGAATTTTATAAAAGTGTAAAGTAAAGTGCCCATGTAGGTTTATGTGAAATAAAACATATTGAATCTATTTTAAGTTAATTCGTACAGTTTCAATGAATTAAGTGATCAGCTAGATTATCTTAAACTTATTCTAGGAGTGCACAATTAGTGCATATTCAATCGTTTATTTTATACGATGTGGTTGATCGACATTATGCTCTAATTTTGTAAATTAATAGTAAGTCAGTTTATTATTATATTATTTTGTAGAGGATGTCAGGAATATACTACGACTTCACATTCGTCCCATGTAATGTTCCCTGATAATGCCAAAAGAATACGCGCTGAGACGTGAGCAATGCCGCGGGCACAGCTATAGTTCTGTAAATAAAATAGACGATGACTACATGAGAACAATATTTTAAAATGTTGGAATAAGTAAAAAAGAAAGTCTTGTAAGGATCCCCTATACAATATAATTTAGTAACGATTCATTGAAACATTTCTTCGGACAAGTACGAGCTGTCTAATTCTTGTTCACAAATGAAGAAGCTGTTCGTATCACAGTCAACACCGTGCAAACGTCCGGTGTAGAACATAGAGCCACACTGCTCATTCTCGTCAATGATTGGCTGGTTGTTATTCCACCAGGCGTTATCATCTACATTGAACGGAGTTCCTGCAATAATAAAATAACGCCGGTTTAGTGATTTTTTTGTCTTAGGAGTCTTATTTTGAGATTCGAGTGAGTTCAGAGTTGCCTCAGCAGGTAGCCTCGCACCGTACCTTTCACTGTCTGCCAGCCTTCTTTAAATCTGTAATGAAAGCCTAGGTGATATATTCCTCTATACATTGGGTGGTTCCCTCCGGTTATTTCTTTTGATGCGGACTCCGTTAACTTTGCAAGGTAATCCCCCTCCAACCGATTGTTGATCACGGCCAGGTGGGCCTGTTCAGCGCGACACACCATGTATGCCTCGGCCCATGCCAATGGTGTTGAGTGCAGTTTGTAACATTTGAAACTGTTGTTATCAAAAGAGTAATCTGAAAGCAAAAGGAATTGTTTAGTAATAAGGTATACAATAGGGTGAAAAAATACGTGCATATTCCACGTGCATATTCCACGTATTTTTTCTTCATATAAATCAATAAAATACAGTACTATCAACCCAAGAAAAGTATTAAAAGTTAAGTTCAACTACTGCTTGCCGCACAAAAATAATATCTACGACAGTTCAATCGTCCGTAGCTGTCGCTGCCATGTTGTGACGTCATTATCCACAATCTGCCTTGTTTACATCTAATTTTTTTGGTCTTAATTAAATAATTTTACTAATTGTATGTGCTTTATTCAAGTAAAAATTGCAATAACAATATTATAATAAAATTTTAGTAAAACTTTTAGCACTTTTCAAATAAAAGTGTTTTTTTGACACAATGAACTTTGACGTCAATACCGGTGTTGTCGAGGACGGTGTGTTTTGACAGTGCGATTCGTTTTACCTAAAACATGCTACATAAAACAGTAAATTGTAAAATAAGTGATGTATTAGAAACTTAAACAAGTGTACCACAATGTTTTTATGCGCCAATACAAGGCATTTTTCATAAGTAAAAAGAGTTTTGTATTTCATGCATATTCTCTATTACCTAATGGGCTAAGTTGCAACTTAATCACGGTCGATTAACGTCGATAAGTTCAACCCATCGATCAAAAGCAGCACGGTTGCATTACACGAAGGGTTTTTGGTTTTATGGTCTTCATCTTTGACATTTTTACTAGAGCAAAAGATTTATGAATGAGTTTTCATTCATAAATCTTTTGCTCTAGTAATCCAATTGATCAGATTCATTTCAATTCGCTATATCCACTGTGATTTAGTATTATTTCATTTGTGTTACTATAACGTTATAAGTCTGTAAACATTCATAAAATAAAATAAAATTTATACCCGAAGGGGTATAATTTTATTTTATTTTTTACCAAGAAACCAAGACTGAAATTAGCAACAGAAAGCCCCATTACCTACCCACATTGCAGCTATTGTTCCGCTGTAGTGCCGGGAGACTCTTCTTGCAAATGAAAGAAAGCTTTTCGGAACATTTGCAATCGTTCATCTCGCCTGTATTGTCCTGTTCCACACAGTCCTCTTCGCCATCGACATTGTTCGGTTCATTTGACTTCCAGTTGCTGTACACCTGAGACAGTGCCTTACCTGGAATTGTGAAAGAACTTTTTTGCAATTTTTTTTAACATAAATTAGGAATATAATGAGTAATCTAAGTGTCAAAATTCGAACTACGCTGCATATCCTAGATTTTTATTCATCATTTTCATAAATAATATTTAAGATGTATATAACCTGTATTTTAGCTTTCACCTGATCTAACGAACCTTTCTGCAAAATTTCACGCTTCTAGAACCAGAGATTTACTCTGTGCGTGTATCGTCTTTTAGTGAATTTAAAGGAATTAAAGTACTAGATTACAGCAAATTTATACGCACCGTCAATGGTCTCAAATACTCCTTCATTCATTATGGCTGAGATTCCCACAATAACCCACTTGACACCAGGCTGGGTTGACTTTCGAAACGACATCACGGCGTTTTGTTCGACCTCATTTTCTGGGTAGAACAGGCTGGCTCCTTCCAGAGCACACTCTAGTTTAGCATCAGACCAATTCTGTGGTGTCGTGTGGATTTTATAGAAATTGTTTACTTCTTCTAAGTAGGTGTAGTCTTTTCGCTTAAATTCTTTCTCCTTCTGCCCATCTAAGAGAAGAAAATAATCAGTTAAACGCCACGTATCGAGGTTATTCACCATAAGAAGCTCCGTAATAAGGTACCTTCATCGCAGTAGTTATTCCATTCTGGTGTTGAGAGGCTCTTTTTGCAAATGAATGAAAACTTTTGTGAACATTTGACATCGTTCATCTTGCCTGCGTTGTCCTGTTCCACGCAGTCCTCTTCACCATTGGCATCGTTCGGCTCATTTGACTTCCAGTTGCTGAACACTTGAGACAGTGCCCTACCTGGAAACGTGAAATTTAATTAACATTCGGAGGCCAATAAAACGATATTGTTAATTAATGTTAATGTAAATGCTAAGGTCTGAAAGTTTTTTTTTTAATTTTAAGTGCTTTTTACTCAGTTGGATTGTTTAATTTTAAAATGATGATGCTGATGATAAATTAAATAGATTTTTAACTTTTTGGTTTGTGCGTGTAATTGATACTTCATTTACGCATTCATTTCATGTACGCACCGTCAATGGTCTCAAACACTCCTTCAGTCTTTAGGTCTGAAATTCCCACAAACACCCACTTGACATCAGGCTGGGTTAACTCTCGAAACGACATCACGGCGTTTTGTTCGTCGTCATTTTCTGGGTAGAACAGTCTGGCTCCTTCCTGACAACACAGTTTGTTTGCATCAAACCAATTTAATGGTGACGAGTGGATCTTGTAGAAACTGTTAAGTGCTTCTATGAAAGCGTAGTCATGTCTCTGTCCTCCTAAAATAGTGAAAGTATATATTTTATTAATTTCGCGGACCAGTGGCTGTTATGATCAATAGGCATGGAATGGCAGGAAAGCATTACCGCAAGTTCTCCGCACAAGTGGCCTTTGTCTTTCTTTGCTGGTGAGTTGGCATTCCTAATGTGGCATTGTTCCGGTCACGCTAAGAAGTCTTTAACAGGGTGCTTAATACCTACCACTCTTTAGATTTTGTATCGTCTGGTGGGTATAGTTCTATCAGAGGAACGCAACAAATTGGAACCAACAGAGATGTAATAGCACACATAAATCGTAATCGTCAGATTCTTTTTGAGGTATGCCAACTCATTGGAAGGCAGTAGGTACTTCTAACTCACTACCTCTACACACTTCATCACTCCGGCAAATCACCTGCTCCCTGGGCAAGAACTGCAATCACCAATTTGGATGTCTCAAAACCGATGCCGGGGCTGATACAGACAGGCCGCTGTAAAAAATTATCCAGCCATCCCCATGTGACCAGATTACCTCGGCTGGTACCAAACACAGTGCCAGTGTAGAACCCCTTCACAAAATATGCCTCACCTCTTTTTTTATCAAATTTCAACAACCGCCTGCACCATCTTGGATCTAAACGAAGCTATCCAAGTGGTTACTCAGTTAAGAAAAAAAATGAGACAGTACTTATCAATCTCCACAAAAAGAAGAGGACTGAACGTTCGGAATTATGGTGAAAGCGTGATGGCGTTCTAAGAAATAAATATTCAAACAACAGAGTACTCACGTGAGAAATCGGATAAAAAGAGCACTATAACACAGACTAGCCACGTATTACTAAACATTTTTGTAACTATATATTCTGATCTATCTATCTTATCCAACCCGCCTGCCAAGCGTGGCGATTATGGCAAAAATCTCCTTTTGGGGGAGGCCCATGTCCAGCAGTGGACGTCTTTTGGCTGAAATGATGATGATGATGAGGATATTCTGATCTTGTCTACAGCTCGCTTTGCCCGTTAACTCTAGAACAAAAGAGCGTCTCAGCGTTGTTTTATTTTTACTGTGTACCGCTGCCTCTATCGAATAGGTGTTTCAAACTGACATTGCCAGATAGTGCAGACACGTTACCAACAAAATGCAATCAGGGCGATTTACGTTTTGACCCGACCTAACCTCTGTTAAGTATTGAACCCTTCGCTATATTATGTACTCTGTAACTAAATCACATTGATATGTGTTCACATAAACTAATTAGTAAATAAGACCATTTAGGCTAAATAGCTTGTTATCGTTAACCTAAATAAGAAACTAGTAAGTAACATTAATTATCTTTGTTTACCTCAATAGCAAATTAATAGCTTAATATTGTTTACCTAAACAATAAATTAGTTAGTAACATTAATTATCTTTGTTTACCTCATTATCACGTTTATAATGCCCATTAGTATCAGTATTATCATGTTTAGGTATGCCCCGTTTGTTAACTTTAAAAGGTGTCGCTTTGCATCCTGGTCAAATTTAAGGAGATATCTATGCCAAAGACTCTCGACCCGAATCTATACATATAATAAAATCGTTGAGACCAAAAAATCTATTCATTGAAGATTAAAAAAAAAAAAACCAGCCAGGGTGACTTAAAATAAGTAACTGAACATATTAAAACCATTTTAAATTTTTTTGTTTGTTTGACCGCGCATCACGTAAAAACTACTGAACCGATATTGTTGAAATGTTCACAAATCTATTTAAATACATTCAGAATAACATATAGGCTATATAAAATTTGGAATTTTTTGGAGAAAGGGGGTGAAATGGGGGGGTAAAGTTTGTATAAAAAAAAAAATTAGATTGTTCTAGAATCATGAAACTTAGAATAAATACTTATTAATAAAAATAAAGAAATACCTGTTTCAGCATTTTTTTAACATCTCATCCAGAGACGCAAAAAAGAGGGTTTTGTGTTTAAAATTAATAAACTTCAAACACCTATACAATCAAATCCAATGAAGTGTAACCTTTTAAAGTTGCTACATATACTTCGTATCTAATACAGGTAAATATAATTTCTCAATTTTCTTGAAATTTGATTTTTGACGTGAATACGCACAAAATAGCGGAACTCAAGAAAATCAGCTTTCTTCGGTATAAGTAGTTGATACGAAATGTTTGTGCGCGCATCACGTCAAAATTACTGCATAGGCTTGCGCATTACGTCAAAATTACTGCATAGGCTTCTTTAATATTTAGACTACATATTATCACGCTACTTCCTTAAGGGGGTAGGCAATTTTGCATTATTTCCGTATACTTCAATTGTTTGACGTTTCAGTCATGACGTAAGTACATGAGAACGGCTATTTGTGGCTTATGTCAATGAAGTAAATAGCCTCCGCTACCGCTCTGTAAACTACGGGGTTGCAGGTTCAAACCCTCCAACATTATTTTCACTTTTTGTGATTTGTTTAATTTTTTTTTTGATGCTGTGAGATTTCCTATATTTCATTTTGTATTTAAATTGTGTGCATTTCTATATTTCTTATTTTTTTCGTGAAATATTTTTCCAAAAAGTAATAGAGAAGTATGGAATAATGAATACAATCATGCTGCGCCGACCCCAAAATAAATTGGGATAAGGGCAGGAGTATGATGATGAGGATGATTTCTCCAAAAAGTAGTATAGCGAACCTCAGAAGCCTGATAAATCCACGTGTTCCTGCCGTGCAAGAACTGTGCTATGCTATTCGCAATAATCAATAATCCATACGCAGTTTACGTAGATTATATTTACAGCTAAATTGTTATTGGCCTCATATCGTACTTTCGGGCGAGAGGAGACGCCCGGGTTCTTCCATTGTGAGGATCGACCGGAGGACACGGTGGAGCACACTGTGGAGGTGTGCCCCACTTGGGTGGAGCACCGCCGTGTCCTCGAAGCGGCGATCGGCGGTGGCGACCTCTCTCTCCCGGCCCTGGTTCAATACATGGTCCGGAGCGAGACGGAATGGGACGCCGTCACCTCCTTCTGCGAAGCAGTCATGTTAGCGAAGGAGGTGGCGGAACGTGAGAGGGAGAGATCCTTACGTCCCGGCCACCGCGGGAGACGCCCCGAGCGTCGGGAGCCACGTGGTGGCCCCCGGCCACCGTAGGCATGGGCCTGTGGACGGGGAGCTATGGGCTAGCTCGCCGTCTGGCCGTCTCATGACGACAGGCCGTGTCGACGGCGCGTTCGTGTTCTACACGCGCCTCAAAGAGAGTCAGCAAAAAAGAAGGGGTCCGCAAGGGCCGATGCCTGCCGGGGCTGCGGGACTATTCGAAAGAGATACGGCGATGAAGGAACATGGAAGGGTTTTAGTCAGTAAAAGTCTGACACTTCCTCCTGCTCCGGGAGGAGTCATTTGATGATTTCCCATCCGAAAAAAAAATAAGCTATAAGTATCGTGTTTGGGCTCAATTCATGCACCTTGATGAGAACTTTCGACCTAGCTGGAGTATGACTGTCATCGAGTGTCTAAGGATGAAAACCTAAGGCTGTCGAGGGAAGTCCCAAATTGGAAAAACATAGTACAATATTTTAACGATGATTGCATATATTTCCGAGAAATTAAATTGTTACCTACTTGAATCTATACTTATTATGAAGGAGTAAAGTTTGTTTGTTTGGTTGGTTGAACGCGCTAATTTTAGGAACTACTGATTCCAGTGAAAAACATCTTTTAGTGTTGGATAGCCCATTTATCGAGGAAGGCTATACGTTATATAACATCACGATACAATCAATAGGAGCGGAGCATCAATGAAAATTGTTGCAAATACAGCGAAAAACTATTGCTTTTGAGAGCTTCCGTTCCGTGCGCTGCGTAAATGGTTAAAGTAACTCAACAATCATACATGTATGACGGGATTGTTCCTCTTAAAAAGTCCGCTAAAGCATATTATCTGCATTTTTTTTAGGTTGACTCATACTCTCTCTAAGCCTCTCTCTCTCTTACGTAACGCAGACGAAGTTGCGCGGGTCAGCTAGTCGATAATAAAATGGGTAGGTTCTTTCTATTACTTTCGTGTTATTCTGAAATACTGTCAAAGCAGCTTTATTAATTATTTGATAGTAATTTAAATTGATTATTATGTAATTTGTGACAAGCTCCTGAATTTTGACTAGGATGCAAAACTACACCTTGTTTAAGCTTAGATCATAAAAAATTAACCTCATTTCCTATTTCTGAATTCCACTTTATCACTAATTCCGAAATCCTTAGTTAATAATATAAAATTGTTGAATAAAGTTAATGTATTTTTTTAAAACAAGTTAAAGTTATTTACTGCGTAACACCTCTGCCACCAGCTTATGATAACGTGATTATTATTTATGATTTTCCTTCGTTTTATTGCATTAGGAATTCCCTATCTTGAGGAAGGTGTATGGTTATGCCAAACCGCCGGTCTCCACAACGGCGGGGGACTCCCGGAACTTACCGATGTCCCTTCGGAGCAACGCCAAATTAGTTTATTTCGCGTGGCGGCAATTTCGTCACAGCCCGAAATCGTCGCTTGCTTGCGATAGCACACCTCTACGTGCTACAATCGTTCTAGGGTCGCTGGGTTCGTTCGCAAACCTGTATGGGGTATGGGTTAGCCCCGGCAACGAATAATAAAGAGGCACAACGTGGTAGCTGCATGGTCAGAAAAAGGAAAAAAGTTTGCTCTAGATTTACGGCCCATGGGTTTTTTGGCCATCTTTATAACATCGAACGTCAGACAGACAAGGAGCGACTGATGTTCGTTTCTTGTAATATAGGTATATTAAAATGTTATATTCATCATTTACGAAAACGTCATTCCCGTCATCATTACGTTTGTAAATGATGAATATTGCATCCTTCACAATTATGAAAAACGTCCAGAGTACCTACAACTAAAACAAACACCAGCTGCAATTTCTTCTTCTTCTTCTTGCTGAGTTGTTTCCATTCTAACATTGCTCTCGTTTTAATATTTTGTTTTAGTTTACAGAGAAGGATGGGATGACGCACGACGTCGGTAGGGTGAAGAGTGGGTTCCGCAAAGACATTCAAATATTTATGAGCGATAGACGGGACAAGACGAAGAAAATCGTAATCCAAATACTTGTTTCTACATAATAACAAATCGTTCTGACTAGTGTCATACGCCCGCTTGTCAGGTAGCATTCGTGTGTCAAAATTGAAAAGATTCGGGATAATTTTTGTATAATATTATCCCCAATGTCCGCTCTTTACCTAATTCTTTTAAATCTCTTTGTTTCCGGGTTGTTGACATTTTACAGACACTTAACTTTTGTTTGGAAAAAGAGAATTAAGCACCGTATTGTATTTCTATTCACCAATTCATTTTAATTCAGTTCCCATTCAAGAGTTGGCTAAGCAAAACGATAATTTTACGTTCATCTCCATCCAACATCCCACATGTGCTGTGCAATTCCAACAAAAAATCCTCTAAGCTTGCTCTAACGTTTCAGGATCATTAATCGTTCCTGTAGAGTGAACGTTCAGAAACATCTGCAATATTTATAGCCCATTGCGCCAATTTGCAGACTTGTCATAATTGCTTGAATGCTCTTAGCAGAGACGTCCCATCTGCGCGCTGTCTCCTAAGAAACTAACTATTACCAAGAAATCTTAAAATAAATTATCCAAACACCGTGCTACATTTCCATTGCTGCGTTTCATATGCGAATTCCTAATAGTGTTTGATAAATTTTGCAATGGATAGAAGAGAGAATTTTATTTAAGTGATTATGTAATGTGAAATGTATAAAATTACAGAGTGTTGTATTGTGTAGGTACTTTATTACGCAGAAATTATTAGAGTCAAATATTGGAATAGTTTTACACACGGCGACATACATACGGCGACTCATTAAGCGATACATTTCCAGTACAACATGGCCACGCTTTGTATAGATTTCCCGTACAATGAGAGATCCGCATAAATTGGTTTTGTATAGCTTGATTCGTCGCCATATTATGTACCGTACTATCGAGGACACTCCCGCCTGATCACCACTAAGCTAATTTTTGCTTTCACTTACAACATAGAAACGCTCTCAAGCCCCGCCCGGTTGACTTTGTATAGAAATAATGAATGAAAAGATACCGATCGGCCGAGCGCACCGACGACGCACGCCAAACGAGAGTTATTGTTATATTGCGCACCAAAGTTGACGCTTTCTTAATAGGCCTAAACTTTAAAGGGGCGTGGCTCGGCGCCTCCGCATGATATAAGCGAAAAAAAAATAAGTGATCAGGCGGAAAAGACCACGACTGTACCTACGTGCTGTACTGTAAGTTGACGATGCTATTATTATTTTGTACGTTTTCCATAGTTAAAGTAGCAGTAGCTAGGGTATCTATAATTTGGATAACTTGAAAAGATAAATACAGCAACAGAATTATGAATAATTTATTAGTAAAATCATTTATTTATAATATAAATAACTTATTAAATAAATGGAGATGTTTAAGGTTCACGTTGGATAAAGGTAACTTTCGAAGACATTTCATGTCAATATCCGTGAAGATATTCTTTCATATTCTGAGGTGAGCAGAACCCCTAGGTAATAATTCAGTCGCTTAGTCGTCGCCGCCAGTCATTACTTCCATGAATTCTGGAAATAAAAAGATTTCTAGTTATGTGTGCGTCCATTACTATAAATAGCCTAAATCATAAAGACAGATTTTGAGTTACCTAAGAAATATTACAGAAATAGTTATTGAAATTGTCGTAGCGGTTGGCACAGTGGCTGAGCGATTGCCTGCTGCGCTGCGTGTCGCGGGTTTGATACCCACACGAAACAAATTTTTTTGTGGCCTGCAGGTAATTGTGTCGGATCTGGCTGTTTGTAAATGTGAGTTTAAATGTTTTTAAACGCACCCACAATACAGAAGAACGTTTTTATTAAAAAAACCTTATCTTCGTTGTAAAAGTAAAACGAGCAAACAGCGCGCCTACATCCGAAATACTCCTGCAGGTTTATATTTTGCATGACGATAAAACAATTGTTCAAAGGTAACTAAAGTCTAACATTTCTAGACACAACATTATTTTGGTTCAGTTTACTGGTGAAATAATTTATAGTCTTGAGATAAACCACACAGAACATGTGATTTCTAGATCGTAAATTAGTTCGCTGTAATCAATTTATGAACAAACCAGCTGAACTCAACTCTGTAACGAGAATGTTGCGGTAATAGCAAACTGTCTTTAGATTTGGCCAAGAATCAGTCACTAACCTTACCTCTACCGTTATATTTAAACCCTCGACGGTTAATAGATTCATTTTATAGAGATTTTTGAGGAAACCTCCCAACATGAAGCATGAAGACGATTGAAGAAATAGGAACTACATAGACACTTATCATTTGGGCAATTTAAGTAACTAACTAATATAGTATTAATACCAGTCTATCACTGAGTCACAGGGCAAAGACCACTTCTCATACACGTTTTCATATATTTGTATTGTGTTGTATTTTTACTGTTTATATTTATTTATTTTTGTCATATTTTATGCACATCATGTTTCTGCGGCAAATAAATATCTGGACGGATTTGGGAATTCAGACTTCATATTAATTGTAAGTCCAGATTTCTTCCAAAGATATCAATGAAATCCAAGATTATCAGAGCGATCGATATTCGTGGGATTTGCGAGGTATATTTGTTGCTGTTATTAATCTATCCGTCCATCAAAGCTTTCTTTTTGATTAGAGTGCATTGGTAGACTCTTAGGCCGTCCTAATTCACGAACTAATTAAATGCAAAAAAAATAACACAAATTATTAAACCGTTTTAATAACATCTCTGGGAAGCCAGCCAATTTTATGTTGATTGATATTGGCTTCGTTTGATACCACAAACTGACTAAATTAATTCAGCGCGGCTAACTAACGGGTAGCAGGCGTATATTTTATAAATGAATTAAAAATAATGTAAATATTTTTCGTTTAAACGGAAACCTATGGAAAAAACATGATTGTATTTAATTCGCGTAATGCTTTTTAGATAGCAATCGCAATAAAAAAACCGGCCAAGTGCGTGTCGGTCCACGCGCTGTATAGGGTTCCGTCACCCGTAGCACGTAGCCCGTTATTGTGATAACGGGACCAATTACAAAATCCTTAGAGTAAATCGTTCTTTAATGTGTTAAAGAACGATTTATTCTAAGGATTTTGTAATTGGTACAAAATTATCCAACACCCAAGTTCAACGACTATTACTGCTAAACTAATAAAGTTATCTTAACCGCTATAATTTTCCTTTAAAATTCATGAAATGTACTATCATCATGAATTTTCCAGATTTTTCAAGCCAGCAGTTTAGCTTTTAGAGGACTTGGCTTTTACTGGAACAAATACTTGCACTTAAAAAAAAAAAAAACGAAAAATAGTATTAGCAACCCCTAATTTATTTTATAAGACCTATTCAACAATATTTCACACAATGGGATAGACGACGAAAAAAAATTCGTCCCCACTTCATATGTACCTCTACATGTAAATCTTTTTTTGTACCAACTTAAAAAAAAAAATCTTTTCCAAAATTTTATTTTACCGTTTTGTCAATGTAATTGATACACCTCTACAAAATTTCAGCTCTCTAGTACTAACAGTCTCGGAGCATAACCTCGGATGGACGGACGGCCATACGGACATAATGAAACTATATGGGTTCCTTGTCAGGACTACGGAACCCTAAAAACGATTGGTTACCAGTACGTACTTATCCACGAATTAACTAACATTTGTGAATTTTGGGTGACTACAAGACACTTTATCCTAGGAATAAAAAGCGTCAAATTATATATTCTGAGCACAGATAATATTATATTATCTGTGCTTCAATATTATATTATCTGTGCTTCGTTTTGAGTAAAAATTCAAAACAAGAAGATAATGAAGAACCTAGTAAATCCAACGATACGCCAAAAATGGGTATCATCAATCTTGTAAAACACTAGATTAATTGTCAAGACTCAGTAGTTATTATTCGTTGTAAGATACATACCATCGAAGTCAACAGTTCCTGAGCCGTCACTGTCGATTTCCTCAATCATCATGTCTAACTCCTCTGCGCCGATCTTGTCATCCAGCTCTCTGAGGATCTCTCTTAAGACGTCGGTGGTAATGTAACCGTTGCCTGGAATAAAAAGACAACTTTAATAAGTATATACATAAACTAGAATAGGCATAATGCTCCCACTGAAGAGACTCCAGAACCTTCTGTGAGAAAAAGTTGCCAGTAGATAGTCCACCACGCCACATCACACCAGAGGCCCTACTCCCTAACGCTTTGTCCGTATATTCGGATCTGTCTGTCTCTCTCACTCGCACTCATCTGCAGACGTGCGCGAGAGAGATGGATATATCCGAATATACGGACGAAGCGTGAGAGTAGGGCCCTTGGTTTGTGCGAGCTGGTGGATGTTATGTGACGTTTCCATTTTATAGCTTTACTAGCGGCCCGTCCCGGCTTCGCACGGGTGGACCATTTATTTTCCGCTAATCCCCGCTCCCTTATTTTTTATAATAAAAAATATAGATGACACTCACAAATAACGTGGCTTTCTATTGGTAAAAGAATTTTCAAAATCGGTTCATTAGATCCAGAGATTACCCCTTACAACCTCACAAACTTTACCTCTTTATAATATTAGGTAGTATGCAAGACATGATGATTTCCTTAACCGATTTTGCTCCGACAGTGAAGATTTTTTTATCACATACACTGCTATCATTACAGAAAATTCCTAATGTGGTAGCGTAAGATAAAATATTGTGTCTGATTGTATTTGAACTGCCTTCGACTCGTAAGTCAGAGTCTTTGGGCTATCAGTCCTGATCGAACTTAGATTCTTTGTTGTGAAAGTGGTAATTAGAACTTTATTGTGTCGTTGTTAGAGCGTAGTTTTTTATGGTATTAATTAACAACTAAAGGTCCATAAAATTCCGGGGCTGCGGGACTATTCGAAAGAGATACCGTGGCCCCGGAACACAAAGGGCGAGGAAGGAACATGGACGGGTTTTAGTCAGTAAAAGTCTGACACTCCCTCCTGCTCCGCCCAGAGCGGGAGAAGTCATTTGATGATTTCCCATCCTAAAAAAAAAAAAAAAAGGTCCATAAAATTATAAATTGTGAATTAAAAACGTAAAATAATCAGCACATTTTTTTTCTTAGCTTACTGCCCAAAAATGAAAAATGTGTAGGTATATATATGCTGTTTAGCTAGATGCACATTTTTCAAAAATACGCTCACCAAAAGCTTACAACTCTGTTGGAAAACTACTTCTCTCATTATAAAACTAGCATGTCCCAATATGTAAGACCCTAAAATCTATTGGGACATTCGTGGACTAAATGCTCTTGATACAGAATTGGTTTTCTTAATGACAGAAAAGGTTAACTGTAGTAATTGGGCAAACAACTTAACAGAAGTAATTTTGATCCTTTGTACTTTTAATGAAGTTCAATTGGTTTCAGAAATTGATTTATGTGGCCATGAAATAAAATTACAATTCTGGGGAAATTCATTTCATATTTATGACGTATCGCTGGAGTCTTGGCCCTGGGTTGGTCCGTTCTGACCTTACTTTAATTTTATATGATAGGTAAGGATATCCACCTGTACACAGAATTTCGAAACAAATTAATAATTTATCGAAGATCGTAACGGTAATAAATACATGTTTATGGAGAATAAATGTTCAAAGCTTTGCGTATTTCCGTTAAACAGTTAGGCAAACAAATGAAGGTGTTTTAATTCCAGAGATAATCTTCTATTCCAAAGTAAATACAACTGTATACATGCGTGGGTAATGTGTTCCAATAAATATCTAAGATGGTAGTTAATAATCATCCCACTTTCATGAGCAATGTTATTGAATGAACGAAAGCGTTTACAAAAAGAATTTATGGAAAGGTTAACGTCTTTCTTACTCATGAATCCGAACATAAGTAAGAATGGAAAACGTATTTTTTGTTGCTCCCAAGTAGGATAAAAGATAATCGTAGTACACATGCGCATGAAAAAATAAATAAGCTTGTGAACGTAGATGTCAAGAGCGGTAACAGGAGAAGTTATGAAGTAAGTATTAAGCAAGAATATGCCAGCTTTGATCAATAGCGAAATTATCGAGCCAGTAAAATAAAACATATTTACATCGTACAGTTACATTGTACAGTTTTGAAATAATATTGTCTAGATTTCGGAGTACCAGGTTAAAGATAATACTAGAGAGCAGTATATCTGCGCTTGTAATAACAAAGACCCTGTCATGTTTTATATTATAGCCTACTCAAAATAAGTACAGCTGTGAGGACTGAATTTACATGAAAAGAAAACAATCTTTATACTACAGTTGCTTAGTAAGTGTACCAATACTAGCCCAGTAAAAGGCTTGAAAGCTGTTCATTAAACCTTCTCAAAAATCTAGGCAGTTATTGTATGAAATTACATTACTGCCCTGAAAATCAGGGTAGTAATCCATTATTAACATGTTTTTTTTTTTTTTAAGTCTTGATGACGTTGTAAGCAAGTGTAGTATAAAGCAGTATCTATCACCTGAAATGCACACTCAGTTAGTAATCTGCGCCTTACTCCCCTTGGTGAATAAATAGCTATTATAGGCTCTCAAGCATTCAACAGGTAAACCTACTGACAGATAGATACACCTTGATTTCTAAGGATCATGATGTCTTGTACAAATCGTTTTTTTTGTGTTTGTAGCTACCACTAAAAAGCTCTTTTTCGCGGGTAAAACAGATATTACACATGGCATTCATGTTGAATACAAAGTCGTGTGAAAATACACGATTCTCCCGCCATTTGTCTATCATCACAGTGATTTAGGCCCTAGATTAAGTCAATAACGTAGCTAGTTATTTATAGAAATTAAAGTTTGGCCGACCTGATACCGATTACAGTGTCAACGATATGATTGATGACACATTATCGTCGTCTGAAAATCTAAGAGACATTGCCAAATTGTGCAATGGTATTTAAATAACAACAACATGGACATTTTTTCATTAGTGTTTATCTTGCTTGTCGTTTGCGTGTGATCTATTGCTCAATTGATCTTGACATAACAAATGCTTGGCTTGAATTAAATTGGAATGTTTTTTGGCTAAATATGTAACAAGCCTAGAACCTGTCGTAGAACTAAATTTAAAGAAATGTGACATCTACCAACCAGCACTGGGCCTGCTCTTAGAAAGGTGGTCTGTGTCCCAGCTGTGGGATCATTACAGGCTGCTTACAATAACCATTCCAGTCACGGCGGGTAGTCTCACCGGAGAATAGCTATCGGCGCGGAAGATATTGTAGTGCACGCACAAGCGTGTCCGCTGGCGCAGGTGCGTTCTCTTCACACCACAACCCAGGGACGACAACCCGACATGACTGAAGATAGGTCAGGCGCAGGACCAACGGCTTAACGTGCTTTCCAAGAAGACACGGCGGTATCATACCGCCAACTATCAAACTCTGGGCTGCTACTGAGAAATTTCTAATGGAAAATCCCAACATCACTTATTGTCCGACCCGGGAATCGAACCCAGGACCCCACGCTCAGCAGTCAACGCGAGACCAACGGAACAGTTATACTAAGTAAGGCAGCTTAAACATCACTTCTAGATACTTTTTTAAACACAGTCCTAACATCTAATATGACCTCAAGAATATTTTCACAAAACACAGCTCTATTGATTGCAGACGTTATTGTCTCAGGACAAAAGACGCTTCAAGTAAAACTCTGAAGGTCGTCGTAATCTTCATAACAAACTTAATCTTAAAAGAAATTGCTTACTAAATTTGTTCCAGTTTATTGAATCCAATCGTTGAAAAGCTAGTCTCGTTTGATCATGTTACAAACGAGATGTTTCACTTTTTTACTTATAAAAACGCAGTCTTTCTACTCCATTTGTTAGGTACAAGAGCCTATTTTCGTATTTATTCACTACTCTTTTTGAATGAGAAATATAAAATTTTATTCAAATCTATTGTACCCGCAGCATACAATTTTACATATTTTTTTTTTTGTATCCATGCCTTTAAAAGCTTCCTTTGAACAGAATTCAATTAACTGTACTCATCGTTTTCAGACGCGAGAATGCGTGTCAGATGAAAAAGGAATCTATTGAAAACTTAAAAACGAATACAATTTTCTATTGTTTATACTGAAAGGCAATTGTTTTTTTATAAGGATATCACTTTATTTTTACTAAAGAGAAATATTCAACGATTTTTCTCGTATCGATAGGAATTTATACTTATCTGAAGCCTTGGCAGCCTGGCATATTCTAATATGCCAGTAATAATACGACTACAGTTAGCCTGAATGCGCCGGACATACACAGGTATAACCAGCGAATTCAATATACTTACACCTAATAGGGTAGATGACAAAAAAATCTAATTAGTCCGTCAAATAGATTTCCAAAAAATATTGGACACATATTTTTTCTTTTTTCACGTAAACAAAAACTGAAGACGATACAGTGCGTCGAAAACTCGTGTGACGTCACATTTGAGTACATTTTTTACTCAAACGTGACGTCACAAGTCCTCACTCATGATCTTTGTCACGTTTTAGCTTCGCCAACTTTTATTAATTTGATAAAACAAAAAACACATATCCAATATTTTTCGATTATCTAACTGACGGACTAAACAGAATCATATTTTTTAGCCAGTCATCATCCCTATTGCACCTAAGTAGCTAGTTGATTTCGTTAGAATATTTAATGTTTTCCGTACCTTCTTTGTCGTATAACCGGAATGCCTCTTTTAGTTCCTGCTGCATCGCTTCCTGGTCCTCCTCAACCATAAACCTGGAGGCCAGGGTCACGAACTCTTCGAACTCCAGCTCACCAGAGCCTGAAATATGAAGCGATTGATGTTTTCACATTTGCAACGTAATGTTTTGTTAAAAGCGGTCTGCAAACTAACTTGGTACAGCTTCTCCTTGTCATCAAACGATCCTTTTCTCATTCAAGTTTGATTTTTCAAGATGGCTTTCAGACCACAAGTCTGAATTATGTGCAGATGTAACCTACATTTTCCTCTAACTCGTTATTTTCGTACTTGTGTGCTTTATTATATTTTAATGTGTCACTTAAAATGCAAGGAAATGTTTTTTATTTTGCTAAACTCATGTATGTATATTCACTATTACAGGTAGTAGTCATATCCTGAATTGTCTTATTTCTGAATACTGTTTTAGTCACAATAATTCTGTTTCACAAAAAGAAAAACAACCTTGATCCAAGCGATAGATTTCATGGCAAACAAAACAGTATTTTTTCAAACTTCGAAGACAAAGTAACGATTGTCAAACACACGTAAGCCGCCTGAAATAAAGCCAATTCGCAAAAATTCCTACAAATCATCCTCTACGCGTAACGAGTTCGGTTCAACTTGCTCCTTTTGTTTAGAAAGTCCCAACTTTAACCTCGATAATTTGTGAAAAACTGTTATACCTACTTGATATTTTGACTAGCAAACCATATCAACATTACAAAAAAATACCAAAACTGCATTAATCTGGAAAATGTCTTTCAATATTATCCCCACGCATAGACAAACTAAAATTCCTTTACTAACAACAGAGCAGCATTACATTTCCTGAACTGTCCCATATTGGTACGCAAATGGAAACTCATAATTTGTGTTTAAAAAGAAACTATTTATTGATCGTTTCATTAAGATGTTTTCGTAATTAAAACAGCCAACTATGTTGTAAATTGGCATGAGGAACACTCTCGTTCCCAATAATTTAACTGATAAAATCTGGTTCTAGTTTTCTCCGCTCAGAAACGAAATTAGTTGATCTTCACATTTTTTTATTCAAAGTAATTAAAATACGATTATTTATGAAATGTTTGGGTATACAAGGCTATATAAATAAATGGCTAAATAAAACGGGCAAAATTGTCCATATTTACTGTACACCTACTGTCAACGATTTTTGGAACATTGCATTGAAGCTTTCAGTGACTTTTTGCCCAAGCATAAAACTTAAAGAAACGTAATATAAACAGCAGCAGCAACAGGCTTTCATAATATTCATTGTATTGTTTTTTAAACATTTTTACCTTTAAAGTTTTACCTACCCAAAAATTTCCACCCAAACATGCTTATATTATGCTCATAGAACGCTGGATACCAGATTAGAATATTATTACAAGAGGAACAGTTTCCATCTCGAAATAGAAATGTAGGTGAGATACAGAATGTATCAGCTGCTACGTTTCCCACGCAAATCATGTTGACTGAGGGGGGAAAGGTTAGTATATTCCTAGACACGTACGAGTTACAAGCATTTACATTTAGATGTATGATGTATTTAGACTACTAGTACTTAGTTATGTTGGTTTTAAATATTACTGTAGCTGGTTTTAAAACACACCTCTGTTTATTTCTATTATTATTATTTTTTTAATGGCCGCAAATATTCGTTTAGTAGATACTAGCGGTGGCCCAGTGGTGGCAGCCCCGACTTACGAACAGTAAGTCGTGGGTTCGAACCCAGGCAGGCGCATTACTTTGTGTAATTTATTTCATCACTGCTGCTCTCAAAACGGTGAAGGAAAACATCGTGATGAAACCGGCATGTCCTAGAACCAAAAAATTCGAAGACATGTTACATCTACCAATCGGCACTGGGCCCGCGTGGTGAATTATAGCCCATTCCCTCTCATTGAGAGGAGGCCTGTGTCCCAGCAGTGGGAACATTAATAGGCTGATGATGATGATGATGATGAGATACTCATCTCATCTCTTGAATCCGTTGCGTAGTTTTAAAGATCTAAGCATACATTGTGACAGACAGACAGCGGGAAGCGACTTTGTTTTATACTATGTAGTGAAGGTATGTTTTCTAAATTACTGATTTAAAAGAGTCGTCCATAACTTAGTTCAGAACTGCGCATGAAACAAATCTATTTGTTCTAGATTCATACTTTTTCATACTTCTGTCCGAATGTCGATGACCCTCGGGAAAGAATCCACTTCCGCATTTTTGCTTGGGAAATATTTTTGAGCGTCAAACCGAATTGAATAACTTGTTTGACACAAACAAATTACTATAAAAGCAAGCTGCATTAAATTGATATGAAAATCAAAATTCCTGCAGTTATGTTCCAGTTAGTCAAACGAATGTATTTGTAAGGAAAAAAACATGAAAACCAACAAAAATACCATTTTCATTGTTTTAAGGTAACGCACTTGAAAAATGTACAATGAAGCATTAATTATGTCGGGTCTAAAGCAGTCTGCCCACTACACCGTACCACACCATGACCGTGCTATGAACGTGTCAGGCACGGAAAGATACATATGACACGGACTACTATACCCACTAGAACGTATCATACCCATTTGTAACAGCGTATCATACCCGTTTTTAACGAGTTTAGAACGGTCTATGTTCGCGGTTATAACGGGTTTAGAATAGTTTCTTTGTCGTGAAATGTATTAGACTACACAAGACCGTTCCGTCACGTCATCAAAGAATATTTCTTTTACCTGATAATAGGCGAGACGACAAAAAAAATATAATTGGTCCGTCAGATATATATCAAAAAATATTTGACCCGTGTTTCTTCTTTTGTTACGTAAACCAAAATTGACGAAGATATGACGCTTTTAAAATTCTCAATACGACACGCCTAGGTATAATTTTTAGCTAGTTCTGACGTCACGAGCCCCCACTCCCGAGTTTTGATGCATTTTATCTTTTGTCAATATTCATTGATTCAGAAACACAAAAAATACGTGTCCATTCATTTCCAATACTCTAACTGACGGACTAAATAGATTTGCAATTTTTTGATACCGTCGTCATGCCTATTATGTTCATAGCACCGCTATGGTATAGTATGGTATTGGTGTAGAGGACAGAATCCTTTATACCCTTATTTAAAAAAAAAAGGAAAATTATTATATACCTTTTTTTGGTTTTTATCATGAAAACCATTTATCATTACACCTTAAATGGGTTTTTATGTAAGGAATACAATTGAACAAAATAAAAGTTTTGATCGCTCATTTCATTTAACGGTTGCTGCTATATATCTTTTCAAATATTATAGTAACATTATTATGTAATTGGTAACTCAACAACATTACATTTAGGGGATTACACTGTAATTCTTGTAGTGTTATGCTTGTGAACTCACGCCCACGTAAAAACTTAAAAAAAGGTACAACTTAGGTACTGACCGTCTTCGTCAACCTCATCGATGATCTCCTTGAGAGCCTCATCGCTGACCTGGTGCCCCAGCATGCCCAGGATAGTGCCCACCATCACTGTACCGATGCATCCCTTCTTCTCCTGGTCGAAAACGTCGAAAGCCTTCTTGAGGACTGCAAGAATATTTTATGTTCTTATTCACTACCGCCTAATTGCAACAATGTAGAATATTAATAATTCAAATATTGAACTAGCAAATTAAAGTTCAAGCATTCTTTATATAAATAATTGAAAAACTATTTAACATTTAAAAAAACACTCACTGGCGATCTGTTCCTGAGGAAGTTCGTCCTGAAATCACCAGAAAATTTTAAAATTAAATAACAAAACTAATGAAACTATTCACAAACAAAGAACACTTATTTCACTTCACTTAAATCACATTCACAAAAAGAAATCCTCTCACCATTGTTTACGGTTCGCGGGTTCTAACTAAAGGAATTGCACGAAGGTGTACGCTATAGTGAACCACACTAAGAGGAACACAAGCCCTTTTATCTGAATGGAATGAGCGACTGTGCGGAGGCGCGCGAGAATATCACCCAGGTTGAAACAGTCAGTGGCTTCGTTCTCTACACCGTACCCCGACCAACGAGTCACACAGATTTGGCTTCGCAAAATGCTTTTAACCGTTGTCTATAAGGTCATCATACATTAGCACAGTTGCCGGATGTCTACTGCACTGTGTGCATCATGCACGATATGCCAAATGCGTATTTCACTATCAACGAATCGATTCCGTTTGGTTATTAATTAAACATTAATTAAAATATCACCCTGCTTGGACGGTTGCCACGCCATTTGTAGAATACTTTTCTCGTTACAAACAATAGTATAAAAGTACCTACTACTACCGGAAATAGAATCGTGTTTTAAATAAGCTATAATATTATTTTCTATGTGAGGATATCTTTTGTTCATAAATTGGAGGTTATAGTGGATAGTACATTTTCTGTAAAGTTTATATAATTCACTTCTGACAGCGAATAATGATGCCTTAATCCAAATATTCGTATTAATTTAATATGATAAGAATCGAGAAAATTATGCCAAACCAGTAAAGTCTAAAATGGACGTTCATAGTGATGTGACAATACCTAACAAGGCCTGTGACTGTCATAATTAAGCCTAACTCACAAATGAGCGCGATGAAAAATTATTATATTGCATTAATTAATTTTGATCGCCGCTTGTATTTTCACTCTAGTGTTGGTCACACTAGAGTGAATTACAAATGGCAACAGACATCAAAACTGTAGTAATTCACAGAGCCTACGGGAGTGATTATTGTAATGCATGCGTTACATGCTTAGGATATTATCATTTTAATGGTTTACTAGTGCTTTGCGGGTGAAGCCCACGGCTTCACCCGCGTGGAGTTCGATAAATTTCCCACGAGATCATACCACCGGTATAAAAATTCTATGTATTAACCCGAAATATAAGCTATCAGTATGCTACAATTCAAAACGACAGATTTGGATTAATGTTTTAATCCAAATCTGTTGTTTTGAATGGTCGTTTTTGCGTGAACTTTCGCATTTATAATATTAAGTAGGATATTTTAGGATTGTTATATTATAGCTAGAGTATAATTGTTATAGCATAAAGGAATCAGAAACAAGTTAATAATTTTATTATGGATTGGAAAGCAACCTCTTTAACACCATTTTTTTGGAGAGACGGGGATAACTTTAGATCTTTTTTTAATTCAATGCAAATGCAAGTCGGTCTTTTAGTACAGAGCTGCATGGTTCAATTTTTAGCGGGTGCCTTGTTTCTGATATTGTTTTTTCAATACAATTTAAAAAAGTTTATTGTCAGCGCCCTCCTGAAAATGCCATTGAAACGCTAAAAGAACCATGTTGCACTTTAACTTCAGTTTATACGTCATCTGTGTTGATACTGTCCATTAAGGAAAAGGTGTCTGTACATATTTTTTTTCAGCTTTTATTGATCATCATTAAAATGGTAATAAACCAATATTAAATAGTGGTATCGCTATCATAATGCACATGCAACCGTGTAAATAAGCAGTGATCTAAACGCGGATGGTCCGGGTGGGTGAGAGAGGGGGGGGGGGAGGAGGGCAGGTGCGCCTGTTTTGAGACAGTGACATATTTTGTTGCTCCCGATGCTGCCAAATGTAGTGAAAAGCTAATGATACCTTACATAATATAGAAATGTTTTGTTAAACCAACTAAATTATTGCTTACTTTTTTTTCAATTCAAATCGAGTAAAGTTTCGTCTCACAGATAATTTGTAAAAGGTCCATCAAAACTTTTTGATACTTTCTTCAGTCAAGCGATGAATGAGTTTTCTTAAGATATTTAATGTGTACACTTTTAACATAAATTATTGAGTAAATCTTAATTTATGCAAAAAAGCTGTAGGCATTTTATTTTTTATTCAGTTTCTGTAAGCTAATCATTCAATTTTAACTGATTTACAAGCCATACAAACTAACTAACAGTGGAAAATTGTATCACACTGCGCATAATTTATTGGGTGCTGAGTAAACACTGCAAATTGAAAGGTACAGCATAATAATAACGTGTGCCAGTAATTTTACTAGCTCGTAAACAGTTTACACAAGCCGCGAACGGATTACAAAGCTGTTAAATATTTATTAAAAGCCATAAATAATATAACATTTTGCACCAGATAATATGTTTAACAGAATGCACGCAGATATGACATTTTATCATTGCAATTGCCTCTTCTATTCTGGCCAATGTAACACAAGGAGAACTAAAAATCAACTTCAGATAACTAATACAACTTCATTTCACCCACTACACTTCGCTAGGTACGAGTATTTTTAATTACTACTCTAAATACCTACAGTGAAGGAAAACGCATCGTGAGGAAACCGAAAATTCAAAGGCAACCAAATGGGCCGACGTGGTGGATACTCCCTATCACAGCGAGGAGGCCTAGGATCATCATTCGGGAACATTATGGGTTGGTTTTAGTAAACGTACTAGTGTTTCTCATCCCAAACCATGGCCCACCTCCTGAACTGCTCTTTGTGCAACTCCACCTGCACTTTAAGGGACCTGTCCGCAGCCAACACCAACGCCGTCGATGTGGCTGAGTACTGGTCGAAACAAATTTAATTAAATAACCCTGGGAATCATCGACACGTAGAAGAAGAAGAAGAAGCAGTGTTGCTAAAACCTTATATATTTTATGATGAAAGATACAACTGTGAAATCCATTTTCCTTATCTCACTCAAATCACACATACACACACGCACGCACACACACGTTTGTGTTTTTTAATTGCTCTTAATTATATTGCCCTTCTTTTTTTTTTACTGACTAAAACCTATCCATGTTCCTTCATCGCCCTTTGTGTTCCGGGGCCACGGTATCTCTTTCGAACAGTCCCGCAGCCCCGGCAGGCATCGGCATTTGCTGACTGTCTTTGAGGCGCGCGTGGAACACGAACGCGCCGTCGACACGGCCTGTCGTCATGAGACGGACGGACGGCGAGCTAGCCCATAGCTCCCCGTCCACAGGCCCGCGCCTACGGTGGCCGGAAGCCACCACGCGGCCCCCGACGCCCGTGGCGTCTCCCGCGGCGGCCGGGACGTGTGGATCTTTCCCTATCACGTTCCGCCACCTCCTTCGTTAGAATGACTGCTTCGCAGAAGGAGGTGGCGGCGTCCCATTCCGTCTCGCTCCGGGCCATGGATTGCACCAGGGCCGGGAGCGAGAGGTCACCGCCGCTGATATATTAAGACCCTGGCAGTAACATTAGCCAGTTATGAGCAGATACTTTAAGTAAATATACTAAAACTATCAGCTCTTCACTACATATATACCTTTAATTCACTCGGTTAATTGCACCTACCTGATTTATTACAGGGAAGAATGACAAGACTTCTTTGTAGCTATGTTAACCAAAAATAAATACAGTTCCTTGCAAACGATAGTAAAAACTGCTGAGCTGCCAGAAAAGTTTCAAGTTGCTCAGATTTCCGAATGAAATCTGAACACCTCTTTTTGTTTTGACTGACAGAAATAATATAGTTAGTATATAGATGCTTAAAAGCGATATTTAGAACTAACAAGAACTGCAACTCCTGCTTATGACATAGTTTTATCTTCCGGAGCAGGACTGAATTACACTTCGAAGAAAGCTTTTCATTAATGTTTCCAATATTTCCTTTGCTAAAGCAAATATTACAGGAAACCGAACCCTTTCTGGGAAAATTATAGCTTATAAAGTACACAAGTAAACTATTTTTATCCGTTTTTAGTTACACTTTGTTTTGTGGAGGTAAAATCAGTATTTGTTTTATGATTTCTATATGTTTTCAATTAATCCTCCATTCAATAATATTCTAATAATTGGTACGGCCATCATTCGGATCGTAATAAAATCGACCATTGCTGGCGCTTTAATTTATTAAAGAAAACTACCTAGGCTCTTAACAAAAAGCATTAAAAAAGCAGTAAATTAGTAAAGGCATTTAACTAAGTATTTCCTTGTAACGTATAGTAAGGATGACGTCACACGCGTCGTCTGGGCGAGTTGGCATTGCGCGCGCGCAGCGGGCCGGCCACATCCAATTAATGTTTCATCTAGTCGTGCCCTAATCACTGTTACAGGTGTTCAGTAATTAATAGACTGAATATATTTGTGGCATTATTTATAGCGTGTTCGCTGTTGGTTGTTGACTGTGGCAACATAGTTCGTTCTAATAAATAAGTACCATATAAATATTTACATTACATGTTTATCATTTAGAGACTATTAAATTAATTTGGTATGCAATTTAAAAAATGTTTCTTTAGTAGGTATGTTGCTGTACACATATTCATAAATATATGTTATTAAAATAGTTATACGCCTTAAAGACAATGCAACACCTAACAAGCTTGAAATTCTTTGGTGTCATGTGAAAGCACTAAAAAGCATCTATAATCTTATTAAATCCTTATTTTAAATATATTTATTCCGTTAAAAGATTTTCTTCTCGTGCTGAAATATTATAGTTTCCAAGATGAATTCCAGGTAAAATACCGTATACCATGCATTACTCTTAGCTGAATTTTGAGAAGTTCCTCCATCTGTAAAGTTCTCATAAATGTTACAAAATTTCCAATATTAGTACCCCCAGGGTGCTCTAAATATCTATATCTGCTTCGATACTTAAATAGGGCACCTGTAACACTTAAAGTTTTATTACTTAAACCCCTAAGGGAACTGTTAAACTTTAAAATATGAAGACAGAATTTCATGAACTTCGCAAAGGTCTTTAAAAGGTATCTATATTTTAAAATGAGATGGTTTTACATTGAACTTATAACAGCCGTTAACTGCATCACAATTCACAAACACAAACCAACAATCATGGCGTGTTTTTAAACTCATGATTTCAATTATGAAAAGTCGTTTCAGTAATTTCCATTCAGGCTTTTGGTTTATACTCCTTCTTTCAAATATGTGGAGGAGTGAGAAATTGTAGGCAGCAATGTTTCTTCTAAATGTCCCGAGATACAACTTTAGTTTTCACAGCTGTGGGACCCACATTAGTAATACTACAAACGAATCTGATTATCATAATGAGTCTGTTCCTACTAATGCACCAAGATTCGAGATAAAAACTGCAAAAGACGAAACTTACTTTTTTTCTTATTTTTGTTGTTGCTGGCTGGAAAAGAACAATTTTAAAAGTAAAAGAAATATTCTGCGTAGAAGTTTTATCTGCCGAGTGCGGAAAGTGAGAAAACATTTTATATGTAGAAACCGTGTTATGGAAACTCTCCTGTTTCCATAATTTGTATACTTAGGTCTATTTACTGGAGAAATTCTCAAGGAAAAACGTTTATTTTAGATATCGATTTTAGTTTAGACTGTCTAGTTATGCTAGACATGCTATGCTATTTCCTTCTGTAGTTAGTATAATTCAAATTTGTAGATAATCATATCAAAAACTCTGAAAACTTGTTTTACAAATAATCTATGAAACAAAAAAAAAATCCATAGTGGTAAACCCTCGTCTGAACAGAATTCTAGACATATCGGTTATGGCAAATTACGTTGCCCTTCTATCAACAAGAACCTCACGGCCTTTTTCCAGTTACTATGAGACAATAAAGCAGGGCATAGACCAGGTACTGCGAGCTGCCGTCAAACCAAATCATCCCCTAATTTCTAAAACTAAAAATAAATAAAAACGCCTATTTGTTATTATTGATACGAACCCCAAAAAAGATTAATTGTCTAATGTTAATCGTCACTCGGAACGAACCATCTCTCACGAGTGATAGATGATCACTAGGTGACGATGTCATCACCAGCTGCCAAGGGAGACAATGTCACTGCCAAGTGCATTGTTCTGCACTAGGAAAACAATTGCTGCCAGCAGTCTAACCCGTTTCGCCTAGCGGGCTATTGTTAGCGGTCGTGATATCATTTATAAAAGTGATATGTTCAATGGTTTGTGTAACCGGTAGTATTTTGTACTTCCTGATGCAATTTGAGGTCAGTGGACCTTGCGTCTAATGAGATATGGGCGGTGTTCAGTGATAAGATATTAATCGGTCTGTAATTCTTGTAGTAGGTAGGCACTAAGCTATTCTATGTTATTAACTTTATACTAAACAAACCTAGTTATAGTTACCAAGCCACTAAACTAAAGGTGGTTACGGTGGTAACCTAGAGGAAGCTCTGTGATCCTACTCCCACTGCTGGGAAACGGCCTCCTCTCAATGAGAGGGAATGGGCTATAATCCAAATAGGTAAATGTCACATGTCTTCTTGAATTTTTGGTTCTAGGACATGCCGGTTTCCTCACGATGTTTTCCTTCACCTTTTTGAGAGCAGTGGTGATTAAATAAATTACACAAAGTAATGCGCCTGTCTGGATTCGAACCCACAATTTACTGTTCGTAAGTCGAGGCCGCTACCACTGGGCCACCGCTGCTCTATTTATTTATTTATTTATTTATTTAGGTTAACCAACAATTGTTTACACTATGTACATTTCTGACTTAATGACTAGAGTAACATTTACAAGTGCAACAATTAATTACAGGTTAACACCACATGCACAAAAAAACGGTTTAACATAACATATTTATAAATTATAGACAATTAGAAACTTATACAAACAAAGAATAATTAAAATATTAATAAAGAAACTATCAAATCATTAATTAATAACTGTTGTATACAAACTATAAAGAAAAAGATATTGGGATGTAAAATTACTGATTAAAAATTATAATTGATTAAATTGTGATTAATTGATTGGATTATGAAAAAATATAACGACCATGGATTGATAAGAAAATAAAATAAAATTAAAAGAATAAAAAACAAACACAGAATAAACCAAGAAATTAAAATAAGGTTCAAAATAAGATTAAAATAAAATTAACTCAAAACTAAAAAAAAAAAAAAAATCGGAATTAAAATCAAAATTAAAATTAAATTAAAATTAAAATCAAGATTAAAATTATATCGAAATTAAAATCAAAAATTAAAATCAAAATCTAGTTTAAATTAAATTAAATTAAATCAAATTAAATCGCCATTGGATTATTTACAAAAGCTCTATGATCTAGTGTTCAGAATAATAATGCAACCACCCATGAACCATGAACCCATGAACTGTCCACGAAGTAGACACAATCGTTAAACAATGGCGTCTCGACCAAATTGGTCATTCGACTTCGATTCGATTCTTCGGTCGATTCGATGAGTTGAAAAAAGCACAAGTGCTGAAATGTTGATAGTCACCTAGTAAACTGTTTTAGACTTTCACGGTTTTTCACCACACTTAAAGTACTTACGGGATTGTATTCGCGCAATCATGATGCTTGCAACAGCGTCGGAATATCGGGAGCTCATAGCAATAAAGAAAAATCACGGATATCATCCCGTAAGTATTTTAAGTGTAGTCACCTAGTATATCAAACCAATTAAGGTAAAACCACTTTTAAAGCAACATTTAGATTCCAAAGTAAATTGTAATCTCATATTTTCTAGTCTAACCAAGTACCTACTGATAAATTCAAATTAAGTACACGTGTTGGAAAGTTAATCGTCCACGTGGCAGTTATTAACTTTAGATTCGTTACAACGTAAAACAAAATGACAAAGCGAAATTGCTCGGGGCAACGAAGAGATTAAAGTTCGCAGACAAAATAAAAGCCAAACGAGTACATATTTTTAATCAAAACTGAAATTATTTTATGAAATACTATTAAGCTAGTTTTTAACTTTTAATTGCTGCGTTCTGTAAACTATGTTTTTAAAGGCATTGTTTTGCTTAACAAAATCAGACGCACGGTTGAAGAGATTATTATTTATTATTATTTCCATTATTCTCCCCGAAGAAGAATTATGAATTGTGTCGAAGGTTCAATTTCGGAAAGTGTTTGCAACTTCCACCTTATTCTGTAATGCAGAATATAAATGCAAATTCAGAATAAACATTTACCTCAAACAAAATGTTATAGTACTTTATGGTACAGGAGGAGGGAGGCGCCATTGAGACCCGAGCCGTTAGGTGAGGGTCTTAAGAGAGCCGAGGACAGTAATCATCAATACACACGTGTATCATACGTTTTTCAACACATTTGTAAAGAAAATAATACTGAAAAATCATTTTCAACAGTGAAAACGAGTTGTGAAAAATTTTTCGCAATGACGGTCGGCCATAGACTAAAAGAATGAGGTTTTTTTTTTATTTTGGCTTTTCGCGGATAGCGTTTTAGCCACGTACAAAATGGGAAATTCAAAATTTTCTTTATTACAGAGAAAACAAAAGTTATATTTGAGTGAAAGCATTATTTATTAAAAACGTACAAGTTGAAATTTTCTATTTAAATAAGAAGTTGCATGAAATGAGCAAGCAATACGTACATTATTTTATTTGTACTATTGAACACGATCTTTTTTGTATTGATACTTTTTTATTAACAAAGCAACTCACCCAGTAAAATAAATAAAAAAAACCCCACTCACTACCCCACTCACTAACTCACTTGTAAATAATAGCAATGAAAAAGTCACAGTTTGATTACTGGTGACATTATGTGCCTAATTGCGGTGAAATTAAAGCCGTTTTATGAGCAAGTGTGTTGAAATAGTATATTATGCAACTAGTGAATAAAGGACGAATTTAAAGCGATGGCCGTAGATGAGTCACGAGCAAGTGAAGGATTCTAATGATTGAATCACGAGCGCAGCGAGTGATTCAACTGTCAGAATCCTGAACGACGCGAGTGATTCATGGCCCTCGATATAAATTCGTACTTTATACAGGAGTTGCATACTATACTTTATATCATGACTACGAAAAAAGACATAATTTAAGCGAAAATAGAAATTTAATCAAGAAATAAGACTGTTACATTAATTGAAATGGACATTAAAATTAGAGCAATGACTGAAATTAAGCGTAATTTTCTTATTATTATTATTAGGGTGGTATAACTTGTGAAACAATATTTATTAATCTAATGCCAAACTCCTTGTCGCAAATATCGACCAATCAAATCTCGAGAATTTATTTGCACCAAAGAGTTTTGAATTTTGAATCATAGCGCAAGGAGTTTGTGTAAGCATTGAAATAGAGACCAGATATATTTTTGTGTTCCAAATTCAAACACCAAAATAGTGAATAAAAACAAAACAGTGAATAAAAGGCCTTTTTATGCACTGTTTTGCGTGAATAAAATAAGCTTTTTAGAGTAGGTATGGTTCAAAATATATCACTTAGTTCCATCACATAATATAAGGACAGAGGTAGGAGAGGAAAATGAATTAAAGGATGTAGAAGAAGATAATTAACAAACAAGAACATCGACTTTCTTAATTTCTTTCAAAAAATATAATGACCTTTCGCAGTTCCTGCAAATCGTACTCTGGCATCAGACCGAGCAAACGCTAAGATACAGTCATTATAATCGCAATAATCAATTTATTTAATTAATAGTGTACAATGAATTTCACGGGTGGCCATCACGATATTAATTATCTGGCCACTTAAAACAGTACTGTAGTAGTCATGAAATTATACTCATGTTCTAAATAAATACCACAAATTGTTTATTTTTAGAATACTTTTATTTATTGTCATCGACTACAACATAAACTTACATCTAGTTTTAAAACCTAAACAACTTTTCAATAAACTTAATCTTTAAAATCACACCAAATACTTAAAAACACACACCCAGTAACTCGACATATTTATTTAAAGAAATATAAGGTTACATAAAGACAAAAAATAGTCCCAATAGATCGTATTCATTGACGTCGAAACATTCTGACACATCACTTTCATTTGATACGTCAGAAGAAACAAGGTCGCTTGACGCGTGATTTGTGATTGTTAATTGGTTTTCTGTAGGCCTACAGTTGTTTTAAATGTGGCCAGGAATAGAACAATCGTCCAATGGGCAAGACAATGCAGGTCGCGCGCTGTGCGCCGGCGCGGGCGCGGCTTAGCGGGCGCAGCGTCAGAAACAGCTGTAACAGATTGATTCACGGCGAGGACACTCACTTTGACGGCTATCCGATACACTGTGACTACATTTTAGTTGTTCGCCGAACTCGAAAGGCGAGCTAGAGAAGCTGCTCTTAGTTTGAGAAATACTAAAGAATTTTCTAAAGTATGTTATTGCTCCAATACATTATTCAATAAATAATTTTATCAATATGTTGATTGTTTGTCCATAATTTTCTGAACCATTTTTATGCTGTGGTGTCGGGCTTTTCTAAGTAACTAACTGTTATAACTTATTTCACTAATTAAAATCGTAATCTAAAAGAAAAATACGCAAACAACGTTATGTTTCGAAGATAACTAGTTTCTATTAAAGCTCTTCCTAACCAGGACATGTAGCTCAAAGGAAATGAACACTAATGGACATAAAAATGGAATTCCTAAATAACTCCTGAAATGATAAATGATTCTTAACATGTTGTGTTGTGATAAATGGAAAACATTTCCTGTTACAACTGTCGTAAATCAATTACTTTAAGCTCTCATAAATTCCGCTGTTATAAATGTCGATGGAATGGTACAGACCATCATCACTTGAAACCCAGGAATAGGAAGATGGGTCCAACGTATTGGACGTTAGTGACACGTCGTTATTAAAATGATGACGTATACGCCATTCAGCGAGTTGGTCCTCCGTCGGCTCAAGAGCAGAAATGTAACTAGGTGCACTACTCTTACTACTTCTTCTTGATATGGTCCTGTTAAATTTGTTTGGAATATGGTTCGAAGGCATTATGAATATTTTCTTATGATGAAAATGTGGAGTTGACTCCGGATTTACCCAGTCATTCCTCAACGGAACTTTTGGAGGCAAAACTAAAGCATCAACCGATCTGTGTTTGACAAACAAAATTCTTTTGTTACCTTTCAGAAGATGAGGGTGTTTCCTAATTATAGCGTAAACTCCAAGCGCTCCAAATACAACACATAGTACCGCGATACCGACGTACAATAAGATATGAAGATTGTTGTACGCTCTTTCATAATCAAATGTTGTATTTTCGTAGTGCACGCAGTTTTCACGATCGACTTGGCCCGTGGTTAGCAATATTGGACAAAATACATAATTAGCCCTCACATCTCTATTATAGATCCTGAAAGTAGAAGGAATATCGCTTATACAATAAATCTCATTTTTACATGTAGTCTGATACCATAAAAGACCATACTCATTTGGTTCTAAAGCACCTATTTCAACCATGGAATAGTTATTAGTTTTCAAGAAATATGTTAACTTGATCCAGTCCGTTTTAGGCATCATTGCGTTAATTGAACCAACAGTAGGAAGATTATTTAAAGCGATTGAATCACTTTCTGGGCATGAGTGTCTATACACCGGTGAAACCAGTCTCATAGTCGAGTTCTTAACAGACCATTTACCATCACGGCACTCATTGCTCAAATAAACAATTCCACAAATATCATTGTCGTTAAACTCATCCCAAACATCGTCCCACCTCGCGCCGCCGTTGTCTGTATAATTTTCCGTATTTGTTTCAAGACTTTTTAAATAATTACTATCGTTTAGAAAACATGTTGTTTCGAGATCACTAAAAGTTTTATCTTTAAAGGTTTCAGGGCTGTAACAATACGGGTCAGTAAGCAACATATCCTTTTTTGTTAACTGCCTAATTTCATCCGCTGAACATTCGCAATGCCACAAATTATCCTGTAGATTAATTCTGGGTTTACTTTTAGGGTATGTGATTGCCATAACGCTTTTAAACAGACCCGCAGGTATTGTAAGCAGATTGTTGTTATGAAGGAATATATTTTCGATTCTATGTAAGTTATCGAATGCTCCTGCATTGATAGACGTTATCCCACAGGAATTAAGATACAAATCTCTACATTCCTGAAGTCCAGTAAAACTATTTCGCCCCAGTACGTCACCAAAAGAATTGAAGGAAAAATCTACGATCCTTAATTTCGCAAATGATATTGAACCTGTTACATTTGTGGGATCCCAGCGGTCACTTTCAATTATTGTGAGACTTTTTAGTGTGTCATGTACTGATCTCAGAGCATCTCGTGGTACATTAAGAATGGTGCTGTTCCTGATGTAGAAATTACGTAAACTCGAGAGTCCTACGAGACTGTTCGACGTCCATCTTCTCAGCTCTAAATTTTTGAACTCTAACAATCGAATGCTTGCAGAGTATTGGCTCATGAAGGCGTTACATGGAACGTTCTTTAGGTTCCCGTTCATTATTGTCAATTCGTGGATGTTTCTTCGTAATCTTGACAGCCAATGTGTTGGCATAGTATTTTCGGGGAACATTGGTTTGTTCAAGGTTAGAAAAACAGATTTGCAAGTTTCGTCTACTTCCTGAAACAAAACGATTTTTCATTGAAATCTGTAAAACTTTTAGGTCAAGTTTCAATTTAAAAGCTTTAAACTGTTAATGGCTAGGTAATTACACTTCTCAATAGATACTGTTGTGCTATATAAATACAATTATACCAGTTGAATAGAGAAAAAAGAAAAAAATAACTGTTTATCTTACCGTAACAGCTTGGATGATGTCTTCTTCATAATTGTCGAAATATGGAGCTTCCTTGCAGACGACCCTGCAAGCTTTGGTGGTGCAGCGTCCTTCTCGATCGATAGGTGTCTGGGGTGGCCACTGCGGGATGGCCATCAGGAGTATGAGGATGAAGCTGGTTACTGTGATTGCTGCAAATATGCTTTGGACCATAAGACGCAACCAACCTCCACTGCATGATGTGTTTCTGAGACAAGATAACTGATTTAGACAAAAAGAATTTAATTTCGACGCAAAACAGTGTTTTCACAATCAAAAATGAGAAATCGGTTGCCAATCACAGCTTCCAGTGTAACCAGATGCAGGTGAGTTAAGTTTTGTTACGGATAGCCCCATGTAAAAACTGAACTAGACGATGCTTTGCTGTGTACGCCAAAGCACGTCAGCCAACCCGTTTGATTTTAAGTTACTCTTGATAGACAGAATCTGAGGTAGCATAATTATAAGTACACTGCAGCTAAATAACAAGTAAAAACTCACTTTGCTACTGAAGTCAGTAAATGAGATTTCTTTGCCAATGAACCAGGCCGGACCAACTGCAGCCCTCTCATTTGGAGAGCCAAATAAATGTGAATTCGATGGCAATAAAATTGGCTCCACCAGTGACGAAACTAAAGCCTGCTGTCAGGCTAATTTACACTGTCACAAAAACTCGTGAAACACAAGACAAGAAGATTGTCAGATACACGTACAGAACAACCATTGACTAAACTGCGTTACTCATTTCAGCCCACGGATATAGTAGTTTGATAGCCCATCCGTATCTCGATAAGTGTTATCGAGACAATGATGATACTTTATCGTCCCATTAGTGACTTCCCTGATAAACTTTGTAAACAGAAAGTGATCGAACAGGCAATTTCATGGGCAAGGGCGTTTATTGCCTATTAAATGGTCGAGACTGATTGATGGGTTTTGTATGAAAGCTTGTATTATTACATGTGATGCAAGGATGGGGAATTTTGCAAACGCGTCAAACAGCCTGGGAAAACGATTTGAATATCACGTTTATGTTGATCGATGATAAGGCAGTCTGGCAACGTCATTACGTCACAACCGGTTACTTTATTTGGGTGGCATAGGTAAACATAAACAACGATACCTAGGTTCCTACTATAATATTCATGTTAGCTCCAAATCACGGCAATTAATGTGTCTTTTATTTTTTATTTCAATAGACCAATGAATAAACGAGATTTTTCAGTCAGACAATTACAACTTAAAACCCTTATTTCAAAATGATTTATGAAATCCTTAAAAAACTTTTATTTTACATTTTCAACAACAATTTGAACTATGAATTTATGACGCGACATAAATTAAATTTTAAAACGTTTCTTAATAAAACTTTATAATGAGCTTTTACGTTTAAGCCTAGATTATGAGTAAAGAGAATAAAAAATGTTTGTTAGACACGCTACGCTAAGAACCTAGAGGCTTACATTAAAAGTCTGCTGGACAAGCCGATTAACTCCGCACGCGATCCTAACACTCGCTTAACCCAGAAATTCTTTGGAAAAATAATTAGTTATGCATGTCTTACTTTCAATACCATCTGTTTCTCTGCCCACGTACAAACCTTATGAGTTGGTTTTGAAAAAATTAAAAGCAAAGATGTAAACGTCTTTTTCCAAGAAACACATGGAAAAAGACGACTACAGTATGAACGATTTGTAAAAACTTTTGTTTCGAAAGTTGAAACTAAAGTTACAAAAGTTTCTAAAGAACATTCACTTTTTTTTTACGATAGCCTTGTATATCCCACTGCTGGGCAAAGGCTCCCCCATATCCTTCCAGCTACTCTTCTTATGCACATTTATAAAAAAATGTATACATAAACTTATGTCGTAGAGTTACTGCCAGATCTTCAATATTTATTCGATCAATAAAATGAAATATTAATGAGTACTTATCTTTAGATATGGTATAATAAGTATGTTGTATTCAAGATGATACTTGTCTATCCTATGACTCTAACACCTATTATAAGAAAGTAACAATAAATTGACCTTTGGACACTTCTCGTTTACAAGGAAATAAATTGTATCAGCTGTTTGCTATCCCACGCCCACTCAGGAATATGAGATAGTAAAATACCCTGATGGCTAACTCGAGAACTAACGCTTCTAGTAAATTTCAATTTTTTTCCATGATAGATATGTTGGTAAAAGACACATTAACACTACTTATATGATCATAATAACTCAATGTTTAGAATTTGTGGTCGAACATCAATTATCATTCTGCCTAACCTTTTTACAAGTACGTTGGTTTCGACTTCCAGTCTAAACGGAGGCAGCTGAATACCGGTATTTTACAGTCCTACCGTAAACCAATTATTCACCCTTAAAAAAACTCGTTTCCATGCAATATTTTTTACTTGATTTGATGTATGCTTACTTGATTTGATGTACAGACTGCGTGATTGGCGGCTTCGTGAAAGATCCGTTAACAAACACTATTAATGCGGTGTAATTCCGATAAATAGATTAGGAAAGTACCTGAGCAAGTTTATTTACCTTTCATTCAGTGCCGGTGTTATCATTCATTATCGATTTGTTTCGTAAAAACAAAGCTAGATACCCCTATACCTACCGATACATTAATTATGTATCATTATAAACGAGGAAAACAATACACCATCGAAAATCAGGTGAATCATTAGACCAATACAAACGGCTGTGACACAGCTGTAGGACTTTGTTATGTGTCAATCAACTGTCCCTATTATCGGAAACTAGCTTATACCCGTGGCTTCACTAGCATTATGACCGGAAATTATGACAGGAGAACGTTTTAAATTTACCCTGCACTAGGTTACACTGCCGGATAATGTAGTTTACCTTTAGTAAAAGCAGTTTTGAAATCGGATCAGCATAGCTATTCACAACGCTTCGATTCGATTTTTGATTCGGGAAGTCGTCTATTTTTTTTTTTGACATTACGAAATCGAGCGTGATAGACATACGACTTTCCGAATCGAAAATCGAATGGAAGCGTTGTGAATAGCTATGCAGAAGTTCAAAAGATTACTCCCTACATCCAAATCTATCACCTATAGATAATTATTTATAATATTAGTATAGTACAAAGTGATATCTCTGCGGCGGCGATCGAATTCAGGTTTACTCGGCGCACAAAAAAAAATAACATTCACAATTTTTCTCTTTTTAATACATAAAAATACTGAGTGTGGATCTGGTTGTGTATTCCTTATATCTACATAACACCATATCACGCCTACAATCCCCGAAGGGTTGGGCAGAGGTATACCAAATAGTACACCTAAATTTCGCCAGTTATGTTTCAGTCCCATGTAATAGGGGGCGAGCCTATTGCTAGGGTATTCTAAATAAGCTAAAGTCACCTTTCTGATTATTTGCATTGATTTTTTTACTCCATAGCGGATTTCGATACTCACTATCATTTAGTAACACAGAATTTATTCCAGAATGATCATTTTAATAACTATTTTATTTAACTTAAATAATGTATCACAGAAATTTCGATGTTCTGGCAATATATCCGTTTGTCTATGGCACCCAGAGCATGTGAAGCAGAGTTAGTTAGCTTGTTATGGTGAAAGCGTCAGGGTAGCCCGCGAAATTCAAAATTTCTTACGTTTTTTTTCAATTTGCAGGCCAGTGCTAGGTTGTATGTTGATTAAAATATTCCTCGCGACTGTAAGACGTATGTAGTTACAGAATTGTAATCATCAATACAACCCTCCAAGCTCATACAGGTGCAATAATTACTTTTTCAAGGTCAAAGTTTGCAAAAAACGTAAGAAAATTTGAATTTCGCAGGCTAGTTGGAGTATCCACCTTATAGGGAAAATGGTATTTGTGCAATTCGCTCTCCTGTAAATTTTACACAGTCGTTATTTTACGTAGTAAGTATTTACGTAAGGACAGTCCAAATATGACAATACACATTGTATCCCTACGGAACGTTCTCGCCAATGCTCCGAGCATTATGCATGCATACGTCATTATTATCGACGATATTTCCGAACGGTCGCGTTCATTTCCCCTGTGGCTTTTAATGGAGGGCCCACAGCTGTAGATAACATTAGATAACGCTATAGTTTTTTGCACAGTGTTTCACTTACAGAAAAAAGAACATATTATGGTTTTACATTACCAGTGTTGGCATTTTCGTTCTTACAGATTCTAGAGAAAAAACACAACACAACTTTATTAACAACATTAATAACAACACAATGTAAGAAAACTTACTTTTCGTAATATTTTCGCCCACCATCTGAATAGCTTACAATAAGAACCTGTTGAAATTGGCCAAACAAACGAGCTCAGGGTCGTAGACAAAGTGACATTTCATAAATGAGTTACAAATATGAGATTTAATTTTTTTGAAACTTTGCCCCGCACTAGCATTTTCTCCTGTATCGGGTACGTTTACAGACATTTAATTAAACTCACATACACAAACAGCCAGTCCCGGAACAACTACCTGTAGGCCAAACAAATATTTATTCCGTGTGAGAATCGAACCGACACGCAGCGCAGCAGCCCATCAGCCAGCCATTGCGCCAACTGTGCTGTCTTATATTTACATAGTTTCCTGTGTAACCACTCACACCGTGCACCGGCGCAAAGCGATTGGTACTGGTCCGAGCATACAAATGGCCTGTTACTTCACTGTCGACCACACATTTTTCTATATTCTGAGTTTTATTTCACTCGTTAATATATAACTTTCCACTGGGTTTCTGGAGTTACGTTTTAGATTTTCACTGTAACCGCAAATATCTATACATATAATAAAATCGTTGAGACCAAAAAATCTGTTCATTGAAGATTAAAAAAAAAAAACCAGCCAGGGTGACTTGAAATAAGTAACTGAACATATTAAAACCATTTAAAAAATTTTTGTTTGTTTGTTTGTTTGTTTGTTTGTTTGAACGCGCATCACGTAAAAACTGCTGAACCGATTTGGTTGAAATGTTCACAAATCTGTTTAAATACATTCAGAATAACATATAGGCTATAGAAATTTTGTTTTTTTTTGGAAAAAGGGGGTGAAAAGGGGGGGTAAAGTTTGTATGAAAAAAAATAATTAGATTGTTCTAGAATCATGAAACTCAGAATAAATACTTATTAATAAAAATAAAGAAATACCTGTCTTAGCATTTTTTTAAAATCTCATCCAGAGGCGCAAAAAAGAGGGTTTTGTGTTTAAAATTAATAAACTTCAAACACCTAAACAATCAAAACCAATGAAGTGTAACCTTTTAAAGTTGCTACATATACTCCATATCTAATACAGGTAAATATATTTTCTCAGTTTTCTTGAAATTTGATTTTTGAGGTGAATACGCACAAAATAGCGGAACTCAAGAAAATCAGCTTTCCTCGGTTTAAGTACTTGGTACGAAATGTTTGTGCGCGCATCACGTCAAAATTACTGCATCGGCTTCTTCAATATTTAAACTATATATTATCACGCTACTTCCTTAAGGGGGTAGGCAATTTTGCATTATTTCCGTATACTTCAATTGTTTGACGTTTCAGTCATGACGTAAGTACATGAGAACGGCTATTTGTGGCTTATGTCAACGAAGTAAATAGCCTTGCAGTTTCATGACCGCTTTGTAAACTACGGGGTTGCAGGTTCAAACCCTCCAACATTATTTTCACTTTTTGTGATTTGTTTAATTTTTTTTTTTGATGCTGTGAGATTTCCTATATTTCATTTTGTATAAGTTGTGTGCATTTCTTATTTTTTTCGTGAAATATTTTTCCAAAAAGTAATAGAGTAGTACATAAGGAAGAAGAATACAATCATGCTACCCCCAAATAAATTGGGATAAGGGCAGGAGTATGATGATGAGGATGATTTCTCCAAAAAGAAGTATAGCGAACACGAGAAACCTGATAAATCCACGTGTTCTTGCCGTGCAAGAACTGTGCTATGCTATTCGCAATAATCAATAATCCATACGCAGTTTACGTAGATTATATTTACGCTAAATTGTTATTGGCCTCATATCGTGTTTTCGGGCGGGAGGAGACGCCCGGGTTCTTCCATTGTGAGGATCGACCGGAGGCCACGGTGGAGCACACTGTGGAGGTGTGCCCCACTTGGGCGGAGCACCGCCGTGTCCTCGAAGCGGCGATCGGCGGCGGCGACCTCTCTCTCCCAGCCCTGGTTCAATACATGGTCCGGAGCGAGACGGAATGGGATGCCATCACCTCCTTCTGCGAAGCAGTCATGCTAGCGAAGGAGGTGGCGGAAGGTGAGAGGGAGAGATCCTCACGTCCCGGCCACAGCGGGAGACACCCCGGGCGTCGGGAGCCACGTATTGGCCCCCGGCCACCGTAGGCGCGAGCCTATGGACGAGGAGCTATGGGCTAGCTCGCCGTCCGTCCGTCTCATGTCGACAGGCCGTGTCGACGGAGCGTTCGTGTTCTACGCGTGCCTCAAAGAGAGTCAGCAAAAAAGAAGGGGTCCGCAAGGGCCGATGCCTGCCGGGGCTGCAGAACTATTCGAAAGAGATTCCGTGGCCCCGGAACACAAAGGGCGATGAAGGAACATGGATGGGTTTTAGTCAGTAAAAGTCTGACACTTCCTCCTGCTCCCGGAGGAGTCATTTGATGATTTCCCATCCGAAAAAAAAAAGCTATATCGTGTTTGGGCTCATTCATGCACCTTGATGAGAACTTTCGACCTAGCTGGAGTATGACTGTCATCGAGTGTCTAAGGATGAAAACCTAAGGCTGTCGAGGGAAGCCCCAAATTGGAAAAACATAGTAAAATATTTTAACGATGATTGCATATAATTCCGAGAAATTAAATTGTTACCTACTTGAATATACTTATTATAAAGGAGAAAAGTTTGTTTGTTTGGTTGGTTGAACGCGCTAATTTTAGGAACTACTGATTCCAGTTAAAAACATCTTTTAGTGTTGGATAGCCCATTTATCGAGGAAGGCTATACGTTATATAACATCACGCTACAATCAATAGGAGCGGAGCATCAATGAAAATTGTTGCAAATACAGCGAAAAATTATTGCTTTTGAGAGCTTCCTTTCCGTGCGCTGCGTAAACGGTTAAAGTTACTCAACAATCATACATGTATGACGGGATTGTTCCTCATAAAAAGTCCGCTAAAGCATATTATCTGCATTTTTTTTAGGTTGACTCACACTCTCTCTAAGCCTCTCTCTCTCTTACGTAACGCAGACGAAGTTGCGCGGGTCAGCTAGTCAATTATAAAAAGCTTTGAAGCTAAAAATGATTAAAAAAAAACATTCAACATCGTTTAGAGCCCGTAAATTGCTCTATATAATTAATACAAGGACTTTATTTAGTCGACCGATTTGTCCGTATCATTATTATTTCAAGAGCTTGGGTTTAATGCTCGCCTTTATCGTTTAGCCCCTTTTGTGTGGCTTTCAACTACTATGCAAGCCAATATTTTGATTATTCTATTCACAAACGAATAACACTGAGGTACTATACAATAGTATTTTATTTTTATTATAATGTAGTTCTGTTTAAACAGCTCTATGGTGCTATCAAAGGAAAGCAACTTTAAATATCTCGTAGGAGTCCATTTTAATTCATTCGAACCACATTTCCAACAAAGTTTCACAGACAAAACATTTTACATTTCCGGACGATCAACTCTCAGACAATTGTTTTAATAAATACCAACTAACTCATTCTTGAATTTAGCACTATTTCAGAGCAGGTTTCCAAGATGCCAAAGTTTAATTACGAAGCTGTCAGTTCCATTGGCATTAATTGGCCAGCCAGGGAGCCCCGAGTCGGCAAGTTGGTATCGCAGATCAAAACTTACGATGTCCAAACTTACCCTTTGTCTCGGTTGGGTAAACAAAGATGGTGGCGTACACCGCTTGGTTTTATGTAACGTGTACCCTAAGTTGAGCTGCACTTTAGTTGTTGTTGGATATCTTAACTATAATGTTATACAGCGTGTAAACCACCTCATCATGAAGCCGTCAACCAAGCATTCTGTAGATCAAACTAAGTAACTTTACGCAAAGATTATTGCTGGGAAACGACTTTATTTTTGGGGTGAAAAGTCATGTTTTGTGGTAGAACTCAATGTAACGCACTCATAATATTGTGCTGATGGATGGATTGAATAGTACGGGGGTCGTGGAGGTGTTTAAAGTAAAAATCTTACCTTAAAAACTTGTATTTAAAAAAAAATGTCAAAAAGTTGGAACTTTAACCCCCAATATCTTCGTAACTAGAAGATTCCCAGGTACGGTGTAACAAAAAAAATGATCGCGATGATGGGAACAAAAAGGCCTTTCAGCTTCGCTTAGAGGCTTTTTACACCCTTTTTAAGTAGATAACGTTAATTTGTAATTTTGCATGTGATTTCCGAAACTAATCATAGGATGTTAAAATATTTCACTGAAAAACAGAAGAGACAGAAGTTAAACGAAACTAAGTAGTACTTATAATGTTATAAAAAATGTACTCGGTATCGAATATAATATGAGCAAAAATATCTATCATGTATAATTCTTATATATGTCATGTATGTGTATCATGTATATGTCTTTATATTTATAATCGTAAAAAAAACATTCAGATGAATTGCTAACCTCCTCCTTTTGGAAGTCGGTTAAAAAGATCTTATTTCAAAACCTTATGGAAAAACAGAGTGATATCCGCCAATGTACCACTGTTGTACATGAAGTCTAAATAAAAAAATAAACATTGCCTAGATTATAAATAATGGCAGCGCCAAAGTTATCCCTAGCCATAGCTCATTAATTTATTGTTTCCTGGGGCGAGAGCAAGGCCGTATTTATTTGCTCATTTTATTTCTTTGTTTTGGGGTTTCTCCAAACTGTTTTAAAAACTTACTATATACGTTTTCAGCCTATAATTTTTCCACTACTGGGATACAGACCACCTCTCGTTTGTAGTGGAATGGACAGTAATCCACCACGCTTTTTTGCACCTTTTTTACAAGCTTCTATTTAACTTGCAATGTATGTAAATATATTTGTTTTTTGTCAAATCTTTTCGTTCTGGTGATAATACATTTTGATGACTTGATCCTGCAGCTAGGATCGCCTCCTCAACGGTTAACACGGACACGAAACTTTGTATACGCGTTTAATGTTGAACTTTCTATATTTAATTTTAATAAAAGCATATTTTCTTCACGAATACTTACCAAATTAACATTAAAAGTAAACATCTGGGAATAATATAAAAAGTAAGAGTGGATATTGCAGTGTATGAGTCCTATAACAGTACATTACTTACCCACAGTCCTTGTTACCTGGTACTGCAATTAACTGAATGACATTTGACTGAAACAGTACAAAACTACATAAACAGGATCTAGTTACCTTCTTATCTTCTTATAGTACGTAAAGACTTGCTGACTTGCTACATCCTTCACGTTTAGATTTTTCTAATGAAAAAATGTATACTATAGCTGGTGCCAGTTAAGATCGCAAAAGCGGTCATTGACCAACCTACATTTATTAAAGTTCCTAACTTTGAAATCCAAAAATAAGCCCGTCCAAGTCTTAAATCGTCATCTATCATGATCTTGAAAATTTTTTCTAAAGATAAACGATACATGGTTTATTTGTTCTGTTTCGTAGGAAGAGCTATTACGGAAAGGGCAATGACCGCTATTGCGATGTTAACTGGCACCAACTATAGCCTTTAATTGTCCAACTGCAGGGCGAAGGTACGTAGCATTTATATAGTGAAGGATTGATTAATATGCTTGCTCATTAAGACAGAGATCTATAAACTTTACTTAGCACGTACCTCGGCTAATCGTTATTTCTATCGTTTTCGCTTAACTGACAAACTACAAATGCTTGATAGCGACAAGATGTCTGAGTCAAAGCAGTTAAGTAACGCTTATCGATCTCGGCTTAAGTGTTGGTAATGTCAGAATTTACCTTACGATATTTTCTTTCAACGAATTCATTTCTAATGTAAGAAGATATAATCAAACATGACTTCGTTTTATTACTAGCAAAAGGAAAGGTTTTTCTTTGAAATACATTATTATACCAACACAGGGTATAAAATGTATGTACGTACAAGGAAACAAACGTAAAGGAAAAACTCAAGAAAATTGCATAATTAAATGCGACAAGAAGACAAGTCGAAACAGTATTTTGAATTATTAAGAATCTTATCAGTCCCGTGCGAAGTTAAATCAGTGTCGAATAAAATGTTCATAAAGAGAAAAAATATCCATATCACAGCGACTGAATAAATGTGAAAGCCATTAGTTATAGCGCAAAGAGACGCCATTTTAGTCTTTTGAGATGGAGAGAAAATTATGTTAATATTCTTTGGAGAGATTGTTTAGTGACCACGTTATGGAGTAAAATGCTTAATACATACTCGTAGACACTGATTTCAACGCTGAAACTCCTTAAAATCCCATTAAATATGCACACATCCTTCAAACATAAATCTAATCTTTGCAGAAAATATCAAAATGATCGTCAGCAACAGAACAGTGTACCAATTGCGTTACATACTTACAATCACAATTCAAACGATTTCGAAGAAAATTAAAAAAAGAATGCTTCATAATATTTGAAAAATTCTTCAGCTGCAAAATTAAAGATATATAGAAATAATAAGATAATAAAAGCAGTGGCAAGTTCAAGGAAATAAACTGTTATCGATTTTCGCAACCTTTGAAACCCCGCGTTCAGTTCGCAAAAGTCATGACAATTTCTTTTTATTACTGCTCTAAAGACCTACCCTACCTGACCTGCTTCAAATATTTTCAGTTAAGAACGCATTACCATTAACCTAGTTACTCTATAATTGCTTTTAAAAGCTGTTAAGAGTGTTCGATGACGCCATAATGGAATCAAATTGTTTCTGGATTCGTTTCTTCCTTATAGGAACTGAATACTTACCTAATACGATAACAGTCATTAGAGTTGATCTTTAGGTTAAGCCGTGTTTATCTAGGTTGGTCTTTGGATGGGTGACCACCCATTACATCGTTTCCTCCGTGCCTCGGAAAGCACGTTCAGCCGTGGGTTCAGGCTCTCATTTTTAGATCTTTGACAGTCGTTACAGGTAGTCAGTTGCCCGAAGTCTGACCACCATTTTTACCAAAGGATAGGCAATCGCCTATGTAAAATACTGATACTCAGCTGCATCCGGTTAGACTGGAAGCCGACCTCAACATAGTCAGGAAATGCGAGGCAGATGATGACTTTCCTAATAGGCATGACGACAGTATCAAAAAATTGCAAATCTATTTAGTCCGTCAGTTAGAGTATTGGAAATTAATGGACACGTATTTTTTGTTTTTGTAAATCAATGAATATTGACAAAGATAAAACGCATCAAAACTCGGGAGTGGGGGCTCGTGACGTCAGAACTAGCTAAAAATTATCCTATGGCGTGACGTATTGAGAATTTTAAAAGCGTCGTATCTTCGTTAATTTTGGTTTACGTAAGAAAAGAAAAAACACGGGTCAAATATTTTTTGATAATCTAAGTGACGGACTAATTAGTTTTTTTTTTGTCGTCTCGCCTATTGAACAGAATACCTACCTAATTGAAAAGCTGATGTAATGTTGATTGAACCTCAGATTGGTAGGGATGAATTTCACAACAAAATATTTCTATCGTCAAATAATAGCTTTTCCCAACTTGCTCCAAAAAAGTGGTAAACTATCTGCTTTTCAAAAAACAGACAAAATACCTTTTAGCTTGTTTGGCTGGGAAAAATACATTCGATGGGACCACGTTTTCTTTGATCCCTTAACAACTTGAACGAAACAAATTGTATTGAGAAAAACTATGCAAAAATATGCAAATAAGGTTATACAAACTAGCTTCGTTGAAGGAGACATTTAAAAAATGGCAAGGTGTTTTGTTTAGTACGCGTTAGCACGGAAATTTAATAGCTGAAGTCAATTTCTACGGAGTGTGGAAAATTCCGTCACAAAACTACAGTTAGTTATTCGTGAAAACGTTGAAAATACCACCCGATCGTCGGGGAGCCGTGATTGCAATATTTCCCTCCGTCCGGCGTCACGCGCGCTCGCTCCGCTTCTGATGAAAAATATGTTCCTGGTTATGTATGTTTTGTACTTTTTTTTCAATTACCCCGTCTGTGGCTCGAAGCGATGAGGTCATATTTTACGTAGCTAAGTTTAGTCGCCTTTTCCTTATGCTATAGAAACCTGTTTTTATCATAGTTGATATATTAGGTACGGAAAGCGACGGGCGGCGGCGAGATATCGGTGTAAATTCAATTTGACGTCGGCTGTAAGATATATGCTCGACACAAATCTATGTATTTACGTGTTACAGATATTCTTCATGTACGTACCTTCTAAAGTTATGAGGAAAGAAAATAGGAAACCTAAATAATTTAAAATACCTAATGCTTTAGTGTACCTCACGATTGACTGAATGGGTAAAGTCGGGACTAATTACCCACGAAACCACCATACGGTGAATTTCATTGTCCAACATCAAAAATTTAGGTAGGTAATATCGATTAAATACTCGTAGTATATGTACAATTCCCACGTGTTTTCTAAACTACTTGCACCTCTCCGGTGCAGCAGTGCTTTGCTTTAGCAGTGGCTTTTAGTTGCTTTGCAACATAGCAAATCACTATTTTGTTTTTATAGGTACGTTCGTCTTTGAATATCTCACAGAAGTTTATTTACCAAGAAGGTTATTTTATTTTATTTATTAAGGGACAATAAACAGCTACAATATGTGTTTGAACAGAGTAAGGATAATACAAAAAATTAACAATATTGCAGCCCACTACATTATCCGCATATTTTAACAACAGAATATGCTAATGAGTGCCACTAGATAGGTAGAAAATATTAATAATAATTATAATTACATCACATTAATAATAGATAACTATAGAAATAATAGAAATATCGGTAATACTAATTATAAAATGAAATAATAATAATTAAAAAAAAAAAAACTAAATATTAATGACTTCATGAAAAATAGAAATTCAAATTAATTCATTCAATTGTTTGGCAACAGAGTAATAATACACGCCAAAAACAAATAAATAACAAAAAATTAAAAGACTAGTTTACATTCCCAATAACATTATTGGTTCATAATAATTTTCATGACATTGGATTTAAATTTGGATTTTGAGCATACAAAAATATCAATATTAACAAAATTACAATTATAGGATTCAACCATTCGACGGTTATATGATTAAAAGCTGACAAGCAGACAAAACCTTAGCTTTAATAATCTTAGATTACGCTCACACCGCGGTTGCGTCCCCCCGAGCCAACATCAAGCCGGCGGGCGGCGGTGGCGGCGTAGGAAACAGGATAAATCAACTGTCACAGAGAGATATTGCTTGCTTGCTTTGCATTAGTTTATGACCCTATTCCTATGGGCAGCAATGTATTGCAAACTGCCGGATTGAGACAATAACGCTCGCTATTGATTTTGATCGCACTTAGGAGCCGAGTGTGATGAGGTTTTTGTTTTGTCTTCTTTTTCGATCTTGCTCGGCTTTGAGATGAGAATTAAGTTGGTAGGTACATCCATAACAAGGACTTAAATTAATATAATCCTATAAATGTATGATAAAGAGACCAATTTTCATATTCCAGTAAAGAGCTCTCGGACTGCGAAAGAAAAAGGACAATACTCGTAATATGTTCTCAAAGTTAGTAGATAAGTCCAACCGTTCACTGCTTAGATCTCAGTCGTAAGCGTAACAAATGCTTGGGCAAGCAACTTGAATGTTCAACTTTAAAGTTACGGAGTTATACGTTACTACTTTTTTTCTTATTAGTACAGGGCCGGTAATCTTGACAGAGATAACGACAAAATCGCTAACTTTCGATTGCTAATTACTAACGAATAAATTCGGTTGCAATAACGAGAAACGCATCTTGGATGTAGAGACTTGCGTTACTCGTTATTAGCAATCAAAAGTTTGCGAATAGTTTACTAAAAGAACAAAGTTATGATAAAGATTTCTACCGTCATTTACTATCTAATACTTGTTACAAATGGGAAAGTAACTCGATGCTTCTTGGTCTCTGTATGTCTGTTATCTTTCAGACTTTTGCGGCTGAATTTCGATAGTTGACATGACCTGGGTTAGGAGAAAGGATACTTGTTATTCCGACCTCTATGCGGGCGAAGTCGTGATCAAAAGCAAGTCCTGTATGTCATTATCGTTATTCATAAAAAGTTTTCTTTCAGCGGCAGTTTTTAGAAAGAAAAGCTGCGTTCCTTTTTACATTTTTCAAATGTGTAGAAACACATTCATTACCTTTACTTTTAAAATAAAATAAAAGTCAATTCATTGAGTAAACTTTTGAAAATCAATAATTTCCTTCAACTTACCAATGATTAAATATTGGAGGCATGAACCTACATTACTTATTAAAACTAACATGGTTTCCAATGACAAGCCCATCATTGACCTGCAAAATATCAAGTGATCGATAATTAGGTACTTATATGAATTGACTAGTTAATTTATAATGAAGGTTGCGCGTAGAATCTCCAAGTAAATACGGTGCCTACCGAAGGCGTAGCAATAGCAAAGTTGAAAGAAAATATTATACTAGTCGCGAAAACTCTCATAATACTTAAGCTATCTTCGAACATCTTCTTTCAGATCAGATACCTAGGTATCCAGTTTATTCTTAGTTTTCCAAGAAAGTGTCTCGATAAATGATGTTTGCAAAGAGCCTTTGAAAGTCTATATCACAGCTTACAAGCGAATAAATTCCGCCACGGCTGCAATGACAAAGTTTGCCCACTTTTATCAAAATGTAAACAATTGCTCTCAGCTTACATGAAAATCCAATATATTCTACCAATCAATATCCAACATATATTGTGATTTTTTGCAGTTTTTTTTTTAATTCAGCAGGAGAGGAAAAATAAAATAGGTAGAGAAAAGAAAATTCGGTAACATGATTCCATTATGTTATAAATTGCAGCGTTCGGACCACCCGTGACGAATTTAATAAGAGCTCAAACAAAAGCGACATTGCACGGCAGACTGGCCGTAAATTACCAAAAGTTCTGCTACTTTAATTACCATTTTTAATGCGGCAACATCGGTGTTATGACGACGTGGTATTATTTCTGACGTCTGTATTGCGGTTCTCAAATTATGTCCGCCGGTCAGCAGAGCATCCGAGTCTTTTAATATAAATTAATTAACTACCGTAAATATTAACGCAATTTTCATCTAAGAGGGTCAATTGGTAATTTTTATTTACAACGTGGAGCAATTTCTTGAATACAAGAAACAAAATTACAGCTAGTATATATTAAGACAAGAATAAGAAAAGTTAGGAAATCTTAATATTTTCATAGCATATTTCATCAGAAAACATCTCGAATCGCAAAAAAAGTAAAGGAAAATGTACGACAAAAGAACAAGTTTGAGAACTTGTGTCGCAGACGCAAGACTATTAATCAGTGTCGGAAACAGTGTGAGGCGATCCTCATAAACCATGCTGATCATGCAGTAAAACGTTCACTTTATTATCGTCATATTTTCGTGGAGCCACTCTAATAGCCCATCGACCCGGCTAATGCTCGCGGTTGCGTTGGTTAATATTTAAACTTAATAATATATCCAACATTACGAGGCACTTCCCATGATAAGCGGTCAACAAAGTGGAAAACTAATCTGCTTCGGCCTAGTTTGTCGCTGTGTTTTCATCAATTTTTCGGATTGATCGGGTTCTATTTTTTGTCTTGCTTTTGTCGACGGTATTGGGTGTTGGGATTTTTGTCTACCACATTTACCACCACACAGTTTTTCTTTTTTGAGGATCTCGTGGCTAAATAATAACGGCCGCTTGGGTCGATCTTCCGGTTAAGCCGCGCTTGCCTAGGATGGTCCGGGAATAGGTGACAGCCCATTACATACCGAGCTTTCCCCGTGCTTAGAAAAGGACGTTATGCCGTTGGTCCCGGCTGTCATTTGTAGATCTTGGACAGTCGTTACAGGTAGTCAGTGGCCCAAAAGTCTGACAACGAGTCTTACCAAGGGGTATCGTATTGCCCAGTACTAACTGGCTTGTGGAGGTCAGATAGGCAGTCGCTCCATGTTAGATACTGGTATTCAGCTGCATCCCGTTAGACTGGAAGACGATCCCAACATACACTCGAGAGCAATGAATCCGGGTCACTTAAAGAATGTTAAAAATCTCGGAAACTAAAAATGATAGGTTAATGCAATAAATTGTATTTAATAGACAATGTAATACTCCTTAAATGAAAGTAAAAAAAATATGAGTCACCATACATTTTATTAACACAAAATTACATAAAGAAAAAAACTGCTGATCTCTCCTTAAAACAAAAATAAGAAACATGAAATTTTTGAACTTTATTACGATTTTCTTGAATTTTAATACTTCGTATTGCCTCCTCGTGCTTCCATTACTGCGTTTACGCGGTTTGGCATGCTGTACACCAAGTTCCTTATACGATTTTGGGGAATATTCTCCCATTCCTCTGTGAGAGCAATTTTGAGCTCACGAAGCGTGATTGGGGGAGGGTTTCGTTGTTTTACGCATCTGCCTAGCTCGTCCCAAGCATGCTCGATCGGGTTGATATCCGGGCTGCGCGCTGGCCACTCCATACGAGTAATGTTCATCTCTTGAAGGTAGTCATTCACAATCCTACCTGTATGAGGTCGGGCATTGTCATGCATAAATATAGCATCCTCACCTAAATTGACCATAAATGGACCAACGTGATCATTGACGATTTCTTCCACATATCTTACGCTAGTTAAAGAGCCGTTTTCTATGATCACCAGCTCTGTGCGACTTTCAGAAGAAATTCCGGCCCACACAAGTACAGACCCACCACCGTAGGCTACTTTTTCTTCGATGCATGCTTGCTTGAATCTTTCCCCTGGTCTTCGACACACTCTGTGTCTTCCATCGTGCTTGTAGAGCATAAATTTTGATTCGTCGGAGAACATAACTTTTGACCAATCTTCAATACTCCAATTTACGTGGCTCTGGGCATATCTTAGTCTTGAAATACGATGCCCACGCTCCAGTTTAGGGCCGTTTGCAGGTCTAAGGGGTTTTAAGTTAGATTCAGCAAGCCGACGTCTTACTGTCCATGCACTTGGGTTACTTCCTCCGAGGCGTCGAAACTGATTTGTGAGTTCAGTTCCTGTGAGAAAGCGATTTCGAAGCATGGTGTTCACCAAGTATCGGTCTTCTCGTGCTGTGGTACACCTGGTTCTGCCCGTTCCTGGTCTGCGTAGGTTAGAACCAGTTTCTTCGTAACGTCGGAGAACTCTTTGTACTGTTGACAGCGACACACCGACAGTCCTGGCTGTATCGCGCTGACTCCGGCCGGTTTCCAGCATTGTAAGTATTCTGGTGCATTCTTCAGGCGTAAGCGACATAATTTCAGCTTGAATAATGAATATAGAGCACTATCAACATGGTTTATGTACCCACATAAATGACAGATTACAAACAAAAGCAAAACCAAATGCTGTAATTTCGTAGTTCCATCTTCGAAAGTGGCCCTTTTTCAAATTTGATTTTTTTATGAATAATAACTAAGAAGTTTTAATACCTTCATTTAAGGAGTATTACATTGTCTATTAAATATAATTTATTGCATTAACCTAGCATTTTTAGTTTCCGAGATTTTTAGGATTCTTTAAGTGACCCGGATTCATTGCTCTCGAGTGTAGTTGAAAAAAGGCTAGGCAGATGATGACATAGCAATTCTTTGTTTATCCGTGATAAAAAGTTTAGTCTCTTTAATGTTGCTATGCCATGTTTCTTTAAGTAAATCAGTGTAGCAGTTTTTCCGAGTGCTATTTTTCAGAATCTTATCGTAGACTAGATAATTATGAATATGTAAATATCCCAATGAATAAACAAAAGTTAATTTTGTACAGAAATATCACTTATTTAAATACCTACCTACTAAGAAATAATATTTTCTTCTAAATATTTACTTGATAAATACCGTCCCATTCCCAAATGAATTGCCTAACTTATTCTAAAAACAGAAAGCTTATAAAAATAGAAGTTAATTGGACTCGCTTGATTACTTTATCCTCTTACGGAGGTTTTCTTGTTTGGGAGGGTATGATTAAGACGTAAAATTCCTTAGGAAATTAGAAAACGTTTTTAACACGCAGAAAAAACAGTAGGTACATAACCTACAAGATTTTTGTTTGTAGAATTTGAATGAACCCAGAATTCCTATTTAGTTTTAATCTGGTAGATACAATATTTTACCCATAAGATTTTTCCAGTTACATTTTGCTACGACAATAGTGCATAAAGTACATACATACATACACTTACATACCTTACATTACATACATACATACCTTAGTAACTGCCATGGAAGATACGCTCGTTAGTCAGGGCTACCCTATTCAGTCAGATTCTATTCTTGAGGATTTTTATTATAAGTCTGGCTACCATGATAAATTGATCACTGATAATCATTTCTATACAAATTTGAGTTAAGAAAACTCTTTCTTAACTAGCACTCGCTAATCGAATAAAGAACTTTGAGCAGCATGATCCGATTACAGTCCCTATATTTTGCCCGTCAAAACATTGAAAGAAAATCTACCATTTATCTGTTGGGACGGTCCCGCGGAAACACGTACGTTGTGATGTCAAATTAAGTGTAAAGTACCAGTTGGGTTCCTGAGTACTTAGGTTGACTTTCCGCATAATAACTTTTTCCGTGCAAGAATATTATTACTTATCCAAAGTATTTTCTTTATTAATGACACATAAAAGTATCTATGTACTTATATAATAATATATGTACAAATTCTTTATCTTTAATAATATGATGACTAGGCGATTTTATAAAACATGACAGTAATTAAGGATAACGCATACCAACATTATCTTGCAATATTCGATTTTCACACCACTCATGAAGTGACTGTGGTGAGTATGACTGTCTTCAAAAACTATCTAGGAAGGGGCCGCCTACTTAGATAGCAACTGTACAAGTGTACTTGTATTATTATTACCCATTTTTGTCCCACTGCAGGGCAAAGGCCTCCCTTCCCTCTTTCCACTTATCCCTATCCAGTGCTGTTATTAGATGATCCTTCTGAAAATAGTCTAGTTCGTCCCGCCATCTCCTTCTGGGCCTGCCGCTTTGCCGTTTGCTGCTGTTTGGGACCCATTGTGTGGCTACTTTAGCCCATAGCTTCGGTGGCCAGCCTAGTTCCATTTAAGCTTGGCAGCCGTGTGACCTACATCGGCAATTTGAGTTTTAAAACGCAGTATCGAGTTCCTTATACGATCAGTAAGTTTAACTCCAAGGATACTTACTGTACATGCATGTGATATTTTAATTGAAGTAAAACTTCAACTTAATCCCGTACAAAACATAACCAACTTAGGCAGTACGTACCTCAGCACGAACTTTTCAATTTTTCAGCAGACAAACTTTTCTAATATTCATAAAGAGTACTTTTTGTGATGGCCTCCAACAATGTATAAAGTCTTTTGTTGGAGCACGTCCGTTAACATTACCGTCACAAAGTTAACGTAAGAGCATGCTATAAAAACAGGGCTTCAGTTTCACTTTGCAATCTGCGTTGAAATATGGCTGAAATATTGCCATACTTTACGCGTAACATTTTAAGAAATATTGAAAACCTACTTAATTTATGAAGTATACATAATATTTCTTTAACTTTTAGCTTAAATAATAACAGTCGCTCGGGTCGATCTTCAGGTACGTGGATGGGTTACCATTTATTGCATACCGAATTTCCTCGGTAGTAGTATAGTAGGTTAAGTCGTTGGTCCCGGCTGCCATTCGTAGATCCTTGACAGTCGTTACAGCTAGTCAGTGGCCCGAAAGTCTGACTACCAGTCTTGCCAAGAGGTATCGTATTATATTATATAAATAGGCAGTCGCTCGATGTATGCTGGTATTCAGCTGCATCCGGTTAGACTGGAAGCTGATCCCAACCTAGTTGGGAAGAAGAGGAGAAAAGACTAGGCAGATAATGATGATAGTTTAATATTATGAGCAGACTCTTTTAAGGAGTCTGCCCCCAATATTAAAATTATGAGACTATGGCACTGACCGTTGCGTCACCAACCAGCACCGTCGCGTGCCAAACACGTAGCGTCGACAATGGAGAAGTTTCATGATATTGATAACACTAAGATATGGAGGAGCGGAGTCTCATAGCACAGGTATTGTTTGCCTAAAAGGAGGCTCCAAACACAATTATTTGAAGCATTTTTGTTTAAATAAAATATAAAAAAACACTATATTTAATTAAATGGAATTAAAATACAGATCAAAAATCAAATTGGTAAATCGGTGACAAAGCCGAAATAAATAAATAATATTAAAAAAGTACATAGACACAGCATTGGACGTTTTTTCTTTAAATCCGTCTCATGTTAGTGCTGAAATAAAAGGAGTTTTACTTTCCAAGTAAGTGCCTACTTATCTACCTTCTGGTAAAAACATGTGACTTTACCTCATTGCAAGCGCAACTTTAAAGTCTCATAACTTTTTCGTTTCTAGAGATATTTTAATATTTTTCCCGTTTTTGTTACTCCTCATTTAAATTATGAAACTTAATCCAAAAAAAAAAATTAAATTCTCCTTTGTCGGGGAGAATATTTTACCGATGCCAATACGTTCCGCGCATGGCAATTAGTCACACCAATACATCAAAGAATTACTATACAAGTAACTGCAATTTTTTTACTCGTGCAACAGCGTTACAGTTTTGTTTCATCGAAATCAGGCCAGGATTTCCAAAGTTACAGCGCTTTTTTTTAATTTGCGTTACTTAGCTATAGCAATGACACGTTCACGTTCAGAAAATTTTATCTTTAAAGTGGTTTGCACTTATTATTTTAACTCTACGAGTATTTAAGTTACTAAAAATTGATTTTTAAAGTGGTTTGCACTTATTATTTTGACTCGCAGCTTGACGTTAATCGGATTTTGCCACGGAGTCCATACTTTAACGTTTAATATCTCGGTCATTTTTGAAGATAGGAAACAGAAACAAAAACTAATTCTATTTTCTCGAGTTACCTATTTTTTAGACGATGATGATGTTGATAAGAAAAAACATTGGTGTGACTCATTAACCGTAGCATGTGTTGAGGGTAGAAAACTTAAAGCTATAAATGTAATTCTTCGAAAATTCTTATCCCAGAAAATTGAATTCCCTTAGCTGAGAAAAACTTGTTGTGATACTCAGAATTGCTATTTTTACTCACCGGTTCAAAAGTTTTATTTATTTGACCCTGCCACGAGTTTTAAAATTATGAACTTTTAGTCACCTAAATCAAAGAGACTTTTACTCAGACTTACAAAAGTTATGGTTTGTTTAAAAGGTTTCAATAAAAACACGTCACCATAGTTAAATTTTTATTATGATTGTATTGTGTATTGTTTTAGAATGATTCGATCAGAGAGCGCGCGGCATGTCTTATCATGAGTGACTCAGATAAAATTACCTATCATCATTTCGTTTTACATATAAAAGCAAGACGATGATTACAAGTAAAATGAACTTTAACATGTTCTTTTGCATGTTGAGGAATGTAATGGAGTCTTCATAACCAGTGAAGGCAACATTGACGGCGCGCCCGAGGTTCGGCCGTACGATTCCGTTTGCAGTTCATCTTCTCGAGCGGCATCTTTGCGACGCTGTACTCCCGGTGCTCGTTCACCATGGTGCACACCGTCCTCTTCTTCTGCATCATCTCGTCATCTCGGTCCCGCAGCCCCGCGAGCCACGCCTCGTACCAGGCCAGCTCGCAGTCACAGATCAGAGGGTTATCTGCACCAAAAGGAAACCACTCAATATTCTGAACTCATGCGATATAAGCATCGTTTCAGAATAATACAATCAGTGTGCGTGGAATGGTTCTTGTCATGGGATGAATTGGCGACTCAATTACAATAGGCATAACGACAGTCCGTCAGTTAGAGTATTGGAAATTAATGGACACGTATTTTTTATTTTTGTAAATCAATGAATATTGATAAAAGATAAAACGCATCAAAACTCGGGAGTGGGGGCTCGTGACGTTAGAACTAGCAAAAAATTATACCAAGGCGTGACGTATTGAGAATTTTAAACGCGTCATATCTTCAACAATTTTGGTTTACGTAACAAAAGAAAAAACACGGGTCAAATATTGTTTAATAATCTAAGTGACGGACTAATTAGATGTTTTTTGTCGTCTCGCCTATTGCCTATCATCATGTCAATTTCATCATCATCTGCCTAGTCTTTTCCCAAATATGTCGGGGTCGGCTTCCAGTCTAACCGGATGCATCATGTCAATTTAAATAAATGATTTATATTTTCTGTAAAATACTAAAATGATACAAACTAATAATATCAACCACTCGAAGAGTCTAGGATTGGCTCCATGATTTCCTCTGGAATGTGCTGCGGCTTAAATTATTGTTCCAGTCTATAGACATTTAGCCGAAGTAGCTAAAGTTGTGGAGAAGAAGTCAGCGCAACTAACGCTCGATACACGGATATACGGTTTAGTGCTAACTACTATGTAATATATACGGCAGCGTGGACTTGAAGCATGACCCGTGATATTCATCGAGAATTTGGAGCAAGAAACAACAAGACTGTGAATCTAAATTTTAAAGGTATTTCAACATTGTTTCGTGTATGATATTATTAACAAGAAAATTTATATATCTGCAGCGTAGACCCGGTCTAAATAAGCATAAAGGCAGAGGACAAGGACATTTTAAGGAAAACAAACTTACAACTTCTGTGTGTTGAGGAAGGTAATACAGTCTCGGTCCCGCAGCTCCGCTTCCACACCTCGTACCACGCCCGCTCGCAGTAAGATTTTCTTCTCTGTTCTGGTTCTCTGCACTAAAAGAAAACCACTCAATATTCTGAGCTCGTGCGATATATGCATCGTTTCAGAATTATTCGATCAGTGCGTGGTTTAGTCCTTGTCCAATTGCAGATCATCATGTCAATTTAAATAAACGATTTATATTTTCTATAAAATACTAAAATGATACAAACCCATAGTCTCGGTCCCGCAGCCTCCAAGGCCACGCCTGGAACTACGTCAGCTCGTGGTCACAGATCAGGGGGGTATCTGCACCAAAAGACGACCACTCAATATTCTGAGCTCGTGCGATATACTCGTAAGTATTGTTTTAGAATAATTTGATTAGAGTGTGCGTGGCAGGTATAAAGTAAGATAGTAATCCGCTAGCCTTGAAAATGTTTTATGTTAAACCTGTTTATTGGATTTATATCCTTATTTTCGATTAGATTACCTTTCAGCTCCAATGAGTTTAAAAAACTATTTGCAAAAAATAACATCGACTTCAAAAAAAAAACAAACAAAAAAAACAAAAAGTGAAAAATAACTTTAGCTTCAGAAGTCGATGACCTTTGTTTGATTGATTTAGTATTTTTGTCAAAGTTATTTTTTACTTTTTTGTGTTTTTTTTTGGTTTACTTTTTTAAACCGGTGTTATTTTAATATTTTTTGCAAAAAAGTTTTTTTATTTTTCCATTTTTAGTTGTTCACATGTGCTTACCCCTTCATAGCGTACCAGCGTGATGTTATGTTATGAACTGGTGTAAACAATAGACAGACATGAGATTTTAGCAATCCCAATCCATTTGCTATCATTTATTGAGGAGTCAGTTGCCTATCTACGAAGTTCTTCATCAAATCTTCACCAAATTGAAATGGGACCACTCCGAGAAAGTACTCTTCCAAAAACTACCCAAATCGCTTCAAGTTTGCCTATAAAATTTGAAGAGTTCTCTCTATTACTCCAGGATCCCATCATCAGATCCTGACTTGATGATCATAGGATCACCTGGAAGGTATACCCTTTCAAACAAAAAAATAATAATCAAAATCGGTCCAGCCATCTTCGAGTAATCGGGGAACATAAAAAAAAATAAAAAAAGGTTCCGACGAATTGAGAACCTCCTCCTTTTTAAAGTCGGTTAAAAAAGATCAGGTGTAAGAATCCTTGGACGGGTAGGTCCTTCGCAGAGCTGATCTATGAGCCAAACCTAGAGAATCTAGTTTCCGTAGACCTACAAAATAAGAAAAATGTGATTTATATCCTTGTCTATGTCAAACATGTTGACATAGATCATGTTGAAACAAGACGTAATACTTTTCCTGTTTGAGGGAAGCTTAACCATAATCAAAAGTGAGTACTGTTAGCCAACCCCCAAGAAAAGTGAAAGTCTCCAAGATGTGAACTCAATGGTTGAAATGTTTAATCAATACATTTTGGCACTATTTGATTTGCATGCACCCATTAAAAAAGTCTTAATTAAAGAAAAGTCACTCCCTTGGATAACCTTCACTGTAAAGGAAATGATGAGGCTGCGTGACAAGTGCCATGTAAAGTCTAAAGCTACAAAATCTGATAACCATAGACAATCTTACACAGAGTTGAAATATATAGTAAGAACGGCGATTGAGACTGAGAAGTGTGCATACTTTAAAACATATATCAATAATAATATTACACAGCCTAAGAAGTTATGGAGTCATATCAAGTCCACAATTACAAACACAAAAAAATCAGAGCACGGTCTGCCTCACTTCTGTAACAATCCAGATATCATTAACCAGCACTTCCTGGATGTTCCTGGCAGTGGAGAGGTCTCTACTGAAGATTTAACTTATTTTGAACAACATCGGCACAGTGACAGTAATTTCCAGCTTGAGCCTGTTCATGAGGAAGCTGTGCTGAGAATTCTGCGTGGTCTCAGATCCAACGCGCAGGGCTCTGACCGGATCTCTCTGGAAATGCTGATGTTGACTCTTCCTCGTACTCTTACAGTCATAACAGCAATCATTAACAGATCTATTGTAACTTCTTGCTTCCCAGATCTGTGGAAAATGGCAATTGTCAGACCTATCCCTAAAGTTCCCAACCCCACCACTGTGAAGGATCTTCGCCCTATCAGCCTGCTCCCTTGTCTATCTAAAATTTTAGAAAGGGTTGTATCTAACCAGCTTAGGGCATATCTGGAGCACAATGGTATTTTACCTCTGGCACAATCCGGATTTCGTAAGGGCCACAGCACGACAACAGCACTTCTGGATGTGGTTGGGAACATCCTTGAGGCCAGAGACCAGGGCATGGGAACCCTCCTTGTCCTTCTAGATTTCTCACGTGCTTTTGACTCAATCAATACTTCGCTTCTTCTTGCAAAGCTGTCTTATTATGGTTGTGACGTTGAAACAGTAAAATGGTTTGAGAGTTACCTCACTAATCGATCGCAATTTGTCCAGGTGTCATGTGACAATGGAGATACCATGTCCTCTAGTCCAAAGCACGTGAGCAGGGGTGTACCGCAGGGATCTATCCTTGGCCCACTCCTCTTCATCTTGTACAGTGCTGACATCATCAAATGTTTGATCAACACTAAGTTCCATTTGTATGCTGATGATCTGCAGATGTATCTCTCCTTTAACGCCCTGGATACTGCTGAAACAGTAAGAAGCATTAATGAAGATCTAGAAAGAATCTCTGATTGGTCCAGGAGAAACTCCCTGGTTCTGAACCCAACTAAGTCCAAATATGTTGTGGTAGGATCCAGGGATTTTCTTAACAAAATGCTGAGTTGCAACCTGGACCTCAGGATTGATGGTTGTGGTGTTGAGAGGGTTCTGGAAGCTCGTAACCTCGGGGTAGTTTTCGATGGGCAACTAAACTTTGAAACGCACATTCTGGAAGCCGTGCGCAACTGCTTCTACCGGCTCAAGCTTCTGTATAGTGTCCGTCCCTACATAAGTGTGGATATGCGAGTCATGCTATGTGAGTCACTTGTCTTATCCAAGCTGAACTATGCTGACACTGTGTATGGGGCGTGCATTCTTGGTAGAAGTCAGAAGCTAATCCAGCGGGTACAGAATGCGTGTGCAAGATTCTGTTACAATGTGCCGCCCAGAGCCCATATCACTCCATTTTTGAACAAGGGTAATCTGATGAGAATGTCAGCGCGGAGAAAGCTTCACCTGGCTACCCTTCTTTTTGGCACTATTCTCACAAAAAAACCAGAATATTTATATAAAAAACTGTCTTGGTCGCGGGACATTAACCAAATAAAAACCAGAGCATCTTCGTACCTGATGTTGGCTTCCTCCCACAGAACTGCTGCATTCCGTGGTAGTTTCAAATTCGCCGCCAGTCGCTGCTGGAATGACCTCCCACCACCTTTTCGTGCTCTAAAAACAATTGGTACTTTTAGAAATAAATACAAACGATACTTACTCCAACAGCAAAAAGTTTCATCCGATTAAACTTACCAATGGTTCTGCACGCAGTTTGCAATGGTGGCCGGAGCGTCTTGCAGTCCTTTTTTTATATGATACATAATTTCCTAGCGTCTGGTTGTGAATTTCCGGCACCTCGACACCGAGGTGCACTTTTGCCGTTAATTTGTCACTTTTTTTTCCTTCTTCGGTAACTCACGTACGTACACTATGTACAATGTAATGATTGTTTCTTGTTATAACTCTGTTGACAACTTCAGTTTAATACGAGTATGTATACACTATCACTGCACATTAACTGTTATGATTATGATTACAGTGTTATTGTTGTTGTGTTGTTTTTGATTTATCTTCTTTTGATTTCTCTTCGCTGTTACTGTTCCAAATCCAAACAAAACAAATATGTCTGCGCCCGCGTCTATCTATGTACATCAGTGTTGCCAGTGAAAGTTATGGCACAGACTGGCGATGGCGAACAGTTTGGTTACGTGGGGTGTAGTTGTAATTATTATTTTCTTCGTATTTATAATATTCCACATGTATGTATTGTTTATTCGTCTACAATTTATTTTTATTTATTAACCTTATCCGTAGCTGACCGTGGCATCACTCTCACTTTAGGCCCTATCAGAATACCAGCGCTGTAACGTTTTTTAACGTGACAGCACCATGCTGAGATAGGGGCCTTTTGGCCTTGTACAGGACCAATTTCGTTTTCTTTTTATTTTTAATTTCTTTTAGTTGTTTTATGTTTCATTTTTATTAGTTGATAATTTCACCATTTTTTTTGTGTGTTTTGTCCTGTGCGGGTTAATAAATGCTTTTTCTTTCTTTTCTTTCTTTCTTTCTTTCAACCCATGGTGTAGTCCTGTTGCATACAAAGTGAGGATCTCCAGTGTGTCTCATGAATGTTCTGTTGTACACCGCTATCTGTCATTTAAAAACATGTGCTTTTTACATCATTTACTTGATATATTGTTTATTTAGTTTATAGGGTATTTATAGGAAATAATTCTCATTACAGCTATATATGGAATTCTATGGAAATACTTACTCGAAATTCAATTCGCTTTTCTGAGACAAGCTCGTTAACTTTTGCTGTGTGGTCGGCTTTCTTAACGGAATTGTATTTTTTTTATGGAATTTTTCATAATGGAATTGTACTTTCACAATTATGAACATTTTTAGTTCATCAATGATGAGAAGCCTTATAATAAATAAATAAATCAAGTAACTAAAATTTAACTCATGTAATATGTGGTAAGTTTGAAACCAGTCAACAAAAACACGTAACCATAGTTAAATTTTTATTTAAACCGAAATTAAATAAATACACCTTTACAGCAAAATTTCAATATTAGATTTAAATTACCTACATTTATATTTTAAATAATAAATGTGACTGTAAACGGTTGGGTATTACAAACTGGGTTAACATGGATTTCAACAGTATATCTTACACTGATTAGAGATATATCGAATATATTGATTATTGCTGAACACAATACCAACCATTTAATATCAAATGTAAATCCAACTTATAACTAAGGTACACAGAGTTTATATTACAATTTAAGCGATATCCATCCATACAACAGTGAAGATTAACAATGAATATACGTTTATATAAACAACACACATATTTTATATAACAGTGGATATATATTAAAATTACATTGACTTAACCCTATTCTGATATGCAAGGTCAGTGGTGCCCAATTTGATTATATTGCCCCCACTTCCACGATATGTTTTTATGCTGGTTCTTTTTTATTAATTTAATCCAACGAATATTGACGTTGTTACAATGAATATATTTTTATAAATGTTATATTTTTAAATATGAATGATTAGCCATAGTTCGACAACAAGCTTTTATGTTAGTGAGTGTAATTTGAAACATGATAGTTGACGAAGTAAATAATTATGTTCATAGTATGATAAATATTCATGAGAAACACTTAAATCATAATTAGTTTTACTTAAGTATAATACGAATAGATATCTAACTTTTGAGACACTATTGCAAAGACAAACTACATATCTTTCCCATACCTAGTTTACCTAATACATTAGGTAGGCACTTTGTAGATGTAGAGCAACGCGATAATGAAGATACGATATAAATATAATTAACAACAGTATCTCAAATTTTAGAACCAGCGTATCTTAACATTAACTTGCGTCGAATCTCTGAGAAAGCGTTAAAAGACAAATAGAACATCTGAAAACAGTGCAACACGACATATATAACATCAAAAATGTATACAATGAGATAAATATATCGAATAACATGAGACGGTCCACGAAATTCCTTAAATTTAATCAGGTTTCCTCGACTCTGATCATCAATAAGTTTTACGTGCATTACTTGTACATAAAGTGCATAAACCGCTAAATACGTGAACATCGATTAATGACAATAAACATCCAAGCTTTAACATCAACACTACGTAATTTTTAAAATGGATTTTATCACCAAAATGTGTCAATATTATGTAAATTAGGTACAAAAAGTACCTAATCTCGCGTCTTACACAATTAACACATTTTTATAAATAGTAATTTAACATTACGATTATTCACGATAATGACATGAGTTAAAAAAATCGCATAATGTGGGATAAATAATAACATTTGGTCAGCCAAAGATATCGCAAATCCCTGGATATTATCACATCTGTGTTCATGACTTTTAATTCTTTTACAAGTTACTTTTTCCGAGTCATTTTGAATCTAATTTCTTATTTCAATCATGAACAATTAAATTTAAGGTACATTTCACAAGAATATTGCCGCCAGTTTTAGGACAAATTTCTTTATAATTTCTTTCAGCGACCCCAAATAGTCCAATACACTTTACCTACCTACTACTGAAGTACGAAATACGAAGGGCACTTAAATCTCAAATATCCGGGCGATATACCGCGACAAATCGAAATATTATAGGAATTAAAATCTTCGGTTTTCGTATTTCCGTAGTAACTTCACCCTCTACATAGTTACACTGACTTTTGCTGATCAAAAGTTCAGGTTTCAATCGTTTACTTATTTTAATATATTCAATTGAGACATTGTATATTATAAACATTCTTATAATTAGTAATTCAGACTAAGGGATATGTTTTTGGTTACAATTTTATCACTTGGAAATGATTTAGATACACATCTTACATTGATCACAGGGCTCAGAACATTGTATTTTCCTCTTTTTAGTTGTGTTTACTAGGTTTTTTTTCATTACCGTAAGGCAAGGCAACTACAAAGCAAAGGAAATATGTTCAAAGTCACATTTATTACTCCATTATACTATCGATAAACTTTAACATCAACTAATAACTCAATATAAAATAATTTAAAGCTATAAGGTTAAAACAGTTGTGTCATACAGCCTAAGAACTTATAATTTTAATTTAAAAATAATTATAATCGAGTGAACTTAAGCTAATTAAATAAAATATTCAACTAATACTAGTTTTACGAACCAAACTACGGATCGGTTAAATGCTACAAACTCCCAAAATATAAACAGCGTTGATTTTACCGAATCTCATCTAACACTTATTCATCTACTTAATGCTAATTCTACATCAAATAGAACATTTATTTTAAGGGCTCTAACTATGTAATATAATAATCAAGATAACATATTCGTACCGTTCCGAAAGCTAACATAACTGCCTGTAAACGATACTCAGCGTACATGTATTGAGAAGATACAACCGGCAATCATTTTCCTTTGCTATATGTATAATTAGAGAGGAATGTACGTAATGTGACGTAAAACACTCGTACCTCGAGCCCTCTTACACGTACCATAGAATAATAATATCGTAATAGTCAACATTGTAAACACGTAAAAGCTTACTAATAGGTTACATCGTAAGGCAGGGGTAAACGATAAAAAATATTAGAACTTCTCATTCAAATTCATAGGGAATTGTAAAATTACAAATCAAATTGTTCATTGCTAAAGATTGTGTAAAAGTTCTAGGTCTTTGTGTAATCACAATATTGAAAATTTATTTTAGTTTTCTCCATGCTAAGAGCATGCTACGACCATAAAGATACGAAACACACCTTCAGTGATACCTACTAATACTAGGATGCCTGGTGTTAGAACGTGTAGTTACCTACATTCTGGTACATTACTATTAGTAAGGCATACCGTAAGAGGTTTTTACTACAATGTAAAAATACTGTACCACTAACTTACCGCTCTTGAAAAACGACCATCTTCACTTACCAAGCTACCGCTCCATATTATATATTACTAAATTTTGTTTATCAGCCCAAAATTGATATGTATCGTAGTTTATTCCACAAATTCATCACGTTACAAGTTTTGAACGGAAAATACAAACGTTACGAAGGGGTACGCGTCGAGCCATCCGGCCACAGCTGGCCCGAGGGTAACCCTTCGCGGAAATTATATTAGGATTAACTTATAAAAATAATTTTATTATTATTATTCTAAAGCCACCTGGCCGCTACGACGAAGAGTACATTGGTCGCGAAGCAGATGTCGGGGCGGGTCGACGGCGCGCCCGAGGTGCGGCCGTACGCCGGTTTCCGTTTGCAGTTCATCTTCTCGAGCGGCATCTTTGCGACGCTGTACTCCCGGTGCTCGTTCACCATGGTGCACACCGTCCTCTTCTTCTGCATCATCTCGTCGTCTCGGTCCCGCAGCCCCGCGAGCCACGCCTCGTACCACGCCAGCTCGCAGTCACAGATCAGAGGGTTATCTGCACGAAAAGGAAACCACTCAATATTCTGAACTCAGAAGCATCGTTTCAGAATAATACAATCAGTGTGCGTGGCATGGTTCTTATCATGGGTAGAGTTGGTGACTCAAATACAATTGCCTATCATCATGTCAATTTAAATAACTAATTTATATTTTCTGTAAACTATCTCTTTATTATTAAAATAATACAAACCCATAATATCAACCACTCGAAGAGTATCTAAGATCGGTTCCATGATTTCCTCCGGAATGTGCTGCAGCTTATTGTTCTGCAGATTCAAAGTCTCCAAGGAGTTCAAGTTGTCGAAGCCCATCGTCGGCAGTTGGTGGATCCTGTTACAACAAAGTTGTTAGATTTACCCGAAGTAGCTAAAGTTGTGGGGAGGAAGTCGGTGCAACGCGCGATAGGGGAAGCGGTTTAGTGCTAACTACTATGTTATCTGTATGGCAGCGTGAACGTAAAGCATGACCCATGGTATCCCTCGAGAATTTGGAGCAAGAAATACCTTGACTTTTAATTTAAATATTAAAGGCATTTCAACACTATTTATGGTACTTAGTATTTTTAATTGTCATTTCTACAGCACAATAAGTTAAGGATATGAATTGGATACCTAGGGCTGTTTTTTTAAATGAAATGCTTTTGTTACTCTATGCATATTTAATAGAGACAACGAGCGCCTGATATCCAACATCACGCATGTTTAGACTAAGCTACATATAGTCGCTAAAACGTCGTAACTCTAACTAGTAAAATTTGCGAAATCATAGATACTGGCAAATCATTACATTAACGTACAAGGACGACCGAAACAGATATTTATGTACTTTTTGTAAGAAAATTAAACCACTCATCGATATTAAAAGCGACTCAGACATCATTATTTCCTTAATTGAGCAAGCACGTTGGGTCGAGTAAAGTGAATTTATTAATCTTTTTGAAGTTAAATACACTACAGATTGAAAATGATTGCCAACATGAAATGAGAAATATTTATTAATCATAAAGTCGAAATGTTTCGCTTTAATAAAATGTATGGCTGGGACGAAGAATGTTAAGTTGTTGAGTACATAGACAGAATTCAGTATTTAATACGGGTGATATAAGACAAACATTGCTTGAATTATTTACTCCTGTTGCTTCGTCTAGTTTGGTCCCTTTACGCTTTTGGGATTTCAGACGAATGGGCTATAAAATGTCTTGCCTTTTACCCTCACTTTATCCAAGTTTATCGGGAAAAAATATTTATTTGGATAGTGAGTGAATACTTTTCTTTTCTAGGTTCGTCAAGGGTCGTTCAATCTTAAGCATTTGGACAACTGATAGTTATTACAAAGAACAGTAATTTTTAAAACAATCTAGCTCAGCTAATTAAGAACTAATAAGTCAAATCTATCATCGTTATGATGATAGATAGACCAAACATAATGGGATAACTGAAACCGAACACGGCCTATAATCGGGGACAATGGAAGCAATAATAATGAGGTATTCAAAATATTATAGTAATAAATTAAATGAACACGACAATGAAATCAACTAATAAGAAAAATGTAGTAAAATTTATGTATCTGGAAAGGAAAAAATAAAATACAGAGATGATTGCTGACACAGATGTGTATGGTATAAGAAAAGATTCAAGACCGCAGACCCAAAGTAAGATAGAACAAATGCAAGACGATGATTCAATACAAACTTACATGTTCTTTTGCATGTTGAGGAATGTAATGGAGTCTCCATAACCAGTGAAGGCATCCTCGCTGATGTACGTAATGTTGTTAGAGCGAAGGTCCAGATGACGCAGGCGGTGCAGCGGGCGAAGAGCATCCGAAGGAATCTCGTGCAGGCGGTTGTCTCCCAGGCGAAGGTATTGCAGGTTTTCTACAAAATATCGTTTATGAACATAACAACAATAAAAAAGCAATTAACAAGAAATAACGAAATACATAAAAAAGCCATAAAGTAGGATAGTAATCCGTAAGCCTTGGAAATATTTAATGTTAAACCTGTGTTTCGTTCTCTCGACTTTTTCTTCTGTATCTTTATTTTAAAAAAACAAGTACATTAATATTTACCCTCAAGTCCAGCGAAAGCTTTTTCATCAATCCTTTGGATTAGATTGCCTTCCAGCTCCAATGAGTTTAAGAACGTCAGGTGCGAGAATACCTGGGCGGGTACTTCGCGGAGCTGATTATGAGCCAAACCTAGAGAATCTAGGCTCCGTAGACCTACAAAACAAAGAACAATGTCATTTAAATCTTTGTCTACGTCAAACATGTCGTCTACTAGACGTAATACCTCCCCTGTTTGAGAGAAGCTAACCATAATCAAAATTGAGTAATGTGACCCAACCCATGGTGTAATCCCTTAGATGCCTTTTACGACACCCATGGGAAGTGACAGGCCGGCCCCCTTCGTAAGGGCTAGACAACGTCCACCGAATACAAAGACAAAGACACATGACCACATAGATTGGTCTGAACAGGAAATAAATAACGAATAAGAGAAACATTACCTGCAAAATCTCCTTCAGTAATAGTAGCGATACGATTCTCCTGCATTTCAAGTTTTTTCAAATTCTCGAGCAAAGCGAGAGCCTTTTGTGGCACCGCTGTCAAGTCGTTACCGCCAAGATTTAGCCGTTTCAGCTTTCTAAAACAAAGAAATCCTATATTCTTTTCCATTTGCGGCACATAGGTTTATTGCAATATTTTTACACACGGATTTAGTAAAGAAAAAAATACACTATAAGTGAAATGTACAGGTGGCTTTCTCCTTAAACGTATGTTTAGATTTCATGTATGTGTGTTCAGTAAAGTGATGTACTTTAATTCTGTTCATTGTAAATAAAACAGAAAATATTCGAAACTAGAATAATTGCTGAATTCCGTCGGTTGATTTAAAACCATAGTTTGTGGTTAGTGATTAAAATATAAATAAAAGCGCAAACCACAGCATTTAATTAAGTAAGTGTGATATGATAAAATACTTTATTGAGTATTTTGTATTCAACAGCAAGAATTAATATTTAAGCACTTATACGGAAATTATAAATGCACGTTATTTTATTTTTGGGTTTACCGCCAACGTAAATATTCAACGATAACAAAAATTGAAATGGCTACAAAAAATCAATTAGTTCCTAGAACTGGTACAAAAATAGCAGTTTCAATCTAGCTATTCCTAAAACAATTTGCGATAGTTGATGGACTAGAAAATGGGTTTTCATTTAGAAACTATGAATAGACTATCAAACTATGCGCCATTGTAGAAAAATCTAATAAACTATGCTTTAGTTTCGTAAAACTTGCCAGTTAATGCAGTTTTTATTTTCACAATTTCTAAATTATTGTCTGACCCATCTTTAGGTCTTTGAATAGGACGACGTAGGGTTTGAATTGATCATCTGTACAAATTCCTTAAATTATTAGATAACAACTGTGTTAATAAAAACAGGTTTAGTGTAACGACATTTATCAATTCAGTAACTAAAAGCATAAGTTACATTACAAGGACATGCAACTTACTTCTCAAGCCCTTTAAAAGCCTCTCCATCAACGACAGATATCCTGTTCTCATACAAGGTAAGGATCTCCAGTGTGTCCAGGCCCATGAATGCTCTGTTGTGCACCGCTGTCACCTATAACCATGTGCTTTTGACATCATTCATACACGTGGGGTTGTTTACTTTTATAGAGTGGCAAATAATATTAGCTAGTAAAGCAAAGCAAAATGTATTTGCTTAAATCATAAAATAAGTTATAATAATAAAAGATAATTATAGCATGCAATATTAAATCGTCTGAGGAAATTTAATTCAATGTCCCATTAAGACATTTTTAATTTCCACTGTCGAAAATAATAAATCTTGTTTCTTCATAAGTTAAACTGTAAATCATTCTTAAATCACATTGTTGAAGTATTGTTTGATCAGACTAAGGATTCAAATGCTCTTCAACATTGTGCCTAGTAATGTTCGCTAGAATATTCTGTTGTAATATCCAGTGAAAACTGACGCAAAGATATTGGAAACCAATGCATACAGCCGCTCATACGATGGCTTACGGCGGTGGCCTAATTTGCATTTATGACACGAAATAGTTCAATAAGCAATGCCGTGAAGCTATAATATTTTCATCGAATCTTCATCATTCATTTTTTTTTAATTTATTTGGAGTCGATGCAGCATATCTTCTTCTTCCATATTTCACTATTACCTATACGTACTCGTCATCTCATACCTCCTTTCTTGCCATATCATCCTTCACACACTCCATCGTTTCTTTGCTCTTCCCCTACCCATCCTCATTCATTAATTTTCACCGAATTTTCACGAAAAACAAATGAGTATCTGAATATTGCTAGTTCAGAAAGACTTGAAATCAAAACAAATAAACATCGACACAATCAGTCCTCAGGACAATGATCCTTAAAGACAATAACATTCATACCAAGCTCTTACCTTGTTATGGTTCATATTGAGAATGAGCAGATGATTGAGATGTGTGAATGACGACGTCGGTATTGTCGCCAGACTGTTCTGTGACACGTCGAGTTGCGTTAACTTGTTACCTGACGAAAAGGATAATATTGTTTATTGAGTCACAAACAGAAGCAAAGACATATGTTACACGTGGAAGTTTCAAATTTCAAGGCCTTGGGCGGGTGAAAGGTGGAATATGTTCCATATGTATTTAGGTAACTTTGTAACAATTTGACGGAGGAAGAAGTATTTTATAAGATGTAGGTGTTACATTTACAAAAGGTCTTTGCAAATTGGGCTGATGCTTACTTGAACTTTGATAACTTATTTAATTTAATTAGGTGCTTATTTTGCTCAAAGTTTTCACAGTTAGATATAAATGAAGTACAGAATTGAATATGTGTAAAACAGTTAGGACGTTAACCTTCCAGTTCAAAAACACCCACATAAAATATCGATTCATACAGTCTATTGACAAAAATTTTAGTCGAGTAAGTAAATTAATAATTCAAACAAGGTAACCAAATATAACATCGATTTGTTTGAACTAAATTAGTCATCGTTACCGATAGAACTGAGTGAGGAGTCTTCTATGACAGCCAGACTGCTGTTGTGAACGGTCAAGTGACGGATGTCCAGCCCCAAGAAGATGTAGGAGGGCAGCTTGGCCAGGTTGTTGTGTCGCAGCTTCAGGTAGAAGATAATCATTGGCTTGGAGCGTAGTGTGTTCATTGCCTGTTAGAGAAAAAAGAATTTAGTACATAATGCAAAGCAAATTAGATTGTTTTTATAACACCGACGATCGTGTGCGGAATTTTATTGTAAATATGAACATTGAGGCAGTGTAGCATTTGATTTCGAAGTACATAACAGACATGGACACGGACATAATATACGGAGCTCAATAGAACAAAAATAAAAGATTTAATGAATCGTGGGGTGAGACCTATGCTACTAGGTTGTGGAGATCAGATAGGTAGTCAGATGGGAAAGAGATACTCGAAAACGCTGATCTTATATAAATCAACCAATTGCACCTGAATATTACCCAATTACATATTTGAAAACATATTATGACACCTTTTGGTAAAACTGGTCATACTTACGGGGCTCATAAATACCCGTTACGTCGATGTGAAATGTCCAATGAAAATATTAAATAACTTGTCACATCAACTTAAAGTGGGGGAAACTGGCAAGATGCCAAACATTTTCTAGTATGATCATGTAAACATTATTCGAAAATGTGACTAGAATTTGAAGAACACCAAAATATTTATTAGCATTACCTATTCTTGTGTGCAGCAGCAGTCAACATCCTTTTGCATAGAAAATGTGCATAGATCCATGGGACACATTGCATCGCACAAGTTTTATGCTTTTAGTAGTGTGTTTGATTACTATTTATTGAGTTCTGTGGTTATACCATGTAATTAATATGAGCTACTTTGTCGAAAATTAGAAACTAGCTATCGTTTAGAGAAATTGCTGTAAGATCATTTTCTGCATTAGTTATTATAAGAACTTATACTACTCGTTGGTGCAATTGGTTTTGAAGCATTCAAGATGAATTTTGCGTTGTAGAGCTTAGTTTCTGTAGGATTGCTCTTTAGTAAAATTGCAGAATATGTCGGTGTAATGGTTTTAAGCAGGACGCAGCTATTACACAGTCCTAGTTTAAAATATTTTTAAGGTACCTTCTGTATGTGTTGCTGTTCAGTGAACTCGCAGAGTATGTCGAGGCCGTTCTTCTTGACGGTGCAGCTGCAGGGTGTGATGGTGGCGGGCGCGGGGCACTGCTGCGCGCCCTGCGGGTGCGCAGGCCGCGCGCACAGCACCACGCAGCACACCAGCAACCAACGCGGCACCATTGTTTATGACCTGCACAATCAATTCAGAATCACACAGTGCTAGGTATGGGCCAATGACTTGCACTATGACATAACATTATAAAGAGCGTAAGAGCGCGTTTCAAGAGTGATATATTGCGAAATGGAGAGAGCGACTGTCGCAACCCCGTGCAGGGCACGCCACAATAGTGGCGGTAAGTCCCCTCTTTGAGGAGTGGCTGGAGAGACGCCACGGCGTCCTCACCTTCCGCCTGACGCAGGTTCTTACCGGACACGGTTGTTTCGGTAAGTTCCTGCTCCGAATCGGGCGGGAGGAGGCGCCCGGGTGTTTCCATTGCGAGGATCGACCGGAGGACACGGTGGAGCACACTGTGGAGGTGTGCCCCGCTTGGGTGGAGCACCGCTGTGTCCTCAAGGTGGCGTTCGGCGGCAGCGACCTCTCGCTTCCGGCCCTGGTCCAAGCCATGGTCCGGAGCGAGACGGAATGGGACGCCGTCACCTCCTTCTGCGAAGCAGTCATGCTAGTGAAGGAGGTGGCGGAACGTGAGAGGGAGAGATCCTCACGTCCCGGCCGCCGCGGGAGATGCCCCGGGCGTCGGGGGCCACGTAGTGGCTTCCGGCCACCGTAGGCGCGGGCCTGTGGACGGGGAGCTATGGGCTAGCTCGCCGTCCGTCCGTCTCATGACGACAGGCCGTGTCAACGGCGCGTTCGTGTTCCACGCGCGCCTCAAAGAGAGTCAGCAATAGGGAAGGGCTCCGCAAGGGCCGAAGCCTGCCGCGGCTGCGGGACTATTCGAAAGAGATATCGTGGCCCCGGAACACAAAGGGCGATGAAGGAACATGGGTGGGTTTTAGTCAGTAAAAGTCTGACACTCCCTCCTGCTCCGCCCAGAGCGGGAGGAGTTATTTGATGATTTCCCATCCTAAAAAAAAAAAAAAAAAAGAGTCATATATTATAAATCATGTTTAGGGTTTACCTGTAGAATTTGACGTAGAATGAAGTTATGTATGTACGTAATTCCAAACGCTTATCTTAATATTTTTTTATAAAACTAGGCTTACTATCGTTTTCTTCAAACCCTTTTTTTTTATTGTGTTCAGCTCTCGCATAAGTTTCTAAGCCAGAGTAAAAGCGCACCCGCGTTAGTAAACATACTTATGATATTAAACTTACATTTATCGTACCGGAAAATAGTTTCCGTTTGCATCCAGAAATTATCTTAAAAGGAGCTTAAACTTACGTAAAACACACATTTACGTCATAATATTGTAGCCAAGTCCGACCTTCCCTAAATTCCAAGCTCAACTAATTCATTGCTATCTCCACGAAATATTACAAAGGAGACAAATTACGACGACTGTAGAGGCTCATAACTTTCTACAAAGTATTATAACACCTGATCCGAGATACCTCGTTAAAAAAACAATTCTGCAACACTGAATATTTTGTACTAACAAGAAATATGATCTTTCTTCCGAATATTGGAAGAAAATACTTTATTCGCGATGTAGTATTTCATTTCTTTGATGCTTTTTGATGTCATGGCATCAGATGGATAGGCATTATTTTGTTATTGAATACATTCTACTGTAGAAGAGTAACCATATCTTAACCGTAGCGAAGGATAAAGATAATTATATGTATAGAAACATACTAAAATGGCCGCCATAAGTGAATAAACCATGACACTAAAAGGTACAATGAGCTAGAACGTAAAAGCACTAATTCCCAGACTTCACAAACGAAATACAAAATTAACAACCGGCTTTGCAAGTTAAGCTATTAATATACATTAGGTACCTTCTGTTTCATAGTTTTAATCTAGCCTAAACTTTCATGACGTAACTATCCTAAGCCTCACTAAATCAGAAGTTTACCACGAGCTAGAGATCAAGTTTTACTCTTCGTTAAACAATCAGTGAAGTGCCCTAATTCTAGTTACCTAGAAGATGTTCGTAACGGTCTCTTAACAAGCCTAGCAACTGTTACTAGGGACGTTTTCACCCGTATTCGGTCTAACAAGATACTATCAGTATTTCACTCGCAGTGAGTGACATTTAACCTCCGGAACCCAACAGGTGACAAATACCGCCGAGACCTGTTTTGACGTGTTTTATACAGGCAGCTACATGTGACGACTGTCATGCGTTTTTATGACAGCCACGGATGACAGCTAAACGTATTTTCCCTGTTCTCTAAGGCATTCGTCAATCTTAATAGTTGAAACGTTGTTGCGATTGAAGGTTCATTTATTACCCAACTACGGTTAAGCCAAAAGGAAGGTTTATAATTTTAGCAGTCTATGTATATATGTATGTTGATTTTTACGTATGTTCCTCCGTAGCACTTAAACTAATCATCCGATTTTGATGTATAAGGTGTTAATCGACTCGTTATTATGGGGGGGGGGGGGGTAACATAGGCTACATTTTATCGACTTCAACAATAGGAGTCAATTTTACCTTGTAAACCCCAAATTTAATAAGAGCGTAATTTTTTGTAGTCGGGTTTTTTTTTTATATTTCTTAAAGTTGTATTTGCTTAGTTCAAGATTCCTGGAAAATACCAATTGTAAAATTCAAACATGAAAAAATTCTCAGGACTTCTTTTGTCTCAAGTTCTCCTGGCTTTAAAATGAGGCTTCGCTTTGCAGGTACAAGGATGTAGCAATTTTACATTTACATTTTTGTTTTAAAATATTTTCTCGAGATAGAAAATATTCATGAAATGTTTTCTTTAAGGAATTCTTGCGTAAAGATTCTAAATTATTTTCTTCTTCTCGGAGTTACTTGGTTTTATGCTTCTTGCTTAAAGGTTTTTTTTTTTTTACTACAAATTTTATAGAGTTTTATAATCTCAGACTTGGGTCAAGTAGAAAATTCAAAGAAGTGCCTTGGGAAATTCACTTAATTATTCAGCATTTTACGAATCTACAACAGAATAACTATCATATATCTTATTTTTTAATTTTAATATTTTTTTTTTTTCATTTTACTACGAAGAGTTGAGCATTTTGATTTTTCTTATTGAAGTAGTTTGTGCAGCAAAGATTACATAATTTTGGTTCTATCTGCGTAAAGTCTAATCTGATACTAATTATTTAAACATAAAAACAGTCTTATTACAAAAAGCTGAATAAACCTTGGTTTAAACCTGGACTATGAAGTCCAGGCTTATCTGCAAAACCATGGTCTAAATTTGTTCGTATTACAAAACTTAAAAAAACCGTGGACTTCTTAGTACCGTCATTTGAACCATTGTTTAAATATCAACCACAGATTAATACAAATATCATTCGTTCACCATGACATCATTCAATTGCAACGTTCCGTATGCCCAGAAAAGAAAACGTTTTGATAATACGCTAACGATTATATGATGTTTAGGAGTGTTAAATATATTGAGACCTAGTTATTTTGCATGGATATAAACATTATTTAGTTATTTCGTCGATTGCAGTTTTGTTTACGTTTAAGCACATTACTTAATGTCGTACCAATTTCTAAAAGTACATGTACGTGTATCGAAACGTAACATTCTCGCGCGTTATCTGAAACACAAAAGTACAAAATCATCGCAAGTTGAACAAAGTTCATTTAGCTTTGGAATTTAAGTTACTTTATTAGAACAATTGCCTCTTTGTTTACCTTCTTTAGCTATTTTAATAATTGAATGTGATGGACCAACAAAAAAAAACCGATCTGATAATTGGAGTGCCGAGGAAAAAGTAAGTAAGTTACCTAAATGAACTTGAAATCGACCATGTCCATTTTCGAGATAAAACAACACAACACAATGAAAAAGATGATTTATAACCTAAAAGAGAAACAGACTGATGCGATTTAGTGACTAAGACCATCGTTAAACTAGGGGTCGCCGAGGTTTAGCGTCAGACCATGATTTAGTCTATGGTTTATCGCAAAACCACGATTTGTAATACCATTTTTGTTTAGACCGTGGTTTAAGGAAGTTTAAACCAGGTTTTTTAGTTAAACCGCTTTTTGTAATAAGGCCGTAAGTCTTGCTGCGAAGGAAACAGTTTTGCAACAATTTTAAACCTACCTGCTATTTAGAAATTCTGCGCAGCAATTGATAAGACTCCACGGCCCAGAAATGTGGGTTAAGAGGTCGAAACAAAACCCTATGTGAGCTGAATAAAAAAAAGTTCATTACGGCACATAATTCTATTTCAGTCCCCATAAATCTGCAACCCTTTATTACCGCTAGGAGCACGTATCAAAAAATAATGTTCGTATACATTTAGATTGAAGTACGTTCGGTACATATTGGTGAGCTGAATATTCTATCGGCGGTGCACGCGGCGCGAATACTAATACAGGGAACCGGGCATGCCTCTTGACGTGAAGGTTTGTTCACAAATTGTTTAACTCCCCTGCCTCTGCCCACTACGGCCTATAAACCTTCTACTGTTAGCGAGGTATAGTTGGTGCCAGTTAAGATCGCAATAGCAGTCATTGCATTTTCCCTAATATCTCTTCTTACGAAACAAAACAAATGAACCATGTATCGTTTTTAATTAGAAAAAATGTTGAAGATCACGATAGATGACGATTCAAGACTTGAACAGGCTTATTTTTGGATTTCAATGTTACGAACTTTAAGGTGGGTCAATGACTTCTTTTGCGATCTTAACTGGCACCAAATATAGACACAATAGTTAAACAATGGCGTCAGACCGATTCGGTGGGGGTTCTTTTTTTACGTGCCAGGCTGGCAAACAGCCGACGATCCACTTGATTGAAAGTTGTTACCACAGACTATAGACACCTGTCACTACCAAGAGATTTTTCAGTGCGTTGCCAAGTAAAGTGTAGTGCGGCATGCGTCACTTGGCGCTTGAATAGCATTACGATAGCAGGGCGCTGTTATTTAAAATTCGTTAAATTGTCTGTGAAAATTTAATTGGAAAATCAAAGATGGCGACGTTAGTTCGGATCAAAAAACCATGATGCATTCTAACATCTACAATATGTTAAAAAAAAAACCCTATCCAATCCGAAAGGGACATTTCAATAAAATAATTATCAAATGAATAATGTCATCAATGACATTACCAAATTAAATACGAAAAATAAAATATTCATGAAAGTAAACATATCCATGAATTTTGAAATGCATGATTTTGTGCCCAAGTTACCACACATTTCCCTAAAATCTAACACTTTTAAAACGTGACAACACCAGCATTAGTATGATCGATCGTCAAATGTTTGTTTATGACGTCACTACCCGAGAAAAGACCGGAATGTCGCCGCTTGCCACGTAAGTTTCCTCATTTTACTTCTTTTTTTTACTTGTTTTCCAAAAAGGATTACATTAATAGAATAAAATCTCGATACCTAATATTCACGGATCGGACAGTTTTTTTTTAACACATTGTATAGGTACAGTCAGAATAAAAATCTAATAACTACTACTATCCCTGTGAGAATTGTCGACCCATTAATTCTACCGACTCGATATTAATGATCTAGGTGACAACCCTAGTTAATATTTATGGATCTTTCCATAATAATGAATAATGAGATCCCACTTATCAGCCACTTAGTATTAATTTAAGTAAACATATTTAATGAAAATCAACATATTGACTTTTACTTTTAATAAACTTTTGTGTAGACTGGGAAAAGGGTTTGGTAATTTGTTTTGTTGTTAAAAATAACATCCACTCGGGTTAATTAATTCGTGGGTTAATAATAACAGCCACTCGGGTCGATCTTCAAGGTTAAGCCACGCTTACCAAGGTCAGTCTGTGGATGGGTGACCACTAATTCATTACATACTGAGTTTCCTCCGTGCGTCATAAAATACGTAAAGCCCTTGGTCCCGGTTGTCATTTGTAGTTCTTTGACAGTCGTAATAACAGGAAGCCAGTGGCCCGAAAGTCTGTCAACCAGTCTTACCAAGGGGTACAGTATTACGCACCCAGTACTAACTGGGTTGTATAGGCAGTCGCTCCATGTAAAATACTGATTGAAAATAGAACAATATTCGAAATTCTGTGTTTATATTCTTGTCGGCACGTTTTATTTATTTTTTGTTCATAATTAGTCCTTGTTCCAAATTCAAAATGTCTTTATTCACTCAGTGAGTAAAAGAATGTTTTATTAATTGTTATCGATGAATAGAATGCCCTTTTTCGAAAATGAAAAGTAATACAAAAACAATAATTAACAGTTGGTTTTTTCGAAAAATCGGTATTGCCATAGAAAAAAAAGTTCTACACATAAACAACATCACGCCTGTGTAATCCCCGAAAGATTTGACAGAGTGTACTTATTATACACCCACATTTTGCTAGTCATGTTCAAGTCCCATGTGACAGGGGTCGAGCCTATTACCATCAACCGAGCAAAAATCCGTGGCTGTTGCTGAGAAATTCCTGATAGAAATAACCTAAAACACTTCGTCCGACCAGGAATCCGGAAATCGAACCCAGGACTAACGCCCGTTACGAACCCTCGCGAATCAGTCAGGTCCGCCGCCCAAGGAATGCTTTAGTCGATCTCGATGACGCTACAACCCTCCTCCAGGAGAGCAGGGCCGGCAGTCTCGACAGAGATAACGACAAAATCGCTAACTTTCGATCGCCGATTACTAACGAATAAATTTAGTTGAACTAATTATGCTTGCGAGAAAAGCATCTTGGATGTAAAGACTTGCTTTTATCGCAAGCATCGTTATTGCAACTGTTTTTTTCATTGTTATTTTAGCGATCGAAAGTTAACGATAATGTCGTTAACTCTGTCGAGACTGCCAGCCCTGGAAGGAAACTAGCACGCTTAAGAAGCACAGATGCAAACTGCCGTCATTCCGTCCTCGCCGTCGAGGCCCGTCGCGACGCTCTGATACGAACCCTCCCCGTCCCTTGCTCGTGCCAGGTCGCGTTGCTGAGCCTGCAGTCCAAAGTCAGTCCCTAAATAATGACACCATTCCGATCCAGCCTGTCCTCTTGCTGTCCTCTCCCAGCGACACCCTAAGCCGAGGCCCGTACCCCGCAGGGGGTGCCCTTAGCGTGTAGTCGCTTAGTTTGCAAGTTTTTTGCCCTGGCTGGAGGCCTTACACTTAAGGCACCCACAGGAAAGTCCGGTTAAGCAGACGACAACCTCTCAGGTTGAACTGCGAGCTGACATTGCAACCAGTAGACCATCGAAGCCGTAAACATCTTTTTCTCTACAATGTACCTACATTCAGTTTCATTGTCCCGATATTTGCATGGTTTGCCTTTCATTCATCATGTTTTGTTCCTTTACAAACCAGTCTGAAGTTATAATACTCCTGAAAACCGGAAACCTTATTAACGAACTTGTTTGTTCGTGCTTCCTTGCGCTTAATTTGATTCTAAATACACTAAACAGAATTACGACAAAGGTACTTTTTATTTTTTAAGTAAGGGATAAATTAACTTTCGTTAGCTTTTTTGTTGAATGTTAAGTCACTTAAGATTGTCGGGCTTCTAATAAAGTGGTCACGTTTTGTTATTTCTTATATTTTTCGACGGAAAAACGTAGGAAACAACTTTGTAACAGCGCAATTAAAGTTTTGCCAGTATATTATTTCTATAAGGCGTTGGCTAATAAAAATACGATAAGAGCGAGCCTGCCTAAACTAACTACGAATCAATATTAAATAAAAGAAGAATTTATAACGGAACTTCGTGAGGACGAAACACCTGATTAAAAATGTACACCACTTCATTCCTACAATACTTAACCTAATTTGAACTTAAACAACACAAACATACGAGAGTCGTATAGGTACTCAACATACTCATTCCATCACGCGACGTGTTACGCCGCGATTACATACGAAATACTCACTTGTGTGTCTGTGTGCGTCAGGTCGGCGAGCGATTATGGTGTGGGGGCGAGGGGTGTGCCGATGTCATGGGGCACTAGGTCATGTTCACCGGAGTCGTCCGTGGCCCGTCCCTGCCGGAGATTAGATCAATTTAGTACATGGAGCCAGACGCCAAGCATTCGGCATTCGGCGTTCGGCCCAGACGATGAAACCGAGAGTGTTTCTTCTTTACCCTCTTCACTACGTATAACGTACTAGTAGGAGACTGGGACTAATTTACTAACAAACGTCTTGTGATTGTTGCGAGTCTGTTGTTGATTTACTGCGGGAGACTACACAGACTTTAGTGCTTAGTTTTATTATTATATTGTTGGTAAATGTTCCTGGAATACGGTTCCGTTTGCTTTGTATTGCGTAATAACATGATTTTTTCCGGTTCTTACGAGAAATTGAAGATTATAGAACCCAAGTTAGGTACTTGTATCTAACTTATAACAATGTTAACCTAAATAACTAAGAATAGAAAATAGTTAGCGTCTTTGTTATTTACACGTGTTTGTTATTAGATAGTGTATTAGAATGTTGGCTGGTTGTTTTATTTTAGTAATGTTCGTAACTATACCTCACCATGTTTACTATTAATCTTGAGTTCCCGATATTTCGGCGCGGTTGCAAGCACCATGATAACGGATTAATTGAAGTTATTGTTTATGAGCAGACAACAGCAACAGCACTGAAATATCGGGAACTCAAAATGAATAGAAAACATGATAAATCCCTGTTCCCGTTTTTAGTGTTAATATAGTGTTAGTGACCATGTCAGTTTAAAAACTAAGGTATATCTTATTATTGAAGTTACAACAACAAATAAATAAATAATAATAAAATTGTACATTTTATTTGCAGACCTTTGTCAGCATGATTATTCTCTTTTTTGTTGTTTTTTTCATGAAAACTGAAAGATGATTACACTACTACACTACTTACTACTCTACTTGCTACTTTATACTTTCTCGTTTACAAGAACTTAGTTTTTTAGAAATTTTTTGTACCCTATCACTATGTTTTCCTATTTAACCCAAAGGTTGACTGGTAGAGAATGCCTTGTGGCATTAAGTCCGCCTATGTACATGTACATGAAGTTTAAATAAATAAATAAATAAATGATTCAATACATTATTTAAATTTGACATTCCTGTTAAGCAAAAGATCTATCAAAATTAATTCATTAATTTACATCCGGCACTCTCAAATAGGGATAATTGAGCGATGGTCGCGGTAACTTTATTATAGTAATATTAAGATACACTTGCACTAAAAGCCAATAATCACAAGCCCTTAGCGGTGTGGGCAGTACCTGAATTCGGGGTTGACAGGTGCTGCCTCAAAAGCACTTTCTTCCCTTCTTGCTAACCATTCGACTATATGTCTTTGCCTCGTAATAATAAGGATGCTTTTAGTGTAGCAAATTTTACCTCCCTCTCATAGAGAGGAGGCCCACATGGCTACACCCTGTAATGGCAATATTATGGCTGTTTATACTAAGTTTTACCACTATCTTGAGGTTGACTGTACCAAAGTGCGTTAAGAATGAAAGAACACCGCACACGCAATAACATTTTGTTAATAAAACGTGCGACTAAGTAAGCTTGCACAGTTTTCCTGCAAGTTTGCAGCAAAATTTGTGTAAACTTTTGAATGAAGTAAAATTAGGAATCTACAAAGAAAATTTCTCAACTGCCGTTACTATTTCATGGAAAGAGTTTTCCAAATCGGAATGGGTTTTGAACAGTAAAGCAAGGGTTCCTACCCTTGCTTTTGCGAGTTGAAACAAAAAGGATTTTGTTTCAAATAAAATTAGATCAAAGGGAAATTTAAAATGCCCTGATTGGATTATCTTGCTTCCACACAATCCAATCCAAACTCTCTAATTACTAATAATAGTCTATTTGTAGATAAAGGTCATAATAATATTGTAACTGAGGAAATCGAATGATTCGATCCAAAATATTACCGTAGGTAGTTAAAACAATTTAGAAGTAAGTTTGGAAGCTTGACCAAACAAAATCAACGTATTTAATATTAACATATGCGTGGATAACTTGGACAAAAATCGATTTACTTTATTTTTGGAGAGGTGAAAAAGGGGTGATCCTTTTTAGTGGGGGGGCAATCCTCCAGGATATACCCACAGCTTGGGGCGAGCAAAGGGTTATGTCGGACTCAAACCGACAAACCCTACTTTTCCTACGACTACCACGAGTTGGGGGCCCGGAAGTTACAAGTACAAACACCCTGCAATTCTAAAACTAGACGAAAAATCGATGCTTACAAGTAGAATCTAAAAATACATTCCGGTAGGGGGATGTCGGGTAAAAGCGTAGCGAAAATCTTTCTCGAAATGAGTTCGGTATTTGTAGATGGGTTTTTAAAAAGGTGGGTTGCACAAAACCTTTGTATGACATCGTATAAACCACGGCGCTAACGAGCGCCTGGCCAAAAATACTGTCAACTGTGACGTTCGTTGCAAATTGAATTTATGTTATACATTGTATTTGGTTGACTCTGAGAATGAAATTTAGTATTTGCCAAATAGTTAATGAACCATCTAATATAATAACAGCTACAGTAACGTTGTCTGTCTATATGTTACTGCCATTACGACTGCAGAGATTGTTTTTTTTTTCATTGCAGTAGTACCTGTAGTACATTCTCGTGCTTGGCCGCCGCCGCCGGCGACAGCTAGTAAATTTAAAATATGTATTAATTGGAAAAGACAAAATAGCAAAGTAAGTACCATTTCTCTCCTGTTTGATAACAGTATTTTTTGTTTAATAGCTATTGACGAGCTTAAATTGTCATCAATAAAAAATTAAAATGGAGTTAGTATTTTTTTTCCCTACCTTTCGACATACGTCCATTGATGAAGGAATTTCGGTCGAATTTCGACCATTGGGGGACCAGTAGTAACAATTGACCTATACATACGCACATATGCTCCCATATTATCTTCCTAACAAGAGGTACTCTGTAGCGTGTAGATCCCAGGTTATCCCATAAGGGATGGAAATGCGAAACAAACATAGTATAGGTCCAATACTATGAATAAACATCGTAAACACACAGAATTTAATTGTATATATTATATATATACGATACAACATACAATATACACAGGATGTGATACAAGACTACAAATTATAAGACACGGAATTTGTAGCAGCCTAGTTCAAGAGCTACGAGAAAAACGTAGCCGTAGCTGCTACGCCGTAGGTGATCTACGGAATGAGGTTACACTGCTGCAAACATTCATATTTCCACAGGCGAATTATTATTTTTCTTGAACAAAAACCATGATACTTGGGCAAACCCTAAACTAAAAATAGAAAGAGAGAGAGCGAGAAAATAGAAAGCGTCAACAAACGCTAACATCAGGCTAAATGCTTCTTCCAATAGAAAAACCAAATTAACGTAGAACCAAGTCAACATTGTACAAATTACTTAGATCAAATAAATGACACATGTACCTCTATATGTACACACATGTATAGTCAATATGTAGGTTATGTATATTTGCCCGTGAGTGGACAACGAATACTAATTCGTCTGAGACGAGGCGAATGAGACGGGAAAGTGAACAGCAAGACGTCTGGACCGAGAGGTCGGGCACCTGTCCTTTATGTCCTGACCTTAATAACGTTAATACTGGACAAATATAGCAAGACATTTTCTTTGTTTTATTCGTCCTATATTTTTTGTATTCAGGTTATTACAGGACTGACACTTAACAGAGTGACACAAGACAGACGACAAGTTCTAGAAATAAAATAATAAAAAAGGATGCCTAGAAGCTGATGAATAGAAGAAATTTAATAATCATGAGGATTATGCGAACATACACCTATTATTCACCCACTTTTAGCTAGTAAGTTGCCGTTGTCCAGACCCAAATCCATACACCAGGATGTTATGAGAAATTCCTAGAAATAAAACGATACTTTGCCCGACAAGAGAATCGAAGCCCTCGTGATCTCTTATTGCACTTGCGACTAACAATGGTTGGTCTATTGGCAGACTCGAGTTACTTTAAAACTCTGATTCAGCCTAATACTTTTCCTCAGAATTTAAACACAACACCGCTGTATTTCGTGTTCCACGCGCGCCTCAAAGAGAGTCAGCAATAGGGAAGGGGTCCGCAAGGACCGAAGCCTGCCGGGGCCGCGGGACTATTCGAAAGAGATACCGTGGCCCCGGAACACAAAAGGCGAGGAAGGAACATGGATGGGTTTTAGTCAGTAAAAGTCTGACACTCCCTCCTGCTCCGCCCAGAGCGGGAGAAGTCATTTGATGATTTCCCATCCTAAAAAAAAAAAAAAAAAAAAAAGGGGTAGCAGAGCTGTATAAATACACATAAAACCCACATTTCGATCCAATTATAACCCTTGTAATAGGGTGCGAGCCATCACCATTAACCGGGCACAAATTCAAACTACGTACAATGTAAGTTTCGTAATGGGAAAAGCCAATAGCACTTTGCCTCAAACCCAGTACCCCACTCCCGGTAATAGCGTTCAGGCTTGTAACCACTAGTCACTAGACTAATACCAGTATAGTACGCTTAGTCATATCTGCCAGTATTTCAAAATCCACCTACAGCGATGGGTACACGTGGCCTACTTTACTAGGCACAAGCACTAGAATTAACGTTACGTAAATTCGAACATTTTTTTTAATGCGTCATAGTATTCCTTTTTTAAATTGCAAATACAATTTTCGCACATAATGTTTAGAATAGAATAGAATACTCTTTATTATGTACACCATAAAAATTACGGATACAAATGTAAAAACATTTTACAAGGGGTGACACAATGGGCGGTCTTATCGATAAAAGCGATCTTTTAAAGACAACCTTTGGATGGATTTAAGGGGGAAGGAGAGACAATACTGCAGGTAGCCCGTGGTGTACCATTTACATATATATAATAAATATATACAAGTACAAATATATATACACTTATATAAATATATACTTTTTTATGTTATTGTCAAGAAACTAAAGAACTAAAATTAAAATACCTAATAAATTTAAGCTTAAGGAGAGAGATACAGTTTTTTTTATCATGCTTTTAAAAATTGGCAGAGATTGAGCACACCTTATAGATACTGGCAAGGCATTCCATAACCGAACTGCTTGAACTGTTAAAGACTTGTCATAGAAAATGTTTCTTAATTTTGATTATGACTATTCATAATAATTATAGGCTTTTTCTATCACGTTGCAAAAATAAATGACCAAAATGTAAAAACAATAATCCAATTTATCCCATGCAATAATTACATTTCATTTAAAAAAACCTAACTTATTTTATGTTAAGGACGTGCTTAGTTCTTATTGACGTGATAACGTCTTTAAAATCGTTTTAGTCGGGTGACATGTTCAGAAACTTGTGTCACACCAAAACCTCACGAGCGCGATCGCAGGTATAACGAGAGAGAGACGGACCGATCTCCCGTCTCATCTCGAGCGCTGCCAGTCATTCCGTGAAACTTGTCTCGCGGAATCCTCACGAGCGGAGGCTGGCATAGCGTTCGAGTGAGTGGACCGATCTTCCGTCTCTCTCACTCTAGCGGCATACAAACGAATGGAGATTTTCTCGTGCGGTTAAGTTTTCGTTGAATGTTTAACAGTGAAATGAATGTATGTATGAAGAAAAATGTATATCATAGTCGAATAAGTAAACTTGTCATTTTACACCCGAAATTTATCATCAAAAGTGTAAATAAAACGATAGATGTAATTTAAAATTTGAAAAAATTGTTATCTTCATTAATTCCTTACTTCCCAAAAACTTATATCACCAATAAGACGTTATCACGTAAACATCTCGATCGTAAACCTACTTTACAAACAACCAATTTTTTTTGACGTGATAACGTCTTTAAAATCGTTTTAGTCGGGTGACATGTTCAGAAACTTGTGTCACACCAAAACCTCACGAGCGCGATCGCAGGTATAACGAGAGAGAGACGGACCAATCTCCCGTCTCATCTCGAGCGCTGCCAGTCATTCCGTGAAACTTGTCACGCGGAATCCTCACGAGCGGAGGCTGGCATAGCGTTCGAGTGAGTGGACCGATCTTCCGTCTCTCTCACTCTAGCGGCATACAAACGAATGGAGATTTTTAGGTTAAAATCACTAATATCATGAAAAATTACGTTATCACGTAAAATTATCGTCCGTAAACCGACTTTACAGACAACCATTTTTTTTTTTAATCCACCTCAATCTATACCCAGTTAGGTAATGTGACATACTGTTCACATACAAACTAGAAATAGTAGTTAATCTAACGTCAGTCGTGTTCGATATTTGAACTTGATGTATCGCGGCAATCGTTCACGAGCGCGGAAAGGTATCGCGTGGTATTCCCACGTTAAATGTATTGTCGACATGTTGTTGTATTTTGGATTTTCAGTTATCTACAAACTTTTCAATAATTGTATAAAAATAAGGCTGATATAGATACAATTTATGAACAACAGTGTATTAGATATTTTTTATTTATTGTTGGGCTTGTAGCAAAAAATAACACTGATTTATTTAGAATTAGCCTTTGGTCTCCACAGGTGTCTTCTTCATGATAATGACTGAACCGTAATCCACTACGCGGGTCCAGTGCGAGTTTATTCACAATGCGGTGGTTATTACTTTTCGTGTCATCGTTGTTCTCATGGCCAAAGCTGAATAAAATCTTTGTTGCCACAAAAGCTTAAAATGTCATCTTTCCTAACCTACGCTTATAGGCGAGACGACAAAAAAAATCTAATAAGTCCGTCAGTTAGATTATCAAAAAATATTTGACCCGTGTTTTTTCTTTTGTTACGTAAACCAAAATTGACGAACATATGAGCCTAGGTATAATTTTTAGCTAGTTCTGACGTCACGAGCCCCCACTCCCGAGTTTTGACGCGTTTTATCTTTTGTCAACATTCATCAAAAAATACGTGTCCATTAATTTCCAATACTCTAACTGACGGACTAAATAGATTTACAATTTTTTGATACTGTCGTCATGCCTATTCAGAACATTAAAAACCCGTGTAAGATTAAATGAGCTTAAGAAATGTAATCAACCTTTAAAGGCTTTTTGTTGTTATTGTGAACTTTCTGGCTCAAGGAAAATAATGTAGCTCTACCTACATTTTCAAATGTTATCCAACCTAACCTTTCTAACTTTATCCGACCCCCGAGCTGTATGTACAAATAGACTGCGACACAGGCCACAGCTGGATCTAACCCACACTCGGTTTCTAATACTGTTCGGGATCCCATTACGCTGTGATGCACTGTGATTCCTATTCTCTTTGTCAAACCGGTTTCTATGGTATCCGAAGTTGGCCTCCTATTTGCTGTGCATTTACCGAGAACAGCCTAATATCTCCGAACCAAATATTTCGATTTACAGAACATGTTCGATTAGCTTTGCAGCACGGTCCCGCAAAGCAATCAGTTGAAAACCGTGTACCGTGCAGGCACCGTGTAAGCTATTATTATTCAAAATAGTGCTGAGCGCAAACACAAGCTTATTCAGCCGCAAACTATTTTGTTTGTTTAGCCTTCGTTAATAGAGTCAGTTAGTACGCTAAAATGGACGGGCGTTGTTGGTTGTAATGGTGGATGCAAGAAGCACATGACCCAAGAGGGACTTTATGTCTATGCTTGGGACGTTTTCCGGGTGATATGTTCATGTTTTGTTTTTTTTTTCGAAATGGCATCTCGCAGTTCAACCTGAGAGGTTGTCGTCTGCTTAACCGGACTTTCCTGTGGGTGCCTTAAGTGTAAGGCCTCCAGCCAGGGCAATAAACTTACAAACTAAGCGACTACACGCTAAGGGCACCCCCTGCGGGGTACGGGCCTCGGCTTAGGGCGTCGCTGGGAGAGGACAGCAGGGGACAGGCTGGATCGGAGTGGTGGTATGTTCATGATTATGATAATTGGTTAAAAAGGTTCTCCTGGCGGCGACAAATGTAAGTTTTTGTTCAACGTACCCTGGACAATCATTTTCTATCAAGATACGTATATTTTTTTGCCACGTTAAGGGCTCTAAATAATACATAATGTACGTGTCGACACGAGAGAAGAGAATTCGTTTCGTCTACTTTACAAATCAATAAATACCTCGTTGGTATGGTTGCAGTTCGGCGTGTGCGCTCCTACCGTGCGAACGCGTTACCTTACCGCGATACCCTACGATTTAGACTGTAAATTTTTATTGACTGTTGTGTATACGTAAAACTATAAAAAAAAAAAACAAATATACCTATCGTGATGGTGCAGTGCAAGTCATGTAAACTGTCGCTGGCCCGGGTAAAAGGCGATAGTCTTGCAAAGTGTAATGGTGACTGTGGTGGTGTCTTCCATAAAAGATGTGTTGCAAAAATCAAGGCATTTAGTGACACCGGTCTATGTGATGAATGCCAAACCACGCCGCAGAGTCGCCAGCCGCAGATAGAAGTCGACATGACCCAGACAACGCCAGAAAAACTGTTGGCCGAAGTCAATGAAAAGCTGGCAATAGTATTCAATATGAAAAAAACTCTGGAGTCGATGTCAGATGATATAAGTTTCTACGCTGAAAAGTACCAGGAACTGATCGAAGAGAAGGAAAAAACGGACAAAAAGATTAAAGCATTAGAGCATAAGAACGTGCATTTGGAAACCTGTAATAAGGCACTGGAAGAAAGAATAGTTTACTTGGAGGTACGTGAGAAGGAAAGAAATGTAGAAATATTTGGATTAGATGAGCAGCAAAACGAGAATTTAGAGAACACAATTAAGAATATAGCGAGCAAATTAGGAGTAGAAGGTGGATTGATATGTGAGATAAAGAGGGTGGGTGAAGAAATTAAGACCGAGAAGTCGCAACGCGAGAATAAACCGCGCCCGGTGGTTATCACGTTGGCTACGCGTGCTAGCCGTGACAAATGGATAGCCACAAGAAAATCCCACCAGCTAACTAATGATGATATATTTGCTAGCGGAAATAGACAACGAATCTATATAAATGAGGATCTCACCAAACATATGCGCAACCTGCTATGGACGGCTAAGAACGAGCTAAAGCAAACATTTAAATACATTTGGGTACAGAACGGTAAGGTGCTGATAAGAAAAGATGATCCAAACGACAACAAAATCAAGTCGATACGCACACTTAGTGACATTAGTGCGTACGCAGTATACAAATAACGTAGTGGTACAGTGCTGTCATAAATCGTGAGTATTCCTTATATTAAAATTCGACAACCAAGCTTCACACGTAACATGTAACATTGAATACAACAAATACATATGTACCGATAGCTGGCAGAATGACTTACTACAATGTGATAATAATCTAAATATTATACATTTGAATATAAGATCACTCCGAAAAAACTTTAATCAACTACAAGTATTAATAGACAACTGCAAGGAAAAACTGGATATTATTGCATTAACAGAGATCAATATCAGAAAACACGAACTGTACTTATACAACTTGGAAGGATACGACACATACATAAATACAAGGGAAATCAAAAAGGGAGGTGGGATTTTGCTTTATGTAAACAACAAGTTAAGTTTTACTGCCAACATAATCAAATCTAACTACTTTGAGATGATACACGGGCAACTTTTTCAAGATGGAAGTAAGATTATTCATATTTTGGCTTTATACAGGCCACCAAAAACAAACGGACACGGTTTTGTGCAAGAAGTGCGCAGGCTATTATCGAGGATTCCCTTGGGCTGTGACGTAGTTATGATTGGTGATACAAACATAGATCTGCTGCGTAAAACCGGTTCTGGCAGTGTAACCAGTAACTACACAAATGATATGAGCGAGTTAGGCTTGGAATGTGCTATCCGTGACGTAACGCGAGAAGAGGTGTACGGTGACACAGTGACGCGGTCGTGCATTGACCATGTGTGGGTTCGAACTCGACGTGCAATATCTGCGTATGTGTTAACTGTTAAGATATCAGATCACTATGTTGTGGGTGTGCGCCTCGCTAGTAAATCTGTATTGGATGATGTTCCGAATGTTTTGAAATCTTATAGGACTGTTATTTGTGATAAAAAGGTGTTAGAAAAAATGGAAAACGTTTCATGGAATGAGCTGTTAAATTGTGAGTGTCCGATAGACCTATATAATAGATTATGTTCAATTTTTGATGTTGTTTATAATGAAGCGAAAACTAAAGTATTGGTACGCAATAAAAGGAAAAGCAAACCCTGGATCACGCAAAAGCTTAAGAAAATGTTAGGTATTAGGGATAGGTTGTTTAGAAATTGGAAAAACAAACCGCAGGATATGAATTTGCGTAGGCAATATAATAGGTTTAGAAATAGAGTAAATAAATGTATAAATAAAGCAAAAAATAAATACCGCCAAGAAGAAATAAAAAAGTGTAAAAAGAACATTAGAAAGATTTGGACTAAAATTAATTCATGGATAGGAAATGAAAAAAGAAGTGTAGATTCTGTTATTCTAAAATACTTGGGAAAATTAGAGTGTTCGGTTGATAGTATATGTAATAAGTTTTCAACAACATTTACCAAAGAAATCTTAGATATAAAACACGTTTGTACTCATAAGTTCTTGGAAAGGTCAAGCTATGTTGATACCGGAAAGGTATCACTGCGGTTTCAGAAAGCTTATCCAATAGATATAGATAAAATAATTAGTTTGCTAAGTTCTGATAAGTCTGATGGATTAGATAAAATTAGAGTTAAAGAAATAAAATTATTAAAATCTAAGCTGAGCCCTGTAATAGCTTTATTTATTAATTTATGTATTGAAAAGGGGTTATACCCCGAGAAATTAAAATCAGCATTAATAAGACCTATTTTTAAACATGGGGCACACAGTGATTACGCAAACTATAGGCCAATAGCCATATTGTCAGTTATAAATAAAATAGTAGAAAAGTTTATTGTGAATCAGGTAAGTGTTTTCTTGGAAAAACACAATATTCTGACAGATGCACAACATGGTTTCCGACGTGGACGGAGCACCGCGACGGCCTTGGCGCGGTTCGCGGACGACGTCAATGAGTGTTTGGATCAGCGGAAGCAGGTGGTGGTGGTCTACATTGATTTCAAAAAAGCGTTTGACACCTTAGAACACCACCAGCTGCTTCAAGCTATGGAGGAGTGCGGGGTCGCGGGACCACTGAGCAGGTGGTTCCATGCCTACCTCACAGACCGGACGCTGCGAACGGTTATTGACGGCGTCGTCGGGGAGCCCAGACACGTCACGTGTGGTGTGCCAACTGGATCGGTGTTCGGTCCCGTCGGATACATCATGCATGTCAACAGTATGAGCAATGTGGTTCGTAAGTGTCGCATCTATATGTATGCTGATGATACTTGTCTAGTTTATGCGGATAAAGATTTAAATATAATTGAAAGTAACATTCAGGAGGATTTTACTAATATTATAAAATGGGCTCACGACAATGGCATCATAATCAACATAAATAAAACCAAATGTATGCATATACGATCTCCTTATCTTAAAACAAAAATCGAACGTCTGCCGCGCATAGTGGGACATAGCTATGAGTGTCTGCACAGTGACGGACTGGTGTTGTGTGAGTGTGCAAACATTGAGGTGGTGGAGGCATACAGGTACTTGGGTTTAGTCATAGACAACAGCTTCTCATGGAAAACTCACATTATACAACTATGTGACAAACTCAGGTCAGTACTTGTGAAATTTTACCACCTTAGTTTTGTGCTGGATAGGGCAACATTGTACATTGTTTACTATGCATTGGTGGACTCACTGCTTTCTTATGGGCTGGCGTGCTATGGCAATACATTCAAAACATATTTAGATAAAATAAAAAAATTGCAAATCAGATTCATGAAAATATTAGTAGATAAAAAGACAAGAAACAGGTGTAAAAGTAGTGATTATGAAGAGTTATTTTTGGAATGTAAAATGCTGCCGGTCCATGAGAGGGTAGTGTTGTCGGTAGCTTTAGAACAATATTGTAGCAATGAGTTTAAAACCAAAGTGATACACACAAGATCACAAAGGAACAATAACATGAGAAGATTTGTAGTGCCCACTTGTAACAATTATTATGGTAGAAGATGTAGAAAGTTTCTAGTCCCAACTATTTTTAATGACCTTCCAGTCGATATATATAACGCTTGTATCTCTAAAACCTCCTTTAAAAACAAATTAAATAAGTACCTATATAATATTTTCTGTCAAAGCCTCGCTGTAGTAGAGAATAGTTAAATAATGTTATCACACCTGCTTTTTTTTTTGTTGTTTTCTTGTTATTTTAAGGAATGCAAGAATATTTTTATTTTTATATATTAGGTTTTTTTTTTGTTTTTTGTTTTACTTCGTTTTACTGTTTTTGTGGAAAAGTGTCAATATGAAAATCTTAATAAATGTAAAGGAAAAAGGAGCTACGTCTGCCAACAAACTGCTTTGCAGTTTGGCGGGGGTAATTATGTACCATGTAAACAATATTATTGTGAATAAACACTTTTTCATTTTTTTTTTTTTTTTTCAATCGCGAGAGTTTCGGGTTTGATTCCCGGGTCGGGCAAATTGGTATTGGGTTTTTACATCAGAAATTTCTCTGTAGCAGCTATGGAATCTGGATTTGTACCCGGATGATGGCAATAGGCTCGCCCCCTATTACATGGGACTTAAACAAATTTGGTGAAATGTGGGTGTAATTTATTTATTTACATTGCCTTACCCTTCGAGGATTACAGGCGTGATGTTATGTTATGTAAATCCAACACCATCAAGCTTGAAAAAGCAAACCTATTATGAATAGTTATGGACAAAAAAAACCTTGGTTCTAACTTGGCAGAAAATATTCTAGCAACGAAAACCTTCAGCGTTTGAACTCAGCCTTATACGCCTACACACAAAAGCTTTCAGTTGGCTTTTACAGTTCGTTTTTTCTTCTTAATGTGTGTTTGTCAGAACCGCTTTCAACGTAGCTGAATGCCATGCCGAAGGAATTTTTAGATTTTGCCAGAAACAACGTTTTTGTAGTACTTTTTACTACAAAAACGTTGTTTTTGGGAAAATCTTTAATACAATGGGAGACGACATTCATTTTGAATGAGTGTTTAATACAAGAAAAACAAAGAATATAAGAATGCACGTATACATACGCATTTAAGGTATAAGAGACACGTATAAAGGTCCTCATCCTCCACGTCGCGACGCCCCAATTTATATCCTCCCCGTCCCTTTCTCGTGCCAGCCCGCGTTGCTGAGCCTATAGTCCAAAGTCAGTCCCTAAATAATGACACCACTCCGATCCAGCCTGTCCCCTTGCTGTCCTCTCCCAGCGACGCCCTAAGCCGAGGCCCGTAGCCCGCAGGGAGTGCCCTTAGCATGTAGTCGTTTAGTTTGTAAGATTTTTTGCCCTGGCTGGAGGCCACCAGCCACAAGGCACCCACAGGATTGTCCGGTTAAGTAGACGACAACCTCTCAGGTTGAACTGCGAGATGCCATTTCGAAAAAAAAAACATCCTCATCCTCCATTGAAAAAGGAGGATCTTCTAGATCTTCTTTCTAGATGCAGAGAAATGTTCTCAAAATAGATAAAATTAATTTCTAAATCCAGCTGACCAACCTTTATTGATAAAAATGGATACTTCTTTTCGAAGCACTACCCTTTCATATGTGAGAAACGTTTGCGCAACACTGGAAGCATTATCGGCTCCATTAAATCATGATCTGTCAAATGACCAATTTGTTCGAGACACCATTGTTTAACTATTGTGTCTACTTCGTGGACAGATCAAGGGTTAGCAGGAATACAGTTAAACACGTCATATACTGTTTAAATAAAGTATAGTGTAAATATAGTAATAGTGTCATATTACTTTATTCCAGTCAATGAAGTTTCGTAATTCCTAATTTCATTTTTATGAAAACTTTGTTACTTATTTGATATTTTGCCTCATCGAACTCATTCAGAATCGGCGTGGCCGAATCGATAAAATGTTCGGGTACGTGAGGTTTTATGTTAGGCTTGTTATACACCATGTTAGGATGACTTGATTTGCAACAAGTACGTGGCAAATACTGGATGTAAACGGAACCTACACGAAGCCGTGTACCAAGCATTCTGTACATCAAACTAGGTAACACTACGCAACAGTTATTGCTGGAAAACGAGTTTTTCTTTTGATGTGACTCAACACATTGTGCTGCATACATTGAATAGTACAGGGATCATAGAGTTAATAAAGTAAAGTTATAACATTTAAATCCTGAATTTAACAAAAAAATATGTGTTAAAAAGTTGCAAATGTTCAGGACAAAAATAGTACATTTTTTTACTATTATCACTTTAACTAATTTTATTATTCTATCTGAAGACCAGTAATACTGAGATAGCATGGATTTTAGATGGAAGGTACCCAGGTTACAATTCTCAAAAAATTAGCAGTCACATCAAACAAAATAATATATTTTATAATCAACGTGTCAATTAACTCTCGTAATAACACACAGATGTACTAATGATGTAATTTATATGCTGAATGTAAATGTAATTATACTTCCGTTTTCAGAATATGAGTTTTGTAATTAACTAAATTATTTTAATTAAGTGGTTCCTTTAATTTGTTGTTTTTATTCCGTTGCTCGAGAATTATTCAATAGTTATGTATAAGCATGTAGCAGCAAAAGCACAAAATGGCGTTAAATAAAATGGAAACGGTTACACCAAAGTTGAAATAGTTGCCAAGGTTTGGCTTAATTAATTATTAGTTCCGTTATGATTCTGTGTATTTTGCCACTGCAAATTATTTCATTGAGAAAGTTTATTTTAGCAATTTTTCTCTTTCCACAGAAACAAGAAGTCCTATGTTCAGTATAGTATTGTTATGTTATAAGGCATGGCCTTGGTAAAGTCCTATAATAAAATTTTGATTTAACCTAGCTATCATAAACCCTTGGCTGTAATAAAACAGATTTGAGCGTCCCTCACTAAGTCATTACACACCAAACTGTAATAAAGGAAGGAAATAAAACGTGTTCGTTTATGAAGGACACTGGACGAAGACATGGAAACTAGAGAACAATTACACAGAATAGGAAATGTTTTAATTGCTATTCAAATACAAGCTTTTTGTTTCACTAACTATATGATACTTGGATTGCGTAAGCTATGCTTTTGTGGATAGTTGTAGCAGTAATTGAGGCAGCCAATGATAAAGAATTAGAATTTTGTATCAATATTTTGTTTTAAAAGATTGTCCATGGAGTTTCTTGCCCATTCTTCTCCATAATAAAAACACAACTACAGTACTTTTTCAAGTTATCATGCCTTGTCTGTGACTTTAGCTTCGCTTTTTTTAAATTTAAAAGTGCCGTAATGGTATAATTGAAATAAATGTGTTGAGTTTGAGTTTGAATTAGACTCAAAGCCAAAAATTGTCGAGGATTGTAGTCAAGCATTTAGGTATTCTAAATTACTTAAACGTCAAATCCAGGGACAGAAAACACCAAAATACTCTGTATATCTATTCTCCCCTGTGTGTTGTTTAGATGCGATAAAAGAGTGTTTCTTACAGTATCTCAACAAAGAAAACATTGGTAAAATAAAACAGGGAAATCCACAGCTACCCGAAAAATAGAAACGAAGAAATAGCTTGCTCCAATCGCCAAACATTCTCAATACTCACAAATAACACGACTGAAATGAAAAGCACACACACTCACTCCGCGAGTATTTTTCTTTCATTCGGCAAATCTGAATGTAAATCAACACGCACACGAGTAAAATGGCTCTAGGTACAGTGAAATAAAAAGATAAGCAAAGATTCTTCCACGCCAAGGAAGGAGCAGGCTGCAGGCTGCAGGCTGCTGAGCTGAGGCCTTTTGACCTTATTTGTTTTGTTTGTTTAAGGTGTTTTTAATGACAAATAAACACAATTTTCTTTCTATGACCATGCCATATGCGGAGTGTGTGAGCTCAATCAGTTGTTTCAGTATTGACATTTATCGCGCGTCTTATGTTTGGTGAGGACAAATCTTTAGAAATATTTATACAGGCAGAAAACTTTACTTATAAACAACTAGCACTTCGTCCGCAGAAATTGTGATAGCTCGGCTAATATGCATGAACTAAATATAATTCATAGCCTATATGTATATATAGCACTCACAAATAATGTAGGTTTCTGCCAGTGAAATAATTTTTAGAATTGAATCATTTGTTCCGGAGATTACCCACTACAAACAAACTAACAAACAAATTTTACCTTGTTATAATATTAGTATAGATAAAGAGTATTTGCTGCGTAACAAAATTTTAATCCATGCTTTTAAGTATGTATTAACAGGTTTACTGTCTACAAAAATGTCTTCCGACACCATGACAGTCAAAGTGTTAACATAAAAAGTTATAACACACAATAAAAATAAATATTGGCAGTGAAGCGGAAAGAAGAATATGTTCGCCTGTATTCTTAGCTCTTTACTCGACTGTACATAGGTACTACCGAGTTCACTGAAGGTACTTTCAACCTTATCGTTTACGGCATATGGGTGAAAATTGGCAGCGGAGCGCCGGAGGGAATGTTACACGTTGAATGTTAGCTTAGGACATCACGATGTTACTTTCTATTTACTGATAGGCTCAAGCTTGGTCCTCGTCTCACTCATGCTCCATTAAGAAATGCTAACAAACACATGTTTTCTGTGAACCTCCGGCATTTCTGTGTTTTGTTGCTCCGAAACTGTTTATAAATTGTTCAACTGTGGAATTTATGTTATTGGGTCATTTTACTGATGAATTACTTATGGGGCAGTGTTAATTAATTATTTTGGTGGATAGTAAACGGTCGTATTTACACCTCATCCATTGTTTTAAATGAATTTGTACTGGACACTATATATATATATTATATTTTTTTTATAATTTCGGCTTCCGACAGCTAGGTGAAGGTACTCATTTACTTTCTTTTATATAATTACTATAGTAGTGCCTCGCGGTTTTACCCGCAATTTTGACCTTTTTTCTTTTTGCTCGGCTTCTAAGGATCGTAGCGTGATGTTAACCTATAACCTTCCTCAAGAATTAGACTATCAAATACTATATCAGAAATTTCTATAATAAATATAAACAGCATAATAAACTCTTCAGCTTAAATAGCAGACTTTTAAAAAGGAGGAGGATCTCAATTCGGCTGTTTTTTTTTTGTATAGGTATTCGGTTTCGATCGATTTTGGCCGACGACGTTGCTTAGATACAAGCAAAGTTCGGCCAATGAGAAGTATGGTTCGCAAAAGTGTACCATATTATATTAGTCCTAAGTAAACATAATACAAATTAACTGAACTACTTCAGACATAAAACAACAGCCTCTAGTGTGTTACATACATACCAATGTCTAGACTTATCGCTTAAGTGATTGATCTCTCGATTCCGAGAACCTCTTGAATGAACCTTACCCGTAGCTTGAGAGAAGCCACAGACGTCAGGTAAACACGACATTAGGCGGAGTTTACTCTGAAGGAATCTACACTAATATTATAAAGAGGATAGATTTGTATTTTTATGTGTGTGTATGTTTGTAATGTATAAACTCAAAAACTACTGCGCCGATTTCAAAAATTATTTCACCATTAGAAAGCCACGTCTTTACTGAGTTACATAGGTTATATGTTATCCCCGTACTCGCACGGGAACGGGAACTACGCGGGTGAAACCGCGTGACGTCCGCTAGTAATAAATATAGTAGTCTAAATAAATCGTTTTCGCAGAAAAACCCCTGCAACGACGTACGCGAAAGATACAGCTGGTAAAGTTGAAAAGGGATTAAAAATATCATCATCTTGCTTGCCTTTTTCCACCTATTTTGGCATCAGTTCCCAGTGAAATAAGTATTTTACATGAAGGGCCTACAGCACAACTCAAGTACTAATAAAATAATACCTAACCTAAATATATTGAAAATTCAAACAAAATAGTCAAATTCAAACACTTGAAGGAAACCACTTAATTTATCGATAAAACTGTAATTATTCTGCAGCGTACAATTAACTCCGTATACGAACAACATACAATTTACATCGTATACGTGAGAACATAATTCAGCTTCGGTCAATTACGTCGCTACTAACGCCGCCGACGTCTGCATTCTAGGAGGTTTTATTTCTTGGAAACTGTACCAATTTGGGCCCAAATTGGACAAACGGCCGAGGAAATAATAATGTTAATTAACGGGAAAAACAAAGGAAACGATCATTTCCGTCGCGCCCGATGTTTATGGCTGTGACTGTACATGTGTTTGGGGACTTTGCACGTTACACTACATGTGTTTTTGCTATTTCTACGGATGTAATGTAAAGAATGTATGTGTTGTTTATGCAGAAAGGTATTTTTCAAACAAAGCTTTATTTCTGGAACATTACGTATATGCATATCCTACCCTAACGAAGAACGAAGGGTATCGAATAATACATCTATTATAAAATGCATTTGAAGGAAACTCTATTTTTGGCAACAACATGTAGTCACCGTTCTACAGGTACATAGAAATCCATCGCAGACGAAAATGAATCGATAGAAACCGTATTTGACAAAATCGGGAGTGGCACGAAACTGAATAGCACATGTATACATAGGTAAGTACAGTCGCTGTTCGTACCAAATACCCAGAGCGTACAAAACTGATGAATAATAATAAATTTAGGTATTTTATAAGTCTTATCATCTCCCCAATGACCTTGGAAGGGTGGGTATACCGCTATTACGTTACACCCATATTTTAGTTTTGTTTTAGGAGTTTTTCGGCCAAAGTAAGGTATGCTAGCCACTTGAGAGCACATGAAAGAGCAGCACACCAAAGCTCTCGACAACTACATTAGAAAGCCATCGAATGCAGTCGCTGTGGCCGAAACGGCTAGACGGCATCATCATCATCACTTCGCCAGTTAAGTTCAGTCCTATGAATTTATTATCAGATATTCTTCTCCGGTCTGCGAAATCATTGTTAGAAAAACACACAAAAAAATATGTCTAACTTTGGAATCGAGGGAACTTCATAGGTAAACATATTACCTACTAAATAATTCTCGTACTAACAAAAGGCGACCTTTACCTACAAACGCTTTTAAGTAATTAAAAAGGTCAATTACTAGTCGCAGAGGTGTGAAGGTTACACTCTGATAATTGCAAAGATAAGGGATAGTACTGAACCACCAACAACGATCGGTAAGTTACAGGGATTCGGCAGGAAATTGAAGTGACCTTAGAAAGGGTAAAGTTATGAACACGCGTGGGGCTCGTTCATGTTTACTACCAATCAGGTTATGGCGTAACCCTTAGGTTTGTAAATAGAGCCGTTACATGAAACCATAGTCCATAAATTGTGGCCACTGGAGAGCGGAATTAATTGCAAGTGTTTTCAATTATAAGTGTATTTGTTTGTATCATTTACAGTGGTTTGAGTGCAAATTAAGGAGTAGTTACTGGATCAATTTGAAACTTGTATAATAATATGACTAGCACTTCACCCGCAACTTCATACCTACCTAGACTATAGCACCCACGAATAATGTAGCTTTCTGCCCGTGAAAGAATTTTTAGAATTGGACCATCAGTTGATGATAGATTACCATTACGATTTTAAATTACGAAGGACAACTACTAATGGAATTACAAAGGATTTTATTTTTTTTTGAAAATTCTTTCCATAATTGGATTAAAAATCCCTATTTAACCCATTTCAGGAATAAATCATTTTAATATTCAATAAAAGTTCTCTATTTTACCGATGGCGAAGGGAAATCCAATCAGGCATACGGTTTGTGATTTATTAACAAAAACAATTAAAACTTACAACATAATTTAAAAAAAAATGGTTGTCTGTAAAGTCGCTTCACAGGACGATAATTTTACGTGATAACGTCATAAGAAAACATTGTTGAAACATTGCATACTTTTATGAATTGAATTGAATTATTATTACTGAATTATCATTATTTTTTAACAAAGAAGTAGTTAATTGATAATTATTTTTTTTTCGATCAATTAACATTTATTTTAAAAACGTGAAAAATTGCATTACTTATGAATTGAATTGAATTATTATCATTGAATTATAATTATTTTGTATAATACAAAGGAGTTAAGTAATTGAAAATAACATTTTTTTCTATAAATTAACACTTATTTGAAAAAAACAAAATTTCATCCCCTTTTGGATTTAAATTCTAACAACACCGTTGCGTTAGCTTCCAACCATACTCCACCAAGATAATAAATCTTGTGATTTTTACTTCGAAAATTAAGGACATTCCACACACAATTTGATCCCCTTTTAAATTAATAAAATAAATTAAAACATATAAATTATTTTTCAATCGTCAGCCTAAACACAAAATTTTAGGATCCTAACTTTAAAACAGACAGACTTTCATACAATATTTCATCCCCTATTTAACTCCCTTAGGGGTTGAATTTTGAAAAATCCTTCCTTATTCCTTGTCTACATTATAAAGGGAACCACTGTGCAAAATTTCAGTTTTCTAGGTCCAAGGGTTTGGGCAGGGCGTTGATGAGTCAGGCGGAACGTGACTGGCGCGCGGATCGGTGTGACAGTTTTTCGTACGTGCAGCCGGTGTTCATCGATTTATAAGACGTTATCACGTCAAAAACTCTCGAAGCTTTTGTCCTGTTGTGATTCATTTGTAATACATTTTGCCATTTCATCTATTTTTTGGTACGTCAAAATAACTAGAGCGTAATAATTTAAAATTTACATGCCGTAGTCATTTAAATAAATATGATTGAACACTGAATGCGGGAACATCCTGAAAGCATGAATAAACAAAACCTGTGTAAAACCAGCCTCACAATATTGTGCATTATTAACGAAATTTTTTATTTTATTAATGTGTTTGTGCATATTTATTGTGTACTAGTTGTTGCCCGCAACCTTCGACCGTGTGAAATTATTATAAAAATATTACTTCCCTATTTGAATTTTATTTTGTGGACAATTTCAAAGGTAGAAAAAAAATAGTTTTCATGCAAAAATAATATTTTTGTTGAATGAAAACTATTTTCTTTTTCTCAGCTAAAGTCCCGTCAGTAAAAGTCCCGTCAAAATGGGCCCAGCCATTCGGAGATTTCGTAGCCGGAAAAAACCGAAAGACAGACAATTTTTTTTTTTTTGTGTATGTAAAAAGCTGTTATTTTGTTCAGACAGTTAATATTTTTACAGATATTATGATGTATTTGTGTTGCCGCCATAACAAAAAATAATAAAAATAAAGATTAATTAAAAATTAAAGGGGGCTCCCCTATTACGATGGTATGGAACCCTTCATGCGCGAGTCTGACTCGTACTTAGCCGGTTTTTTTTTTTTATTTTTTAGTTTTACTTGTCTATTTTTTATATAATTTTGTTTTATTGATAATTTTAATCATTTTCTTTTGTCCTGTGCGAAGTAACTTCTTTTTCTTTACTTAAAAGTTACCTACGTGTATGATTTCCAGGCACCAGATTGTTCATTGATAGACTCAAATTTCATGAGGAATTATTATTTCACTATATTAACAGGTAAGACAGATATTCTGTCTTTAACTTAGCTTACAGATCTTTCGTAGCATATCGATCTTTTATTGCATCATTTAAGGGTTGCCGTCATAAAATGGATGCATTTCCTGCTATAAATGCGAAACATGCACAACGAGAATCCAGAACATTTATTTTGTATAAGGTCGCAGAAGATCTTTGTTCTGCGTCGGTACTGCATTTGACTGTTTATTTTTAAGTTGTTCCGAGTCCCAGACAGTCATAAAATAATTTTGGCACGCCGCCGCCGGACCCTACTCGATTCTCTCAATTGTTACGGACACGACATGACCCTGTACACGTTATTTATTCGGACACATACATAGTTGTTTATACAGAAGGACGCTCTTTGTATACTACTTTTTATATATTTGTACTGTAGTATACGACGAGAGTTCTGATGATAGTAAATACCAAGTCTTCTTACAACTATTAAAAAACGAAATAAGAACAGAGAAATATAGCTATAGAAACAATGAATACACAATCCAAGTTACCTGACGACAGACGAACGAAAATCTCCCAGAGTCTGTTTAAAATGACTCAGTCCCACTGAAACACCGCTCGCACACAAAATACAGTTAAGTAAACCACACTGCAAACGCCCAGTATCACTGTCAACCAGTTTCTATCACTTACACCTAACATATCACTCCGCACATTATTACGTAACACTCTCCCTAAAAGCACTTTTACGTGGAACAACGGAAAAATCAACCATTATATTTTATAGCGAAATGCACTCTCGGATCGCGAAAACGTTACAAAACAGTTTCAAGTTTTTTTCGAATGTCAAATATATCTGCGCAGAACGTCGCACGACTGCCCAGGCCCCTTCGGTTGATCATATTCTATTATCATTTGATAGGCCACCTCCGTTTAGGACCGAGTCGTTGTGCGAGGAAGTGTCGGATCGTTTTGTCGTTGATAACTCGATTCACGTGTCGGCAGAGAATGATGGCCATTCAATGTGTGAGTCGGTGAACTCGTCATAACTCGTCATTAAACAGAATTATGTGACGTTAAACAGGGGAGTATATAACAAAGAGACTAACTACGGAAAACAATTAGTTAATTTATATTACTCACGTCTCGACCTTTCTTTCATTTAAGGCTTCCTCATCTTTCAGAACCACACCACCTTTTTTTTCTTCCTGTTACACACATAATTGTGACATAATTGCCGCGCAATAATTCCATTGCGCGTGCTTTACGAGGCAATCTGTGTTCTGTTCACATAGGTGGTGGATTGGATCACGTATCCGATCATGATTACAAATGTTTGCCGCGCAAATAGCACGCGTGTGTGCATTTTGCCATCGTTGTAATTAGCTAACGTTGCGTAGTGGGAACGCGCACTTGTAGCAGGATATGGTGACAAATCACGCATACATTTGTCGTTTTGTGAATCTTTAAATAGTAACCAAAGTCGCTTTTCAAGTCTGCCTGAGACCGCTTCATCATTTCAGCCGAAAGACGACACCTGGGGGAGGCCCATGTCCACTGCTGGACATAGGCCTCCCCCAAGTGTTGATATTGACCGGTCCCATGCGATTCACATCCAGCGGATTCTCACAACCTTCACGCTTACGTATTTCGTAAGAAGTAAGCGTGAGCTTACTTCTTACGAAATACAGGATGTATTTTATTCGGCTTTCACCATTATTTAGATAATTTATCCCGGAAGATTTATATTATTATTTAGTACAGAAACGTCGATGATTTAACATACCACAACAGCACACGTAGATTGCACCCGTGCAAATCACTCGCCGGTCGCCGATTTACATTACAGCCAAAGAAGTAATACAGACCTACTTAAGCGAGCTTCACTTCTGTAATTAAGTTTCCAAAAGCTTTAAGCAATTTAAGTTTTCCTTACCTTTACACACAGCACAACTGGCAACTTACAATGTAAACTACTTCAGTAAATATTTCAAAGAATGACCTAATTCCTAAATGCTAATGTTACTATTGTTCCACGAGAAAGTATAACGTGGTGTGGAAGGTACCAAAATTACAAATGTAAACCTTACACATGGGTGTCTTTTTGGGACCCTTACAACGTTATATAAAATTAGATGAGCACTCGGAGAGCCATCGTCCTTCGTAACCAGAAAAACCGCATCAGATTTCTAACGAAGTTTAGTAGGAAAGAAAGAAAGAAAAATGTTTGGTAAAGAAAAACTTGCTTAACTGCAAAGCATGTGGGATATTTTGAAACTAACAAGATAGCAAGCACTCTTTCTTCATCAAGAACTTGTGTTAGTTAGTCATTTTATCTTAGATTTCAGATAGAAAGTTGAAGATGTTAGGGAAGAGTTAGGTTCTTAGTTTAAAGTTTTTTTCACAATCTTTTTAACGTACAGTCGGTGGTAAAATTTGAACTTTAGCTAGCCAAGATCTAGCGTAAAAGGGAATTTTTAATAAAATAAAAATGAAACAAATTAGTGATCGTTTTTAAGGTTCCGTAGCCAAATGGCAAAAAACGGATCCCTTATGGATTCGTCATGTCTGTCTGTCCGTCCGTATGTCACAGCCACTTTTTTCCGAAACTATAAGAACTATGCTGTTGAAACTTGGTAAGTAGATGTATTCTGTGTATCGCTTAAGATTTTCACACAAAAATAGAAAAAAAAAACAATAAATTTTGGGGGTTCCCCATTCTTAGAACTGAAACAAAAAAATTGGTTTTCATCAAACCCACACGTGTGGGGTATGAACAGGTCTTCAAAAATGATACCTATTGAGGTTTCTAGCATCATTTTTTTCTAAACTGAATAGTTTGCGCGAAAGACACTTCCAAAGTGGAAAAATATGTCCCGCCTGTAACTTCTAAAATAAGAGAATGATAAAACTAAAAAAAAATATGATGCATAACCATGTAAACTTCCACCGAAAATTGGTTTGAACGAGATCTAGTAAGTAGTTTTTTTGTAATACGTCATAAATCGTAAACCGCAATTTTCCTTTCAGTTTACTTATCAATAACTTAATTTAAAAAAAAATACACTATTATTAAAACATCGATCAAAGTTACAACGAACTACAAGAACTTTTATATTATGTTACTTGCTGCTACGGAACCCTTCATGGGTTCGCACTTGGTTTTTTTTTGTCTACTGCCATTTGTTATTTTGCCATTTTTCTTTTAGATATTAAAAACCATAAACAAAATGGGGTACCATCGATATTTAATGATTTACTTCACGTAACAGAAAATGTTTCTAAGTAGATAATCCCGATAAACAACAGTGTCTACGGATCCCGCAGATTAATGTCATTTCCATCACGGTTAGCAAACGGATTGACAACCACAGAATAATGTCATTGAACAGGGACGGGTTCCGGCATTTTGCGGATAAACAGAACGAATTACACCTTTGTATGTACTACATAATGTTTGTATATAGTATATAACTACACAGTAAATGTATAAAATATTCTTTACTATGTACGTTATACAAGTAACAAATTCTTTTAGAATAGTTGCAAAGTATCTTTGTGCATCGATCGTGCAACTTTTATTTTGTGAACGTAAAAGAAGATTGTTTCTGTCCAGTTTTCAATAATACTTTTGCGGATGCTGAAAATTGTATTCAACGAAGTAAACCGTTATAAACATTTTTCAGCTCATACCGCTAAGGGACCAGTTCGTCGAACTACTTCAGAACTAGACTGCAGACACTAAAATGTTTCCTGTGTGTTTTATTCGCTGTTTTAATCTTTTATAGCTAGAAATGGACGGTCGCTAGTCAGGGGCGGTTGTTATTTCTACCATGAGCAGTAAAACGTTACTGTAGAACGAATTTTAATTTGTCATACATGAAGCACATGCCGTAAAGAGATGTTCTTTTTTGTTCCAGTACAGTAATTAAAGACTCGTTTGATTTATAAAGAGAATACAATATGGGAATTAAGGTAGTCAAACTTCTTACGTCGACGACTTGAAAAGCTGTATAACTTGGTAACTACTAAAGAGTTTTTTACAGTTTACAGCCACTGTACACTGTGTAACCACCATGCAAAAATAATATTTTCAAAGTTAGACCTTACCAACTTCCTCCTAACAGACTATAACGTAGATAATATCGCACAAAGAAAAGCCCTATCCTTCCCGCGTCTATAATTTGAAAATAAACCTAAAGTTAGTCGTTTGAGCCGAACCTTAGCACGACGGTAAGTAGTATCGTATAATTTCAGAGACGTAGAGTGGAGGTCGGGTGTATCGATCGGGACTATTCGTGAGGTAACATTTGGGCCCGAGTCCCCGACTCGAGTCACGATGGTACCGCTGTGTTCTTACCTTGAACCTTACTACGTCATAAAGACGAAGATGGATAATGGAAACTAAGACGGCAGGTATGGTACATCTCTATTCTAGATTTTTTTGTGTGTTGTGTTATGAGTTTGTTTAAGTAAGGTTGGCAATTTTAGCGCTGATATGGTTTTATATTTTTTTTGTAAGTTTTGTGCTGCGGTAACATGTTATCGTTATTTTATCTCATTCACAATGGATGAGTGGAGGTGTGCCCCGTTTGGGTGGAGCACCGCCGTGTCCTCGAAGCGGCGATCGGCGGCGGCGACCTCTCGCTTCCGGCCCTGGTTCAATCCATGGTCCGGAGCAAGACGGAATGGGACGCCGTCACCTCCTTCTGCGAAGCAGTCATGCTAGCGAAGGAGGTGGCGGAACGTGAGAGGGAGAGATCCTTACGTCCCGGCCACCGTAGGCGCGGTCCTGTGGACGGGGAGCTATGGGCTAGCTCGCCGTCCGTCCGTCTCATGACGACAGGCCATGTCGACGGCGCGTTCGTGTTCCACGCGCGCCTCAAAGAGAGTCAGCAAAATGGAATGGGTCCGCAAGGGCTGATGCCTGCCGGGGCTGCGGGACTATTCGAAAGAGATACCGTGGCCCCGGAACACAAAAGGCGGAGCAGGAGGGAGTGTCAGACTTTTACTGACTAAAACCCATTGTCAGTAAAAGTATGACACTCCCTTCTGCTCCGCCTAGAGCGGGAGCCCAACCGAAAAAAAAAAAAAGATATGGTTTCATTTTTCACTTTTTTTGTAAGTTTTGTGCTGTTGGTGGTAAGATGTTATCGTTATTTTATCTTTTTCACCATGACACAATTTCTCCCGCGTAATCATGTAAATAGAGTTTCAAAGTATTATTTAACTACCAGGTAAATATTTCTAAACACTTGAATAACTAACTAAAATCCCACAAAAATATTGAAAAACATATTTCGGAAACCATTTAATTTTACATCTGAAACGTACATGTGCAAAATGATTGTCTAATTCGCTGCAATTTTTATCTGAATTATTTGCTCTCAGGTCCAAACAGCAACAATTCCCCTGGGATAGCTTGCTTGACATGCATATTCCATACATTAGGTATTGATGCATAAAGGATACGCCGATACCACAGCATATGCACGACACACAGGACCAAGTCTGTTGAGACAGCATAATGGCATAGTCTGTTGAACCGGAGAAAGCCATTCAGCGCTAGGAAACGCAGAGATTTGGTTCCTTTTGTGTCATGTATTTGAGTATGTATCATATTATACCGTAGCGTAACTACAGGATTCAGAACTTCTTAGATATCGCGTATATATGTTATCGCGTTACGTAGCTTTACGAAAATAGCTCATCATCATTATCTGTCGTGCCTTTTCCCAACTATGTTGGGGTTGGTTTCCAGTCTAACTGAATACCAGTATTTTACAAGGAGTGACTGCGTATCTGACCTCCAAAATCCAGTTAGTATTTGATAAGACGATACTCCTTGGTAAGACTGGTTGTCAGACTTTCGGGCCATTGACTAGCTGTTTCGACTCTCTAAGGCCTACAAATGACAGCCGAGACCAACGGCTTAACTTGATTTCCGAGGCACGGAGGTAACTCGGTATGTTACTGGCGGTCACCCATCTTCGGTACAACCTAGGCAAGCGCAGTACCATACACTATAGGAATACCACCAAAACACATGTTAAATGGGTTGGCCCAACATGGCTATGGTTGAAAGGCAGACTTCTCTTGGTTCTTTCACTCTATGGCTAAAATCAAGTAGATGAAGGACAATAAAAACTAATGCGGAGACTTTAGCCCAACTTTGGGGCTTAAGAGACAATGGTGTGCCACATCATACAAGTTGGAGCGTTTGTGATTTCCATACTGTTTCTATAAATAACATTGGTTTCAAAACAATAAGTTAAAGTCATCTATTATGTTGATGTTCATTCGGAAGTTCCATAATGAACGAAACACGAAACTAACTGATATATTCATTACATTAAGTGGCATTAAAATGTACATAATTGTGAGGTATTACGTAATGGAAGTACTTTCCGCAAACATTAACTGGTGGCTCGGTTTCAAGCTCAACTTATTTAAACCTGTGAGTCAGAGTATCATTATTGTCTTAGGCCCGTTTTCCATAACATACTTACGTATAACTGTTAGTTAATATAGTAAGTAAGTAAGTAATATTTATTTCTCAAATATATATGTATATTTTTTACAATAATACAGTGCTTAATCTAAACTTAAAGAACACAAAAGTATTAGCATTTGGGGCCGAACTAGGCAGAGCCTGTATTTCAGCCCTCAACGCCGATCCCCCTGGAATATGCGTACGTCTCGTAGCTTTCGGTGTTTCTATAAACAAAGTTAGCTTGAAATATCCTATCCGTGTCTCCTACCTAGGTCACTTGATTCATAGAAAAATCAAAGAAAGCTTTTCGATGACGTTTTATTTTAACGGTCCGTAAGCTAAATGTCAAACAGACAGAGATAGCAACCTTCCGTTACCTGTTAGTAAGTTATTGAAAATGGCCGTTAGTTAGTTATAACCAGAGATAAGAATAAATAAAATTTATTCGCCTTAACTTCAACGAAGTAAGTAACTTGTGGATAATAACCTCGTCTAATTAAACAGCGAATTATTTCAGAACATAAAGATCATTCCAGGATTTTGTAGCAAGGATTATCCACAATACTTACTTCCTTGAAGATTAGTCAGATAAAATCTACCTGCTCAAATATTTGTCTATACTAATATTATAAAGAGGTAAAATTTGTGCATCGTACTTGAGCTACAATAAAAAATTTGCCGTGGGTTAATTACCGTACTTATAATAACGGGAGCAAAGCCGCGAGCAAAGCTAGTTTAGTAATAACATAGTCACCTACCTTTAAAATTTGCAGTAGTACCAATAATCTAGTGGGAATTGCATGTCAAGTGAAGGGGAATATACCATGTAGAAGAAAACATTAAAGAAACCAAAGCACGAGATGAAACAACGCTTCCCGTGCGTTGACTTCCACACTCATACTCAAACACTTTCACAACAATATTTTAATAATTCCTCCGCATCACATGCCAACACCATGATAGGCAACTACCACGCAATCCCGTCATCAAAACGTTAAAACATCCACACAAAAAACAGAATTCGATGAAACAATAATTAACTTAATTCCAGATTCCCAGAATAATAATTTAACTAAGTGAGCGGCGAAATATTTTATTTAAAAACATTTTGCTTGCAACTCTCGAGGCTAAAAATAGCGGTATACGGCCGCGGCGTACACTACTTTACCGGGGTTTATACGAGATGCATGTGGGACCTCAACCTAGGTCAGGTCAGGTGTTTAGCTAGTCTGCAGCATTAAGTAGTACTACTGTATAGTAGTATACTCTTCGTTCTAATTATTACAATATTAGGCTTATGGTAATACGGCTTGTTTAATATGAATAAATTTTAAGACACTGTACATTTTGTGCGCGATTGCTAAGCATGAGGTCCTAGGTTCGATTCCCATCATCATCATCCACAGCCCGAACTCACCCACTGCTAGGTATATGCCTCTCTTTTCTTGTGCCAATCTCCACGGTCCTGTGCCAATCTCATCCAGGTTTTTCCCCCGACGGCAACTATGTCGTCTGCCCATCTCGCCGCCGGACGACTCACGTTCCTTTTGCTAGTTCTTGGACGCCATTCGGTGACAACCTCGGTCCACCTGTCATCACTGCGCCTTGCTAGGTGTCCTGCCCAACTACATTTAAGTTCCGTAACGCAATTTCCAATATCGAAAACTTTTGTGCGTTTTCGGATTTCAACGTTAGGAACTTGATCTATCAGCTTTATGCCAAGTATGGAACGCTCCATGGTTTGGGTGTCATGGGTGTTTCCCAATAACAACTGGCGAATTGTGGTTGCACTATTAGATATACCTCTGTCTAACCCTTCGAGTGTTTAAGGCATGATGTTATGCATTTTCTTGAGTAATGTTTAATTAACTGTCGCTTCTGCAAAAATAAGGCTCTGTCCAGGGCAAGCTGGATGGGCGTTTTAGGAACACTACTCATGAAAGCCATTTCAGTTCAATGAGCATAAGCGGACAATACACACATACACTTTTGTATAACAAAACTATCATCACAATAGAACAATTTATCATCCAGAATTAAGAGGAAACTGCTGCATAATGACAAGATTATTAAATGAACTAAATTCTCGGAACTAGCGCTAATTATTGCAATAATTATGTTGCAGTTATTAACTTAAAAGCAAATTCACCCACACCTCCTGACATGCTCGCAACCGCGCGTGCGACCCAATCTAAAACTAATTCCATGCAAACTAAAATATGCATGAACTAGCAAAAGTCGATTTAAGTAAAATACTATATTAAGTTCCGCCATGACACAGTAATTATGCAGTTGGGTGCAAACTGTGGAACTTGCAACAATTTCCTTTTGCACCCAGGAGCGGTGCATGAATTATGAATTTCATATATATCTATGGAGCTGCTTTAATAATGTTTCATAGTTTAGTGGAAGGGAAGGTAAGCTGTACGGATGCGTCTAAAGCTGAATATCTACTGTGTTTGCCACCTACTGTTCCATTCGGTATACTTTGTGTTTGGTTAAAAGCGCTCTCCGACAAAGTGCGAAAGTTACAAAAACCGGGAGAACTTTCTAACGTTTCTGCAATTCAGCTCTGTAGAACCTCTCTCTCTGAAGTAAAAATACACGGAAGACTAACGAATTTACATTTATGGAATCACCATTAAAACATATGACATAAGGTTCCTAGTTAAAATAGCACAATCAAGGATCGACGAGTGTCCTGAACTTCCACTCCGATCCAGCCTGTCCCCTTGCTGTCCTCTCCCAGCGACGCCCTAAGCCAAGGCCCGTACCCCGCAGGGCGTGCCCTTAGCGTGTAGTCGCTTAGTTTGTAAGTTTTATCGCTTAGTTTGTTTGTTTGTTTTTTTTGCCCTGGCTGGAGGCCTTACACTTAAGGCACCCACAGGAAAGTCCGGTTAAGCAGACGACAACCTTTCTGGTTGAACTGCGAGAAGCCTGCCAGCCAGAAAAAAAAAATGTGACTTCTTTCTAAGCTGTCCCTGAATGTGCCACCTCGGCATTCTCGCTTGAGAAATCTTACGCTCGCACAGTTTACCGTAGCAATTCTTTTTTGCTTCGTTCAATCAAAGCATTTAACCAAGTTGTAATGAACGACCACCCATCAATCGATTTGTTGGCAAGCAGCTTAGCGACAATTAGTACTGCCTTGTCTAAAAACTGTGTTGTTTATCATGAACTTTAATAGTATTACATTTAGTCCTATTCTTTGTTATTATGTTATGCTTATTTGTATAACAAACAAGCACAGCAAGCAGCAAGCGCAGTGTTTGGGTAGCTGTAAGCCACCCAAACACAATAAAATAAAATAAAACCTTCAATACAATTCTCTGAAATAAAATTGAACGCGTCAAATTTTCATAGCTTATAATAGCGCTGTTGCCATAAGCTTCAGCTTATTCTCATAGACCAATGTACTCGTATGTATCTCACCCGACCACAATGCTACCGTTCCGTAATCCGGTTCATCCACAGGTTTTAACGTCTGACCATTAAATCGTGGAAGTGGTAGGTAATAGTGTTGTTTATACGTTTTGATAACAATAACCGTGTGCCTTCCGGCAAATCAGGAGAATGTGATATTTCAATGGGTATCACTAAAAAGACGATTTCAGCGGCACCAACATCTCCTTCTTGATTCTGTTCTCCTAGTACTTTCTGTTCAAATTCAAAATTTAGTTCTCTCGTGACAAACCTTAGTGTGCCAGAGAGAGAGACAAAAATAGCAACATCAACAAATGGTTTCCTTGTTACTTTGGGAGCTGACTGTACTGTACAAAAAACAGTTGAAAATGGTTGACGAAATGGGATTCAATGTATGAAGATTAAAATAGTAACGAGTGGTCACACTTTTTCACTTGTTTCGCACGTCTTTTGTTTAGTTGTCGAAATGGGAAAGTTACGAGATGGGCCGGAGCCAGACAAACATCAATAGCAAAACCGTTTGTTGATCTTGGTTATTATGGTTTAATGGCCTACTTGCTGTTTGCTCATGACTTTGTCTGCGTGCATTTTTAAAACGGCACGGTTGGCGCAGTAGCTGAGCGCTTGGCTGCTGCGCAGCGTGTTGCGGGTTCAATCTCCGCACGGAACAATAATGGTATGACCTATAAGTAGTTGTTCCGGGTCTGGCTGTTTGTGTATGTGAGTTTTAAATGTTTATAAACGTACCCACTAAACAAGAGAAATTCCAAAAGTGAGGCAAAGTTAAACAAATAACTAAGGTGCTAAGAAATGTTGGTAAGGCTGTATTAAATGTACAGATTACAAATTAAATTTACAGATTTTATTTGTAAATTTTATTATGATTGGTTGAATAGTTTATGCGTAAAAAGTTTATAGACAGGCAGAGATACTTTATCATTATTATAATCTCATACCTGAAGAAAATAAATGTTTTCGGAATGTGAAAAGTAAATACGAAATACGAAAACCGTGTCGTTATGGTAGTACTGAAAAGGTTAGTTTCCTTGAAAATAGCGTGTTTCGTGCTACTGAGCAATTTCCAAAAATATACAAATCTATGTTTACATTGTGCATTCCACTTCCAAGTTTTGCTAGAAATCAAACAAAACATTTCAGGGAAACCTGTTGACTGCTTTGATCCATATTCTTTCCGTCTTCACCTGCTAATAATATTAATCCAGAGTATACTTTGTAATTTATAAAATCTGTACAAAAATCTATACATTACTAGCTTTTGCCAGCGGTTTCACTCGCACCTTTTCTCAGACCTATACCAAATATACACTAAACATTTCATAAAAATCGGTCAAGCCGTTTCGGAGGAGTTCGATAACAAACACACGACATTTTAAATATTAGAAGATTTTACTAACAAAATAATATTTTTCATGTTAATTTTTTGTGACTAAAAAACATGAAACAGAAAACAAAGACTACAATCATGTTTATATTGAAGGCACAAACTGCCTTTGATTCGTAATCAGATCAAAATATAAACAAACGATGTCTTATGGATTAAGATAATTAGAACATGCTTTATTGTACACAAACATTTAAAAAAATAAAAAAGTTTATTCCATTTTGTTTCACAAATATCTGTTCCAGACATGTTTCAAAGTAATTCAATTAACATCAAGATTCAAGTTTTTTTATCAAAATATTATATTTTTATCTCAGTTGATTTTATTTTCCTTCTATTATATTAATAGCTTACTCTGAACTTCGGACGCAACTTTTACTTATTTTTTATCGAATTTTTTCTTCTCATTGATTTACACTACATATCGTTCGAATTTAAATCAACAATCATTTTATTGAAAGGAAAGAAGTTTTAAATTATGTACTAAGTTGATGATTATTCTATAAATACTTACTCAATCTTTTAAGCATTTGAATGTCAATTACCTAACACGTTTAGCCGTGTGACAAAATTGAGCTAAGATCCAGCAAATAAGTTATTAGCAAGATACAACGCTTAGCTTAGGTCATCCTTTTTTGTAAAAAAATACTTTGTTGGTCTAACCTAGTTTCATAAAGCAATTATGACAATAACTCCACATTCTAGACTGCAAACATATTTTCTCGAATATTCTTTTATGACTCATCTTAGCGTGGCGTTTATTGCAAGATTTCAGGCAAAATTGAAGGCGTTCATATTGCTAGGTCTGGCAACCCCGCGGATGTACTTTATTGTGGTATAACAACGTTGATTTCGAGGAAAACGCTTTTACGAGCACTTTGACAGACTGTTATTTTATTTATTAGGAAACAGCTTGAATACAGTGTAGAACCAACCAGAATTTTAAAATGAATGTACTTACCAATATCACGCATTTGATCCCGTAGGGTTAGATAGAAACCTATACATCCACAATTCGCCAGTTGTGTTTTTTAATTCTTGTTGTATTAAGGGGTGAGCCTATTGGCATCAACCGGTC